>CM077823.1:42102309-42768021 GCA_039720395.1 Liquidambar formosana | reverse complement strand
AGAATAAATATTTGCATGAAAAATAAATGTATTTTACACAATTTCTTAATATATTTTCACATTTTTTAAAAATATAAATTGCACTATTTTTCATCCATTTTCACATTTTCCTATATTATTTGCATCATTTTCTATGGATTTTATATTTTCTCATGCAATTATTAGGCTTAACAGGTGCCCGTAGGCTTAACAGGTGCCTGTAGAACGTACAGTAAAAAATCACATTTTCATATATCCTTATGCAATGCAAGTCTATATACTGCAGAATTTCATATATCTTTATTGTTTAGTTCTCAAATTTTTTTTTACAATTACGTAAGAGTTTATTTGTTGATGATATTTTTTTAAAGGTGAACAAGTGAAGTAATGTCGTCTACAAACAACCCGCCCCCACCCAATTGCTTGAGAGCAGCCCCTAAATTGTGTAATTGTGGACGCCGAGCCGTCTTGAAGATATCGCAAAAGAACCATAGTAGATATTGTCTTTTTTATTCATGCCCTGGTTACATTGTGAGTAATATGTAATTCTTGAAATATGTTATACTTTTAAGTTCTTATTTATATTTTAATAATATTCAAACTTTTCAGGAACGAAACGGACACGATTGCCATTTCTTCTCTTGGTGTGAGCCTATAGATGGGGGTGTGCATAACACTGGTGATGAGGCATCATCCACATTCCAATCAGATGTAGAGCATTATGGGCGATATAATTACATTCTACCTACATCGACGGAGTTTAGGATAATTGTCCGAGTATTAATAATCTTGGCGATTGTGTATTGGGTTTTAAATAAGCTATGAATATTTGTAATTAAACATTTTGGATATTAATGTTGTCATTTTGAATATTAATGTTATCAGTTTGGATACGATGGTATTTTCACATTTCAATTCTTATTATATGTAAAGGCTCAACAAATGACACTTGAATGTATTCAATTTAACAGGATATACCATATGTCACTTGAATGTATTCAATTTGACAATTGAATGTATTCAAAGTATTAGACAATAGTTGGTAGCCTAGGCCCAATGTACCCTTAGGTAACATGTTTTGGTAGCCTATTCAAAACATATATTGTTGTGAAAACTCGAAGTTGGTAGCCTAGGCAGAATTGCCACACTACCACCAGTTTTAGGTAACATGTTTTGGTGATTACCATTTGCACCAAATTAACCAATTTCCATGGCTAGCACCAAATAATCTTAAGCCAATTGCTTAAGCCAACTTCAATTGCTTAAGCCAAGTTTGAGCAATAGTAGGAAATATAAACCTCATGAAAATGAAATTTGTTTACAATTAAACCTCATGCTAATGAAATTCAATTATAATTTTTTTATAAATTTTGACATGAAAATGAAATTTGTTTACAATTAAACCTCATCTCAATGAAAATTGTTTACAATTAAATCTCATGCTAATGAAATTCAATTATAATTTTTTTATAAATTTTGGCATGACCCTGTCTATATTACGGACATCCCAAGTTCTCGACTAATCAAACCTGTACAAAATCAAATAAATATAATTTCACAGCAGCCAGCAATATATGAAAAGAACAACATATAGAAATTCTAACATGACATTGTTTATAACAAGTAGTCCCAAAAAAAAAAAAAAAAATTAACCAACCAAAAAGAACTAAAGATTACATTTAAAGTTTCAGTCCATAGTCCATGTACACATTAAACCAAAATACATCAGTGTACACATTAAATAATTAGTCTTCTCCCATGCTTTGCACTTCATTCCATGAGTGTTCATCAACCCTGAATATAAAAAGTTAAAAAAGAAAACAACATTAATTTCTAACAAAAAATCACAATGATAGTATAAAAACTAAACTAAGTTGGTTTATTTAATTTTTACTTTGCTAGACATGTTATTTGAGCCTTGACAAGGCTCAAATGCCCAATTTGAACCATCAAGATTTGCAGTCAACAATGCTTGGATGCTGTTTGGTGGTGTGAACAACATCGAATCCACTGGCGGACCCAAAGTAGAACCATATGTCTGCATAGACAAATAAAAATATTAACATATATGTAAAAAATAAAATATATCAAAGTTGTATATGGTGGAATGAAAGATTTTCACCTGTGATTGTTGAGTTGGTTCTGGTGGAAGGGGAATATATGCATTTGCATCTTGTTCAATACGACGGACCTATAAAACAATAACAAGTATGTATAAAATGTCAAATATATACACAATTTATAAATAAACAACAAGTGTCACATGTTGGTGATTACCTTAGATGTGGATTTTGATTTGGATTTTGTGTTGGAATTTGATTTGGCTTTTCCTTTCGCCTTCGCCTTCGCCTTGTCCATGGCTATTTCCATTCCACTCTTTTCCCTATGTTTCCCCTTAAATGGGTCCTTTCTTTTCTTTAGTGTGTATGCAGCCATCGAGTCGTCATCATTACCAAGTTGGTCAACTGTTTGTTTATTTGAATTTTTTTTTTTAAAATTTGGTATAAGAAACAATTAGAGTAATCAAGAAAATGAATACAAAAAAAAATAGGAGTCCAAATAACAAAGAAAACGAAAAAAAAGAAGTTGGTCACCTGTTTCATGCGCTTCCCTTGTGTCATGTGCTTCCCCTGTTTCATGCGCTTCCCCTGTCTCCTGCGCTTGCGTATTCAGATGTGCATGTATTACAGCTTCCAGCTTTGCTTGCAAATTCACTTGACTTTCAAGAACACAATGATATGCATCTTTATATTTGGAAGCCCTGTCTGCTAACTTCCTCCACCCTGTCATCATTATGGAATATCGTTCAGTTTCTTCCAACTTTCCATCTACATCAATATTGCGGCCATGCATATCATATACATCTGTGGATCTTGCATCTCTTGTCCACCTCTTCAATATATATTGGTCAGGGAGGTGCACGCCGTTCAATACTTCTCTAAAAATCTTCAAGGCATGTTTGCATAGGATGCCACTCATTTCAAACTTTCTACAACTACAAGAGAGATTATCATTAGACTTCAACCTCTTCACATGGCCAACTCCACGTCCCTCATCATCACATACCATATAAATTCTATTCTCACCATCATCAACAGGATCACCCCTAACCTGTAGTGCAACAGATTTGAAATACTCAACTTGAAATGCCTCAAATATATCCTTTGTAAATATTTTTCCCGCTTGAACCAACACTTTATAGTGCTCTTTCAATTTTGGCTGCTTTTGAGACAATGCAAATTCGGCTTCCAATTCTTTGTAGCGCTTGTTAGACAGTAATCTCTCAAAGTGCATTAGGAATTGCATCAAATCATGATCTGATTGCAAATACTTTTTCAAAGAGGCATTAAAACTCTCACTCAATTGAGTACTTTTCATACCAGCACACCAATGCAACCTAACATATGCATGCGCCCATTTTTCCTTCACTTTATATAAAGTACCCAACCAATGATTGCCACGCACATCAAACTCATCAAGCATTTGTTCCCAGGCAGCTAAAAAATCAACCTCCTCATCAATGTGGTCCATGAAATATGCCAACTTATCTTTGATAGAATTAATGTATGTATCAGAATCAGTCTCAATCTCAGTAACAATTCTACTCACATGCTTTGTGGCATTTTGCATTATATGCCATTTGCATAGCCTGTGGAAAGTATTTGGCATCACTTTAGGGATGGCCTTTGCCATTGCAGCATCCTGATCGGTTATGATGGTTTGTGGATGCTTATTCGACATAGCCTCCAAGAATGTCTGAAATAACCATTCAAATGACTCCGTGGTCTCGTCGTACATTAGTGCAGCACCAAAAACCACAACCTCTCGGTGATGATTAAATCCCACGAAAACAGCAAATGGGCGATGTTCTTTGTTAATCTTGTAAGTTGTGTCAAAACTCACAACATCGCCAAATTGACTGTAATCAATAATCATGCGAGCATCCGCCCAAAAAATATTGGTAATTTGTTCCTCATTGTCAAACTGAATAGCATGATAAAATGATGGATTTTTAATTGTTTGTTCTTTAAAATATCGCATCAAACTACCTGCTTCCCCATATGCCAATTTACTCATTCTCCTACTTCGAAGGTAATTCTTCTGATCAAGTTTAATAAATCCAAGGGATTCCCTTCCTCCAGCTTGTGTACTCATCAAAGAATATGTATCCCGAATGGAAAGCCCAGCTTCTTCAGCCATAACCAATTCATTGCCTTGTAATTCAGAAATACACCGTTGAGATCGCAACATATATGAGCATCCCCTAGGAGCAAGATCATGATTATGCTCCTCAACAAAGACGTTAATTTCATACTTCCGAGTGTCTTCATTGAATTGTACTCCCATTTTAGCCAAACACCCCGTCCTTGTCTGGCTCCTAGGATTCTTAGGAGATGCTGTTCCATTCTTTTTCCCCCTAAACCCCTCATTTGAACAAACATAACTACTTGAACTGATGCAACCAAGTCTCTTACTCTTATTGGTATAATGTCTTCGAACGCTAAAGCCCACTCTCCTGCCGTATTCATTATAAAATTCATAGGCCTTTGTTTCAATATCAAACGCCAAACCGATCCTGGGCTTCCATTCCAATTGCTCAACATTGTCATCTTCTACCAACTCCATTCCTGCACCAACAAAATTTAAATTCAATACTCACAATAAGAATAAGTTTAGGAATGACATTACAATACAACGACAAAATCATTAGTTTAAAATGTAACATACAACAACTCATAGAATGACATGACAATACAACGACAAAATGAATAATGAAAGTAATGAGGACAATATATGAAACAAAAATGGATCAAATCCAAAATGACATAAGATTCTAATATTTCCAATAAACGCGTATATCACATGTCCCTTTAATACATATTCGATAAATAATTTGATTAAGCGTGAGGCAGACACGCGCTAATAACTCAATCCATTCCACTTGATTTTAGTATATTTGATAATAGGGTATATACCCTAAAAATATTAAACAAATAAGCCATTAAAGATAGTTTATTTTATCTTTGTGCCTTGAAAAGAATAAAGAAGGAAGCATTTGAGGTTGGAATTCATGTTCAAACATGTGAAGACAATCATAAGCTAGCTATTAAACCATATATATGAATTTAGTTTCAGTGGAGTACTTTTTTCTTTTTTTTTTGGTTCTTTTTTTCTAAGGTCTAATTATGTTCAACTGAGAAAGACATGTTCTGTGGCTTCTTCATTATGTATTGTGTGTATTGTGTGTATTATTTGTGTGTGTGTGTGTGTGTTAGTAAAAGAAATAAAAACACTACCTAGACTTTTCCCAGCCCATCGAATTAGGGCCATACCACTCCACGAATGCAAAGTATCTCAAAATTTGAAAATCCTTATTATTAGGACATGTTTGCTCATTAAACATGGTTTTAGAAAAGGGTTTCTTTATATATATAGGCCTGGCGCACCCCAACAGAAAAGAAAAAAACAAGTTAAATAGTTCTGCTTTAATTTTAATTCTCAGTGTGGAAACTCTTGCATTGGCTAATGATTAGGAGCTAGAAAAACATGTGTTATTTAGAAGTTCCTCAAATTGAACGATACATTTAACTAGTTGGACATGACAAGTATCAGAATTACACACCTCAGCAATGCACTTCCTCAAATGCCTAGTCGAGCCTTCTAGGTCATAGCAATAATACAAACTCAATGGATTTTGTACATATCCCACGCTTGGAGGTACTGTCAAGAGAAAACTGTACAAAGTATGCAAAACATCAAGTTGTGCAACCTTCAACACATAAAAAGTGGAAAAATAATCATCTCATAATTTATTATTATTTAAAAAGAAAAAAAGAAAAAAACTAAATTTAATGTATCATATAGCACAACAAAGATAACTTGAACTTATTTTTGAAGTTCATAAATCAATTACCTCAAACTTTCAATCTTAAAGAGTATACAAAAATGGAAAATAAATTCTAATTGATAAATCAATGACAACTATAACAAAATTAGCAGAGTTTTACATTTCATATCAACATTTTTAGGAGTAATTAGTTGGTAGAAAACAATTCCCCTGCTCGAAGAAAGGACCTAATTCAATATGCCTCAACATCATGACAATGTGCATTTTGATGTTAGACAATATAATTGGCAACCTGTAAATAGGGACATTTCAAATGACAAATCTAAGTGATCAGTCTTCAAAATATCAAAATCTAATGCTCCATTTGGTTGCTGAGAAAACCTGAGAAAAGAAAAGAAACTAAAATTTATATATGAAATTTTCACAATTTTCGCTCAGAAAAACAAGCAACTCCACTCATTCTTCTAACACTAAATTTTATTCCAGGCATGTGAAATTGAAAGCTGAAATGAATAATCTATGAGTTCCTCATTCTTCTAACACTAAATTTTATTCCAGGCATGTGAAATTGAAAGCTGAAATGAATAATCGCAACAAAAGCCTACGAAAAATTGTGCTTGAATTAAATAAAATTAAAAAAAACAGCGGGACCTCACCACTTGCCGTCGGGGGAAGGGGCTCGCCGTCGACGAAGGGGATGGAGCTCCTCGCACGGGAAGGGGCTCGCCGTCGACGAAGGGGATGGAGCTCCTCGCACGGGTCAGATCTGCTCCATGCCGTGCCGCGTGGATGGGTCGTCACCAACGCTGGGACGTTGCCGCTGGTGCTGGTGCTGGTTCGCGTGGGGACCAGATGGACCAGATCTGGTGTCGCCGGAGACGCCGGACACGAGCGGGCCGCCGGACACGAGCGGGGATAGTGCGACGGGGGCCGAAGAGGAGAGACAGAAGCGATGGATGGATTTCGAGACAATGCAGGTGGTGGCTCGCGTGGGGAATAGATCTGGTGTCGCCGGCGCCGGAGACGAACGGGGAGACTCCGACGGGAAGGAGAAATCGGGATGCGTTTTGGAAGTTTCTCCCAGCCGAGAGGAAGAGGAGAGAGAGAGAGGAGAGGCAGCACGGGGAGGAAGGAGGAAGGATTGGGAACAATGCTTTTGGCGGGATCATTTGCTTTTGCCTCTAAAAGAAACCAGCAAAACGCTGCGTTTTGTAAGCCACTGTCTAACGGCGTTAACGTTGAATTGTGAAAATTGGGTCTCTTGATCTCAGCCGTTGGATGAGGTTTCTGCCACGTGTCATCGCATCCACGGCTACTGGACGCTGCAGTTGAGACCTCCAACTGCAGCAAATCCCCTTCCTGGCATTAGTAGCTTGGCCCAACCTCGTAGCAAAGCAACAAATCCATCTTTCTCTAAAAGCACCTCATGATTGGCCCAACCATGATTACCAAAGTGATCCTCGGACGCACCCGCCATGGGGTTGAATTCTCTTCTTTTGGCTGGTATGGCCTCTGTTGCCTTTTTTGGCACTCATCGTTTTCACACACCAAAAAAAAAAAAAAAAAAAAAAGAACTTTAATATGCATGTTTATGATATTGATTTATTAACAAAATTTATTACTGATGACAGTATATAATTTTGGTGATGAAATATACACGAGCCATCCACGCATCACCCACGTGCATTTATTGAAAAAGGTGTAACTATGGTGCAATTAGGGAGTGAGGATCCTTTGCTTGAGTGTTTGGGTAATCTAATGATTGAAAAAAGTCAAACTTACATATAGGATAAGGATTGAGCCTTTTAAAGCCGTTGGACTAACCCAAGCAGAGGATCTGCCTCCAAATTATAGGTGCTGGCCAAAAACAATGGTTGCCTTGCCAACAATGGCTGCCCTTTTGGGGAAAATAGGAGAGTTTCAAATTCTCACACTCTCTTTCCCATCTCTCCTGTCTAATATCTCATCTCAGACAACAATAGCCGATCCTCCATTACTATCGAAAGAGATTCAGATTGAACATCATTCATAAGTGTCATCTGATTATCTGCCCCCACAATTTGCAAGACCATACCTATGCTAAGATATGTATGAACAGTGTCAAGAAGAACAATACAACATTGCCGAGTTTTCATTCCATTAAGACTATGTTTGTTTAGCTAGGATGGAATGGAATCTCATTCCAATTCATTCCAAACTGCATGTTTAAATGAGGTAATTTGAATAAGAATGGAATCAAATAGTATGTTTAAACAGCTATTTCAAATTCATTTTCATTTCATACTACTTCAAACATGGAATCACATTCCATTCCCATTCATTCCATTTAAGCTAAACAAACATGGCCTAAATATGAAACAAATATGGAGTACAACCCATCATCCCTGCCATGTGAATCACATCATTATCCGCATAAACAATATCCAATTGAATGGAAATGCCCATAGAATGTAACCTACGTTGCTTTGCCATCTCTTACCGGCCACAAACATTCATGAAGCCCTAGATTGTGTGTGTGTGAGAGATAGAGAGAGAGAAGAGTGTTACTTGTTAACGGCGGAGGCCGGCAACAGCGATGGCAACGGCAATGGCAACAGCAACCGCGACGACGGAAGGGGGAAAGCCTAATCGCGGGAGAGAGAGGGGCTAGGTGTGTGAAGCTGTCGCTCAGTCAATGGCTTTTAAGCCTTTTCCTATATAAAATAAAGGGAAAATTAGCGAAAAGTCTATTTTTATAGGACTTATAGAGGCATAAGTCTATGCAGCACACTTATATAGCCATATGTCCACTTTTAAGTAAAATGAGTTTACTTTTGTAACTGTGGTAAATGCATAAATTCAAGTTTACCCTTAAGTGTTATTTTTTGTTTTCAAATTTTAAAATGACATAACTTTCGATCTAGATATCGATTTCCAATAAAATTTATATATTTGTAATATATTCGTCGAGCCTTTCGAAACAAGACCCATGATGAAAATAAAATTATGTATAAAAAAAAAATAGTTACATTGATTACATATTTACATGTATTGGTTTTAAAATAAATAAACATGTAACTATTTTAATGTGGGTTCAATTTTGTACAATTTCCCATGCAAAATTATTAAATTTATTAGATGTAACTATTGAATCAATTAAATTGATGTGTTTGAAACTAAAAATTTGTAAGATTTAAATATTTTGTGAATAAAATTCAGTCACAATTGACTTAAAAGTAATTGTTTTCATGTAACTATTTTTTTGTGGGTTTAGTATATACTTCAATTACAAGTAGATGTTTGCTCAAATTTAATTGAATTTTTTTTCTTTGTTTTTTTGGAAAAATTAGGGAAAAGACTCACGATGAATATAAAATTATGTATAAATAAATAAATAAATAAAATAGTTACATTGATTAAATGTAACTTTCTAAGAAGAACCTTTTGATTATATGTAACTAAAAAAATAGTTACATGTATGTAAAAAGAAAAAAAAAAAACAGTTACATTGATTATATGTAACTTTCTAAAAAAAATAGTTACATGTAACTATTTCACAAAAATAATATCCCGTTGGCAGTGGTGGTATCCATCTTCTATGGGTGTTTTTTATATATTATTTTTTATTTTCCCTCCAAAGCTTCACCTCTATTTTGTACCCAAAAAAAAAAAAAAAAAGAAAGAAAGAAAGAAAAGAAGAAAATGGGTCTCACCTCTATCTGTATGTTTTTATTTTAAAGATCTGGAAGCTTCACCTCTTTTGGTTGCTTTTTTGGTCATAAACAAAGTCTTAAATAGCACCAGTTAGCTTCTTTCTCCTTCATTTTTGGACCCAAATAGCATGTTTGGATGAGGTAATTTGAATAAGAATGGAATCAAATAGTATATTTAAACAGCTATTTCAAATTCATTTTCATTTCAGACTATTTCAAGCATGGAATCACATTTCATTCCCATTCATTCCAAGCCAGCTAAACAAACATAGACTAAATATAAAACAAATATGGAGTACAACCCATCATCCCCTGCCATGTGAATCACATCATTATCCGCATAAACAATATCCAATTGAATGGAAATGCCCATAGAATGTAACCTACGTTGCTTTGCTGTCTCTTTCCAGCCACAAACATTCATGAAGCCCTAGATTGTGTGTGTGAGAGAGAGAGAGAGAGAGAGAGAGAAGAGTGTTACCTGTTGACGGCGGAGGCCAGCAACAGCGATGGCAACAGCAACCGCGATGGCAGAAGGGGGAAAGCCTAATTGCGGGAGAGAGAGGGGCTACGTGTGTGAAGCTGTCACTCAGTCAATGGCTTTTAAGCCTTTTCCTATATAAAATAAAATACTAAAAGCAGTGTTGCTAACACCGCTTTTAAGGGGTTTTTTTTTTTTTATTTTTAATAAATACACCTTCTTATAACTTGTGGTACACATCATATATGTCAAGCGAAAGCACACTGGATAAAAAGTTGAAAAACATCTCAATTCTGAAAAAAAAAAAAAAACAAAAAACAATCATATGTGCCATGAAAACAAGTCATTATGCCTCATAGCACTTGATGTGGCAAGTCCGATTTATTTTTATTTTTATTTTAATTAACTCAATTAGTGCTACATGAATTTATTTATTTATTTTAATAAAAAAAATAAGAAGCAAAAACAAAACTAATAAAAACAGGATTTATCTTTACTCTTAACCTTTTTATTATCAATCGATGAGCATCAACATTCTTCAATGAACTTAAATCTCATATCACTTGCTTAATAATTTTTCAATTGTTACAAGACTTATCATGTCATCAGCATAACTATCTAAACTGAGACAAATGAATTGATATAAAAAGTTGATATACATAACATTTTTCCACCTATATATAATATAATCGATCATGCACTATGAATGAGTGACTAAATGAGATGTAAACTTTTATTTAAATGCATAAGCAATTATAGTATGAGAAAAACAAATCATATTTTAACTAAAAGACTTATGCACCATTTTTTAATCTTCTCCAAAGTTGCACCATTTATGACCAAGGGAAGTGCTAAAAACAATTGCAACTGTGGGTTGCAACCATGATTAGCATCCTTCTTATGATCAAATATTGAAAAACATCTTCTCTTTCTCTCCTTTTTTTTTTTTTTTTTGGGTGGGGGGAGGGTGTTACATACTTACATCAGCACAAAATGCCTGGTTTCGTGAATCTGATTTATTTTAATATCGTATTTAAGTCGAATTGAGTTTAGCTTTGGTTTAGAAAATAAAGGGTGACAAATTATAAACTTAGCTAAAAGATACACATACGTCAAAATAAAAATCAAATTAAAAAATTGATAAAGCACCAAAAAGCATGAGCTTCCAAAATTTGTAAACCTTAAATTTCTATGCTGAATTTCTTCAGTTGGGCATGGAGGGATGTCACAAGGCACCATTTTAATTGCTCAAAAGTAAAAACCAGCAGAGAGAAAATTTCCGAATTAGATGTGTTGATTACCTTGCCCGTGAGGGTCATACAGTTGACTATAATTTTCTTATTTTAGATAGGCCCCGATGTGGGATTTGTAATCTTTTGTTTGGTGTTGCTACTAGCAGATCTAGGTAATTGAATTTCCTTTGAACCAAAAAACAAACAAAAAAAATTTCCGAACTATTTTGTTTGGTATTATAATGCCAACGCGTCCTATCCGTGGCGTGTCAGCACCACACTTTAGCCTCAAGCTGACACGTGGTGGCCCACTCGTACGGTCACTTCGCTGACATCTTGACGCATGGCTACCACCCCCCAACTGCACAGGCTACTCACCTCTTCTTCACTAGGGATCCGGATTTGGTGAAACGGTTTGCTAAATTTGAAATTAAAATGTCCAACGGTGTGCTAAATTCGTGGGATAATTAGTCTAAAGAAAGGGTATGATTTTTCTTCGGTTCTTTGTTTGATATTTTTCATTTTTTCTTTGTTTAATCGGAATAGACCCATTATTCTGTCAAAATTTTTGTGTGCTTATTTCACCTTGAAAGACCAAATTCTAGTCATTATGTTGCATTTATAAACTCAGGAAGTGAAATTTTACATACACTTTTTCTGCTTTTGGAGGTTGATCATTTTGAAATTTCTTGTGATATGTTTTCTCTTTCTGGGTATGAATCTATTTTGAGAAACAATACATGGTGAATATTGTGGTAAGAATTTGGTGTTATATGCAGAAGAAGAGGAAGTGAATCTGGTGAGCCAGAAATGGAGTTAACAAATGGTGAAGGAAATTTCAATTGTAGTATTGGTTGTTCTTTCTAGGTAGGAGTTTGCATTTGTGTGTTTGCCTTGTTGACATTAGGTAGAATTGAACCCACTTTGTCTCTGCTTTGGAGTGGCCACAAGTTATCGCTAGGCCAAATCAAATTGTGGTCTATGTGTTTGAGTAGTTGACTAAACAAATGCTATTAAGTTATCACTAGGCCAAGTCAACTCTGGTCTATGTGCTTGATTAGTTGACTGTCCTATTTGTTCGGTGATCATAGTTTGACATTGCATGATGAAAAGGAGAAAATAGGGAAATCTACTGATTATTTGTTATAAAAATTGTGAAACATGTATGCTATTTTTTATTTTTTCCATCATTTTGTAGGCTACAAGGTGAACACCATATACATTTGTTGATCTAGTGAGCATTGGAGCTTCTTCTTTCTTTTTTTTCTTTCTTTTTTTCATTATTCCTCTGTGATCTTTCGAACTGAGAAGACCCCATTTGTTAGTATGCTCAAACTATGGCATTGGATGCAGAAACATAGGAATTTGACGAGTAAGCAAACTTATTTTTCAAATAATGGAAAACAGTAATGCTGATTATGTGACACTGGGGGAAGAAGCTTCTTTCAAGTTGGAAAACATCAAGAAGATTTCAGTTATACCTCTTGTTTTCTTGATTTTCTATGAGGTCTCTGGGGGCCCATTTGGGGTCGAAGATAGTGTCCGAGCAGCTGGACCCCTTTTAGCACTTCTTGGATTTCTACTTTTCCCATTTGTATGGAGCATTCCAGAAGCCCTTATAACCGCAGAACTAGGTCCTATGTTCCCTGAAAATGGTGGTTTTGTGGTTTGGGTTTCAACAGCTTTGGGTCCCTACTGGGGCTTTCAACAAGGTTGGATGAAATGGCTAAGTGGAGTTATTGACAATGCGCTGTACCCGGTTCTGTTTCTAGACTATCTGAAATCAACAATCCCAGCTTTAGGAGGTGGTTTCCCCAGAGTAATGGCAGTGCTGGTTTTGACTTTGGCTCTCACTTACATGAATTATAGGGGTTTAACCATAGTGGGATGGACGGCTATACTGTTGGGGATTATTTCACTTCTTCCTTTTTTGGTTATGGGACTTGTGTCGATTCCCAAATTGACGCCTTCAAGGTGGTTTCTGGTTGACCTGCATGATGTCAAATGGGGTTTGTACTTAAACACTCTGTTCTGGAATCTGAACTATTGGGATTCAATTAATACTCTTTCAGGAGAAGTGGAAAACCCCAGTAAAACTCTCCCAAAAGCTCTCTTTTACGCTCTTATCTTGGTTGTTTTCGGGTACTTTTTCCCTCTTCTGATTGGTACAGGAGCTATTCCACTTGATCGTGATAAGTGGACCGATGGGTATTTCTCAGATGTTGCTAAAATGCTGGGAGGTGTATGGCTGAGATTTTGGGTCCAGAGGGCTTCTGCTATGTCCAATACGGGGATGTTTGTTGCTGAGATGAGTAGTGACTCCTTTCAACTTCTTGGGATGGCTGATCGTGGAATGCTTCCTGAATTTTTTGGCAAGAGGTCTCCTTACGGAACCCCTGCTTATGGAATTTTATTCTCTGCCTCTGGCGTGATTTTGCTCTCATGGTTGAGCTTTCAAGAGATTGTAGCTGCAGAGAACTTCTTATACTGTTTCGGAATGATAATGGAGTTCATAGCATTTGTGAAATTAAGGATGAAATACCCTGCAGCGTCTCGGCCTTTTAAGATACCGGTTGGTACAACTGGAGCTATTTTGATGTGTATTCCTCCAACCCTACTAATATTTGTCGTTTTAGCTCTTGCTTCTCTTAAAGTCATGGCAATTAGCCTTTTAGCTGCGATGGTGGGGCTTGTTTTGCAACCTTGTCTCAAGTACACTGAGAAAAAGGGATGGTTAAGATTCTCCATGAATTCTGACCTTCCAGATTTCCATTGCACTTACAGACAGGGTAGCGAACTATTAATGTAATGATTAAGTCTTTGGTGTCCATAATTTAATCACGCAGTTCCCTAACCTTTGTCAATTTTGTATTTTGTCATGTTTGTGAACATCTTGAGATGCTTATGATTATGACCAAGAGTTCATCATAATATATTGAGGTTGATAATGATATTTTAACGGAAGTTGCTGAAATTTGATATAGGCCTGCTGTTGTCTCCATGTTCTGCAGAAATTTGCCAAGGTTGTGGTTTTTGGAGACAGATTAAGATTTTTAAATAGTTTTGGCAAGTTCTTAGTCTCATCTTATCATTTTAGGAATTTTCATTAAAAATTATACGTCTAAAAGTTTTGATAACCCATGAATGTTGCTTTGTTACCCTTTAAGAATATATTGCCGGCGTTTACTTGTGTAAAGTATGCAATATTTAGTTATGCACTACCACATTTTACTCATTCAGGACATAAATCTAAGCCGGCCGCTGAATACTTCATTTTTGCTTTCCATGTAGCTTCTATGCTTTTTGTGAAATGTAACCATACATGAGAATGGTGGTATTATTGTTACTTTTGACATAAAAATTTAAATGTGACTGAAACTTATGACTAATCGGAATATGAAAGTCGAGTTGTTAAGCTGATTGATTGAGTATATTACCCGTCTTTCTTGTATAATTTTTGTAAAGATCAATGCTATGGAAGATAGAATAACTAGACAGATACTCATTGGAAACCTTGGCAATGATTGTGTATATTAGTCTTGTGAACATGCACCACACGATATCAATTAAAATAATGATTTTTCTTAATGCTTCTTGAAGATTGAAACCTAGAAGGCTTAGCTTATACTTTATTTGTTCCTTGCTTATGAGATTCTTTAATTGTCCTTGGGTTTTTTAGACTTGTATGTTGTAAGGGTGTGAGAAAATTAAGGACTTGAAAACTTTTGAGTCCTATATGAATTTGGCCCCCAATTAAAAGCTTCTTTAAGGCCATGAACTGTGTGATGGACCCCTTAATATGAATTGGCCCCCAGGTTAGAAATTATGGGTTGGTGAGGAACATGGCGGTGGAACTGTATAGATTCAATAGGGATGTTGTCCTTTAGCTAATTTCCCTCCATGATTTGCCACAAGCCATTTACCAGATATCAACTTACTAAAAAATCAGAGATGTCCATGTGGCACTTGCCCAGATGAGGAGCAAGAACAAACAAGATGCATCATTAGCTAATACACACTTATTTTTTAACTCCACCAGTATCCGGATCTTACAACACATATTGCCTATAAATCATCGCCGTCTTTTGGCCTTTCTTTCGGAACCCAACAAGTAACAAAGATAAAAAGAAAACATCAAACATTCTATGTTTTCTTCATGCACTTCGGATAAATAAAATCAAACACTTTTAAACGACATTTTTTGGAGAGAAAGGAGGTAAACGAAGGGAAGAAAAGAAGAGAGCAGAGGGAGAGATATGGGCGTTGAAAGAAACACCCCAAAAGCCTCTCTAAAGAAAAAATCCACCTCGCTGCAGTACCTCTTTGATCTCGACTCCACAAACAACAGTGGCAATAACCTTTCCAACAACAGCAATGGCAGGAAATCTTCTCCTGAATCCGAAAATGAAGAAATGCTTTCTATGATCTCTTATTGCTCCTTCATATTCACCTTCACCGATCCTTTAGAATCTCCTTCGCAACAAGATTTAAAGAGGGGTACTCTCAACCAAATCCTCTCCATCATAAAATCCTCAAAGAAACCACTCAATGATCAAATTGTCTCACCTCTCATCTCCATGATATCGGCCAACCTCTTCCGGCCACTTCCTTCATCTATCAACCCCTTTATCACCTTGGGCTTTCCAGACGATGAAGAGCCTGCCACCACTTTTACAGCTCCATGGCCTCACCTGCAAATTGTTTATGATATCCTCGTTCAATTAGTCCTCAATACAGATCCCAAAATGCTACGAGATTATGTTGATCATCCTTTTCTTCTCAACCTGCTCTGCCTCTTTCAATCAGAAGACCCAAGGGAACGCGAGAGCTTGAAGAATATCTACCATCGAATATATTCCAAGTTCACCTTCTACCGATCGTTCATGAGGAAGTCAATGAACGATGTGTTCTTACACTATATTTTTGAGACAGAGCGGCACTGTGGCATTGGAGAACTGCTCGAGATTTGGGGAAGCATCATCAATGGCTTTACTGTTCCACTCAAGGAAGAGCACAAGCTGTTCTTGATGAGAGTGCTTGTTCCTCTACATAAGCCCAAGGGGATGCAGGTTTACCATAGGCAGCTGGCTTATTGTGTTTCTCAGTTTGTGCAGAAAGAGCCTGTGCTTGGTGGGATTGCTGTTAGAGGGATTTTAAGGTATTGGCCTATCACTAATTGTCAGAAGGAAATTTTGCTGATTGGGGAATTGGAGGAACTGGTGGAGAATATAGACCCTGAACAGTATAGGAAGCTGGCCTTGCCTTTATGTACCCAAATAACAAAGTGCTTGAACAGTTGGAACTCACAGGTAAAATAAACTCTACGGTTTCTCATATTGATGTTCTTACAGTATCTTGTTTATAATGTCTTTAAGAAATTTCATTCATCAGAGTCCAAACTTTCATAATCAAATCCTTGGAAATTTTATCTTCCTGAGGATCACACTGCTTGAAACACTAGGAATTTTTTTCAAATTTTTGAACTTTACTACGATCACCATTCACAGGGCCGAGGGCTGGCTGCTACTTCCTTATGGTTCTTCCCTTTCTAAGGCGAAGGATCCTCGCAGCAACCCCAAATCCAAATATGGAAATATTTACCCAGTAAAATCCACTTGGTTTTTCTCTGACAGGGGAACCTTTCTGTTTTCAACTTTCTGGATCAGATACAAGAGAAACTTAGTTTTCTAGTCAGTATGGAATTGGGTTTAGTCAGGCATTTTTTGGCTTATCGGGCATTTTGTACATTCTCTGTTATTTCCATAGTGAAACCTTTCCTTCATTGTCTTCACCTCTATATACAGTCAATGACTTGGAAAAATGCTGAGAATTCTTCTTTTATACGTTTTTCCTCTGACAGTTGCATTTGCAGAACATTGAGTTTATGAATTAAACATTTTTTCTCTCTGATGGATGCTTTGGATTAAGGTCGCCGAGCGTGCACTCTATGTATGGAACAATGAGCAGTTTGTGAAGATGGCATCACAGGCAATGGAAGAAATATTTCCAGTGGTCGTCGAAGGCATGGAGAAGAACCTAAAATTTCACTGGAGTAACAGTGTTAAGCAATTGACAGAAAATGTAAAGCTCATGCTGGAAGAGATGGATCCGGATTTATACACCAAGTGTCACCTAGACCTTGAACTGCGAGAATCCGCAGCTCACCGAGAAGAGATGAGGAGGAAGCAGAAATGGGAGAGAATAGAAATGGCTGCAGCAGCAGCCCAGAAGCAGTTTGTCCAACCACCAAGTCGTTTATGTGTTTCTCATTGAAGAACAAAAATTCAATATTTTGTGCTGGCAGTTGGTTAGTCTGTATTACTGAACCATTATAGAAAGTATACCAAAGTTTCTTGCTATTTCACCAAACTTGCATTAAGGACATTAAGCATTACAACTTTTCCCATTTTGAAGCCAGCAAGGCATTGGATGCCAGCCACCCACCCAACTCTTTATATATCAATGCCCATATGGCCATATGGCTATATATATATATAGCACATGGTAAAGAATAACTGAATGAGCATATTAGACTTACTTCCAAGATGACTTGGAAGCTTTTGCCAACCAAAGGGGTGGCAATTAATATCAAGCCAATGATGTAGTTCATATGCTAATATTAGCATTACAGCCTAGTGGCAATCTTCTTTCTTTTCTTTTTTTTGCCAGGAGTAATCTTCTTAATTAATTGTTGAGTGATCTCAGGTTATTTTGGCTTTTAATTCATGGAGTATTTTTTTTTTTTTTTTTTTTGATAACCGATCTTAGAATTTGCATTAATGGAAACAATGTTGTAAATCAACAAGAAAAGTGTCCCTAACAAAGTTGGGGACTTCCTCCATCCAAACACATAAATCCTCAACATCCTGAGCATACCTTGCGAGACTATGTGCTACTGCATTACCTTCACGACGGATATGAGAAAAAGGCACCATAGCAAAGGAAATAGGAGGAGTAAGCAGGACCGAATTAGCTATGAGAGCATTGATAACCTCTAAACTATCTCCTTCTACCTCTATGGACTGCAATCCCAAATCGCGGGCTAGACCCATAGCGAAACGAACCGCCATGGCTTCCACCACTACTACTGGGTAGATGCCCAAAATTTTTTTGGACCCTGCAGCAATAACTTGTCCTGTATGGTCCCGCACCACCATCCCCAAACCAACGCAATGATGTTCCCCAAAAAGAGCCCCATCAACATTGATTTTGAAGACGCTGACCCTCGGAGGCCGCCACAAAACCGTTGGCCTCAACCTTAAACCCACCTGACAATCCACGACCTCAGAAAATTCCCTCCATAGCCTAGCCGCCTTGTCAACCACCCCACTAGGCTCCTCCTGAACCCCATCAAAAACTAGGCGATTCCGCCCATGCCAAATCGCCCACAAAGTCATCAAAGCTTGTGAAAACATCTCCTTACCCAAATGCTGTTTGGTCTCACTCAGCCATACCCCAAACTCTAAGAACAATGCACTACCCCCCCCCCCCCCCACCCACCATGCCAAGCCATTGCAACTCCAAACTAAGTTGGCAAAACTATAATCCCTAAGGACATGACAAATTGACTCCTCTTCTCAACCACAAAAGGGACACAAGGGCTCAATAGGGCCTTTCCTTTTAGCAAGGTTTGCTCGAGTCAGAAGAATACCATTAAAAGCTCGCCACACAAAATGTTTAATTTTGTTAGGAATAGGTTGATGCCATATAAGTGCACTCACCTCATTGCCGGGAACAGAGCTGGAACTCTCTCCATATGAATTAGCATGTCCTCTCCGTATAGTGCCCATCTCTATCATGTAGGCACTCCGAACTGTGTAAACGCCCTTAGGATGATAATGCCACATTAACCTATCTTCAGGAAGCCTATAACTAAGAGGAATCTGGCAAATAATGGCAGCTTCATGAGGCAAAAAAATGCTCTCTACAAGGTCTTTCCTCCATTCCTTCTTCTCAGTATCTATTAGTTCACTGACCCTTGCATTTTCTGTGAGTACAATTGTTGGCGAAACAACCCTGAATGTAGTAGGCGTGGGTAACCATTTCTCCTTCTAGATACCAACTGATTTTCCATCCCCTATTCGCCACCGAACACCTCTACCCAAAACAGCTTTTGCTCCCCAAATACTTCGCCATGAATAACTCAAATTCAGGCCTAACCGAGATTTAAAGAAATTACAGCGAGGAAAATATTTTGCCTTCAACAATCTAGCTACCAACGAATTCCCATTGGTGAATAACCGCCAAGCTTGCTTAGCAAGCAAAGCATTATTAAAGATACCAAAATCCCGAAAGCCTAGTCCACCATCTTTCTTTGAATAGCATAAGCAGTCCCAACGTAACCAGTGTAATTTCCGTTCATTAGCTTTTTGTCCCCACCAAAAATTGCTTATCATTGCCTTAATTTCTTCACAAAGAGACAAGGGTAGTTTAAAGCAACTCATTGCCTAGGTAGGAATAGCTTGTGCAACTGCCTTAATGAGTATCTCGCTTTTGATAACAATTTTTCTTTCCAACCTTGCAGCTTCTTCCACACCCTTTCCCTGAGCACACTGAATACTTCCCTCTTGGACTTGCTAATAAGAGTTGGAAGTCCCAGATATTTTCCATGGTTATCCTCACGAGAAATTTTCAAAGTGCTTCTGATGGAGGCCCGCTGGTCATGCTTGGTATTCGTATTGAAAAAAATGGAGGATTTGTCCAAATTAATTTGTTAACCAGACACCTCTTCATATTAATACCTATTTATTAATATTATAGAAGTTTGAGGAGTGGTGCATTTTAATAATTGTCCCAAAAAAAAAAAAAAAAAAAGGGGGGAAAGCGAAAAGAAAACTTTTTAGGACCTATTTGAGTGTCCAAATGGAAATTAAACGATTAAAAGTATTTTACATAATATTAAATGTACAGATCCATCATTTTGAATGAGATAATTCAAGAGAATGATGACCATCAACACAATTGCAAGAGAAAATTCAAAATATATGCATTTTATGAATTTTTGAGATTAGTTGGTCCAATAAGATCAATCATGGTAATGATTCCAATCATTTAAAATAGTCTTCTTCAATATTATATAAGCCTTTCATACAATATTTATACAATTTCCATCTAGACGACCAAATGGGCCATAAGCAGTCTAGATGGTCTTTATCGCAAAAGTGAAGACCATCACAGCAAAAAATTACAAACTAGCTGTCCAAAAGATGTTGGGGCTTTTTTTTATTTTTTATTTATTTTTGCACTACTCACTCAATATCAATTACTCCTAGAGTGAGTGAGAAATCGAATCCAGGACCTTTCATTTCTTAAGACAAAAGTTTCAAGAATTACTAATCCACCTCTTGAAGTTAATTTTTCAGCAACTCGATGACTACATCTTCCACTGTTGCAAGATCATTTATCAAGGGTTCATTTGTTCGTGCAATGAAAATTGAATAAGATTACTTAAAAAAAAAAAAAGTTGGAGTCAACACTGTAGTTAATGTTAGAGTCACATTTTAAGAAATTCACGAAATATAACTATTTTGGGTCTTCACTCTCATATGTGATAAAAGCTCATCATTCTTTTGGATTTCTCAATTCAAGGGGATAGATTTGTAGTCATTAATATTACGTAAAAGTACACTAAAATTGTCTAATTTATAGTTCAACATCACAAACGGATCCTAAGTAATTTGTCAAATCTATCTCTAATCAGCCCAACACGGTCAACATTTCGCATTTAATTAATCAATTGAATATTTTTCTATGCATGTATATCAACAAATTTTATAAATCATTATGAGATTGATATTTAAGTGGGATGGGATTTTAGGTTACTAGGTTACGGGTTTGACTCCCCTAATAAATCATAAAAAGAAAATAAATTTTGTAAGTCATTGTAAAAAATTGGTACCTGAATTAGTGAACCTTTCATTTTGGGGAAATAGGATGATGTGTTCAAAGGTTGCCACGTGTTGTATGCTCATTCGATGAGTACTTTATAAAATCCTAGGCCTTAATACATGAAATAACAACTACAAAACCCCTTCACAAATCTCAGAGCCTTGTTGCTCCCACTTCTATGGTTAATTCGAGCCTACTGTTCGTTATCAGAAACCCTAGATTTTTTATTCCATCTCTACTGTTCTTCATCATAAAACCCTAATCATCTTCTTCGTCAGAAGTCAGGTAGAAGAGGTCTGCTCAGCATCCAACTCTGGTATAGGATGGTTATTGCTTCGGCATTTCTCGCAGATTGTTCAGGTTTCTCTCTCTCTTTCTCTCACACTCACACGCAGGCCACCTTTTCCTTTCAATTTTGAATCTACCCAAATCCACATATTGTGCATTAACTCTGGGTTCTTTTTTTTTTTTCCCCGGTAGGTTTGATTCATATTGGTCATCCAAAACTCCCATTCTGCATTCAGAGATATAGTGAGACCAGATTTAAAGATTACAATACCGTTCCAGTTATATCTAAAAGGGTAAATTTTTCTTGTTTTGTATAATTTTGTATCCAAATTGGATGTAAAAACTCATCTTTTAAATTTTGAGACTTGTTTTTCTTCTGGCAGAAAGCTAGAACGAGGATTCAATATGTTCTTGGAGAACGTTTTGGCACCAAATATTCTATGTCTGTTAGAAGAAATGAGCAGGAATTGAGCTTCGCTGATGACGTTCCTGAGGAGCCCTTTTGGTTAAGTCTGATTAAGGAAGCCCTCTGGTATAGTACTCATTATCACCCCAGTTGTGGAAATGCATAAGAATGGGATTTAATTGTTGATATTAACATCTAAAGGATAGAATTCGCTTTCATAAAGTCAGTGATGTTTTATCTTCTTTTTCAGGGCTTTGAAGTCTTTATTTTTGTTTCTGGTTGAGCAGCCTAGTCAGCTGAAGTACATAGAGTGGCCAAGCTTTCAAAGCACGGTTAGTATCCATGATTTTGATGATATTCTTGGTGACTTATGTTTCACTTGTATTATAGTCCCTGCTGGAAAATGTTGAACAATCTTTAGTGAAGCATTAGTCATATGATAACATGGATGAATCTAAACAAACAAAGAAGGGTTTTCGCTGAGCTAGAGCCAACTAAACTGATTTGCATGCTGGTTTTTATTTTCGTGAATCAACTTCAATCCCTGGACGATACAATGCCTTCTTGCTTCAAGTAATGACTGGATACTATTTAGTGTTTAGTTTAACAAGACCAAAACCAAGTGGAACTTTCACTTTGATGTGTGTTGTCATTCCTTTGACCAATATCATCCTAGGTAAAAATGGCAAAACCCAGGAAATCTTGGGCATTTTCAACCACACTAGATGCAGCACCATCTTCCTTTCACTGAATGTTTTGACCACACACTTGTTAGATATTGATTTTTCCTAGCCATGCCATTTAGTCCCCATACATTCTTGTGCAATTATTTGATAATGTTTTTATATCACAAAAAGGTTGCATCAACTTCCAGAAGCACCTCCTATTCATTTGAGTTGCTTTGTCACTCAAATTTAGATTTGACACATGGCCACTATCATTTTTTTTTGGTGGCAATCCAAGAGCATCAAAATCAATTCTAATACTTATAAAAGGTGAACAAGTTTGAAAAAACAAAGATGTGTATCCCAACAGATAAAAAATCCCATGAGGAGTTTAATTGCCAAGGAGCAGAGAAGTTATGTTCTTGGTTTTATTTTCCAATTCATAAAAAGGCACCAATTAAAATGTGTAAAAGTATCTATTTAAATCCATTTAAGAAATACCCTTTCAAAGCACTGGTAAGTAAATTCTCTTAGATTGAAACGGTAAAAGCTCAGATTTTCTCATTGTCTTTTTTCAGCTGAAGACTGCTACACTCACTCTTGTTCTTGTAGCGCTACTGATTGTCGCACTATCCTCGATTGACTCTTGCCTAAGTTATCTGTTGGCTTTGTTTCTCCGAAGAACCCCATGATCCAATGGTGGGCTTTTATTTTCAATGTATGGTCTTGCAGAAGTTGATTGGTTCCCATTTAGCATTATCAGCAGCACTCTGTATGCCTCTTTTACACTAGTGAAGGTTGAGCTACTTTTGGAACTCAGTTATCAGAAACAGCAGCATGACAATGTAGCAGATAGATGATAGCCGGAAAGATTTGATGAAATGATTCGAAGTTGATTCTCATATATGTAGGGGGCATTAGGTTTTGTTGGAAGCTATTTCCGATGCATAACTGTTTGTAATTAGGGAGAAAGTGTATACTATTCAAAAACACATGAACAAAAGCTCATGGTTGGAGTTTTTCTGTAATGTCATATTTTTTAATATTTTCACTGATGACCCAATGTTCAGTTGTGAACTTGTGATAACATTTCTCATTCCTGCATTGTCCTAAATTCAGCATCCTCGACCTTTATTGTCTCTGTTTTTACCAAAAAGAAAAATTTGTTGTCTCTGTTCTTTTGAAAACCAGGCCAGAGGCCCTAAAATAAGAGACTAAGTTATAGTGGCCTCAATTACATCAGCCCTCAAAAGAGGGCCCAACCCCAATGGTGGGGCCCTGACAAAGACAGCAACCTCTCTGCATTTTTGTTGATTTGTTGGCCTCTCCTCTCCGAAATTATGCTTGACCATGCAGCATCAACCTCTTCCCTTATGATCCTCTACGTGTCCCTGCTTCCAGGTGCATTAAGAGGTAAATGACCAAAATATCGTTCCAATGGTGTTAAAGGTATACATGTTGATTCTTAAGAGAATGCGCATTATGGCATAGAATGATATTTTTTTTTTTTTTGCCTGCCAATTTTTAGAGAAATTTTACAAAGAAAGTATTGTTGAGATCACTTTTAAAAAGTAAAAATAAATGAATCCTTTAATATCCTAATCGACTCTCCCAGATTATTAGAATCTTTTTCTTGAACATGATACAGATTGCACTGCAAATACTAACGAATTATGGCATTCACCTGCAGTAGTGTTCTCCCTAGATTATTCTTTACCTATAAGTGCGTGCTTATGTAATTACATCACCACCATTCATTGTGAATGTTGCATCCCATGCATTTGTGGGTTATACTATACAACCCAGGGCACAACCTCCCAACACATGGTATTGATATAAGAAAATCCGAACATGTTGATGAGATTGGATTTGCTATTAGCAGCCTATCCAAACAACACAACTCTCTACATCAGCCACTAGAGACTACAGCAGATTTCCTGTGTACAACCAAAATCTGGTAACTTTAAAAGCTTGGAGGTTTATTCCATTATCTTTTCCCTTTCCTTATTGATATTACTCATAATGGTTGCTAGACATTATAATGTTCAAACCTCAACTGTGTTAAAGGTAGGAACAATTACTAACAATTATTACAATCGTTTTGATATAATGTACAGTACATGAATATCTCAAAGACAGTCCTCGGCATTAGCAGGGCATCCTCTCCCAGCTACAAATGATACACAGAAAAATTGAATCAGTAAATTGCACCAGAGATGAAATAAGTATGCTTCTCTGCAGTGTGGTTTTCCAGAAGACGAAAGGCACAGGTGTCCTGCATTTCAAAAATCAAGTTATTATCAGCTGAGAACTGTACTATTTCCAAATTACTCAAAATAATATTGACCAGAAAAATGCAAATCCCACAAGCTCTTAGAGCCCCCTACTGGCCATGCTCAGTCATAGAGACCACATTGCCCTTGTCAGGCGCATCACACTCTTGACATGGGCGACTCTTTGTCCATCTAAACTGGCATGTGCCTCTCAGGTGCTTCAAACATGTAAGAAATCAAAGATGATATGGTGATAGTGGAATGAACGGAAAATGCTATTCATTAATTACCTTCCCATCGGAACTAAAAATGTTCATGATCCAGTGTAGTACATTTGGGAATCTTTTAATGCTTTCTCACGTCATTTTTTTCTTTTCTGCAGCCTGTTCATCAAGAAAGAAGTCATCAAAATACAAGGTCTTCTTCCTTTTTCACAGCGTAAAAGAACAAGAGATGCATAAAAAAGTGGAGCATAGATGACACAATTATTACTGCGACCAAAACAAGCATGGAATCTTGGGCAGAAATGATATTTTCTGGCACAAAATTAACCACATAACTTAATTCTAATTGCGTCAATCTTTTACCTAGATCCTAAGGAGGATTATTCAATAGTAGACACTTTCTCCACTATGTGCAACAATGGTAGGGCATTATGGAACAACAGCACAAGCACAGACAACACGTTCAACTATTTAGTCAAACAATCAACTATTGAGTCCAAACAATCAAAACCATTGAGTTGTGAAAATACCAATTAAGATTTGAGAACAATCCCAAATAAAAGTCAAACCTTTTGAAGTTTCTTTAGTACAGAATCTTCAAATGCCTTATATCCAGCCCCAACGATATTGGGAAGATGATCAGTTTCCTCAGGCTTCTGGGCACTTGGAAACTCTGTAGTTACAGCTGGTTGAAGAGGCAAAACTAGCAAAGGATTTGAAAGATCTCCGCATACACTTCCTGTAGCAGCAACCTATAAAAAATAAAAATAAATACGAATAATAACATAAAATAGTGATATAAAAATTGCAGAAGATAAAATTTATTCTCTATCAAACTCACAGCTGCATCTTTAGACGCCATCACAACAAGTGCAGAACCTCTCTTCTTGGAACTCTTGATAACAACATCTTCAACCTCACCAAACTCTGCAAACACCTCTCTTAATCGCTCTGCAGTATAATCAACACCAACCTTTTCCCATGAAACCTTAAGCACCTTCTCCTTGTCCAAATCACCCCCACCACTACCCACACTCCCCTTCCCCAAGCCTGTTGCCTCTTTCTTCAATGGGACTGATGCTGAACCTGCTGCTTTATTTGCGTGCATTGCTCGAATCCTAGCAATCTCTTCCTTAAGCTTCCTAGAGATTCTCTCCTCTTCTTCACGGGCTGTTGCAGCAGGGTCAGGTGCAAAGGCAGCCCGCTCCCTTTCTTCAAGATCAGAAACCATTCTGCGGCGTTTTGCATCATGTTGTGATTGGCGGCGATGATGTTCACGTTTGATTCGTAGAAGATCGTCAAACAATTTCCTAGCTTTTTCATCCTTGAGAATCTCATAAGATGTTTTAAGCTTTTGGAAGTTGTCATGGGCATTGGGATCATTCAGCCTCTTGTCCGGATGTAATTCTAAAGCCTTTAATCTGTATGCTTTTGAAATCTCTTTCTCTGAAAGTTTGGCCCCTTCCTCGCCAGATGGAAGCCCTAGAATACTATAATGATCAACTACAACATCCATATCTTCTGCTGGATTACAATACTGCAATTATAAAATCAAGTTGTAAAGTTTCATTTAGTAATTTTATCAAACAAATAGGCAGCAATTAAAGCTTCTATTCCAAAATCACACCCTCCATATTTATTAAATGCCCATAAAATGCTACAGAGTAAGTTTCATTTTTCATTTTTCATTTTGAATTTTGTAATAGTAATTATTTTTCGAAGGATACAACATAATACCCCATTAACTAGAAAAATAAAAATAATTAGAATCTAGTTCTAGCTGTAGATATTTCTCATCCAACAGTTCATACAAATATTGTGAAAGAACTAACCCTTGATTTTCACAAATCATAACGCGAAAGATTTTCATCTAATCATGATATAATTCAGCCATAAAACACAACAAAGTGGCCATCAAAGAGCAATACAGACAGCCTTGAATATGGCCTAGCAAAATAAAAGGCTGAATTATTGACTATGGTGTAGACCGAAGCATAAACATTCATAACCTGTGGACTCAGAAAGGTGCCCATTAGAGCACTCTTTTGAAGGCTTGAGCAATCATAACTCCTCACCTACAGCTATTCTAAGATTCTGGGCTCACCTATTATGGCAATCCCAGAAAAAATATATATATATTTTTTCATCGTCAATTGTATATTTCTGCTGATTTTGAAAGAAATTGTAACCCACAGTACATTAAGTAGAACCCTTTTCATTGGGTTTGTGTGAGTTTTTCACAGTAAAGTTTCATTGAAGCATTCCCCTCACTTGCATCATTAGCAAGGCGCCAAGGCAACCTCACATTCAACATTGAACAGACATTAGATATGAAGCCTTGATTCAATTATCACTGAATGAACAAAAATAAAACCACAACAGTTTCAACTGCAACCCAAAAAAAAAAAAAAAAAATCCAAAAAAGTCAATACAAATAACGAATGCGACTTACCTTCGACTTCGAACCAAACTCAGAACTCCCAAAATCGAATTCAAACAAATCTGCAGAAGTCAGCCCTAGGATTTAGGGTTTTGAGAGAAGAAACCACGAGAGAGAGAATATGCTGAAAGAGAGGGAAGGTCTAAGAAGCACGGACACGGACATGCGACATGCGACACAGTTACGACACGACACGGACACTCCGACATGGCAATTTCTAAAAAACCCCCGACACGACACAGCGGGGATACAGCAATAAATAAATAATATATATATACATATAGCATTATAGTTTTATTTTCCAATTGAAAGATAGAGTTTAAAACAAAAATCACATAACACGCAAGGCATTCATAACTTATAATGAGACATAAGCACATAACAATAACATTCAAATATTCAACTAATCCTTCAAAAGTTTTAGACAAGCACATAGCACACTACTATTTTCAATACAAAACATCACACCACATCCAACAATCAAATATTCAAATGACATAGAAAGTAGCCCATAAACAAAAAAGAAATAAGCTATATTTGAGCCAACTTCAATAAGCTAGCTCAATGTGCATCATCATCACTCATCAACTTCCACATCATGGCCTCGTTCGCCTAATATCTCAATCTCCAATTCTGGTTCATCAAGAGTAAGATTTGCAATCTCAAGCATCACATCCCACATCTTGCTCTCTCCTTCTTTATATTGTTGAGTTCTCCTAGATAGAAGTCGAAGATTACTGTGAACAAATACCAAGTCCTCTGCACGTTGATAATTTTTTAATATACTTCCAAAGAGGCTTAGTATCATCTTGTGGTTCTGAGTCAACTGAGAGAGTACTACTGCCAGCCCCAGCACTTGAGCTATCTTGATTCATTTCTATTAACAGCAAGGATGCAATTTCATAAACTAAGGTTACAGCAACATCACAGTTTTTTTATTTAAAAATAAAAAAGAGGAGAACGGTTAGGGTTTACCCAAAAACCCATTTTGCAGAAAAATTAGAGAAAAAAAAACTGATCAATACAAAGAAGAAGAAGTACAGAGAAGAAGAAGAAGAAGAAGAAGACGAAGAAGAAGAAGAAAGAGGAGGAGGAGGAGGAAGGAGGAGAGTCGGAGACTTGCTTGAAACAATGGATTGTCGATTGATGAAATCTCCAGGTAAGAGAGCTCTCTGCCTTCGTCCCTGCTTCTAGATCTCCTCTTTCTCTCTGTCCTCCTCAATCGCCTCTCTCTCTCTGCTTCGAGGTCTCGATCGCCACTGTCTCTCCCTTTCTCTCAGTTTCTCTCTCTCAGTCTCTTTCTGGTTGGGAACGGCAGCAAGGGCACGAATTGGGGGAATCGGGGATTAAGTGATTAAAAAAAGAATTTTTGGGCTTTTGCAAAATTACCCCTCAATTGTTAAAAACAACTAAAATTACCCTTTTTAAAACAATTTATATTTATAATTCTTACCCCGCCGTGTCCCTTCCCGTGTCCCGCACGTGTCCTTCCCGTGTCCTTCCCATGTCCGAATTTATTTTGATTTATTTATTTCTTTGACACGTACGGAGCGTGTTGGACACGTGTCGAAGACATATCGAAAGCGTGTCCATGTCCGACACAGCCACAGCCCTATTTTCGAAGTGTCCATGCTTCCTAGAGGAAGATTGAGACGGAATAGAGAAATAACACCGATTAGGCATTTTATTTCATATCCAAGGATTTCGGGTTCTTATATACTTGGGCAGATTTGGCCCAAATCCAAACCCGAAGTAAATAAGTATAATGAACAAAACTTTGGAATTATTTTGAAATTTTAGTCTATGGTATGATAGTTAATATTGTAATTTTAAATTCAAATTTATAAAAAAGTATTGATACTTATTTGTTAATAAAAAAACGTAATTTGTAAACATGTTTTTAAACCTTTTTTTCTAAATATATGTACGGATTTTTTTAATTAATTATATATGTATGGATTTTCTATTATGTGCACAAACCTATTTTTAATAGTATAAAAAACATTATTGTTTTTCTCAACAAAACAAAAATTTACTTACTTTAAAAATTTTATTTAGATCGGTCTAATTTGCCAAATTTCATTTTTTTAAATAGAATACTATAAAATTTCATTTATAAATCCCAACTAAAAATTCCAATTAAATTTTTTTAAATAGAATACTATAAAATTTCATTTATAAATTCCAACTAAAAATTCCATTTAAATTGATGGAATCTATCAAATATCATCTTGTAAACAAGAAAGCTACAAAATTTCATTTCAAATTCCAACTTTCTAAATAAGAAACTTTTTATATAGAATTTGACTGCCCCAAAACACAAAGTTAACGTTATAGTTAGAACTTAAGAATTTAAAGTTTAGCTAGATAAATTTAACTTGAAACTTTTTTTTTTTTTTTTCTTTTTCGGTGATAACAGTGGAACCATCTCACAACGGAGTTTTTGGACCTACTTATGAAACCTAAATTCCTGAGGAGACTAACGCAATAACCCATCGCCACGACCTCCCACTTAAATTTTAGGTCATCCTAACAGGGAATCGAACCGAAACTATGCGCCTAACCACACAATCACAAGTTCGCTCTTACTAACTAAGGCTACCCAAAGATGGGTAACTTAACTCGAAACTTGTTTTTAAGAATTTGAGAAATTCCATTTTAAACATAATTCAACACAAAAATTCCTCACTTAAACACACTCATAAGACTCAATTTGAATCTAGAAAGTTAGAGGTAAAAAGAAGAAGAAAATGCTCAAAATTGCTTTTAAAAAGTTTCCTTCTTTAAGCAATTTTGATCTTTTTTTTTTTTTTTCATTTTCCTTTCCTCTTTTCCGCATGTAACCATGTAAGCATAGGCATTAAAAAAAAAATACAAATAATAAATAAAAATAAAACAAAGAGCAATTTACCTACAGTTTATTGTTTTGCTGGTTTGAGCACTTCCCTTTCTCTTGCCACTTCCATTCTCTTCTCAGATTCAGAGAGTGAAGGAGATAGACATCAGCTATCGTCGTTTGCTGGGTTCTGATTTCATCAATATATTATACACACGCATTGCAAAGAGTTCAACTTCATCTCCAATTTGCTCTGTGAGTCACTTCTCCTAATTCATTTGTTTCATCGAGTATCCTTCCGTTTTTTCTCTTATGCAATTTTACTTTCTCTTCGTCCAAACGCCTCCATCACGTATCAGTTTTGTATGAACTATTTCTGAATTTCTCAAATCACTTTGCTTTCTAAAATTCACATCAATTTTCATTTTTTTCACTTTTCCAGATCCGGGTTTTGCCCTAAATCCTCTTTATTGACACCTTCACTTGCCTTACATCTTCCATTTTTACACACCAGCTCTGAGAGCTTTCTTCTATTCTGTAGCACTAAATATAGATGTGTGTGTGTATTTATGAAGAAACATTGACATCTCATAGATCTTGTATTGAATAATTATCATTTTTGGTTGTCTGGTTTTGTAGAATTTGTGGGCTTTTGTGGTAAAGATGAGAATTTTTAGAGAGTGACTATGGAGAGCAAAGAAGTCCAACGTTCTGTATCTTTACGGGTAAACCGTCGAGGGGACCGGAACAATCAGACCCATCAGACTAAGGGTAATCGTATACTCCTACAATGCATATATATATGTATTTATGCACTCTCCATATGGGTTTTGGGTTTTGCATTGCTTGTTGTTTATATATGCATATGTATTCTCTATATGGGTTATGGGTTTGGCATTACTTTGTTTGTTTGTTTGTTTGTTTGGTTTTTTTGCTGAGAGGGTTTTGCAGTGCTTGGTTTTGTTTAACGTGGTGTGGTGGGTGCAGATATTGAAGGGGATTACTTCACTTCAGGGAGGTTGCCTCAGGATTATTCAATGAACATTGTTTGGAAGAGAGGCTTTATTCGTTTGGTTCTCGTTGCAGGCATTTTATGGATGCTGCTTATTCTTATTGTATTATTATTTCATCTTTGGTCTTGCCAATCTTCTTTCGCTTTCTTTTCAGGTATTATGGGAAGCCATTTGATTTTTATCATAAAATCCATCTTTCATTATGATTTGAATATTTTTTTAGGTTCGTGATTGATGTATTCTGATGTATAATACTATAATCATCTACCCACCTTTTGGTTGTTAAGAAAACAGATGAAAAGAAAGGAAAATAGAAGAAATTTTTGAATCTTGTGTATTGTATTATTTTGGTTTAGGAAAGATGAACAGCTCAATTGAAAAAGTCCATATAGTTGTATTAGGCTTAGTTGAGTGAGGTTTTGCCTTATTCAGTCCTAAAAACTGAAAAAGGAAGCATCTTAGATAGAAAAAAAACTTAATTTCTTCTATTTTTCAGCATTTGAGAATCTTTGTATATGAAGATGATAATGCTAGAAGCCTAGAACTATTGATGCCATATATTGACTAATATTACCATTTGATTTTTCATGTTTTTTTATGCCCTAAACACAATTCAATCAGCTTATCTACTTATGTTCCGTACTGAAAATGTCCTGTATGATACAAATTTTATTCCCCTAAATTGCTTATTCTCTAATCTTAATGGTTTGAAATAATTTTATGCTTCTCTTCTTGATGTGCAGCTATTTGTAATAGAGACAGCAAGGTATTTATTATGCTAGACACGATGGGATTTGTACCAAAACCACAACACCGTAAGATTACAACTATATCTCTTCTATGAAGTGTTGACTCCTTACAGTTATGATAATTGATATTGATTTTTCTGATATGCATTAGGTTGTTCAATTCCCCTTGCCAATGATCCAGACACAATAGTTATTCCAAAGATAAGGACTCCTGACAAAATTGTTAAAAGTCTATCCTATATTATGGAGGACGAGCCAGTGAATAATGGATCTCAGTCTCAGTCGTCACCATTATTTGGAGGACATGAAAGCTGGTTACAAAGAGAGAAGAGTTTTAAGTTGAATTCAACCATGAAGGTAAAAACATTTTTTTCTACAGTCATCCTAGACAATTATATGGTATTGCATGTTATTATTATTCATCCGAAAGAAAAGAAATGATGTTAATAATTGAAATGTTTTGTCATTTTTATTGTCTTCCCTGAAATTTCTAATTTGTCGTTGTGTGTTATTCCCTTCAGGTGCACTGTGGTTTTATGCGAAATGGTGGTGCAGAAATGGCTCCAGAAGATATAAAATATGTCAAGAAGTGTAGGTTTGTGGTTGCATCTGGAATTTTTGATGGATACGATGTGCCTCATCAGCCTTCAAATCTAAGCTCCCGTTCTCAAAAGCTCTTCTGTTTTCTTATGGTGGTGGATGAGGCATCTCTCCATTTCATAGAGAAAAATGTTACCATCAGAAAAGATGGCGATGGGGGACAATGGGTCGGTATCTGGCGTCTTGTTCTACTGAAGCATCCACCTTACGATGAGCCTAGAAGAAATGGGAAGGTTCCCAAGATTCTAACCCACAGGTTGTTTCCTCAAGCACAGTACAGCATCTGGATTGATGGTAAAATGGAGTTGATTGTTGATCCATTGCTTATGCTAGAAAGGTATGTCCTTACATGTTAAGTTTTATTGAGAAAATTACACCCTATTTTCTGATTTTCTAAACTGAGCTTTAATTAACCCTACGTTGGATTAATAAGAAAATTGAGGAAAAGGAAACAAAATAGAATTGGTGGTTTGCAAATATGTTGTGTGCTGGATTATCATTCCATTTGCATAATTTAAAGAATTATCAGAATGATATTTATCCACCTAATTGGATGAGGGGGCAAGCAATGCCTACTGATTTATTACTGCTGGATGTTCCCTTACAGTTTAGAAGTACAATGGGTTAATTGTTAAGATAATCCATTTAAATTAACATTTTCTTAAAAGCCATTCTGATCTGGGCACATTGAGTCCTCATTGTTGCCCTACGTATGTGCATTTCTCTAAATGATCTTGATGGTGAAACAACTAGTTGTCTTACTACTTTTATTTTGATGGATTGGATTTGTCTATGATTTGCAGATATCTATGGCGTGGGAAGCATACCTTTGCCATTGCTCAGCACAAGCATCATCACAGTATATATGAGGAGGCTGATGCGATCAAGCGGAGGAAGCGATACGCTCGACCTCTAATTGATCTCCACATGAAAATATACTGTTTTGAGGGAATGGAGTTGTGGAGCCCAAAGAAAAAGACCATTAGTGGTAAGCAAGTAACTCCAGAACATATTTTGGTTCTATACCTTGTTTCTTCCGTTTTTGTTTTTAAGTGAAAGCTAGACATGTATTGCTCCTTCTTAAGGATGGGTTTTGCTTTATAAAAGACTAATTAACTTGTATAGTTTTGGTACAGTTTGGGTTTGATATAGCTTTTTGTACACTCACAGGGTTTAGAGAGGAGGTATAATGGAATTATAGAGAGGATTGGTATACAGGGGCGGGTTTGGAAATATTTGGGGTTTGGTATAGTCCACTTTGTTTTGTCAGGGAAGGAAATCTCTTCCTTCTTCTTGTATTGCTCTCTCTTTTTTTCTTATCAATATATTATCGTTTCTTATCCAAAAAAAAAAAAAGAAGTGAAGGTTAGACATGTGACCTCAAGGTTGTGAAATTAAATGCCTTGCGATATAGGCACATGAGTTTTGCAAACACTAATAGAGTTTTGCCAAGAAAACTTTCTTGAAGGAAAGAGGGAAAGATCATCTCTTGGCCATGGGGAACTAGAATAGGACCTGCCATTTTATGTTACAGCAAAGAATTGTCGAAGGACAGAGCACTGCCTTTGTCTTCAATTTGTTGCTGTTATTTTATTTTATTTTATTTGCCAGTCAAACTGAAGTTGGGACCATAAGAGCTAAGCCCTGGTTTACTTGTGTTATGCCTTTGCAAATTGTGACACCCCCTGATGACCCATGTGTGACCCCACCCCCACCTCACTCTATAATGGGGACATTCATTGACTCAATAGAAAAAGAATTGCTTCAATTGCTTCATGTCCTTCCTTTTGTTACATTCTTTGGAAGTTAGAAAACTATGAAAAAGAAGTCCCTATCATAAACGGTCCTGCCTATATCATTGGGTTTAATTTCTGCAAAATATTATGATGGGGCTCACAGAAACGGTGTCTTCCAGCTTTCTGTGTTGTTCCATGGTGATGCCAGGGAAGGCTGCAGACATAATTGCTATTATAATCTTGGTGATGCACTTTTTTCCTTTTTCTTTTTCTTCCGTATTATTGACAGAAATTTATAAAATGCAGATGTGCCAGAGGGAGCCATTATCATACGGGAACATACTGCGCTGAATAATTTGTTTAGCTGCTTGTGGTTCAATGAGGTCAACCTTTTCACACCGAGAGACCAGCTGAGTTTTGGCTATGTTGTGTACAGATTAGGGGGGTTGTTCGACTTCTTTATGTTTCCAAACTGTGAGTACAACTCACTGTTTGTGTTGCACCCACACACTCGAGAGCATTCTTCTGTTGTAGAGTGGGTGAAATCCTTGGATGAGTTTAAGAAAAACAGTACTGGTTTGAAAGAGAGTAGGGGAGGATTAGGCTTGTGGACTCCTTATCCTGGGAATCTTGATTCAGTTGCTCTACCATCTGTAGCAAGAACATCCAAAGCTGGATGAGAGATTCAATTCAATTCATTTTTGTCATTTTTTGCAACTTCCTCTAAAAATCCCTTCATATTTTTATTTTTGATTCATCCTTGTTTTATAAAAAAGGAATTTTTAAGGCCCTAGAAAAGGGTTTGTTCAATAGTTGGAAGAGAAAATTGTTGGTTTTGGTTGCTTAAAATTTAGTTGTAGTTGGTTTTGGTTGCTTAAATTTAATTGTAACTTCCACTGTATGTCCTAAATCAGACCTCTTGATGTCGATGGAATTGTAGCACCTGTTCATCACATCCCTAAACATGCATTTATATGTGTGAATTCTAAGATGATCAAACTCTGGTTCCACTTTGATAGGAACTCTAAAATGATAACTGTACTGATTCCTAGAGAACCTCTAGAAAGACTGGGAAAAAAAAAAGGGGGGGGGGGGGGGGGGGGGGGGGGGGGAAAATGCTAACCCGTTAAGTTCTCCTGCCCTAGTCCTCAACGTCTCACATAGGGACTGACTCGTGTGTGGGCCAGTAAAAACTCAGTAAAAGCCTCGACGGGATGGATAACAATTCTTGGTAATAAAAAAAAATTAAAAATAAAAGAAGACCGGGATCATGGACAATCAAGGTAGCTTCATTGAATTTCCTGCTCATAAATTCAGAAAACAAGGTTGGATCTTGTGAGCAGCAAATCCTTACTTCATAAAATATATATATACGGAGTATATATTAGTCGTGTAATCCCATAAGCGTATACCCTCAAAATGACTTTTTTGCAAGTTTTATTGATGATCTGATATCCTGAATGTAAAAAATGTATAAAAAAATGCAGATGAAACAACACGGTTAATATTACCTGATCACTGCAAATTTCCATGGCGCTTAGGACTTTTGCCTTTTTTTAACACTTTTATGTGTTATGACAAACAGTGAAACATAAATTCTGAGCATTTTAACAAGTGAAATTACATAACAAGCCATACACACCAAGCATTGAAATGGCTGTCTTCCCAACAAAAATAGAACTCGAGCCAAAAAAAAAATAATAATAATAATAATAATCATCAGATTACATGATAACTAGAATAACAGAACAATAATCATACACAGCAAGGGCTTTATAATTCCTAGAAGCCCAGTTCGTTCCAAAACATCCATTCAAGGAGTAGAACCCATACCTAATCCATACCTGGTAAACACTGGCAAATAAAGAAAGAAAAATAAAATAAAATTACAAGGTCTTAATCGTCCTCATCGAAAGAATAGTTGTCATTTTTTACTAGCCGGAGTATTCTGGAATGGGGGGACTTTAAAAAGAACACGACCTTTATTATTCATGCTGGATGTAGAAGAAATATGCAACTAAGGAAAAGTAGCTGAAATGCTCATGCCAAGCTAATTGACTAGGAGACGGGGGTATATGAGATTGTTTTTCCTCCATCAGTTAGCTGCATCTCGACTGTAGAAAAGATCAAGCGTCTTTGCTGGTATACGGTGAAGAAGCTCAGCGTGGGAATATGCGAAGCAGTGTCCATGCCAAATCAAGTGACTGGAAGACGTTGCGGGTATCATATGCTCCTTGGGCAACAAATTTTCTCTCGAATTTGTCCTAAGAACTCCAGATATAGCTGTTTTATTCAAGAGGAATCTAGTTAGTTCTTTTATAAAAATTGGTTTTACTTTAACAAATCATTATTTATGAGAGAGTGAGAGACCAGGTCCTCAGAAGAAAGTGCTTCTTCTCCGACCACAGCTTTCATTGCCTGAACATCCTTCCCGATAGCATAATTTGCATATAGCTGAAAGAAGAAAGATAGATGTGAATAGGAGCCTTGAAATGAGACAGATTACTGATTTAATACTACTTTCGACTACCCAATCAAACCTGGTTGGACACATCAGCATGGTCCCTGCGAGTCATCCCCTCACCAATGGCACTCTGTAACAATAACCAACAGTACATTCCACGTAAGCCCATGCAGGCACTTCTGAAGGTATATTGTGAGTTCGAACTAAGTAGAACACCATTAATAAGGTTACCTTCATTAAACGAGACAGTGATGGGAGGACATTGATGGGTGGGTATATCTGTTCAATTCAGACAATATACAGCGTTTAGCGCCACAAAAATATCTATGCTCTTTGTAACCAATGGATATTTGTCATAAACATAATACTGCATCATTAAGGACTAGACACTATTGAGCAAAACAAAAAGGGACAAGACACTCAGTTTCTCTGAATGCTTCTATGCGTATGTTGAAACTAAAAGTGAACCAAGTTCAGAATTAAACTTATTAACCTGCTTTGGTGAGCTTTAAACTGAGAAGTTCATGGTTTAACAACCAAGTCATACATTGAAAACCAAAATTGATGCAACTATATTCATACTACGCACCAACTTCAGTAAATAAGTCTTCAATCCATAATGTGCCAATGGTTGGGCATTGTTATCTAGTGACAGCAATGAATATAATATACTGATAGATTTTTTTTTTTACTCTTTTTCCTTTTCTTTTTTTTTTTTTTTTTTGTGGGGGGGGGGGGGGGGGGGGGGGGGTGTGGTGGTGGTGGTAAGGAATAGGAATGCATTAATTACTTATGTTTTGTATCAACAGCACATTCTTGAACCCAGGCTGCTTGTACAACCCCCAGCTGACTATACCAACCTAATTGTTTGTAAATAAACAGTCTTGCATAGCTTTATCTGCAGGGTGAACAATCACTTACTAAGGACAGAACAATAGGCCACCACCAGAAATGTGCATTAGTGTCATAAGCTGTTAAACATTGTGTACTCCCACTCTCCCAGTCTCTAACAGAGGGCTATAAAAAGCCTAAAAAGGTACCACAGGGTTTACTTCCTCCCTTCCTTTCCCTCCTACTATAGTCTACCACACCTAAATCATAGCAATCTCCAAATCTAAGTTAATGGAAACAGACATCTTTCAAAGGTATATTTCCCCTCATCAAACCAGAATACTCTAAATGATAATAAACTGAAAAAACCTGAGCTCTGTAACCTTACTTGTCTATTTTGTAGCTGTCTGTCAATGTATATCTGCCCCTCGGTGATGTAACCCGTAAGATCTGGAGTGGGATGAGTGATATCTGACCAATTAAAAAAATCGGGATCAGATGATGTATAGACCGCTACAACTAGAAAGAATATGGTAGACAGCCACTGTAATTAAGACTATAATGATTACCATCATTTGGCATAGTTAAAATTGGGATTTGTGTGATGGAACCCTTTCGACCTTCAATACGTCCAGCACGCTCATAGATTGTCGCCAGGTCAGTGTACATATACCCAGGATACCCACGTCTTCCTGGCACTTCCTCTCGGGCAGCAGATACCTGCATTTCAGATGAGTAGTTTGTGTCACATACTCACATCACATAGTTGTTCATCAGAAGTACTTGAAGATTTGATATAAGTATTCAATTGAGACATTCAAGAACAAAATTTAAGGTTTAAATTTAAATAAAATTTCCAAAGCCATTTATAGTTTTTTACATTCCTTGGCATCTATAAACTGTGAGAATCACAAACAAATAAAGGATATAAGTTTTTTACTTTATTGTTTTGTCAATTACAGTTAAAGATACACAATAGACACTGCCAAGCAAAAGCATGAATGATTTATTACCTCACGAAGAGCATCCGCATAAGAACTCATATCTGTTAGTATGACAAGAACATGCTTCCCACACTCATAAGCCAAATACTCTGCAGTGGTGAGAGCAATTCGAGGAGTGATGATGCGTTCAATGGTGGGGTCATTGGCCTGTACAAAGAGCATATCAGAAAAAGTCTACAAGTGACAGCACCACTTCAAACCAGTTTCAAAATTTAAACTATTCATCTTTGAACAAAATAACATATTAGTTCATAAAAGCAAATGTGCCATACAAAAATTCACATTGAACTACTGATTATACCAGGTTCAAAAAAAGGGTCACTCTCTCCATGGACCCATTTTCCTCAAAATCACGTTTGAAAAACTGTGCCGTCTCCATGTTTACTCCCATAGCAGCAAAAACAATGGCAAAATTGTCCTCTTCTACATCCTGTAGTTCATGTAGGAACGGATAATCATCTCATTAGAAAATCAGTTTTTCCCAAAATAATATTAAGAAGAAAAATAAAACAGAGGAAATAAAAGGACCATCTGAGAACTAACTCAAAGACAGAAAATTCGCACTGATGATCATACAACACTTTACTTGAACTGCACAAAGTTCAAGGAGTTTCTAGGCCATTTCCACTTATTCAATGTTTTCAGTGGTTTTTCAACCGACTCACAGTGGAATGTAATATATGGAGGATTGATTTGTTGTTAATTGTTCAGTGACCAAAAGGGTGGCATTAAAATCATTTTATTTGATTCCATATTCAATGAGAACAAGTTCCTAACATTTGATTAAGAGAAGATTTTTGTGGAACTACTTGAAATAAATTTTCAATGTCATGAAATTGAATGAAATCATTATAGAATTATGCTTTTCTTGCTCTCAGTTATTTAATTCAACAATGACGCTCTTTACCAATCATTATTAGCTGTAAAAATAGGACAGCAAACTATACCTCAATGAGACTTTCAGACTTCTCCAACCGCTTCACCAGACCAGCCTGACGACAAATCTGAGCAGCTATTTCATTATGGGGAAGACCAGCTGCAGAAAAAAGAGGGATCTTCTGTCCTCTAGCAATAGAATTCATGACATCAATTGTAGAAATCCCCGTCTGTATCATCTCTTCAGGATAGGTTCTCTCGCTAGGGTTGATAGAACTCCCTGTGAACCAAAAAAAAAAAAAAAAGTAACTGAGTACAGGATGTGTGAATAAATGACCACCAAAAAGTTTAAAAGCAAGTCCTTGTGATTTAATAAGCATCATCCCCCTAAATGACTAACCAGAAATATCCAAGTAAGCTTCAGGCAAAATAGGAGGACCATTATCGATTGGTTTCCCTGAACCATTAAAAATGCGCCCAAGCATATCCAATGAGACAGGAGTTTTCAAAACCTGCAAAAAGTGAAAGAAAGACAGAACACAATGAGGACATCACAGCATGCACAAAAATACATGGAAAACTTTCTCTTCTGTTCACTGAGGTTCTCGAAATAGAGTAAACATAAAATCTGAGAACATGTTTGTTGACTTGACAAATTACAGTCTTACAGAGTCCAGACATTTAATTCTACACTTCTCTTATTCTAATATACTAGCATTTCTTTTCCAACAGCTTTGAAACACATGTAAAAAAACACATTTTTTAACCCAAAATCACGTCAAATTATGATGGTTTATTGAGGATATGCAAGTATGCAACTGAGTCAAGCCCCTTAAGAAGATCATCTGATCAACTGAGCCAAACTTGACCATGATAAACTTTAGTCACTTTAGTCAAGCTTGAGCCGAGCCCAAGCATGGCTCTTGAGTAACCAAGCCAAGCTTGAACATTTAAGTATTCAACTCAGCTCGGTTCATATACACTCATAGCCCCACACATCACAAAATGGTTTGATACATCATGTTACAAGTGCATTATATAGTAACGAAATGGCTGCCAACTAAAGGCTTTTCAGTAAAGATGAAGACAAATATATAACCTCGACAAAAGCATCATTGTTAAATAGATACATGGTATGCAGTTTAAATTGCTAGTTCATTTCTCTATGGGGAATTTACATGAGCAAGTAGTCTTGCAAAGGCAGCTCAAGAAAGAAGCCCTAAAATTTTCATTTATATTGAAAATTTTGCTCTTCAGCCAGTATCAGGTAAAGGTTTTTCTTGTTTCCTCTTCTTGTATACCTCACATGTACAGGGGTTTTTCCCATTTCTCTCTCTAACAAATTTTTACTTCATCCAAAAATATATTGAAAATTTTTCTTGAATCGTATTGAAGACACTAATATGCATTAAGGGTCTGGGGTTTCAAAAACCAACTCAAAAGCATTGCTCTTTCAAAATAAACTAAGATTGAGGAAAATACAAGGTTTGGCTAAGTATTGCCTTTGAGTTCCCTCTGATGTAACACTTTCATCACTCGAAAGATAAATAATTCAGGTGCTTTTATGTGTCTAAGTATATCATCCAGCATTTGTAGTTTAGTGACTTAACTAAATCTGCTGACACATGGTTATAGAATATGTACAGAGCAGAAACCTATCAAGGCAACTAAGCAAAACTTTCTATTCTTCAGTTTTAAATACAGAGACAAAGCTTAAGGACAAAGATTACATACCTCCCCTGTAAATTGCACGGTTGTGTATTTGTTGTCAATTCCAGAAGTGCCTTCAAAAACCTGGCCAAAACAACACCAGATGCATGGAGTATACAATTAAAAAATGAATTCCTTTATAACAATTTGACATGAAGGATTATGAGTTAAAAAGAAAAAAGAAAAAGGTAATGGAAAAAAGTGATGGGGTGTTAGAACGCAGGAGGTTCCTACGACATGCATCATACACAACTTGATGAGGCAAAAGTTCTATTGGCATAATGCTAAACATAAATATAATAATAAGGCCACCAGTGCTATTCCATAAATAATACACTTGTCCCCATAATTCAGGCAAGTTAAAAGTGTAAAGCTATACCAGGGGGTAAGTGCTTTCCATTAAAATCCGTCTTTGAAACCAATGTACTGCGTATGCAAGTGCATGCAGTTAAAAAGCAATTTAGAATAAACAACTACATAAGTTTTAAAAGTCACTAGCAAAGATACATCCTAGGAGCATGAATGAGAATCAAAACCAAGGAAGGTCATAAAGAACACTGGGGACTATCTTACTGAAATATAACAAAATCTGCACACAAGTGCAAAGAAGGATGGTAAACATTTAAACTTCCAAATAAAGTGCATAGGGACCGGCTATCAAATGTGATAGGTCATAGGTCTCCAAATATGAAGCCATGCAAGCATGTACATACTGAATTCATGAACATGAGCAAATAATGCATAGTGACGAACAGTAATCACCTGCACAACAGCTTTCTCTCCATCAACTTCCAGGACTTGACCACGTCGAGTTGTTCCATCTCCTAACCGAATATTAACAATCTCTTGATATTTAGGTCCCTGAGACAATTAATCAGGGAATGCATTAATCACAACATTCAGAAGGGGTAAAGATGTAAAAAGGCCACTGCCCAGTGGTGGAATAAAGATTGAATGAGAAAAATTTACCTTAACTTTATCAAGGATAACCAGTGGACCAGCAACTCCAGAGACAGTTCTATACTCTGCAGAGTGCACATAAATTTAAAAATTATGATCAATATTCTATAGAACCTTCACCATGAATTACAAAAATTTAAGTGAAGCTCCAGTAAAAAGCATGTTAGACTATTCATATATAACACCAAGACAAAATATGATACCCCAAATTAAAAATTAAGAGAACTTTAAACATCTCACTACTAAAACACAATCTTCTAATTTCCATATCAATCTACCGAATCTAACTACTTGAGTCATGCCAAACTTTGTGAAGGTAAACTATCAGAGTATCCACGAATAAGAAACAGACTCAAAACATTGCAAAATCAAAACCGTTGGCATCTTATCCCATAGATGGACAGATGTAGCTTAGTGCACTCCAATATTCCACCCTAATAGTCATGCCTTCATACTACCATGTAATTTATAACCCTCTTCTCACTCATTTGGCAACTTCAACACGCACTAGCTCACATCTTCTAACCAGTGCTGTCTCTTAGTTTACTATTTCAATTGATAGTCTTTTGACTTAACACCTAATACATCTAAGGTTTTCAAAATGTGCTTATTTCTAACTTTACCTTTTGGAATAATTATGATGCCAAAGATTAAAATGTTCAAAACTTGCTGGAGTCGCTTAGAATTTTTAGAAGATAGAGCGACTTTTCAAAACTTCATAGAGTCCTTGCACCTATAGTTTTGATTTTGGTGGTATACTTTTGCTATACTTGTACTTACCCTTCTTTTGCTAATATATTCTTACCTTTTCATCAAAAAAAAATGTTCAATTGTACTAAACCTATATTTTTTTTAAATGACATGTATTGGTACTCCAACATTTGAGACCATAATGCATTGTTGCAGTGTTGCTTTACAGAAATTTTCTTTAGTTCAAATGGAATGTGACAGTCATTTGAAAACTTCTAAACTTGTCTCAACCTTAGCCACCCTATTTAAAATTGTAGATTTAAAAGACACCAAGTAGTGCAGACTTATTTTTATTTATTTACTAATTACTTACTTATTATTATTATTATTATTATTATTATTTGGAGTTGAATTGCGTAATCTAACTGGATTTCTGCCCATGCATTTCAAGTACACTTCCTGTACAACTATTCAACTAATGCTGGAAACCTTTATTTATTTATTTTATTTACTTTAATTTTTTTTATAAGGAACTAATGCTGGAAACCTTATTTCTTTCCAAGATCATAATGGAAGTTTAAATCCCTATGAATGTCAAGAAAATTCTAATTTTGCATCTTTGCTCTCTTTTGCCTCACCAAATAAAAGTATAAAACCATATATCCCAAACATGGTGAACATCAGGCACAACTTACCCATGCCAACCTCCAGTGTTCCCTCCTCCATAGCGTAATTGTTTTGTTCCATGCCCATATCTGACCTAAAAATACAACAAAATTTCAAACAAAAACTTTCGTCAATGGATGCAACTGAAATATCATACTGCAACAGTCAAAACACTTTCAACTTGCCATAATCACTTACAATTCCAAAAACAAATTCCAGGATACTTTAAGAGACTATTTGGTCATCCAAATGGAAATTAAATCGCTAAAGGATATTTTACATAGTAATGAAGGCACTAATCCATCCCGTTGAATGGGAAAATTTTAAAAAGTCAGAGTCATCACCTCAGCTTATGTTATAGGATCAACTTTAGAAATTCATAAATGTCTCTATTTTAAATTCTCTCCCATTTGTGATGATAGCTATCATTCTCTTGAATTTTCCCATTCCAAATTATGGATTTGTTCAAAATTAAACGCAAAATAAAATGAAATGACTCAACTTACATGGGATGTCCAAACAGACCCTAAAAATAATATATTTTAACACCGTTGTGTGTGTGTGATAGTCGTCTCCAAAAATCTAACAAAATTCCAAACAAGTAAAACACAGGTTTTAACATATTAAGACAATCGCCAATGAAAAAAAGCTGACCAAAACCTGTAATCATGAGTTTCAGGACTACGTAAGAAGCTCAATTACGCTACAATCAAATCATTCCATTCCAAAATTTCCAAATTCACAAAGCCCAAGCTTTGTTTCAGATCAAAACAGCTAGGGCAAAGTAAACCAACACTCAATGAAACAAATGCCTCGTTTGGTTACTGAGATGACACGAGAAAACAATAGAAACCTAACACAATAATTCGATTAAGTTGAATTGAGTCCCTCGTTTCTCAGAAACCAATCAGCATATATAATACATGAGAATATGACATTCAAAATTTGATCTTTTAACTTAAATTTTTCCTTTTTCCTCCGTTTTCTCGGCAACCAAACGGAGATCGAATGAGAACTCGGTGTTTCGATTAGGGTAGGATCAATCATTACGAGAAATAAAATAAAATAAAATAAAATGTAAATTGGAGAAATGGATCTGGAAAAAAGGTCGTACCTTTTTTATCTGAGGCAGAGCGAAGGAGAGAGATGGATAGAGAGAGAGAGAGAGAGAGAGAAAGAGACGGGCAAGGAGGAGGAAGAAAAAGAAATTGAGATCTGACGGACCAGAATGAATATATATATATATATATACATATATACACACTCATACAAATCGTATTAATGATAATAATGAAAATAAACCAATAGTACCAATGTTCCTTGCACAGTGGCGCATGCATGTGGGCGTGGATCGTCTACATCTTAGGCTCATCTGACAGAAAAAGCCTTTGTCGCGTGATGTGGCGGTCTGTGATTGGTTGGAAAACTGTACTATTGGAAGGACATATGAACACATTTGATTGCACAGCTCGGTTTGGGTCCACCACGGATTGGCCCAGTTAGATGAACTTTCCTTTCTTTTTCTGTCATGTGCCTTTTCTTTAACTTTTTCAAGGGGTAAATTGCAGAAAACCATCCTTACGTATAGGGGGTTAGCACATAACCCCTAAAGTTCCAAACGTTGCAATGTCCCCAGCACAAATCAGCTGTTAAAAGAAATAGACGGTGTTAACTAAGGATTGGAAAGTCAATTTTGCCCTTCCCCTTCCCTTTCCCCTTCTCCCTCACGTGCTCAGTCCATGATTGTGACCAGATGAAGAAAATTTCAGGCAGGTGCAGCAGCAGCGGTGGCGGTGGTGGGGGCGGGAGGTAGGAGAAGCAACAGCAACGACGGGTTCCAACTATGGACGAAACCCTCTTTTCCTCACCTCCGGCGAGACCCAAAACACTCCGGCGAGATCCACATCCTCTCTACCTCGTCACGCCGTCCATCACCATCACCAAGAACAAAAACGTAACTCCATCACAACGACAAGCTGATTCTTCCACCGCTGCTCAATTTTCCGGCGAAGCTTCTTGGATCTAAAATGGTGGGATCCAAACCCAAGCCGTACCACGAGATCGGAGAAGAGGAAACCTCAACGCCCTGCCTCCGCCGCTGCTTCATTTGCTCGAATTTCTGGTCCCTCTCTCTCTCTCTCTGCCTCGTGTTAATGCAGACTCTAGGGCACGAAGATAAAGGGGTGGGCTGCCGTCACCATTGTCAAACCCATGACAGTCGTGGAGTCGAAGCAACAGCAGGCACTGTGAACAACTTGGCCGACATCCTCGCCGGCGATGGTGACATGCTCGCGGGAAAGTTTAGGCTCCGACATCCATGGCTGTCGTGGGCGCAGAGGGAGGGTGGGATGGGGGTTTGGGTTGGGTCGTTGGGAGAGGGAGTAAGGGTATTTTTGACAATTACAACGTCACATGCACAGCACATGACCATTTTCCATCACTTTTTACTGATGTAGAGTAACGGTGGGCACATTGGAAAAAAATAAAACATTAAGGAGGGACATTGACAAAATTAACACATAAGGGAAGGTATACGCTAACCCCCTATACATAAGGGGGTTTTTCTGCAATTTACCCTTTTTCAAAAGTGTCGTCATTTTTGAGCTTACTAGATATAGTACACGTGCAAGACACGTGCGTTGCAGATGAAAATTTTTTCAAAAAAGAGAAAGTTTAAAATTTAAAAATACATTTTTTTTATTATAATCAAAATTGTTAATGAAAAATTAAAAATTCTTTAAATATACATTTAGAATTTTTTTTTCTTCATAAAATGGAATATTTAAAGAATTTATATTCATATATATTATCATGCAACTTGATAGTTGCTATAGGAAAAAAAATTTGAGTAAGAATCTAACTTTAATTTGTTAAGAGTTTGAGTTAAAATCTAATTTTCATTTGTTACCAGATGATAAAAATGTTTATTATGTGTTTCAATCAAATGAATGATAGATATGTATTTTTATTTAAAAATAAAGGTACACTGGTCGTTCAAAAGTTTTTATGAGATTCAGTCTTTTATAAGTAATATAGTATAGATATAAATATAAATAACTTATACTAGGCATTTAATTTTCTTCTTTTTTAAAATTTTGCTAACAAATGTATACAGAATATGGCACGCATGGTTAGTTGAACGACCAAGTTGTAAGTATGCCCTTTAGAGATCAAAATTTTGATTCCTCGTAAAGATTATTGTGTGTGAGTATAAAATATTTCACACAAATCATTAAGTGAACAGCTTACGCCAAAACCTCAGCAGGGATACCTATATCCCTAATCATTAATTTAATAAAATAAATAAATAAATAAAAAGAGAAAAAGAAGAAAAACTTGTATTGAGAATATGAGTATGACCCCCGGCCACCAACACCATATTCGTTAATGCTCAAGAGAAATTTGATTAATGACTAATTTCAAGAGACTGAGAAGTCAAACTCATAATTTTCCACTACTGGGGACATAAGTCATAACAACTATTTGTCAATCTCTTGGAATTAGTGGGCTTTGTCGTTACATTCATAATGATGAATTTGTTTGACAAAAATTCTATGTAAAACGTAACAAAAATAATTCGATTTTCACGGGAAATCCAAATATTTTTTACGGATATGTAACTTTATTTGAATTGGTTACCTTGTAATATAAAACATAACAAAAACAATTTAACTTTCACAGGGCGTCCAAACCAGGGGCGGAGGGAGGGGGGTGCCAGGGGGGGCAGTTGACCCCCCTCACCCATTGAAATTTTTTTTTTAGTATACATATTAACTTGTATTTTTAAATATGCCCCCTCTAAAATATATTTTTGACCCTCTGATTTTATAATTGACCCCCCTACTCTTCTCTCTTTCCTTTTTTTTCCCTATATATAAATAGTTCTTTGTCTCTTGCCCATGTTTTACTCAAGTTATGTCTCCTGTTCTTGGGCTATGCCCCTTTTTGGTTTAATAAATACATTATTTCATCAACTATATATATATAGATAATGAATATTTAAGTTTTTGTGTTAATTATTAAGTTTAAACAATTTTCTTTGTTCTTGTTAATTTTAAGGGGAAATTAGCGAAAAGTCTATTTTTATAGAACCTATAGAGGCATAAGTCTATGCAACAAACTTATGCGGCCATAAGTCCACTTTTAAGTAAAATGAGTTTCCTTTCGTAACCGTGGTAAATGTATAAAGTCAAGTTCACCCTTAAGTGTTATTTTTTGTTTTCAAATTTTAAAATGACATAACTTTTGATGTAGATGTTGATTTCCAATAAAATTTATATATTTGAATTTTATTCGTTGACCTTTTCGAAACAAGACCCATGATGAAAATAAAATTATGTATAAAAAAAAATAGTTACATTGATTACATATTTACATGTATCGGTTTTAAAATAAATAAACATGTAACTATTTTAATGTGGGTTCAATTTTATACAATTTCCCATACAAAATTATTAAATTTATTAGATGTAACTATTGAATTAGTTAAATTGATGTGTTTGAAACTAAAAATTTGTAAGATTTAAATATTTTGTGACTAAAATTCAGTCACAATTGATTTAAAAGTAATTGTTTTCATGTAACTATTTTTTTGTGAGTTTAGTACATACTTCAATTACAAGTAGATGTTTGCCCAGATTTAATTGATTTTTTTTTTTTTGGGGAAAATTAGGAAAAAGACTCATGATGAATATAAAATTATGTATAAAAAAATATTAAAAAAAAAAAAAAAAACAGTTACATCGATCATATGTAACTTACTAAGAGGAACTTTTTGTTACATAATATGAAGGGGTAATATCGTCTGAAAATATCTAAGAGGGATCTTTGGCTACATAAGATTTTATAATAGACTTATGACTGCACAAGTCTAACTTTATGGATTTGTGGCCAAAGACCCCTAATTTTTATTATATAAGGAAGGCTACTTCAAATGATTATTTAATTTATAGAGTTAGAAAGAAAAAAAATTAAACAGTTACATTCAAACAAAGTCGCCCCCCCTAGGATAAATTCCTAGATCCGCCACTGGTCCAAACAATTCCTTACACGCAAGTATAAAATATTGAATTGGTTGCCTCGTAAACGTGATTCTTAGAAAGTCATAACATCACATATAGCACAGCCCATTTCATGAAACTAGATGTAGGCACACGTGTGTTGCACATGATTATTCTTTAATAATATGAAATATAAATGAAAGAATAATTTTTAAAAAATTAGATATTAATATCAGTTTAGTTAGATTTTTACTTCTAATGAAACTTATAGTGAGTAGTATAACTAATTTGAAAAATTTTAAGTTAATCACAAATAAATTTAAAATATAATAATTCCCAATAATATATAATAACACAATATTATATTGATTAACCACAAAACTTCAACAATTTGAAATTTAAAAAAAAAAAAAAATCATTATTGAAGATAATGACCCTGCATAGAATTCTAATGAAATACAGAGAGAAATGTTTCCTATATAAGTTAACTACAAGAGTATAGATGTCTCCTATATAAACTTACTACAATAGTAGTTGTCATCTATTTAACTACAATAAGATTAAAAGGGTGTAGAAAGATAGTTATGTATTAAAAATTTAAAATAAGGGTATATTAGTCAATCAAAAGTTTTTCTCACATTTACTTTTTTATAGTATAAGTGTGTATATATATATATATATAAGTATAATATATAAGTACAGATATAACAAACTTGTTGTCACAAGACAAATAAGGCCTTAGTGCTTAATGAACCAATTACAATTTGGAGCTTCACACACTTAGAAATCAAGACGCAGCAAATAATGTGATGGCTTATTGGAGGAAATAATCAGAAAATGGAAGTTGGGCTCTCAACTCATTGAAATTCCTATTGAGGTTGCGGAGCACTTGAATGTGAGGTTCGTCATCCTCTACTGGTACTAATTTAGCAAAGCTTCCTTCCTCGAGATAATCCACCACTCGGTTGGCAGATTCGAGTCCTGTGACATAAGATTTCTCCTGTAATGGAAACACATTGAAAAGCAGATTTACATTTTTTTTCTCTGATGAGTTCGATAAATTTAAGCAGCAAAGAGTTTCCTGCATGAACAGTTTAAGACATAACCTGTGACCATGAACCATGTCGGGTTATAATCCAGTCTCCAGCCATGAATACGTTTGGGAAAGATGTAGATCCACGCATCATGTACTTATATGAACCTTCAGAAAATTAAGATCCCCCCCCCCCCCCAAAAAAAAAAAAAAAGGGTTATGAATCTTAAAGATCAATACTGCAAAAAAGTATTCTATCTGAGAAACTACTTAGAATTTTGATTTTCAACCTTAGGTAAGTCTTAAGGGAAAGTGTGAAACTCGTTAAAATGCATGTGAACAGTCAGTATATAGTGTGCATGAAAAGGGTTTATACTGCAGCCACCCATTTTTTGAACTTTGCATCCTCCTCAATCTCCAAGAAGAGTCCTTGAGTACATCTTCCTGCAATCAAGTATTGTTAGGCTCAGTTTGAATCTTGGAAAGTTGGAGGAAATGGGAAGGAAGATACTTGAATTTGGTTATGAATGGTTTTCTTCCTTGAGCAATATTGATCGTTTTCCTTTCCTCTCCCTTGTGCTTTCCAAGGTCCAAACAGAGGCCTAATGATCAACTTTCACCATAAAATTGCTTGAACCTACAAACCTATAGATTTTTTGTTTAATTAAAAAATTCATTCATCCTTTAAGCACCCCCACCCCCACCCCCCCCCCCCCCCCAAAAAAAAAAAAATACATACATACATATATATATATATATATTCCTGGACCCTTCTTGTCCAACTAGTGTTCATGGCCTAAACAAAGAAAAGCCTATTCTAGTCTATCCAAAAAATGTGATGTGAGCAAAATTTGTTTAGTAAATTTGACTTTTTTATTTGTAGTTTCATTATTATTATTTTTTTTTTAACAAGCAGCTCAGAAAAATAGAAAGCCACCTGGGAAGAAGTGAGTCAAGGATTTTGGAAATCTTCCAATATCCTTATCAATCACGGTAGCATTCTCAAAATCCTTAATGCACATTGAAAGATAAGACATCACTCTTGCAACTATATGCTCATCCTTCAGCGGCAACAACTCGTTGGCATGATACTGCACATAAAATTAATTGGGACAAACGAAGATAAGATTTCTCAAACTTCAAAGAAAACTTGTTAAATTCTATTGTTTCTGATGAAAGAAAAAAGTATGTTATACTCACAAAATCAGCTTGTAAGACTGTTACTGGATCATCTTTATGCTCATCGTAAATTGCGTTCAAGTCAAAGAGAGTCCACCCACATAAATCATCAAAACCAGCACAAGCATTGCTTGCATTTGGAATGTTAACCTGGTTTATATGTATAGCAACATAGAATCAGCTCTATTATAAGGAAAGCAGTGTTTCAAGACTAGACAAGAGTTTTTTGATTTGTTAAAATCCTGGGAAAAATATCTTCCATAAAACATAATGGAAGACCCAAACATCACCTGTGCTTCAAAATCAGACCAGATGGCTTAACCATCAGGACCGAAAACCATTTTTACATTTAAAAATTGCAAGAGTTTTTTTTTTTTCTTTTCATCTACATTATCTTAATTTTGTGAGATTTCTAATGATTTCTTTCTTCTTTCTTTTTTTTTTTCTTTTTTTTTTTGGGGGGGGATGGTGGGGTTAAAACAATCCTCCAATTGATATTTGGTGTCATGGGCGGGTAGTGAAATTGTGATGCAGGATAAGGCCCTTTTACAAATCAGCCACCAGCTTGGTTTTAGGGAGTCACCCACATGAGTGTGCCATATGTAAGCAAGTAGATGAAAGGTTCGGCTACTCTTTAATGCTTTGTTTCATTGACGCTGAGGTTGGACTGTTCAAGTTGGAGTGGTATTTATAAGATTCTAAATTTTCTTTTCTTTTCCAAAAAATTCTCAGTAATCATATGGAGCACAAAGAAAAAGAAAGAGAAAAATGAAAATTATCCGTGCATGATGCACCTTCTTATCGAGCCGGAGCTTAACAGTGAGCACATCAATGCCAGCCAAGTTCAGAACTTTTGAAAACTCCTCCCTTGAACATAATGCTGCACTACACAGAACTCATCTGCCAATTAAACAGGATAGCAAGAACTTGACATAAATGAAGCTCTATCATGCTTCTTAATGTTATAGACTAGAAGAAACTCCAAACTGCTTAAAAAATTAAGCCAACTAGCAGTTACGTGGATGAAAGAGAAGAGATAGCCTAAATTCAGTCGACTCAAAACATAATCGACTGGTTCTTCTTGTTGAAAAATCAAACATAAAACTAACCCATTTCAAGATAAAAATCTAATACAACTAACCCATTTCAAATATTAATCTCAGATGTAAAAAAATAGCCCAAGTAAAGAAAGTTTTACAACACCCACCTATTCTTTATGATTTCCTGGAGTGTGGAGATTCCAACAGCCAAGATAACTGCGTCAGCTTTGTAGCTCTTTTTGCCACAAACTACTTCTGAAATGCATCCTGTTTCCTCATTTAAAAGGAAATTTGTCACTCTTCTACCCTCCAGAAATTCACAACCTTTAGCTCTCATGGAATCCATCCATGGTTCGAAAATCTTCTCTCTGACAGTCCCACGACACAGTACCAAATCAAAATCTTTCTGTATCAATCCACAATAGAGAAATCTGTAAACTTATATAAAGCAGGCCCGCGAAACAAGATAAAAGCTACAGGACAATGATACAGAAGTATAGGATGTTAAATAAAATTTAAAAAAATGTAAACAAACCACCAAAAAATTAAAATTAAAATTAAAGCCATCAAACCTGGTGAGCAAGGATGTGATAATATAGTATTCCAAGAGTTGCAGCTGCGCTACATTGCTCTGCCGGAGCAAACAAACCCACTTGAAGCAATGGATCAACAACATTACGATAAAGCCTTTCAGAGCAGCCGAACTGTTTAAAAAGCTCCCTTGCAGTGACTACCAGTTAAAGTCTCTATATAAGACACTTGAGCAATTCATTGAGTTCATATAATAGAAGTTCAGAGATTGAAATTTTACAAACGTGATTCCAATCCTTACTTGAATCGTACTTTCTCCAAGCAGTATCAGGTGTTGTCAAAATCAACTACTGCTGAACAGAAGGTGCAGAGGAGTTGATAAGTTGGAGGAAATTACTTTAACATAATAATAATAATAATTAATTAATTAATTAAAGCAATGGACTAAATTTAACAATGGGGAGAATTGGCAACAAGACTGTAATATATGTAATTTGAACTAGGCATTATTTCTGTGTCTTAACATGTGGTTCAGATCTCAAAATTACGAATTCATGAAAAAGTATGTAAAGAAATTATGATTTGAAAATTTTTCCAGCCTTCCTATATGCGTGTGTGTGTGTGTGTGTGTTTGTGTCAACGTCTACTAAATAAGGGATCTCTGGGTTCAAGGTGCTTAATGTGGGATTCTTCGTATTGATCCTCCAACTGTCTGTACCCTGAAAAATGATGGTCCATCATGATACACATTCAGCTTCCAACAAAATTTCAGGAAATTATACCTGCAGCCATCAGAGGAAGGGATGTCAAACGATCCACCAATGGGAGCCGAACAAACTGCATGCAACACAACAAAGATTAATTGTATATTAGAAGGTTATACAACCTTTTCATATGGATTATGATATAGAATGCTTTGCAAGGCATACTTGACTATAGAATAAGGTTCCTAAAGGAGTCGGCAATTGAGGCTGATCTTGGAATACGGGAAATTCAACCTGCATTAAGATCCCAGCTCTGTTAAAATATTTCGAAGCCACATAACTCGAGCTCAACCAGACCATTAACTGTGAGAATTAATCTATTGGTATTCAGAATAATATTCTTGCTATAAAATGGGCATATTTCGGATAATGGAGGTAGAGAAACATATCACGGTTGCACGCTTAGTTTCTTAATGTGACTGTGCAGTGCTGAAACATAAATGGGAAAGTTTCGAAAAAGGTTGTTTTAGCAAGCCCCTAGTCAATTGGGTTAATTATTAGACAATGAATCAATAAAGCAAAGTTTTCAAATCTTCCCTCTCTTAGCACATACGCAGTGTATAAAGTGCCAGGCTTATATGATATACCTCCAATCCCTCTCCTGAATATTGTGCAGACCTTGTCCAGTTTGTGAAGGGCTTGATACTGAGCTCATCAACAAGGCTAAATATATTCCGGTGGGGATACCAGAAGCCTAGAAATAAGGTAGGTATTAATGATAGGCTTCAAAAGATGAAAAACATTTATCTATTTTAATTAGTAATCATAACTCACTGATGAAGCAAAAAATGATGCGTTTGTGTATATGTATCGAAATTTTGAAGATACCTGACCGTGTAAACTATAAATTATGAAAAGCATTGAAATGGGCTCTTCTACTTCCTATCCCAAATTTGGGCATCTTAAATCAAAAGGAGAATACCAAATTCCATTTTTATGTTTGCATAACCTTTTAAAATTTTCAATTGGTATATCAGTATGGATAATGGTAGTATTTGGGAACTTATGTTTGAATCATCATCATCATATTGCCTCATAATCTACTTCAATCCATCGGTGAAATTCCATTTTGACCATCTGGTCCATTCCAGGCTACACCTTCAATAAAATCATGTACATTCATGAATGATTCATGTTTTTATAAACACTGTTTTTGTCTTCACTTGCTCGAACAAAGAAATATCAAACATTGGTTCTCATAGTTCCTTGAAAAAACCCTTATATCGGCTAAACCCAGTTTCCAAACTCACTAATGCTCTGTTTGGCTGATGAGAAAATATTGGAAAAGAGCCTCACACAGCTATTTTGCTTAGTCGATGTGAGTTTACATTATTTGGAAACAAAAACAACATGAACCATAAGATACAAAATACCAATTTCTTCTCTTTTCCTCATTTTTCACAGCAATCAAACAAAGGGTAAGCCGAAAAATCGCTGATTTTGTCATGGGATGAAGTTATAAAATAAATAAATAAACAATTAAACATATTTCATTACCACGAATACCAACATCATCGGGACAAGCAGACATGTTCTTCGTCCCAGAATCATCACCACCACCACCACCATCTTCAATAACGGTGACATCAAAGCCCTGAAATCAAATCCCCAGTACACATTTCACCAATTTTGATATACATATGCACTTATATATATGTGTGTGTGTGTGTGTGTGTGTGTGTGTAGAGAGAGAGAGAGAGCGAGAGAGAGAGAAAGGGGTGGGTGGACCTGTTTGCAGAGGTGGTGAGCAGCGCCAAGACCAGCCCAGCCAGACCCAACGATGACTACCTTCTTGTTTTGCCCTCCATTGCTTTGGCTTTGTAAAGCACCTGCTCTGCAACAAAACCCACTACTATATCCGATAGAGAAGCAAGGTGTGACTCTCCAACAAGCCAACATTTTCCCGTTATCTGTACCGGCTTACAACGCCTAATCATTTCCTTCCCGCTTTTGTGAGAGAAAAACCAATACGGTGAAGATAATTTTGGTTTAGAGAAAGATTTTGTGTGCTCAAGCCTCGCAGGGGTCGTGGCCACAAGCACCATCACATTTGCGTCTAGGGCCACCACAGTTGCATCTAGGGCTGTAAGCCGCTGCATTAATTATTGTGTTTGGAAATAAGTTTATTTGACACATTTATTATATAGATATAGAATAGCCCTATATGCACCAATTGACATGACTAATAACATAACACTAAATCACTGATAACAAACCTTTTGACATAATCTCATTTTTCACTTGGCCTAGGAACTAGATGCATAACTTAAGAGTTTAGAATTTGTCGATGTGTTGTAAAAACACAACAGTGTGATGTGGTAGGTGAGATCGTTATACATGAGCATAAAAGGACACTCGACAGTTGACATAAAAAAAAAAAAAAAAAAAAACATGTAAATCAAAAGTGATCTTTTTTTTATGTCAATTATTAAATGTCATTTTATGCCCACATGTTACGATCTCAACCGCAATGTAATGTGACATAACAACAAATCCATACTCATAGTTTAGTTGTTAAAGTACTAATGAACTTATTGAACTAAGTAACACTCTATTCGAGTTTGACTTGATAAATTGCCTAATTAAAAAATAAGTTTAAGATATACTCGTGTTACAAGTGAGTTTGAATCAAAGCCTCTTACTACTAAATTCTAACTCAAGCTTTGCTAAACTTGGTTTGCAATATTTAGTTGGTAACTAATTGTGGAAATTGATGCCAATACAGTACTCAAAAAATGGTCATTGGGTGGACTAGATGATATGTTTAATGGAGATATGAATCTTGTTGATCCTCTCATTCTCAATCACTTTGTCATGTATGATTTCTATACTGACTTTGTAATAAGCTTGAATATGATGCTAGGGGTATAAATAACCTTACCCTTCTAATTTATAGGTCGAAATTGAGAAGTCTGTAACTCGTGGGGCCAAAAGGGATTGATAATAATAATAATAATTAATCATTTTAGTTCAAGATACATACAACCTTCTTTTTATTTTGATCAAATTACTATTAAACATATATTTAGATAAGCGAATAAAATGATTAATTGTGTAGTTAACATAAGTTATTAACTTATTATTATAATGATGTCAATATTTTGAGAAGATATATAGAAGCTCCAAAATGTCTTTCTCGAACGTTGCTTCTTGATTATTACCAATAAATAAAAAATAAAGCAAAAATTGATGCTTCTTGACAAGGGATTTCATCTGATCTTCATTGTAGCTCAAAATCATTACATCAGACGGTGCAGAAAATAAGAGGATGACATACTCCACACCAACACCAACAGTCTTCAATCAATCAGCCTCTACATTTGTCCCTAACCGTTTCCCATTATTCATTCCTCCGCAGACCCCAAAAACCAACCTCACATTCTCACAAATGGCTATTACCCTCTCGGTCCGGCCCAACCGCGCCATGCTCGGCCGGAATCCAACCGGTTCACTCTTTCCCCGACCGCCGGTCCGCCGGACGGGCACAGCTCCCGTGGGTAAGAAGATGATCAGGAACGACCGCCGTGTGGGGTGGCGCGTCGTAATCCCCTCCCGCCGCACGTTATCGAAGACCACCACGCTCGTCTTGGCCGGCTCGAGAGCCGACGACTCGGCCCCGTTCGAGATGTCGGTAGAGAACGCGCTGAAGCTGCTGGGTGTCTCCGAGGGGGCTTCGTTCGATGACATACTTCGTGCAAAGAAATCGATTATCGCTGCGTGTAAGGACGACCAGGAGACGATTGCACAGGTTTCTTATTCTGTACTCACACTGGATTATTCCCATCAATTTCTATTCAACGGTTTGATGTATTCAACTGGGTTCTGTGCATGTAGGTATATACACACTGGATTTTTACTCTCAACTCTCTTGTGAAGTTTGAGAATTTAGAGGTTCTGGGTGTTCTATTGGGTTTTGTTTTGGACTCTTGCAGTAGTATGTGACTTTGTGTTTGTGCGTATATATAGGGGATTTGCTATATTTGAAATTTAGTAAAGTCTAGATTTTGCTTTTGCGCTGTGCATTAGCATTGGATTATATATCGTTTGTGTTAAGTTTTATAAGTTTGTGTATTAAATTGGGTCCTGTTGATTCCTTTGGTTGTTTGTGTGGTTTTTATATGTGGGGTTTTCTAAAATTTGAAGTTTCAATTACTGAAACACTGAATTTTGATTATGGGTTCTTTTGATTTATGTGAGGATTATCAATTTTCAGCTTTGGAAAGCTAAAAATCCTATCTTTATTGGTGAATTTGAGAATTCAAGTGGGTTATTGCAAGAACGTTTATGTTTGGGAATAGTGTGCATAGTAGAAATACTTGAATTTCAGAAGGGGGAAGGAATCTGTAATTGAGGTTGCTTATTGGAAATGCTCCGTAAAGTGTCTGGGCTTTGGACGAATTCAATCTGTTTGGAGAATTGTGGTGTCAGATTCTCTCTCTTTCTCTCTCTGGTGCGTGTGACTATTTAGAAAGATTGACAAATTCATTGCAAAAATTTTATGATGATCCTTTTCATCAAAAAAAATTTTATGGTCATATTGAGTTTTGGACTTGAATGCTTCTGTGATGGGTTAACCAAATGAAGGGTCCAACTCCTGCAAATAACATGCTGGCCATCATATCAATTATTTTTAGATTATCAGTAAGGTTTTATAGGGATGGATCTAGATGCCTTAACATGCTATATTGTGTTTCAGGTAGAGGCTGCATATGACATGTTGCTGATGCAGAGCTTAACACAGCGCCGAGCTGGAAAAGTTGTAAATAGTAGCATTCGTTATGCCGATGTTAAACCTGTCAATGCTCCTGGGATGGGATCAATGCCTCAGTGGCTACAAACTACGGTTAAGAATTCACCCATTTCTGTTGAAACTCCATCTACTGGTGACCTGGGCATTCAAGCAGGCGTATATGGAGCTTTAATGGTCTTATCTTATGTCAATGGAGCCTCCACGCCATCTGCAGGGGTGTATGCTGGGGCTGATGTTCCTGGGCTGATCTTAGCCACTAGTTTTGGAGCATCCTTGTACTTTATGACCAAAAAGAATGTCAAGTTAGGTATGGAGCCTTTTCATTCACATAGCTCTCCATTTTAAGGGTTTATAAGGATTTGAAGGAACTTTTGTCCTCAAGAAGATAGAATTTTTCTTGTAGTTTCTGGCCACATTGATATTCACCTTGCAATGTTTGTCTGCATGGTTTTGTTAACTGTGGAATTCCTGCAAATGCTCATTTAGGTTGATACTTGCTTCTCATTGCTTGGTAGGATGACTTCCAATTGAGAGTTAAAATTTCAGTTTGAGAAACAGTAGTGTTATTGTCTCAACTTTCTTACAGGAATATTGTATTGTTAGTGACTGACAAAAGTGTATAACTTCATATTAGCAGAAAGGGAGAGAGAAAAAGAAGAGGTGGGGGGACAGTATTCTTAATTTAATAGGGCCAGTTCCCCTTGCCATCTCTTCTTTCCATTAGTTTGTTCATCTTACATGTGACACACATCTGTGTTTTGTACTTTTTGGGCAGCAATTTAGTGATCTTGAAGAGTAAGAAGTAAAAAACGGTAGTCAGGTATAGATGTATAGTGCAAAAGCATAGTATATCATAGTTTAGTGCCATGGCTCAAACAGCAACTTAAATGATGTAGGTGAAGTCTCTAGGTTTGAGAAAATCGTTTAGACTTGTATAGAATAGCTTTCTGTATATTATTGACAGATCCGGTTCTGTGATTCTGATCACGTTTGAGGTTGCTCTTCAATGAAACAGTTAGTTTCTAGATTGAAAAGGTAATTTTGACTTTCCATTCTTCAAGCAGTATAGGAAATTTATTAAAAGAGAGTGGAAATATAGAACATAGTTGCAGTAGCTGATTTGAGATATCAGGGGGAATTGGATAACATTTTTTTTTACACCCTTCAAATAAAGCATGCCAAGACTTCATACTGAATAATTTATGCGAACTCTGTTATCTTTTTTCTTTTTTAAAAAATTAACTCCAGCTTAGACAAAGTATTTGAGAGTGATTGTCATTTTCATTTTGCAGGGAAGGCAACTATAATAACCATAGGAGGGCTTGTGGCTGGTGCAGTGGTGGGGTCAGTGGTGGAGAACTGGTTGCAGGTAGACATCGTCCCATTTTTTGGCATACACACCCCTGCTACAGTAGTAAGTGAATTTATAGTGTTCTCTCAATTCTTGGTCTCCCTATACCTAAGGTAGGGTTATGGGATGATTGTAACAATGACTACTGTGCGAATGTAATTATTCTTTTGCATGATCATACCCGTGCCTTTTTAGGATGAGTATCATCACATGTTGTACAAATAGATTGTAGTGGAACTTGAATCCTTTAAATATATGGTTGAAAATTTTATTGGACGTGTACAGCTTTAATAATTGAAGGGATGGGCACTGTCAATGTTTTTAGCATTTTAATTTTTAAACCTTTGAATATATTAAAACTTGGACCACTTCAATTCACTAGTTGTGATATTGTAGACATCAAGTTTCTTGAATTTCTTCTTTTTTTGGTATCAGATGCTAGCTAGAAATGTGAGATATGCACTTTTCTTGATTGTTGATCTTTTATGAGATCAGAATGCTACTTGGACCAAATGGAACCCTAATCCAGATCAGTCTTGGCTCATTAAGCCCCTGCTTGTTGAGTGGTAATTGGTTCTTAATGATCTTTGATTGTTTTGCACGAAGACATATCTTTTTGGCATTGCGATAATTGAAACCAGTTTCCACTTAGGAAGTTTGTGAGATCTTTAACCTTGTATGTTGTATTTAGTAGTGTGAAAATATCAAAGGACTTGGTTGCTCTGAGAACATGGCAGAAAATGCAGCCGAATAGTGGTACATGGTCGGTTCTTTTTTCAGAAGGGATTCCAAGATGAACAATTGACCCAAGGAATCTAAAATGACTGGCAAAACATACAGGTAAAAGAATTTTCCACCAACCAGCACCATGAGAGGCACATGCATCAACCTTGTTTTTTTGCTACATGTATACATTGTCACAGAATGCTTTTTGCTCATACTCCAAAACAAGTTTAATAAGGGGATGCTTTTCAGTTACTGCACAAAGTACTGGAACTGTCAGAGAGACCAATTACCAACACACTTGCTGAAATTATCTTCTATCCAACACCATAAACCACTGTAACACTAGTTACAGTAAGTATTGCCCTCCTGGATTTCCCATTTTACACAAATTCTTGGCCCCCTTGCCAAGAAATATGTATGAAATCAGGAAATTTACTGGGTCTTAAAACAAAATTTGGGCAACCATTACATCTGTTGATAATAACACAATTAGAATCTCAACACTACGAAAAACTCGATATAAATATAAATAAATGTGTCTCAGCGAGCTGCTTTGACACAATTTAATGTACAGTTTAATGCGGAATCCTATGTCATCTGCTGCCACCCTCTTCTACTTTGGAGCCCTCTATGTATGATGGATTCCCAACTTTCTCAGCATTCTCACTGTAACTCACAAGGTCGCTATACAGTTTTTGGGAAGCCTTGGAGTACTCTGTTAAGGACTCGAAAACCAAAGAAAACCCGGTCTGAAATCCGTTTAATGTGATCCTCTGTGTTTCTTGCATGCAATTGTGGTGTTTCTCCCTTTGTATATCCAGCTTCCTTCGAAAAATGTCCAACTGATCCTTCCTCTCTGTCAAGTACTCATCCCGGTGCTGCACTTCTAACTGCAAATTTGTGTTCTGAAATCTTGGACTCAAGAATCCTGTTCTCTGCCTTCTGGAAAGTGAGAACCCTTCTGTCAAGTTCTTTCGCTAGACTGTCAACCTTTCTCTTTTGTTGCTGTTCCTCCCCTTGTTGAACGAACAAGGCCCTTAAATCCTTTGAAAAGCTTTTCAATGCAAAGGCAACCGATTCATCTGGCAACTTCTCCATGGAAGCTAACCAGTCATGGCAGATCACAAGCAATGGGGGTCCATTGACTCGATATGGTGGAGCTGAACTCCTGCTCCTAGAGTGGGATTCAACATCAGGGGCTACTAACTTGGATAACCAACCATAAAGAGCTTCAACGTACGCTTTTTGTGCTGCAATGTACTCAGTAAAGCATGCCCGCCAATTCTGAAGCTCAGCCTCAAGCTGAAGTGTCGCAAGTCGGTGAGACTCATTACAGAATTTGCCATACGAGGGGCAGGTAAAAGATTTCACTTCAGACAGAATCTGGTTCTGGGTTTCATGGGATTCCAACATAATTTTCCAGGTTCTCATCAGGCTGCACAAAGGAAAAAGGGACAAAGTAAAACAGGGAAAACCTAATACAAAAATTATTAGTATTATTGACTTCCTCAAGTTTGTGTGTAATACTTACCCTCGTAGCAGCTCAACAATCTGGGGCTGCAATTCCTCATCTCTCAGTTTCTGGATTCTTTTAGAGATCGACTCAGCACTTCGAATTGCTATCAAGATCCTGGCGTATAAATCTTTTACCGCAGCTCTGGTTTTGTCTGTAGCAAGTGTGTCATCTCCTCTGGCATCCTGGTTTCTCAGTTGTGAGCATTTTCTCTCATAAATTTTCCGTGTGCTGTCTCCAGCCTATGGGGCAAGTAATGTGACATGTCAAATTCTGAAAGCAGATAAGTAGAGTGAATGAACTAAGATAACCTTTTGTATCTTGTAGAATTCTTGTGTATTAAGCTACTTATCGCCACAAATTGGCATTTTTTAGTGGCTTACAAAGGGCGTGGACTCTATTGGGATTTCACCACAATCCAGTCTGAACCTCTAATCCATACCACCTCAGGCAGCTATTTCCTATCCAATCTTTAACATGATCAATTATGTACTAAGATTAGTCTTTTTCCTGAAAGCACGTTCTTTGTTCTCAAAATTTTTGCTTATGCTAATCTCAAATGTCATCATCCAGGTTGGCCATAAAATATCCTGCTGCATGAATTTTCTCAGCCAAAAGCCACATCCTCTGTTATAATCTGAAATGTGCATCCACTCACATTATTGGTTTTAATTGGTGTACAATTCTTTCTTAACAAAGGTCCTATACGAGAAATTGTTATTCCATTTTGCCTTTGATATAATTCTATCCAAAATTATCAAAATACAAAATTAAGATCGTCAGATGGCCACAAATACTACATCATTCAACAATATGCCAGAAGGATTTTTTTTCTTTCTTAAATTTATTTTTGGCACCAATCTCATTTACTTTTCTCAATCAGCGTTGATGAGATAGTAATTGCAAATTTAGATATCAAAAACAGCAGCCTGATAGGGCAAGGAGTGGATATGATGGCATAGAAGATAGAACATTGCTAGCTGTTTTGATACGAAAAATATTATGAAACCCAAGCAGAACCAATATGCAAGAAGTAACAGAAGATAAAAGGGACCCATATAAATTACCTGACTGCTTTGCTTTTGGTGTTGATATTTTTCAGATAACGACATCCAAAATGTTGCAAACTATAGTCTAGCAGAGCGAAAAAATTATGAAGATTGAGATAGGTAAAACGGCCTTAAGTGACAATAATTTACCTTAACCTCTTCGTACAGCTTTTTTTCCCAAGCATATAGCCTCCCTAGTGTTAGTGAATGGCTTCCTGAATCCATTCCTCCATAATCATCAAAGAGATCATTCTTAAATTCTGTCCATGTGGTAGAACTTTTGGAACTAGATGCTACGAGACTCTTACAGGATGAAGAGCGAGATGAAACAGACCGGTTCCATGCACTAGCTTGGATAAGTTTTGTTGAGTTCTCTGCATTAAAATGGGATAAGCAAATGAATATGTTTGTGTACTGGAAATTGACATATACAAAAAGGCAACTTAGGTAGAAGTTAAATTATATAATGTGAAAAGTTTGTGTGCTCTACAAAACAGAGAAACACAAAAATCAAATAGAAAGACTCAAAGACGAATCTCTTAATATGGTCATCATGATGGAACAAGCAATTCTTAAATCCAGATAAGCAAAGGCCAAAGTCTGAAGATTCACAAAAGCTTTTAAAGAGATCTCATGAAAGGATAAGAGGGGAAAAAGCATGGTCATGATACATCCTGCCAAACGGCCAAAGAACAATGTCTACAACCTAAGAGAAAAAGGAAAAAATTATTGAATTAAATTTTTACTCAGGTTATGTAGGTATTAAATTTTAATAAACCACACCGATAAGCTCTTCTAATGGTCTGATTAACATGACAAATTCCAATTACTAATAAAAGTCTTTCTTCCAAAAGGTTGCTAACAATATTCTTCCAAAAGTAAAGGGGAAGAAGGGAAAAGGAAAAAAGGGAAAAGAGAAAGGGTGGGGAACAAACACATAAGAACATGGAGGGGACCAACAAAAGCAACCTCTCACTTAGTTCAGGGCAGTAAGAAAAAGAAGTGAATTGTAAGAGCTTATTCTGCATTATTACAAACAAACCAACAAAATTGGGGCAGAAGAACATTACACAAGAATTAACAGAAAAGGCCAACTCTTTCAGAGAGATAACAGTAAAGCCCCACCATCTCAGATCTTTTTAAAATATAAAAAGGAAAAGAAGTCACAATAATGAAACAATAAAAGGGACAACCCGAAACCCAAAGAAGAAAGAAATTAAAGAAAAAGACTCACAGAACATTCTCTTAATTAGTTCAAGAACGCGAGAAAGGTGAATCTTGGGAGCTTAGTCTGCATAATTATTAACAGGGAAAATGTTACGCATCCCAACTCTCTCACATGAGAGTGGGGTGCTTCGTTTGCATAATCATTTCAACAACGCGAGAAAGGTAAATCTTGGGCGCCTAGTCTGCATAATTACCAACTCTTCTAGGCTCCAACCGTCCCAACTCTTTCACACGAGGGAAAATACTATACCTTCAAACTCTTCCTAGGCTCCTATTGTCCGAACTCCTTCACATGTGTTGGGACAATTAGGGCCCGAAAGAGTTGGGACAAATAGCAGTGCATTTATTAACATACCAATAAAGTGGGGGCATTGGAACATGATTTGCACAGAAATTAACAGCAAAATGTCAATTTTTTAATTAAGATAATAGGATAAATTCCTCAATATAAGATCTTAGGAAAGGAAAAGAAGTTGCAGTAATGGCACAGTTAAAAGGACTAACCAAAACCCGAGGAAAACAAAGCAATTGAAAATAAATTCTCACCAAGCTGCGTAGAAATCACATTGCAACTTGAATTAACACTCATGCAGAGTTAACAAATGAAACAAAAAATTTATCAATTTTTTTCTTTGTGGGGTACATAAAGGGGCCCAAAAGCAGAAATGTTTAAGATTTGTAGACTAATTGAAAACACACACACACACCCCCACTCACCCCTCAAGTTTTCTCCAAATCACGCTGCAGATCAACTTAAAAATAGAAAAAGAAAATTGTAATCACTTATAAAATTAAGAAAATAAGAAACACCCACCTTTTATTTCCTCCAAACTAGAATCCAGATGAACGCTGTTAGCCTCTAGCATCCTGGACACATCCTTACCGGAATCATAAGCCCTAATGAAATGATCCTCAATGTCCTTTAATGCGTCCAACAGTTCCCTTCCCTGGACAGGCGTATCAATAACAGTAAGCCCCTTCTGCTCCCCCTGGTTCACATCAACACAATCCACCACCCTCACAAGTTCAACATCACTCTCCTCTTGCCCTCCATTGCCATTTCCTTCAACCACCACCACTTTTTTCTCTACCTCTCCTCTATCTCCTTCCTCTTCTAGCTCTGGTATCCCTTCCTCTTCTCTCACCACCCTCAAATCATCTTCTGAGCACCGGCTATACCCGCTGATCACCTCCGGCCTCACGCCATCGAATGGATTAAAGAAATCCCACCCAAAATCTCTCTGTGGTGATGGCATTGGTGGTGGCATTTGCATATAAAAGTACCCACAATCGTTTTCTTCTCTCCCCTGCATGCCCTCTTCTCTCTCTTCTTCACCAGAATCTGAACAGGTTGAAGACTCAGCCGAGTCACAAGCAATGGCTTTCTGGGTCGACTCAGATGGTGTCTGTTGGAGAAACATTGGGTTTGTTATCATATTCTCAGTGGGTGGAGATTGTGGACAAGGAGGTGGGAAAGTGATGAGGAAAGGTGAAGGAGGTGAAGAATGGCGTGCAACAAATAGCTTTATGGCTGCTGCTACTGCACAGAGAGCTTGACAGTACCTACAATGTGCATCTGCAAGAGCATACCTTCTCTCCACAGCTAACTTTAAGTGGCGTTTTCTCTCTCTACAGATGGAGACTACTACTTCTTCTTCTTCCTCTAGTTTAGAGGCAACACATCCCATCTTTTCTCTTGCTAGAGTAAACAAGTGTTTCTAGGTTCAATAGGGGTTGGGGTTGCTTTTTAGAAGATGGGTTAGAGGAAAGTAAGAAGAAAAGAAGGCTTTTTTTGGAGGAATCTGTGTTATTCTTTTCTGATATCTGATAGAAAAAGAGGTAGCGTGGTGCCAAAATGGAGATTGTGCTTGTTTTAGGTGGGGTTTTAGAGAAGTAGAGTTGAAAACGTAGCTTTTGAAGAACTTTTAGAGAAACCCATTTCATACCCAGATAAATAAAGGTGGTCTTCTGCTAAAAAAAAAAAGGCTTTTGGAGAAGCTATTAAAAAAAAAAAAAAAAAAATTCATTTCATCTCAGGGTAATATGCCGTAACAGAAAATGGTTTGTTTTAATATCTTCATTTTTGTGCTAAACTAGAAACGGCTAATAAAATGGTTTCTTTGAAGAAAAATAGTGATTTTATCTGCTAATAAAAAAACTTGTTAGAGATTAACAGAGAGAAACACACACATGCATATAAATATATAGAGAGAGAGAGAGAGATGACAGAGAAAGGGGAGCAGAAGCAGAGGAGGTGAGAAGGTAGGGGCTCGAGAAAGAGAGATAGGAGAGGGTATCCTTGTGTTTGGTAATATTTGGTACTCAGATGAGTTGGCGCACAACCAGGGGCATTCACGCTCCTCGCTGCTGTAAATAAAAGGGGAAATTAAAGTCCTGCTAAATTTAGCAGAGATTTTAGAGAGGAAGACAGATAAGCGAAGTAGTGAGAGAAAAGAGTAGTCAAATGTCGTAGTAAATCAGAGGTAAAGAGGGTGTTGACCACTGTCTAGAGACAGAGTATTTTTGTCCTTGGTGCCCTTGCTCTTTTCTCCTTGTTTTTATTTGCATTTTACTTTTAAATACCATATCATTGCCACATTTCATACATTTTAGGGTTGTTAAAAAAATAATTTGGATTGACACCTTAGGAAAAAGGCTTGGAAATGTCCTTAATTATCAAATAATAAATAATAAATTTTATATAAGATGTGTAATGTAGATTACCAAAGATCGTGATTCAAACATTAGTGGTCGTAAATTGAAATATTTTTTTTTTATAACTCTATATTAAAGATGCGTGGATTTAATATGGATTTTTCATTATGCGTTCTGTGGTATTAGTTTAACAAAAAAAAATCTTAAAAAGAAAAAAGAATGTCATAATGGCAATATTATAGGGTCATAATTATAATAATGACAAGATCCATAGCCTGTGATAGCTTTGACACTTTGTTTAGTAAATAAGGGTTAAATGAGGAATTAAGAAATTAAAGGTCATACTGTCATTGTCCCTATCATTAAGACATCTCTATCTTTGTGGAGGCTCAATAGATTTTCTTTCTAGAAGTACAAGCTCTTGGCATGGCACGAGATTTTTGCTGGGATGGACAGCAGTGAGGGGTGTATAAGGAAAACAATTGAACTTAATAATTCATTAATCAATTTGTACCATTGAGTACTGAGGCATTCAGCGCTTCACCATTATGGATTGAACTTCTCAAGGCATTATTGTACACGGGTAAAATCCGGTGGAGATGGTATCTTTGTGTCCTAGGTTCATTCATTGCCAATGTTTTAATTCTAGGTTTTGATTTTATAAAATTATTCTAGCCAGTATTTTGATATTTCTCTTGATAACGCTTTATAATTTCTTCTGTTCAATATTTTTATGAGGCCTGAAAATGGTCAGGCTATTGTCATCACATAAAGTATTTTAAACTTCCTAATTAAATTTATATTTTTTAAGGTTTTATGAAAAATATAAAAGGTTTCTACAAAAATTAGTTGCGTAGTTCACTAGAGAACATTATTTCAAACAACTTTGTGTAATAATTTTTTTCCAAAATCTATCACTTAAGTGAAATTTTTGGTATTTTTCATGAAACATTTTGTAAAAATGAAACAAAAATTGTAAATGACCAGAAAATCCACTTAAACCACAGATTTTGGAAAAATTTTCTTTTACAATATTGTTCGATATTTTCTAGTAAACAACGCGATTAGTTTTTGTAAAAATCTTTTATGTTTTTCATAAAACCTTAAAAAATGTAAACTAAGTGGGAAGTTTAGAGTATTTTATATGGTGGCAATAGTCTCTCTCTAGTGACAATGATGACCTTTCTCATTTTTCATTTTTCTTTTTCTAAACTAGTCCCACATTAATTAGAAAAATGATTATCACATTTAATTCTTAAGAAAAACCATATTATTAGAGAAGTGCAGTCCAAGAACCGTAAGTCCCAAATTCCAATATTCACTCTTTTATTATCAAATACACGAACTTTGAGATATTTTTTAAGTCGTGGGGTTTAGTCAATTCTCGCAAGTATTATATTGGTATAAATTGAGTTTGTGAGTCCATATGAAATCACATTTTGAGTGCATTTAATAATTGGGCCAACCTAGTCCACAAACATTTTTAAAAAGAGTGATGGTAATCTCACCACCTCTTCTTAAAGCTTCTCTTACCAGACATGACACTTATATCCATGCAGAACTCACGCAAGTCCCACTACCACTGTCTCTAATTAGTAAGAGATGAAAAGATTAGCATTTTTCACTTAAATAATATTTTTTTTAGGGGAAATTTTTTTTTAAAAAAAATCATTATAAAAAAAATGTAATAACATAAAAAAGGCACTCCCATTATTTTTAGATAATTGAAGATTTTTAAGAACACTTGAACCTAATGGTTGGAAGCAGGTCAAATGGGTCAGGGAACCAATCAAGTAAAAGTGATCTTAAAACCACCAATCTTCGGTGCCCTATTCAGCAGAGCTTATGGGCCTTACTGCCTCAGGTGGGTCCATCTTGGAGAACACAATGGCCTGTCATGCTATGTAAAATGGCTACAATTGTCTCATGCATTATTTTTAACCATAGGCTCTTACCTCTATTTAGTATTTACCCAACAGAAAAAAAATAGGAAAAAAAGAAAGAATACGTCCAGTCTATAGACCACATAATGTTGCCCTCCCTACTTACCACTTAGACCTATGGATTTTTTTCCCTTTTTTTTTCATTTTTCTTGACCCCATCAAGGTCTATAGTGGACATTGAGAATTGGACCTTTTGCCAAGTGTTAAGAAAAAGTATAAACTAAGTGTAATTTGATATATGTGTTTTCTAGGGTGATGGGAATATGCTCTGACAGTCTGACAGGTAAGAGAAAAGTTGTGCCTTTCTCTCACCTCGTAAACCCCTACTTCCCCTCTCTCTCTAGACTCTCCATTCAAAAATTCATTCAGTCAGTCATTTTAAATTAAAATGTTGTTTGTGTTAGAATAGGTAGCTAGCTAGCTGCTGGTCAAATGAGTTTGTTTGGGCTAATTCACAAATCTGAATGGGGTGCGTGACCTTTTCTGCACCACTATCAAAAAGCTTGCATTGCTATTGCCTATGTGACATTAATTTGGAGAGAGTAGTGGTTGAGCACATGAGAATTGTTGCAATTTTACTGACTCCATTGTTGCAATTATTATTCCTAATATACTAACTCCATTGTTGCCATTATTGTTTCTCATAGTGAGAGTGAAAAGTTACTTAAAAAGCTTGGAGAGGAAAAAAAAAAGTGAGTTTCTAGCTTTAAGGGAATAATTGTTGAAAATTTTAGGAGAGTAGTTGAATTCTTATGGCTGTTTCTGTTTTTAAGCCTTTTTTAAAAAAAATAAAAATAAAAAACTTGGTAACTTTTATAATGTAAAATTTTGATAGTTGCTTTTAAAAGCTGCAACTTTCGTGTATATTTTAATGTATTTTTAAAAGTAAAAAAAAAAAAAAATTAGAAACTTATTTAAGCAGGCTTTTCATTTATATGAAGGTGAAACTCATTCATACGTGGAACTAGAACTTACGAGCAAGTTCCTAGAGTTGAGTTTCACCCTGGGTGAGAGGGGTAGTGTTATCTTTGATAGTGAGAAAAGCAATCTTGGTGTTAGAAATAAACTCGCGTGGAAAATGGGGCATCCATTTTGATATTTTGATTTTGTTAATTTTGTTGCCTAGTGCCATTGACCTTTTAGCACTCTTTTGTATTTTATGATCTTTGAATGAGGTTATTTAAAAAAGTTATAGTCTCTAGTTGATGTTATAAGACCAATTTTTCTTATTTTCATAGCCATTCTCAGGCTTGTACTAGAGAGAGAACATTCCAGTAAGAGCAATTTGATAACAAGAGCAGTTATTGCAACCCCTCAATATTATTTTCATACCCCTACTTAATTTCATTTTTAAGGTTTTAAGAAAAATACATGAGTTTTTTTTTAAATGAAAACTAATTGTATAGTTCACAAGAAAACATCATTTTGAGCAGCTTTGTTTAAGAAATTTTTTCCAAAATCCGTCGTTTAAATGGATATTTTTGCCATTTAAAGTTTTTGTTTCATTATCAGCCAAAAGGTCCAATAAAAACGACATATTTTGAAAAAAAACTTTCTTTTACAAAATTATTCAAAATGATATTTCTAATAGAACGAGAGGCTAGTTTTTATAAAAACAATTTATATTTTTCATAAAACATTGTAAAGTTAAAATAAGTGGGGTGTCCAAAAATCATTGAGGGGTTGCAATAACCATCCCCTTAAATAATTATTTGGGCTCGGCAGCATTCCTTTCTTGCTCTTATAGTCTTATTAGGGTCCGTGACTTCTCATTCATAAACTTTAGTGGGCCTTGAAGGCCTAAGCAACAACCCAAAAATAAATGGCCCAAAGGGCCCATATAAGGAAAAATTATTCATATGCCACTCTAGACCCTCTACACGCTATCATATGATGCATGAAACCCCTCTTTTTCATTATCATTTTTCCATTCTTGTGCCTCTTTAAAACCTTGATATGAACTTGTTCTAAGGGCACATGAATTGGCTTGAAAGCCAACTTTCTGGTGGTCCATGAAGAGATGTTCCTCTGCTCTTGTTCTAGAAAGTGGGCATAAAGAAAAAGTCCTTTTCAAAAGGAAAGACAACAGCAAGCACTCAGGCAGTCTCTCAACTTCTGCAATAGAAGTGCTTTCAATTTCTCACGAGTAGTCGACTCTAATGAGGGAAAAAGAAGGATTCAAGAACATGCCTGACTCTTGAAAAGATCAGGATGGCTTTGGTCTTCATAGAATCATAAGAGTTATGGTTAAGTGGGTCCTCCCAATTTTTATTTTTATTTTTTTCAAAGTATCCATTGGGCCTTTCAGCTATATAAAGGCCCATAACCCCAGCACACACCCACACCCGGAAAGAGTTGAATTCACAACCTCCCCCAAGTCCCAACCCTTCCTTGAAAGGAGACATGTGCCATGTTACAACATAGGAGGTAGCCCATAGCCCCTTCCCCTACACAGTCCACACCTGGAAAGAGTTGGATCCACAACCTTCCCATGCAGTAGACCATAAACAGTGAGATATTCCACTCCGAGAAACATTTCCTATGTTTACTTTTCCATAATACAGAACACATCTCACATCTTAAAGAGTAGTAGTGTACACTACTTCTACCAAGGAAAAACCACACTTGTCTTCACCTATAGGCCACTATGGTGCAGACATGGGTTCAATCCTACATCATGACAAACCAAAAAACAGGAAGATATAACACCAACTTAACATGAAAAATGTGGCACATGACTTCTCACTCATATCCAAACAATTAAATTAGCCACTATTAAGAGTTCACAACTGATTAAATCAAGTTACCAAAATCTCTGAAACGTTACCTGACCACTGTTGATCATTTGAATAGTTTCCTCAAACAAAGGATGGCCTCCATGACTGATTCTCCCCATCACCCATTGTTGCATATAACGCTGCACACCACTTTACAGCTGAAACTTTCCTCTACGTTAGCACCATCTTAAGTATGATTTGAAAGAGTAAACAAACAAATAGCGGGAAGGGAAACTTAATTTGCCAAGTCGTACACTTTACAGAGCCAAAGATGCCCAGAGAAAAAAAAAAAACAAAAAAAACAAAAAAAAAAAAACAAAAGAAGAAGAAGAAGAAAAAGAAGAAGAAGAAGAAGAAAATTGGGTAGTAAGGACTATCCCAAGGAAATAACTATTATAACTGTCACCTTGAAGTTCTCTTCCCCAGTTCTGCCTTTTTTTGCTTTTGGCACAGAAGCTAAATGCAAGTATCAGTTTCCAGTTAAAAGTTACAGTGTACATTAAAGAATTGAAGGCCTGCTCCTCTCATCTCTTTTGGAAGCTACCTGGTATTCACAGGAGAAATAGTACAACAGTGAAAAACATGACAAACATGTTCATCAGGTAGAGCTAGCTTCCGTAGGCGTAGCAGGGGCAAGAGTGTTTGGAGGTAGGTTGATCCCACCCCCTCTTACAGACACATTAGGGCACCTGACTGAGCTAGCCCTGCTCACAAGATTTGAATCAAGAAATACAACAATCACTGTGATGTCATCATGGAAATGCCGGCGAACCCCACGGTCAATCTTCTTCAAATCTGAATACCTCATTTCTCTCTTCTTTGCAGCTTCTTGCAGTGCAGTTTTCACCAACCTCCTCGCACTTCCCTGCATGGAGCAAAGCAATAAATTAAATTCTTTTCCTTCTCTTCTTCTTCTATGCCCCATAAGAAATATAGTTTGTTGTCTGACATGAATCCAACACTCTATGTCATACTTAACAGGAAATAATTGCTTTTGAGTTTGTTTAATGGAACATGTATTGAAATAGAAAATGCTTTAGTTACTGCTTCTTCACCTGGTGGATGTAGTACCACTCATTGAAATAAGATGAAAAAAATTATGGAAAAAAAAGAAGGGTGGATTTGATTTACTACATATGGACTGTCCAACATACAAGCAATAGCTAAAAAAGAAATTTATTAATAGGACAGTTCATGATTTTCAGGTTGGCAATTTGGTACACAAATCAGCCATAGGAAATCTAAGAGGTAAACTGGACATGGTACAACCCTTATTCATGTCTAAAACTCCATGGATTATTGTGGAACACAAGCTAATTTACTTGGGCTAGAACAGGCAATCCAGAGGAAAAATCTCAGGTATTCATGGCACCTCTGGATGAAATTATTCCATTCCACTGTGTTTCGCATGGCCTTCAAAGGAACAATTCCATCCTCTACAATGGAGCCATTACAAAAAACGGAGCCCCCAACAAATGATTGACTAGCAAGCCCCCAATAAATGAGAGGATAGAATCATTTGTCATAGTTTATTAATCGACAACACTTCAACTTTTCACCATTATTTGGACTAATGTCCCCTTTCTCATGAATGAATTTGCACCTTGAATGATAAGGAAAACAGAATGGAATACTTCAATACAGACAAATGCTCCCTTAACATAATAAGAAGCTATGCTTTCATAAATTTAGCAACAAAATAAAGCCACTAATTTGGACACTCCTTAATTTTTGATCTCTCTCTTAATTTCAAGCCATTAACAAGCCAAAATTGATCCTTACTGCAGATAATATAACATACAAGCGGTGGTGGTAGTAACAATAATCACCTGTCATCGTCCAAGCCATGGCCCTCCTGACAGTACGTTAGTTATCACATTGAAAAGAACAATTCAATCAAAACAAGTGAGCATAGTAAGCATCAGAGATTTGAATTCCAAGATTTTGTATAGGATAAACGCAATTATCAACGAATCATTTCTTTCCAATCTAAGAAAACTATTTGCATTAAAAAAAAAAAATCCTTACTTATCAGAAAAAGTACTGATATTAAGTGTTAAGATAAATGTCTTACGTTGCGTGGATGATTTTGAACTATATCAACTGCTTCCTGATTACTGAGGTGCTCCCAGAGCCCATCAGATGCAAATATAATGAACTGATCTTGTGGCTTTAGTGGGTGCACAGAAATTGATGGTTCTGAGCTCAATATTGGCCTTCTGAAAGGCTCACGAAGGCGAAACTTAGTATATAAAGGCTCCCTGTTGAACTCAGTCTTTTTTAAATACACATCACCGATCGATCTTGAAATCTGCAAATTTAAAGGTTTACCATAATTAAAAACTCATACTCAAAAGTTAAGAAGCACCACGTCAAACAGTAACAAACAAATACAAATGTTAACACCCATGAATGTGTGTGTGTGTGTGTGTGTGTGTGACAGAGAGAGAGACTTGGGTGACATCTCTTGCCAAACTAGATTGAAAGATTTGTGAGAAATGAATTACATATGGCATTCTAACATTCCAAGCTTGTTTAGCACTTACAAGTTATATTAGACTTGTATATGACCATAAAATTGTGTTTTCTAATCTTCTCTGCTTACATATATACACTTACTAATGATATACACTTACTAAATCTGCATATTTTATTCGAAAAACTAATGAAACCAGCTTGTATGATCCTGAAGAATAAAAAGGATGAGTAGTATAAAACAACAGATGCATAAGTTTTCAGTTAAGTGGTCTAGAAATCTTCATATAAATTAGTAGTTTGACAAAATTATAGAGATGGTGGCGTAAATGACAGCGTAAAATGCTAAAGTAGCAGGAACAGAAGCAAGTTCCACGGCAGGAAAGGATCTCTTACTGAAATTATCTGTGAAGTTTGTTCCTGATACGCATTGTTCTCAAGCAGGGAATGTCATTGAACCATGATTCATCCTAAACTTAATAAAGGTTCAATATCAAACTACCATCTGGAATTTCATGAACTCAGACACAGCCAAGCAACATTTATAGATGAGTAAGCACATTTTGGGTGTTATAATGTAATTTCCAAATGAAAACAATAATAATTATAGCCTGGATCTAAAATTTTCATTTGATAAACTGATGTCCTATGGAATGCAGTTAGTGAAAGTCAATTAGCATATGGAATGGCGTTTGGTAATTGGTATAGGGACCATAATAGGTCTATCGTACTTTAAGTTTTCAACCATCCTAAAGGAATTCTGCCTGCAAATGAAGATTTTGTGACGTTTTTATGTAAGCACCACAATCATGATGCATTAACCACATCAATATTTAAAAAGGGAAGCATAAAGATAGTGTTAACAGTGAAAGTTAAACACTAAAATAAGTGAACCTATGAATGAATAAGGGGCATTTTGGATGTCTCATGGATACATAACATTCCATGGGAGTCCAAATCTTTTTCTTTCCATTCACCCCCCCCCCCTTTTTTTTTCTCAGCATTTTCAGAGAGTTCAGTTTGAAATATAAACAGGATCACCTTCAGAAATTCGAGAAACTGAACTTTATGCAACAATTTTGCCCTATAGGATGACCTTGTTCCTTCAACTCTATTAGAAAATTAAATTGAATGATTTAATTCCCATTGGACATCCAAATGCACCAAGAAAATGAACCATGCTCAAATGAGATGATATAAAAAATGTAAAATAGAATCCTTCAAATTAAAAGATCAATGTAGGGCCATTGAAGAAATCATCCCTCAATGTAATGAGTATAATAATTTACTTCATGGGAAGAAAAACAGAGAGAGAGAGAGAGAGTGAGTGAGTGAGTGAGTGCGTGTGTGTGTGTGTTCACTTAACTAGGATACTTTTGAAGGTTATGACTCACACACAAATACCGCACCTACGATCCCTTTACCAAGTCCATAACAACCCAATCAACACTAAGTAAAAAATTCATTTCTTGAGACCTCATAACAATTGTAAACTATTTGTTCACCTCCTTGATGCGATGGAACCTCCGATAATGCAAAGTTGCAAACAGCCTTAGTTTACAACTTTAGCCCTTGCGCTACAATCATCATACACAGTTTCTTTCTTACTCTCATCCTTCAGGCATCTTTATTGTTCTAATCAAGTTCCCCCCCCCCCCCCCCCCCCCCCCCCGGCGCCAAATTTTTTTTCCATTGGCAAAGCTAATACTGCACAGATTATCGCTGTTGACAAAATTAATCTCTTTGAACAATTTAAAACATTGAAACATGAAAACTACATCATCGAACTAAAGCTATAGACTCCAAAGAAATTAAAAGGGATCCTAAAGATTCTTCTATGAGGTGGCATCCACTTCTGTTTATCAATTTGTAAGGTGCAATTGATTAACAATCATTTCATAGTCTACCCCTGAACAAATCAAGGAGTAAGTACTGGTAGCTATGCGCTTCAAACTATACAGTACAAAACTCAGAAGATGGAAGTGATAGAAAAGGTGGGTCAATATGCAAATAGACAACAGCAGAGGAGATAAGGGGCATACATTTCACAAGTGCATAAACTTAAAGGATCAATAAATGTATAAAAGCACACTAAACAAGTAGTGCTATTTTATTGTCACTGGAGCAAGTAGAAGCCAATCAATCATACAATGTTCTCAATTCTGAAAGGAAAATGCGACTTTTTTGACGCTGATAATATTACATGTTATTCTCTTATTATGAGAAATTACCTCAAAGATTGTAAATTTAGTTTCACATAGACATGTAAAAAAGTAATAAACAGCCATTTCAAGAGTTGGGTTTTCTCTTTCTAACCCAAAGATCTCACATAATTTTGGTCCCAATCTGATCTATTCTGACTCTAGAACCTCAAAGGATAGTATATATGCAAAATAGTTTGTCTAGGAATAAACATTTGTGAAATCACTTATCTAATGTTCAGCTAACTTTCCTTTTCCGCATTCCTCATTATCAAATTTAATCTGCCACTATATGATGCAAGAAATGTTAGTTACGCTATTTGAGTTTCTTTCCCCTGCCTCCCAAAACCTTTTTGTGCGATCTAGATTAGGATTCTAGACCAGATGTCAACTACCTTAATATCCTGCATCTAAAGGTTTAGATAAATACATCAAAGGAACAATGTTATTCAGAGTTAACCTATCAGAATCACCAAAGTGATAATTGATACAACAAACATTTTAACACCAACTATAATGTTTTTCTGAGACTTTTCATTTCCCTGAACACAGCCCCCTGATCAAATAGTTTGTATTGTTAGATCAGTGTAATTCAAGCTTAAAGCCCTTCCATGTATAGCTTATTCCTGCCCATATCTTGCTCAGAGAATAGAAAAAACAATCCATATCTTGCTCAGAGAATGGAAAAAACAAGCCGAGGAAAAGAAGAACTTTTTGACTATTTATAGATAAGGAACTCCACCCACTTTTACTCCAATCCACTGTGAGTTGAGAAACCACGGAGGTCGCAGAGCATATACGCTCTGTTTACACCACAGATCACTCTGATACCTAAATGATTACCTTTTCAAGAAATAGTAAACTAAAGACACTATTACAAGAAACTAGCAACTTTCCTTGTTTAACAAAATGCTTTAGAACTCATAATTAGCAGTAAAGCATCAGTATCACTTAGTCTTAAAAAACACAATGCACAAAAAAAGAAAAAAAAAAAAAGAAAAAAAGAAAAGGAAGCAGCCACGACATAATTTCTACTTTCCATAGTTGGAAACAATCTAACATCAATAAGCACTACCCTATGCAAATAACTTACCTGTATAAGGCCCTTTACGCGCCATACATTGTGCTTTAAAACCACAATATGTGAATCATCCGGGTGCAAAGAATGCAGCTCCTGTCTCACAGACTCTATACTTGCATTGTGCTCCACTGACAGCTGAATGGACAGAACCTCCCCTGTTGCCTTCACAACTCTTCCCAAAACCGCACGGGAATCACCAAGGTTGGCAATGTAAAGGGTGCCATTGCAGATAACACCAACCAGGCAGCATGATCCAACTGCTGCAATTTGTGGGTTTGTAGGCCATTGTCTGGTAACAAGAGACAGAAAACCCTCTTCTGTTGCCTGATAAGCTTTCCGTATTACATCCACTGACATCGATTGTTGCTCAGAAGTAAACCCTGAAAATAAACATCAATCTAAGAACACCTAGTTGATCTCCAACCCCAAAAACTCACAAATCTATAAGAATTAAGAAAGATGTGCTGAACATAAATGAATATCTAACACTAACCATTGCAGATGAAAAATTGCTGTTCAAAATTCCAGTAAAATTCAAGTCACTTACTCTTGAGATGTTGAAAGAGGTGATTGTTGACATATCGTGCCTGTCTCAGGGCCCCCATGCCCATCATAAACTCCGATAAAGGTACCATAAGGGCCGGACTCATGCGAGCTCAAGCAACCTGACTCAATCTGGCTCTGATCCTCAAGTAAATTGTTGGCCTGGACTACAGCCATTGAGAACTCACCATTCAAGTGCTGCCCAGTGTCTTTGTACCATAGAAGCCCGTCTTGGCGACCCCCCGCATCCGACCCTGTGTGACCATATCGATCCGACCTTGGCCGAAAACAGGCCCTCAGAAAGTTCATCAACCCAGATAACATACCTCATCTCATCCAGACTACCCTCCTTATTCTCCACATCTAACAAGCACTCAAAACGACTCTGACCCAAATTAACCCAATTGTTAATTATTTCCTCCTCTATTTCCACAAGACAAAATATGTATATCCTACAGATTCTACACCAACATCAACAACAAAAAAGGTAACACAAGATCAAAATTTGTGACAACTATAACACAATAGATCAAAGGAATGACATATATATATATATATATATATATATATAGATAGATAGATAGTACAAGTCTACAACAACGAAAAAGGGCAACACGATCAAAAATTGTGACCACTACAACACAATAGATCAAAGAAATGACATAAAGAAGCCACCTATTTGTCTATTTCGCATGGGAAATGCATCAAAACAAAAGGAAATGTATAGAGCATATAATCTAGAACCAATCTCTATTTCTTCCTAATACAGAAAGCCCATGAAGATAGCAGCCACTATTTATGAAAAATTTACACCAACAATAAAGGGAAAGGTTTGAAAAAAGAGTGGTCAAAACCACTTTTCCTGAGAGGAGTGTTTGGTCAGCCATTTGAAATCCAGAAGGTCCAACTCTTCACATTGAAAAACTAAAAAATAAGAAGAGAAAAAAAAAAAGTTCAATCCGCAGTCACAAATATCTTCAAACCCCCTTCAATCACAACAATTCAACCTATTTTTCAAGTACTACATCATCCATACATATGAGAAAAAAATCTAACCTTTTATAATTGGTCGGCTACTGTGTTCTGGAGTTGACGAAGAGGAAGATCTGGAGAGAGAAAGGTCACGCGGGTACGAAAGCCTTAGATCTGTGGATCCATGGAATTTAGAGAGAGAAACAGATAAAAGGGTTTTGATGGTTTTTGAATTTTCTCTCTCTTTGCTGGAGTAAGTATCTTGGTATGAAGATGGTGTATTATGAGATTGGTGAAGAACACAAAGATAGAGAGAGAGAGAGAGAGACTGGGGGGATTGGGCCAACTGAAACTCTGGTCTCTCTCAGCAGACAAGCCCCATAAAAGACCAACAATGGAGAGCTTGAGGCCAGCAAAGCAAAGGTCCAGTTATGGGCTCCACACCAATGCACTGTAGAGAGAGAAAGTAGAGAGTCAATGAAGTTATCTGGACAGTGATATTGTGTACGGGCGATATTATGGAGTTCCTCATGAAATCTTGCTCACGGGAATACACGTGGAACACCCACGTGTGTGGGGAGGTATCCCAATAATTATTATTGTTATTATTATTTATTTTTTTTCCCAAATAAGGCTACCCGTACTTTTTGATCAACTGATTTCCTAATTGTTTACCAAAAATATTTTAAAAAAAAACTAATGTAATAAACATGATGAGGTCACTCACATTATTTTTACCCTAGTATATAGGGAGATGTTCGGCAAATCTGACGTACTAAAGACAAATTTAATTAGTTTTAATTTCACATTATTATTATTTTATTTTTTTTGCCAAGCAATGAAGTATCCAAATTGTCAGAGTCCGATTAATCCCTCCTCCCGATGCGGGGCCACTGTCCTATGAGATTGTTTAACGTCTAAACTAATAGTCAAGTAGCTGGTCAAGAAAAATTGGTTAGTTTCAAATCCGGAATGTCTTAATTTACAATTCACCCTTTTGCCGCCAAGCCAACTCTTATCGGTTAATTTCACATTATTTAACAAGTCTTTTTTCTTTAATAATCGATTCACATTTCTTCTTTAAAAAATTAGACATAAAAGATAATTCCCATTTTTTTTCCAATAATTTAAGATAAATATGATTTTAAAAAATAATAATAAATCAAATTATAACTCTTCACTTCTTGAGTAGTAAGTTTGAAAAACAATAGATTTGTACATTGAGGTCACAGGTTAGCCCAAGAACTTGGTGTTTTGTATTTTTCTGAATAATTATTGTTGTTTTGGAGATAGGTGGTCCATTTTATCTATACACGTGTCAGTATCTCAATGGAGCAGAACAAAAGTTAAATGCGCTTGTAGGTGAACCATTTTACAGGTTACTGTTAACACGGAGTGGCTGGGGCAACGACTTTGGTTAGACACGGCAAGGGAATTTTTATCTCCTACATTATTCCATCAAGGGGGTTGTACAGAAGAGACCAATAGAAATCATGTTCAGGGGTATTTTTGTCATTCAGAAAGTTCTAGAAAAATATCCTCCTGAGTTGGACACCTCCTATTGGTCCCAACACTGCATGCAAAGATCGTTGTACCTGTAGAGGATGTGAATGGATATCATAAACACTAACGGCCTGCCTAAACCCAGGTCATGTCATGGGGAGCTTTCTGGTGTTTCGACGTGTCTGGGCTCCGCCGACCTTTAATGACCTTTGAAATTTGTTTCCTTCAAAATTTTAAGGTTTGGGAATTGTGAATTTGTCAAAGCTTGGAAATTGACTTCTTCCTTCAAAATTATTTTTTTTTATTGGTAATGACTTCCTCCTTGGTGAAATTAGTGAATTCTTGATGGATTAAGAAGGGTGGATCTTGGGTTCCAAGGGTTCTCTCATTTTGACTCCGTGGAGGTTGATTCTAAACTTCCATGATGTTTCCGATTTGTGGTTTATGGTGTGTATTGGTGAGAATTAGAGTCGCTCCTTATAAAAGCAAAACCAAGTGCACCCATTTGGATGTTTCATAAAAATTGAATCATCCCATTGCAATTCTCAAGTATTCCCTCTTACATACATTAATGAGACGATTACGGAATACATCTAGTAAACATGTGAAATGATTGAACTTATGAAATTTCCTCTAATACAGAGTATTTCTTAATCAATCATCCATTTCCATTATCAAATAACTACCCTTTTTGCCATATGCTTTAAATGGATTATTACTTTTTTGAGTCCAAGATCTACAAGCCAAAAAGCACAATTAGGCACATGTAGAAGATGCCTGAGAAGGGCATAAAATAGTACTTAAAATCAAGATTAGATCCTTAAGGCATCTGGCACAGATGTAGTTGCTGAGCTTAAAACAAAGGGCCTCATCTTGGCATAAGATGGGTGGTTCAGACAGGTTCTTTAGGAATCTTAATGCTGAACCAATTATCCACTCCATCCTTGATCCATGGCTATCTTTCCTTCAAATTAACCCAATGTGATCAAACAAAGGACCCCATATTTCTTTTGCAAGAACTGTGCTTGGATCCATGCGCACACTATAACATGGAAGGCAATTAGCTAGCTTTCCAACTAAGCTCACCAGATCTAGTAACCATTTTGAGGACCACCTCTGCTAGACTTGGGACCCTATATATGTAGCTGGCCACATGAGACCTTTTTTTTTTTTTTACCAATAGGCTATCCACACCTTCATGTAACTAAACCAATGAATACAAATAACGTCATTGCCCTCTTCACATCAATTATCACACAAAACAAATTTGACCAGTTTCTAACTCCCAAAGAAGTATAAAGTCAAACCTAATACGTTAAGTTTTTCTTAAGACATAAGTTTCAAGAACTATTGGCTAACCATTGTGACCAAGTGGTGGTCAAACAAAGAACCCCATATTTCTTTGGCAAGAACTGTGCTTGGATCCATATGCACACTATAACATGGAAGGCAATTAGCTAGCTTTCCAACTAAGCTCATCTAGTAACCATTTTGAGGACCACCTCTGCTAGACTTGGGACCCTATACATGTAGCTGGCCACATGAGACTTTTTTTTATTTATTTAACCAATAGGCTATCCACACCTTCGTGTAACTAAACCAATGAATACTGATAACGTTATTGCCCACTTCACATCAATTATCACACAAAACAAATTTGACTAGTTTCTAACTCCCAAAAAAGTGAAAAAGTCAAACCTAATACATCAAGTTTTTCTTAAGACATAAGTTTCAAAAACTATTGGCGGACCATTGTGGCTAAGTGGTGGTGCTCAGAAAGTTTGAGGTTTGATTGGTTTTAGGTTTAAGTGTCGATTCTCTTCCAACGTGGAAAAAAAAAGAAAAAAAAAATGAAGAAAGAAACTAATGATCCAACTCTTAAGGTTTGACAACTGATTATGGTTTCACTCAAGATTAGCTTTGTTTGCTAATCCCTTTACAGTAGTGCTAAACTTTTGAACTCTTTTATCAAATTTCTCCGTTTTTTTTCTTCAATTGATGTGCCAACCAATGTGATACCACCACATAACATTAGTAGGTAATTTGACGTGACAGTTGACAGATAATAGTTGTATCAACACTATGTCATCAAAGCCTTTTTTTTTTTTTTTTTTGTACAGTGCATGTGCGAATTTATATCCTCCCACATATGTGGGTGGCAATTCTCCACACGAGCTGCCTACCCCTTCCCTAAAATTCAATTTATGCTATGTAAATCGTTTCAATGAAAAAAACATCAAACAAAGCAGGTTTGATCATGGAGTTGGATGAGAATGCCCATCAATGGATGGTTTGCTAGGATTAATTACTCTTCCCAAACACCAAATGGACCTCAAATCATTCCCACTTCTCCTAGAGGAAGGCCAGGCCAACCTAACTGAAATCTTCACGTAGAAATATTCCAAAATGGACTGAAATATGGACCATGCTTGTTGTCAAAATTCCATGATATGGGTGGACACCAATTTTGGTCTAGTGAAAAAAAGAAAAGAAAAAAGAATAATAATAAAATTCGCTTTAGTCTCCAAAGATAATATGTCATAATCAATGTCTGAGATAAGGATTCTAATACCTAGTTACAACCGCTAATTGAGCAGGTGGAATGATCAAATTGAACTACAAATATAGATATTTTATGGTACTGATCACATGTTAAATCTAAGCACTTTTCACATTTGTCAAACTAGAAACTTGTAGCACGCGCATTGAACCTAAGGCCATTAGAACCTTCTAGAAAAAAAAATAATATATATATATATATATATACGAATTATATTTTTGGCAATGGTTTTGTGTTGGATGTTGCCTAATTTGGACCCTTTTTTTCCCCTTTCATGGGGGAGGGAGGGAGTGGGGGAGGACTTAATCAAAGAAAACAGTATGAAACTAGATATTCCTAAATATTACATTCACAATCAACAAAGGTTGAATTCATGCGATGTGATTAAGCTTTCAAACTAAGCTTTTGAACCTTAATTTGTCTATTATCCCCAAATTTCAAACTAATAAAGCGAGCATTGCAGTGCCCGTCCATCACAATTGCACCGCTTCTAGCATCATCATCCTTTTTTTTTTTTTTTTTTTTAAGACAAAAAGTTACAGTAGTCGAGAACGGGTTACTGGGTATTCAACGTTTTGGTTGTTGGAACAGAAACGGAGAGCTGAGAATGAAAGTCATTGCCTAACTTTTATGAAGGATCCCCCAATGCAAAGGCTAATATAATTTATATCCACACATATATACCCACTTATCGCTATGTATTTGTACATATCACCCATGTTTTTATTTTACTTAGATGCATATGATCATAGAAGTTCAGGTAGTACTTGTGAATAGCGTAAATGAAATGGGAGTATAGTAAAAGCCAATTTTTTTCCATGTGTGAAGTGTACTCTATTAGTGAACCCATGCATGCTTACAAAAGCAAGAAATTCACTCATATGACAGACACAAGTGATGTGGGACACCTTAGCTTCCGTAAAATTATACCCCCTAGCCTGCAGCCTAAGTTGATAAGGTGAATTGCTCTTTGTCAGCTACCATATTTCACCACATTGTTGGCATGGGTGGCGACTGGTCTCTGCTTGTAGACAGAGCATGACTACATGCATATGGGTTCAATCAAGATGGGTGTGGCTGAAAATATGCCAGAAGAGATGGCAAAAGAAATGTGAAGGCTGGCTAGGCCTGGGGTTATTGAAATGTACATGCAAATGTAATAATTTCTTGTCCATCTCTTTACCCCACTCTCTCTGTCTCTCTTATAATTGTAATCTTGGTGATAGCTACAGATCACATTGTACTTTTACGTTTAGGCTCTGTTGGTTTCTAGGAAGAGCATTATGATGATAAAATTTACTACTCCTATGTCTGCAATAAGATTCAGATTGACTGAAATGTGCCATGCAGGTAATTCCAGAAGGGTCTAGGACAAATAAACTTTAAAAATCTCAATTATTTACCATATGCCATTTTACCTTTTTTTTTTTTTTTGGTCGAAACCCATAAATTTTCGTTGCTAGACAATTAACTATATAACAAGTAACAATTAAACAATTATTCAAAAAAAGGAAAAAAAAAAAAATCCAAAGCCCTACTCTGCATGTATGTTGATTTTAATTTTTTTTTTTTCAAGTCATTATTTTCTCTTTGTGATTGCTACCCAGGGAAACAGATAAAGTTCGATAAAAGGGTAGGAGATATGTCCATTACCTGATATTTCAATGTGACACAAGAGGACAATGCCCAATCTCTTTTTGAATGGATTGAATTCTAATTTTGTTCAATGTATAAAGTTGCTTGGGGCCTTGCGTTTTGAAAGTAGAAACTAAAGGTTGGTGGTGGGGGCACTGAGACACCGTACATTTTACATACTCTACCTCATTGGCATTTATTTCTGAAGCCTCAAATGGGCCACGTAAATGGAATAAGACATCCCCCCTCATCCCCACCTTGTATTTGTTTTTTTTAACCTTTCCTTTGACAATGTGTAGATGATTGAAGTAATGGATAACCCCACATAGACACTAACAAATCTAATAAATGCCCCAGTTGTTACTGGATCCCACCTCAGATTTCTATAAGGGTATTATCTGGAATTTTTGAATCATTTGGACCATCTATTTTGTACTATGATGCTATCATGGTATTTTTTAGTTTATTTTTCTTGTGATCGGACAAAAAATTCATTCTATTTTTAATGATTAATTAACTAGTAATATGGAGACCCAGAAATCCGAATACAAATTTTATGATGCCAGGAGACTTTACCATCAAGGTGCGAAATTGGGTGTTTTTATTTTTATTTTTTAAATTAATATATAGAAATTAGAGTTTTTTTTTTTTTTTGTTTCCCTAAAGTGTCCCTAGACTTCGTCTCAAACTAATCCTCCATGATACTGTCGGACGCCGAAACGGGGAATCTCTTCCAAAAAAGTTTACTGTATAGAAATTAGATTCAATGAAAGGCTTTAAATTGTTGTCCAAAATCATCACCTCATTTTGGCTTCAGGCAGTGGCGCCAGTCCCACAAGCTGAGTGCCTATGCGTCATGAATCGCTCAAAACATGCCACGCTATAAGCTAAGGTTTGATCATAGGGCACTAGCTTCCATTGAAAATCAACAAGAAAAGTGATAATAAAAATATTGAAATGACTTATCGTGCATGCTTGCTAGACCTTATCTCAACCACCGGAGGATCGACAATACGGATAATGTTTTTCGACCCAAATCTATGGAAGTCATATCTTAAATGAAAAACAATGTACTTAGTCTAGGTTTGTGTCGCATTAATGATGTACGTGGCCCATCTATTAAATGGTAATTATTTAAAAGCAAAATACAAGCTTGCATGCATGGTTATGTATATATATTAATAAACTGAATACGGAATCCTCATCCACGCCACAAAACTTTTGGATTTTTTTTTTCTTTTTCTTTTTTTGTCAGCCAAGACTTAGGGAATTAATAAATAATCATATATCCCTCTGAGTGAGAGAGAGAGAGAGAGAGAGAGAGAGCTTTTTTTGTCAGCCAAGACTTAGGGAATTAATAAATAATCATACATCCCTCTGAGTGTGAGAGAGAGAGAGAGAGAGAGAGAGAGAGAGCTTTTTTTGTCAGCCAAGACTTAGGGAATTAATAAATAATCATATCCCAGAGAGAGAGAAAGAGTCAAACAACTCATATGATGGTTTGAAAGGAGGTGAATACACAAGAAAAATGTACATAGTTTAATGAGTTGAAGCCTCCCTCAGAATATAGAGTTCCAATGATTTTTTGATTATTAGTTTCTTGATCAGACCATCCTTTAAAACAACAGATATATGAGGCAGCTATATGCCAACTGGGGTCTATAAGATGTGGGTCTATTTTCTTCCATATATTGCATCACATTGACCACTGACTTGGAAGGTATGGACTCCTTTTTCAAACACTCCAAATGCTTATATCTCTCTTGGTAGCAATATTTCAGCCCAATTCCATGTGAAAGCCAACTCTCTCTCTCTCTCTCTCTCTCTCTCTCTATATATATATATATATATATATATATCAATTTCAATCTCTCTAGCCGGCATGATTGATCGTGATGATGATGTATGCTATGATGCATGTTACAATACTAGGAATTCTACATGGGAGAAAACAACAATTTGAATAATAATACGTGAATAATAAGTTTTGCAAGACAAATCGATCTCCCTCTCTTTCTCTCTCCGCGGTGGAGGATGATGTAGGCTATGATGCATGTCACGATATGACAGATACTACGTGGGGAAATACTATCTGACAATGCAATAATATTATAATGAATAATAATAATAAATAAATAAATAACACTTAATTAAGAGAGAAACAAAACAAATTGAATCAACGATTTGAAAAGGAGAGGCACGTACATATGCGATGAATCTTAAGGTGGGTCCAGTTTGAAACCAACTACTCGATCATCCCAATGGTTGCATATAGTCAATATAAGGAATCTACATCCTCATTATGGAACAAACAATGAAGTTGATATGTGTGATATGTCAATCAAAAATCTGATTAATTAATAGGAGTAATTATTTTTAGTTATAATAATGTTTCTTAATTACTATTTTTGCAAACCTAGCTTCCAAATGGATGCATCTCAAAGAGTATGGTCGCATGCAAAAATTGACTGTCAAAATCAAAAATAGTTTGTATTAGGATGTGTTCAAAACCAACTTCATGGAAGAAATTACTTCTAATTAAATTTAATTCCTATCATATTTCCCTATTCTCTTTTACTAATGTGAGTCACAATTTATGACTATATCTTTGGTTTTGTACAGGTGAAACCCTCTAACCAGAAGGGACCACTAGGAAAGTCTTTTTGGTGCCAATCATACTACCCTATACACATACCCTGTATATGGGATTGGTCCCCCCAAACCATTTCTTCCCTTATAGGAAGCAGGTCAAAATTCGAACATCAATAGATCGGAGTTTGAGATACTACTCCAGCTACAAGTTAAGGCCCATATTGGTACGAGTAGAAAAGTAAAAGACGACAATTTTGAAAGTTACATGTCATAGGAATATCATCCCAAATTACATTATATTTCACCTACTCCATTGATTTTTTCATTACGAAAGTAGGTAAAGATTAGGATACCACTACAGCTACAAGCTAGCGAAACATTATATTTCACCTACTCGTTTATTTTTTCATTATAAGAGTCGGTGAAGGGGACCATTAATGGTGATTATTCATTAGAAGTCATTCGTCATCGAAGTGGAATTCAAATTAATTCACTAGATATGCCGGCCATTTGAAAAATATTTGGCTTCTAAGATTATAATGAGATGAAATTAGTCAAAAATCACGCCATCGATCATAATATCCTAACACGTTGCATTATTTATAAGTTGAATTCGTCAAAGTATGATTTAACTTATTCAATGAGTAGAAAAGAGAGCTAGAAACCGATGAAATAAACAACAAAAGAGAATTAATTGATCGCGTGATATTACTAAAAACGTCTCGATATTTCTTTGTCATTTTCTAAAAATGCATTCGGCATTTCATGATAACATGATCAAATAGTTCCCTTTAATCTCTCCATTGGCAAGGAAGTCATTTTCCTCGAAAGAAAAAGACTGGATCAAGCCTCCCTCAAAATGACCTGTTCAAGGGTGTCACTGCGTACGTACATGATTGTTCTTCTCTAAGACTTCTAGTCATATTTCAAAACAGTAGATGATGGAAACTATATGCCATTTTTTCCTTTTTCGGATTGAAGCAGCCATTTGCGATTGAAGTTTTGTGATTTAGGTCAACTTTACATCAATTTGACCACTTACCAATCACATATCCCTCAAAACTACGACGCTGAAAAATTATTTAGATCCCTTTTTTTTATTCAATGGGTTCCCCTATCGGAGAGGGTTTGAGTGGGTCTACGTACGGTTTGAGTCCTTGCATATCATTATTTATATATGTATCAAAGAAATTTAAAATAAAAAAAAATGACGGGAATTCAAGTTGCTCAATCTTAACAAAGGATCTCCGTGCCACGATCTTTTTCATTTTTTTGTTACATTGGATGGGTTTCGACTCTTAGACTTATAGCTACCTAAACTATTACCTATCCTAATGTCATAGGCTGATGCCGTGACATTCATTTTAATACTAGGCATAGATGCCAAACATTGCATTCCTCCTCAGAATATCAGTTAGGATTACACTAAGTGGACTCCACTTCCTCGATCATTAAGAATATAATAAGATAAGATTAGTTAAAGTTACTAATAATTTGGGGAGGGGGGCGGGGTTAAATGCAGATATTTTTAGGTGATTTCTGGCCTGTACTTGAGATTTTTTTTTTTTAATTTTAAATTTGAGATTTATTGAGATTTAAAAAAACTTGTTCTATTTATTGCACTAAAAATTGAGATTTAAAAAAAATAAAAAAAAATTTTAAAAAAAAGGAAAGGAAAAAACTTGTTCTATTTATTAGGAATTTTTGTGCATGTAAAATGCTTATAAATTAGGGGGAATATTAGATTGGTTGGGCTATGGGAAAATAATTACAGTTCAGTACAAATTACCCCTAACTTCCTAGTAAAAGATTACAAACTTGACTAAAAATGACTACTAACCATATTTGTTTACCTGTATCCCTCCCAATGTGTAATTCCTCATTTAAATTATGGAGTCATAGATAGGTTTAATGTTTAACCACCTCAGATCAGCGCCACTATTAGTCGAATTTTCAGCAATCCAAAAGCTTGGAATTTGTCATTATTCACTCTACTATGTATTGACAGAAAGTATTTATGTTATATTTGGATAAGGAATTTTTAGGTGAAATTTGTAAAAATTTTATAAAGAGTTTTTTTATAAAAATTTTGCAAATTCCATCTCAAAAACAAATTTCATCTATAAATTCCTTATCCAAACATAGTGTTAGTTCATGCTTAGGCCACCACCAAACAACCCCACACAGAAACACCCCCTCCCCCCGCCCCCAAAAGAAAAAAAAAAGAAAAAAAGAGAAAGAAAATATTTTAGTGAAAAGATAGAGTATCATGTACCTATCAAAAAACAAAATACACCATCATTCTGTAATCGATAGATTAGCAGGATGAATCATTTTATGGCTATAGTACCAATGTTTTTATCCCCCCCTTATACGCCTTCCCTTTTCTCTTCTTATCCCCCGAAAATAAAAATAAAATTAAAAAGGAAAAGAAAAGAAGAAAGAAAGATAAAGAAGGATGTCCTTATGAGTTATGATGATTCGAACTCAAGTGTAGGATCCCACAAGTTTTATAGGATGATTTGGGTCGAATCTTCATGAACGTACTGCACCCTTTGAGTAAAAGATATCAAGGGTGCTTGAAGATGTATATCTCACCAAACAGAACCTACAAGACAAAAGAGTTTGAGATTCTTTCTAGATAACCTTGTTTGTGCTCCATTCCATTAGATTATAGCATTTTGTTAATTAATAGTAATAGGAGAAATTGGCAATTAGTCCACTTTTTAGTAAAATATTGGCAATTAAGTCAATTAATCAAGGAGAGTAAACTTATTTATCAATTAGTCACACATTTTTTGAAAATACCTGGTTTACCTTTATTATTACTAAAGGCACTCCATTTTTTGTTTTTAAGAGCACCATATGTAACTAACTTAGCCTTTTAGTATTATAATTTTTAAAAGCTTATAACTTACAATATACATATCTGTTTTAAAAAAAATTTATATTTTTGGAATCTACTCGTCGATATTTTCAAAAAAAGATCCACATTGATTAGGTAATTATTAAAAAAATTAAAATCGTAAAATTTTACTACTTGACACAGTCTAACGTAATACTTCATAAAAATGTAAAATTTTACTACTTCGTTTTTACTACTTTACGAAGTAGTAAAATTTACTACTTCTTTAGTAATAAAATTTATAATGAAGTAGTAAAATTTTATTACTTTACGAAATAAATTTTACAGAGAATTTTACTACTTCGAAAGTTGGGCATACAGGTGTGCGACAAAGGCCTCGTTAGCTTCTTGCAAAGATGGGATTGTTCCCAACATTCCAATCTGAAGCTCGACCAGATCTAACATAATATTTCATAAAACTGTAAAATTTTACTACTTGACACAGTCTAACATAATACTTCATAAAACTGTAAAATTTTACTACTTTACAAAATAGTAAATTTCACAGTGAATATGGAGGTGGATGTGTCCAGGAAAGTACCTGAGGTTGAGAAGTAATGGTTTTTTGGTTTTTTGAGAAGATGAATCAGTTGGGGTCTGATGTTGGGGGAAGCAAATAAGTTGAATTGATTCAACCCATTATTGTTCTACCATGTGTTGCACCCAAATAATTGATTTCCCACTAATCTCTATAGTCCGTTAAGCTATCTATTCAGATCTCTGGCCTAGTCACTAGAAGCAACTCGTTTTGTAGTGATTTAGTTTTCTATCACCCGATTTATCAAAATTAGTATCCGTTGTTTCAATGTTAACTACAATTTTGTCTCCATTTTTGTGGGCAATTTTTAACTTGTGTGGTTTATTCATTGGCAATGTCGCTGGTAAATGCTTAGTACAATAAGAAGTACTGCTAACAGGCGTCTCCTAATTATTGGGTGCTACTATTAACTTGAATTTCTGAGTGCATTAATTTGAGCATAATGCTAGTAACTCAACCTGCATAAGTGACAGATGAAAAGAGTTATTTTAGCCAGAATACCCAATTATAACACAAATATAGCTCATAAATAATATACTATTAATAACAAATAGGAACAGAGTTGTCATGAAATAGGTGTCATTATTTTATCATTTATCTAAGGCCCAAAGAGAAAAAGCTTACATTATCACAACCAAATTTTTCCCATATCTCCATTTTGTGTCTTGCCTCCCTTACACATATTGGATGGAAAGAAGTTCTGCATGCTCCTAAACAACCACCCAATAAAAAGCCACATTACTATCAAAAGCAACACATGGACAGATATGAGAGCATGAGAGCTATGGTAGAATTTAATTGTGATTTGAATTTGTTGAGCTTCGACTGGATTTGGCTTGCAACCTCAACGGGGTGAGGGATGGTATGATCGGGATGAAGGTTGTCGTCGATAGCAATGGCTAAGGTTGACAACAAAGGCAAAGGCGAGGTGGTGGGTTGAATTAGGCCAAAGGAAGAGATAGGGATATTTTTGTCCAAAAAAGGGCAAATGGACTAAGGCCCTGTTTGGGAAAACTGTAACTTTTGCTTTTAAACAAAAGTAGAAGAGAATCAGAAGTTACAAGAAGCAAAAAAGAATCAGTCTCTGTTTGGAAACTATATTTCAAAAGTGCTGTTAGAGTTGAAAGTGATTTTTTGTCTATTTGAGAATAACATTTGCTGAAGTTGTTATAACCTTAAATTGATTGAACTGTCCCTTATAATAAATGATTTTTTTTTTCTATTTATTTTTTTTTTATTTGCTCTATTTGGTATTAGTAATGATTTTTTATTTTTATATTTTTAATATTAATGATTGGGGGTATCCTAAGCCGTACTTTTATCGAAATTTGAGCTCAAACTATTCCCCTAACAGCTTAGGTGAGACGTCACATAAGCACACAAGCAACAAGAATGGCGATGAGTCAAAACGATAACCTTTGGAAAACACACACAAGAGTACTTGACCTCTCAACCAATCCTACAAAGATGTATTACTAGGGATTTTGCTTACGTTTGTTTGTTTGGTGTTTTTTTCTTTTTTTTTTTAAATTTTATTTTTGAACAAAAAAAAAAAAAAAGAAAAAAAAAAAAGAGCATGAATTGATATATATATATATATATAAATTTTATCACAAATCCAAATTTTATGAAATTAATTCTTAAAAAAATTCCAACAAGTATAAATCAATGTATATATGAAGGGAGAAAAAAAAAAGATTTGAAGTTTAAATTAGTATCCTACGAATCCAAGTTGATTAAAGTTATCAACACATTAATGCTAGCAAGAAAGAGGAGAACAGCCGCAAGAGAGAAGAAGAGTTGGGTTTAAGGTGAGGCTATTATCATTTTGTTAAAGGATATGGGTGGAAAAAATTGTTTTCATACTCAAGTATTAAAGGTAGTTTTGGAAATATGAAAAGTTATTAAAATTCTCTACAAAAGCTAACACCAGCTTTTGATTAGAAGTTGGAGACAGTCTGCTTATTATAAAATCACTTTTTGAACTTAGAAGTGATTATGATTTAGGTTGCCAAACAGGACCAAAAGTGATTTTAGGCTTCAAAAGTGATTTTGGACTGTCTAAAAGTTTAGCCAAACAGGGCCTAAATGACTTAAAGAATAAGTTGTTTGACTAATTGAAAAATAAGTCTAATATAATGGACCAATGGCTAAATCCCCCATAATAATAATAACAAAAAAGGGAAAATTAGCCTAAAGTACATTTCTAGTGAACTTGTAAAGGCAAAAGTTTATGTGGAAATCTTGTATAGGCGTAAGTCCAATTTTAAATAAAACGTGAGTGTTTTATATGATGTTAATTGCATAAAGTCTATATTACCCTTAAGTTGTTATTTTTTGTTTTTAAACATTAAAATGACACAACTTTTAATTTATTTGTCGGTTTTTAATAAAATTTATATTTTTTTGCTTATTGAAAGTTTCGAAACAAGACCCATGATGATTATAAAATTAGGGGGAAAAAAAACAGTTAAATTAACTAAATGTGTTGTTTTAAAATAGTTACATGTAATTATTTTAAAATTATTTTAATTAAATTGTTTTTAGTAGAGTTTAAATCACAATTAATTGTTTTGGGAGTAATCTTAATGGTTACATTATGAATAAAACAATTAAATTTGGTATTAGTGATTTGAAATTTTTTGAATTTAAGATAATATAATGTTTTTAAAACAATTACACGCCATGTGTGGCTATTATTTTTCAATCAAGATGAAAAAGAAGAAAAGAAAAAGAAAAGAATATATATATATATATATATAAGTATGCTTGGTTCAATCAGTGAGTTTGATAAAAAAAGATGCCTAGATCTGAACAAACAGTGAAGATATGGTCTCCTTTCAATGCTTATTAAAAGGTATTTGTATCTATGGTTATATTTGTGAATTTAAGGCTTTATAAGTTTGTTTTTAAATTTTATATATAAACTTATTTCTATATAAGTACAATAAATAGACTTATGGCCAAATTCCTTTATAAAAAAATCTATACTCTACTCTACCATTAAGTTTCAAATCGATCCCATTTGATCAACAGCTGAAAACCAACCACAAAGGGCATTTATTAGTCTATGACATGGAAGCGCTCAATGGTAATGCATTGAATATGGCCGTTGTCAATGACTGAATCTAGACATTATAGCACCTATATACTTGCTGCTTACATGTAGCCGTGGTCCATGTCCTCAAGTGTGATGCACACAAATGTTACCCTAGTACCGACTTTGTCTGACAGTTAGGCATGTAGACACGTGTTGAACATATGAATCCCGTTTTATTTTTTTCCCTCATACAAACACGTGTTAATGTGTTGAGCCTCTCTTTGCAATATTGACGGAACATACTGTAAGCTTTTTTTTATATTTTTTCTATGGTGCATAATGCAAGCATTTTCTTAAGAGGCTATTTGGTAAACCTATAAAATTAGCCATATTAGTCCGACAAGTTTTGATTCCGTACTATTTAGTATATCTTTTTTTTTTTTTTTTTTTTTTTTTTTTTTTTTCTGCTAATATGTTCAGTTTTCTGCTGAAAACAATACATAAATATAGTTTTTTTTAACCAATTGTGAGTTGTTTTATTTAAGCCAGATAACAGTTAAGGATTGAACTTAATTTGATCTAGTTTTTGAGGTTGCCAAACAGGCCTTAAAGAAAAGTGTTCTAGCATGATCAACAGTTGAGCTCTAGTTGGGTTCAACTGAGGCCCGTTGCCCTAGCCGAAAAAATGCCCATTGGAATAGTGAACCCGACAATGATGGGTTAACCTTGTTCAAAACGATGGTCGGATCCCAACCGGACCCAGCTTTCCTTACACATCAGATCTAGCGGCTAGAGGAGCATCTCAAATCATACACAGTGTGAGCGTTTTACACTGAAAACTCTAATGCCAACTGATTTCTCTGGGTACCAGTTACGGTAATGGCTGATTAGGGTTTAGATCCATCACCCTTCTCTCTCTCCACGCATATATAGATACATAGATATACAGAACACGGAATGCCACTGTTTGTCATTCCTAACTAGGGAAAAAAGATGGCATTTTGGTGCCGAATCAAGCAATCCAAGCTCAAATGCTTTTCACATCAATTCAAGAGATGTTACCTTCAAACTCCTTACTCTTCTTCGGTGAATTACACCACTTCACATACAAGGTTTCGTTTTATAGAGAAGCCAGATTGGGTTGTTCCCAAAAAACCCACCGAGTTTTGCTATAATTCGAGGTTTTTCGCAGCTCCAGTTCAGGTAAATTACATGGGTTTATATATATATATATATATATATATATGTTTTTTCTTCTCGAATTTGGGTTTTTGATTGTTTTTTTGTTACTGGATAATTGGAAGTTAATGGGGTGTGATCAAATTTCAGGCTAAGCCGAAGCAGGAAGAAAAGGACACGAGCGGACCGCGACTCAATGACAAAATAATGGCGCAGTTTGTTCGGCTCGTGACGGAAGAAGGTATAAATTTGTGTTTTTGGTATTGGGTTTGTGTTTTTTTCAATGATGTTTTACATATACTGCTGCTGAATGACTCTGAATATGGGATTTTGTTAACTAATTTCAAAAGCATTGTAGGCATGTACTAGTGTTACTCTGGAAGAAACTGATAAGTTAACAGGTATAAAGGGTTTAAATTTTGGGTGGATATGCTCTTTATAGTTGTTAGAAAGGGATTATGGATGTTCAATCAGTGTTTTTATGGTTACTGGTCAGAGAAGAAAAAAACATGTACAAAACTACAATCTTGTTAGTTACTATTAATAAGCTGTGTAAATTCTGATATAGCTCATGATTCCATGTAATACACCTCTTTATAGTGACTGGTTAGAATATTTTTTTCTTCACGATGGGCAGTCTACTCCTTTATGTTGTTTAACTAAGACTAAAGGGCTTAATCTCTAGTTTTCCCTAATTGGGAGGCCAGCTAGATCAAACTGGTTCACATGGGTTTTACTAATCTTTTTTTTTTTTTTTGCTTAATTGACCCAGTGGTCATATGGATGAGAGTTATTCTTTTTTTCTTTTAATTTATAATTACTAATTTTACGATGGGTTGGTTGGAGATTTTAATTTTAATTTTTGTTTTTCATTTTTTTTTGGGGGAGTTGGGGTGGGGGGGGGGTCTATTCAAGGTATTCAAACAAAACTATGACCCAATGACCGATGATCAACTTAGCTCTCAAATGGAAAATGCTCCAAAGCAATGTTGGATGGCATGGAATCCGGGCCTTGGAATTGGAGGACCGTATTCCAAATCCACAGTTCGGTTGCTTTATATACCAAATCAAGTTGGCATTAAAATTAAATCCTATAGACCCCGATCCACAAAAAACAATTCCAAAGTAAAAACAAGGGCATCAAATTCCATAGATTTGGAATTCTGAAGCTAATCCTATTCTGCATGACTAAACACAACCTACATACCAATCCAAGACAGGGAAGAAGAAATGGCAATGTAGTTTTGATGATATAGGGGTATAATGTGCTCTAATTATGGGTCATTTTTAATTCACATATTTGCAGGGCATTATGTTGTATCAAGGAATGAAGCACTGGAGCGTGCGAGGAAACTTAAGCTTGACTTAGTTGAGGTAAATCACCCTTTTATCCTCTCTCTCTCTCTCTCTCTCTCTTCTCTCTCTCTCTCTCTATATATATATATATATATATAATTATATATTACTATTTAAAATTTTAAGTAAAAAGGTATTGATTTTTTATGGAATAAATATGGCAATGAATGTTGATTGGACAAAACTACAAGTTTAGTTTATTATCTGTATAGATGTGCTGAATTATTTTGTATCTAGAAATTCAGTGCCTTTTTTATGGAGCATGTTGTAAACAAGAAATGTGGAGTTATTAAAACTTATGGCAAGTAATTTTTGTTCTGTCTCTTCTCTTTCATTTTGCTATAAAATTTGCTTGACATTCTATAAGATGCTATGTTTGTACTTTCAATGTATTTCAAAGAGGTGAGATTCAAGGTAAGGAAATGAGGTGAGAGTGTTGTTTTGGCATCATACTTGGATTGGGAGTCCCCTGGGAAGGTTCAATTTCTTAAAACGTTTAGCATTTCCTTGGCTAAAGATGCAAGGGTGTGGATTTAATTAGTTGGGTGGGTGAGGATTGTGTAAGAATGTTGTTTGTGAGAGAGATTTCAATGATTGGGAAGTGGATGATGTGGGGGCATGTATATATATCGATATTTATATCCAAGTTGTATTTGGTGAGGGTGGATAGAATGGAGTGTAGCATTGTTTTGAGATCAAGTGTAGATGAAACGTTTTTGGTGCCAGCTTTCTTATATCTGGGTTTTTTTTTTTTTTTTTTTTTTTTGGGGGGGGGGGGGGGGGGGGGGGGGGAATAGTCACCTTCTGCCTAAGGAAGTGTTGGATAAGGGGGCTCCTTCCTAAGTGGCTTCTTTGAATGTACAATGGCTTGGAACAAAATTTTAATGTGGACACTAGTAGAGGTTGGGCTATTCCAAATAGATATTACATGTGCAAGAAGGGTTTAGTGGAGATAGTTAACAATCTTTTAAATCATTTTCAGATTGCATAAAGTTTATCCTTATTTGGAGAGTTTTGGGTCTTCCCCTTTGCAGTTGCGGGTATTTTGAGGAGTTAAGTGTTAAGAAAGTTAATCCTATGGTGGGTAAGGTTTGAGAATGGCCCCCCTTTGTGTGTTGTGGTGTATTGGGAAAGAGCAGAATCAGAGGATTTTTAAAGATGTTGAGAAAGTTGGATGTGGCTCTTTCTTGGATTTTGTGAATTGTTTACATTTAACTTTTGACTTTGTAAATTTGGGTTTTTGATGTCACCTTTCTGCTTGTATATTTCTGGTGTATGAAGAAGTTGCCCTAGTTTTCTTCAATAAAGTTTATATTCATCAATAAAAGAAAATTACTTTAGAGAGCTAGATTTATATCTTCGGTTAAATACTCCCATGGGGTCTCATTAAATTCTTTTGTTTATATGTTACAGGTTCAACGAACTGCTGAACCACCAGTTTGTAAAATCATGGACTTTAATAGAGAGAAATACAAACAACAACTAAAGGAAAAAGAGCGTGCTAAAAGCAAGGTAGTGTATGCTGTGCATTCATGCCTTTGTGTTCAATCTTGTTAACAGATGGAATGCTTTGGATTAGACAAGCAGCTTTTTTTTTTTCTTTTTTTTTGGTACATTGGAAGGGGTTCGAACCCCTAACCTATCCTACTCCCTACCCTTTTGCCCACCCTCCCTCACCACTAGGCTAGCCCCAGTGGCTTGATTAGACAAGCAGCTTTGATATTGTTTTCTGTGGCTCGTAATTTTGTTAGAGCTATCTCCATTGTATAAATGATCGATTTTTTATTGTTATCATCATCCTTGCTTCTTGCTTCCTGTAGATATGAGTATCATGTACGCAACATGCATTAGGAACTTTATGCCTGCTATGTGGAGAATGATTTATGAGATTTTAGTTATTAACAAGCCCATGTATCATACGAGCACACTTTTCTAGCTGGTAGATGGTCCTGTTTGTCGTGTGGCATTGGTTTCATCTGGAACACAGTTTATACTACCCAAGGAACCATTACTTATAGCTTGCAAGGAAAAAGCTAAAATGTGAAGTATTTTTTGCATGCTAAGCTGAGCTAATCTGACTGATCTGCTAATGGAGGGGGAAAGACCCTGTCAGTTTCAACTGGTGGTGCTTTTCTTCAATTCCCACAGGCATGATGTCCATAGGTTGAAGTGAGGATCATTGTTATAGGTCCCAATTTCAGAAATTTTATTAACTCTGTGTTTGTGATTTATGAATGTCACAGTCTAATGCATGGAAGTTCTTCTAAAGTTCACTTCCTCCTAAGATTACGAGACACTGAGATGGCAACTTTAGCTTTTGGCCCAAATTTTTGGTAGGATTTTGCTCACAAAATGCGTCTTGTGCAGGAGAGCCTTTTATGGGGCTTTCACAAACTTTTGGTCTCTTAATCTAAGTATTTGGCTTTTATGTGGCTGACTGGCTGAGTATAAATCAATGTCTCCTAATTCTAGCTCATTTTTAACATTTAAAAGAAAAATTCCCTTGCAAGTGCTTTATCCAACTCCAGTCATATGCCGTAGGTGATTAATTGTTCCTAACTTCACCGTGAAATTTTTTTTATTACTGTTGAGTTGTAGGTCCAATTATCTGGTTGGAATAATTCAAAACCTCTTTGCTGCGTGCATGAGGTCGGATAAGACCCTAGGCTATCAGGAATCGGAGGGGTAAAGCAATGCATTTTATTTTTTAAGGTTTTTTTATTATTATTTTTTTGGGTGGGGGAGAGGGACCACGCATGATTTTCAAATTATCTGGTGCAAAATTAAGACTATCATGACTCATTTAAAAATATTCACAGTATTTGTGATATTTGTTAAAAGTCCTCAAGCTCGGAAAATTGTCACAGCAACTCCATTGGTTCTTATCTGTCACGTTAATTAGCATTTGGTAGATACATGACGTTTTATCTCAGACCTTAGATATGTTATTTATTTACAAAGATGCAGGGTCAGATCTTATTAATATATCATTGAACCTGTTGTGTTCTTTTTTTCTTTGGTGGGGGAGGAACAGACAGACTGGGGGATGCAGTTGGCATGTTGGTAGTTAGTCTCAGCTCTTCAAGCATGCCTTGCTGTTGAGGTTAATTTTAAGGATGCACTGATCAAATCTTAATTTTTTTTTTTTCCAGTCTGAGGTGACTTTAAAGAAAGGAGATTGCAAAGAAGTTCGAGTTTCTATGAAAACTGTAAGTCCTAACTCTAATGCTCTGTTCTTATCTTCTCACCACACTATTGATTCTTCTTTCTGAAGCTCGTTTAATCCAATTTCAGAAATAAGGGTAAATACGTTGACATGCAATAATAAAAAAAATATATTAATTTCAAAATGAGGGAAAAGAACTCAAGGGCGTGAATCTCCACCACCACATCCACAACAAAAACAACACCAACACAACCAGCACAACATCATCTTCTGTTAAAGAAAGAGATCAGTTATCTCTCCACACTAATTTAGTTAATGTCTGTCAGTTGTGTTTTTGAGTTTTCTTGACTAGGGTGTTGGCTCAGTATTTTGAGGGTTCAAGATTTTTAATAAAATAGTGAAAATTTTCTATAAAATGTTGAAATTGTGAAATCTAAAATTTTGAAATATTTTGATGTGATATGTCCTGAATTCTCATTATGCCATCCTTGGGTTGTACCCATCTTGATGCTTGTATGTTGTGAGATTATTTGATAATGTTTTGAGTATGAAGAAAATGCTATTACATAACAAGTAACAAAACCCCCTTCCAAAAAAAAAACAAAAAAAAAAAAAAAAAAAAGAAGAAGAAGAAAAAAAACCAGAGAAAGGGCATGAAAAAAGTTGTTATATAATACCTATTGTTTCTGTTCCAGGAACAAAAAGATCTTCAAATTAAAGCAGATACAGTTAAGAGATTGATGGAGCGTGGTTATCGGGTCAAGGTACTTCCTTTTGTTTTTCCGAGATACTCTGATGATAAACGTTCTCCTACCAATGTCTTTGCTGGTTTATATGTTAATTGTGAATGATAGTTTATGTAAAACTGAATCTTGTACCATTATTTACTTAGTGCAAGAATAAAATTGAGCATCTGTTATTAGGAAAAGAAAGCTAAATGTCTGGAGCCTCACACATCCCTCATGTATTCTTTTCCATTGTTAATTTGGTGATACTCTGAAGAATAAAGGTTTTCTATGATATTACTTTGCTGTTTGTTGGATGCATATTTAATTTTCATGATGATATTTTTTGTACAACTGTTCTTTGTTGCAAGGATTTACTTGAGCTTCTGGTATTAGGAAAAAGAGAGCTTAAGATTTTGTTCTTTGCACCCCTGTTGTATTCCTTCTAGTAATGGATTGACTGATCTCCATTTTCTTTACAGATTTTTTATAGTCTCGACTCCAAGAAAGTGGTTCTTAAAAGACAAAAAACATGAATCTGAATATAGTAAATTGCGAATGTACCAAGGGGTGCATTTTAGTTATCATGGGTTAAAATTAAAATCAGCTCAGAGTATATAATGGCTTCTCAAGCTTGCAGGAACTGCAAAATGGTCTAGCGACTTGCTTGTAGTTTCTGTATTTATTGTTATGTTCAGTTCTTTCTTTTGCTGAGGGAGATTCTTAACTCATTTTGTTATTTGATACTAAACATTCATGCAGTTATCCTTTCATACATACATGCATTTATATAAATTCTTACTCATTTTCTTGCAGTTCCTCATCTTTCTGAAAGTAAGAAACAGACCCTTAATAATGTTACCAAAAATAATTAATTAGTCTTCTATGGTTAAACAGTGTATGGTCATGGGTACTGAAGATCAGGACTTGGGAGGAATGTTAGCTCGTCTCTCTGCTTTGGTACCACTCATAATTCTTCTCATATTTTTTTAATGTCCTTAGTTGAAACATTTATTTGGCACTTTTACCATGAAAAACTTTTGGCAGATTGAAGATGTTTCTATTGTGGAAAGTGGACCAAGGGTGGAGAAAAAACAGGCATATGTGTTAGTCAGGCATATCAAGTTTGGCCCATCAAAGAAAGGCCCGGGAAAAAAAGCTTCTAAAGTTGTGGGAGTTTCAAGCACTGAGGCTCAAAACACTGCCACCGTGCCACCAACTGCCAATCCTTCAAGTATTCCTATACAGTTTGAAGAAGATTTGAACTCTGAAGAATCTGGCTTGGAAACCGATGATGAGATTCTTTCTGATGAAGCAGACATGCCAGTTTCCCCTTCAATGGGAATGCCAGATATAAATCTTGAAGAAAACAAAACTACTTGGTCGGTCTCTAATGCAAGTGATGATTTTGAAAAAGTATTTGATTTTAGTGATGATGTGAAGGGGGTTACATCAAATTCTACTCTGAGAGAAATGAATACTGCTCCAGAAACAGCTTTTGCTTCAGAAAATACTAATAGTCCTTTTTTACACCCCAAACCAGTTCTTGATTCTATGAGAGTAAACACAGCCCCATTTTCATCACCGGAGCTCCCACTTCCGACTGAGAATAGGTATAGAAGAAATGAGCCGAGGAACAGGATCCCACCAACAAAAGCAACAGAAAATAAGGGCACAGGTTCAACAGATTCAGTGAGGTTAGGACCCCAGTTTCCTAGTCTAGGAAGGCTACCGCAATCAGATTTGAATGCCTTGCCTTCAACAGGAGAACCCAAGCGAGTTGGAACTGATGCTTCTGTATTCCCCCCTAATGAGATTTTTAAGCAAGGACAGTCTCGTTATAGCCCTCCCAGCTCTGCAAGACCAAGTTTTGGGGCTTTTAGTGCTCCAAAGGCTAATGTTCTGGGGCAAAATGGTGTATCAGCAGAAGTTAAATGTAAGGAAGGGAATTCTTTTGATTCAACAGCTCCAGTGAGGTCAGAACCCCAATTACCGAGGCAAGGAATGCAACAAAAATATGGTTTGAATGTCCCACCCTCAACCAAGCATGTTGGAACTGATGGTTCCATATTCAGAAACTTGAAGGTTCCAACTAACGAGGTTCCCAAGCAAGAAGAGTCGCGTCCTGGCCCTCCCACCTCCGCAGCACCGAGTTATGGGATTTTTAGTGCTCCAAAAGCTAATGCTCCTCGGAGACAAGGTGGAACGGCAGGAAGTTAATAGAAGCACAAAAGGAAACCCTCTTGATTCTGAACGGAATCCTAGCCTATGAGGGGTCTCAGTATATTCAAAGTTACCCACATCCAATTCTCGAGGCAGCCATAGGATACGAGTGTACAAAGAGGATGGGAAATATTGAGCAGAGAGAACTTCAACTTTGATCCTGAGCTGGTTGTCTAATCCCTAGCTAAGGTGCAACGATAATATGCTGTAGTGGGTTTTTTTTGGCCTAGTATTTGTTGTCTATTGGTACCAATAACTTTGTTAGATTCATAAATTCGGGTAATTGTGCACACTCTCATCATTTTGGGATGGGAAAATTATAATTGTCTTTCAGATATGTATCACTTAAGCATTGCCCTCTCGTTTTAAGGGGCTGCAGAAATTTTTTGATTTATCTTTTTAATCATAACATTTATTTATTCCTTCAGTGGACAGGATAATTACTTTGATATTAGCTATCCTGCCATTTTCTAACAATTATCTATTCTTCATTGTGTTGGGATATTTATTTGAGATGGATGGATGATTAGGACCACTTAAAATGAAAGTGAGTGCAACAGTGCACTGCATCCTCTTTCATACGCCCTTGGCCTCTCTGATGTCCTTGTGGGTGTGCTGGATGTTTCTCTTCTGACTCTCACTGAGTTAAAACATGTGTTTCTTTTTTCTCTCTTCATGAACCTATCCTAGGTGAAGTCAGACCTTGTGGCCGTGTGGGTGTCCGACTACTATAGTGCTATGTTCCCTTTCATTTGCTTCGTCTGTTAGTATTTTTTTCTTTTTTCCTTTTTGGATGAGGTGATGTTGTCAGCACAAAACCAAAACAAACAGAACCAATTCAACCTTAATTTGGGTTGATTTGGTAATTTAGTTCTAATCTGAACTGACTTGCACCCTTTCAATAACAAATTCATATAGAGAAATTTTTTTTTTTTTTTTTTTTTTTTTTTTGAAAGAGAGAATTTCCATGTTAATCCATGACCCTTTTTTTCTTTCAATTATTATTGAAAAAAAAAAGGGGCCTTAGCTTCTATTCACCGAAAATTTACTTGGATCTTCCATTTTAATTGAACCCCACATACTTTTTTTCTTTCAATTATTATTGGGAAAAAAATTCAAACAAACAAATCTTACCTTCTTCACGCTTTAATCCAAGAAATTAATTTTTCAAACAAAGCGGTACGGAATTTATGATTTTGATCTTTTTGGATATATTTTTTTTACCTTGTTTGGGTTTGGGTTTGGGTTTGGGTTTAGTAGATAAGAAAACTAATTTATGGGATTTTTTAGAAAAAAATAAAAATTTTCCTTTGAGGGACATTTTCTAGGGAGAAATATAGTTAGTTACAAGCAAATAATTATAGTTCAATACAAATGATTACTAAATTCATAGTAAATGCCTACTAACTATAGTTATTTACTTGTAACCGGACCAATCTGCAATTCTCCCTATTTCCTACATGGGTCAAGATTAGGGAATATAGATTTTGATATGATTCAAGATGTTTTATATAAAGATGGGATTAGGAAACATAATTTTTGTATGTAAAATTTGACATGATTACGTGTCACAAGATCTAATGATTATGAATATAATGAACTAAATTGAGATCAACATTAAAGTATTAAACTTAACTTCTTAAATTTGTGAACTCAGACAGTTTGAATTTGACTCGTTTAACTGATAAGCAAGTACGGATAAGTTTTTTTGGCAAATCAATGTCAAGTCAAGCTCAAGCTCAAGCTCAAGTAAAATTTGAGATGGATCTGATCCACGATAAATCTACATCAACAGTCTTTACTCCTTAGGCTGAAGCCCATGTTCGGGGCTCCATACTTCTTTCTTAACGTCCGACCCGTTTACGACGCGCTCTATATATACCGCGTGGTGCCCAAATCAACACTCTCTACTCTCTAGCCCTAACGCCAATCCCCTCGCGTTGCGAACTCGGAATCTTCTTCAGTTCTCAGCCTACAGCTTCAGACGCATTCAGCTCACTTTTCTTCTCTTACATTGCCCTAATCCTCTCAAAGGTAATCTCACAAATTCGCGCAAAACCCTAATTATCTTCTTCCAATTAGGGCTTAGTTTCTTTTTTCACTGTTGCACTCTAAACATTTCGTTTCCTTCACGTTCTAGGGTTTGCAGAACTGATATCGAATTTTAAGGTAGTTTCGTTCTTTCAGTTGAATTTACGCTTCGTTTGTTTTGATGGAAAAATGTTTTCCGAGAAAAGAAAAAGCAAATTTCAGTGGAGTCTGTTATCTATATATATATATATATATATATTAGATAGATAGACATGTATGTATGTATGTATAATTCCGGAAGCTTGAATTAGTTTTAAACCTGAAATCAAATATATATAAGTATATTTTTTTTGGGAAAATTTTTCCAGGAACTATTTTCCGTCAAAACAAAGGGGGCTGTAGGACTTTTGAATTTCATGGTTTGATGTATACACACAAATATCATGGTTTTTGGTTAATATTTCTCAGAGCAAACGGAGCCCTAGGGTTTAGGAATTTCACTGTTTGTTATATGTGTGTGTAACTAGCCAAAAAAAAAAAAAAAAAGGATATATGTATGTAATGTTTCTGTTATTCTGGATGTAAAATATTGTTTTTGTTATTTTTTCTCATATGTTGCAGATTTTCAGAAGCAATAAGGTTCTCAGTGAAGTTGGTGTTTTTGTGATTTGAAGAGTGTTTGGATGGATTTTGACGAGTATGATTATTTGGAGAAAACAGTTGAAAATCCTGAACCTTCGAAAGTGAAAGAAACTGCAAATGGTGGCAGTGAAACTGTTAAATCTGGGGAGAAGGAGCGGAGTCGGAGTTCAAAGCATAAGGGTGATGAGAAAGACGAAGATTTGGATCGCCGTTCAAAGCGCTCAAAGTCCGGAGACGAGTCACGTGACCACGATCGACATAGAGCGAGGGGCTCGTCTCGCCACCGCTCACGGTCCAGAGATGGAGAGAGGAGTGAGAAGGATCGGCACAGGAGTAGCCGGGAGCATAGAGAAGGAGACAGGGATAGGGATAGGGAGGAGAGAAATGGGAAGGAGAGAGACCGTGATAGAGACAGAGACAGAGAGCGGGATCGTGATCGGGGCAGGAGAGAGCGCGAAAGTGAAAGGGAGAGGGAGAGAGACAGAGAGAAGGAGAAAGAGCAGGAGAGGTCACGTCGAAGCAGGAGCCATTCAGAAAGGCATCGAAGTGAACGTGATGAGAAAGACAGGGAGAAGAGCCGGGACAGGGAGAAGAGCCGGGAAAGGGAAATTAGAGAACGAGAAAAAGAGAGAGAGCTAAGGGAACGAGAGAGAGAAAGCAGGTATTTTACTTGTTTTTATATCACTTATTTCAACTTTTTTTGTTGCTATTATTTTGAACTGCAGAATTGATTTTGATTAATGTGTGACTATAGAACAATGCAAAAGCTTTCTGATACTTTATGTAAAATCAATGCTAACTGGCTTCTGCAGGTGAATAATTAGTTGAATTTAGTGCACTTGATGATTTTTTTTTGATAAATAACAATATGTATTAATCAAGAAGAGAAATACAGATAGGACAAGGAGTCCAATAGAGGAGCCCAAAAAAAAAAAAAAAAAAAAAAAAACAAGACAGCAGACCACAAAAAACAGGCCACAGACATCAGGAAATCAGGCAGAGCAGCCACAAAAAACAGACCCACGCCTAACAAAACATCAGGCCACAAAAAAAACCAAAAGCAGAACAGCCAACAAGCCAAAACCAAACCGTGATGATTTATTGTTTTACATACCGTGATGATTCAGTTGTTTCTCTGTATTGTTAGTGTACGACACACTTAATACAATGGAAAATTGATGATAAATTTATTTATATAGAGTATCTAATCTTATTATTATTATTATTTTGATGAATTAATGACATTTATTAAGAAAAGAAGAGAATGTCATACCCCTCTACATGGAGTTTACAAAAGAGAAAAGTGGTGATAGTTTTATGGAGTATCTTATATGCTTGTTCAGATGAAGTTGAAGCAATTTAGAATCCTCAAGATGATAATCGTTTCTCTGATACATGTACAGTTATTAGAAAGTGTTCTAATTTTAAACTTGAAATAGGTGATTTTAAACTTGAAATAGGTGACAAGTAATGGTATTCGGTGTCATGCTTTACAAAACATTGTTTCGTCAGATAACATTTAAAGAAAAAAACCAAGAGAAAGATTTATTTTATTAGTTTAAAGTTATGAGAAACTCATGTTCATTCTCCATTAGAGCTCAAGAGGTGGAATATGTTTGTTTTTTATTTTACTGTATCTATCCAACTCAACTCAACAAAATTTTAGAAGAATTTTGACTTCTGACCTTTTAACAACCCATTGCGTATATCAGCAACTAGGTTCTGTGTTATGATTAGTGAAATTTTTAAGGCAGATTTTCGTTAGAAACTGTGGATTCTACTTTTTTGGTGTCTTCTCAAAAGTGGGTCTGTGCTTAGTGACTTATTGTTCCTAAATTGGTTGTGTGATTCTTATAAAAATGGGTGGAAAATTTTACAATTCATGGGTTAGCAAGGTGAGAGCCAAGTCCGGACTGATAGGAATTTTTAATGTTGAATTTGTGGATTAGGTGCCCTTCACAAGATTAACGTGCAGATGCTCCAACTTCATTGAGGGAAGCATACCAACCAGTGCAAAAAGGACCTTCTTTGTATTTACTTTTTTGGTGTCTTCTCAAAAGTGTTTAGTGACTTATTGTTCCTAAATTGGTTGTGTGATTCTTATAAAAATGGGTGGAAAATGTTACCCTGGGTTAGCAAGGCGAGAGCCAAGTCCGGACTGATAGGAATTTTTAATGTTGAATTCGTGGATTTGGTGCCCTTCACAAGATTAAAGTGCAGATGCTCCAACTTCATTGAGGGAAGCATACCAACCAGTGCAAAAAGGACTGTCTTTGTTATTTCTGTACCCTTTATACCCAAATGCTTTTGGTTATTTATTTTCCATATAAAAGCATAGTTATCGTAAGTGTATGTTATGGGCATATACACGAGCTGTATTTACATAGTAAGTATATGAAACACAAATAAAAGTTTTACGTTCCAAGAGATGTTTGAAGTCAATGCCTTCCTGCTCTTGCTCTTGCTCTATGGTTAGGTTATTTGTGGTTGACCATATACTAAAGTATTTGCAGATTTTTATTTATTCAGTTCAACTTTGGCAGTTACATTCATGGCACACCTTATATCTACTACTTGCATTATGGTTTTCAATGATATCGATGAGGTAAGGGTGTCGTAAATCACTAGTTGAATGATCATGAGAATCAAGAGACAAATATGAGAACTGCAGGGCGACAGTGAGCACCATTGAAATTTTTTCTATTAAGGTCCCTTTTTCCTTGTTTCTTTGAATAATATTCTTCATTTATGGCTTCTTCTTCTCCTTCTCCTTGTTCTTCTTCTTCCTCTCCTCCTCCTTGTTTTTCTTCTTCTCCCTCTTCATACTTCAATTCTGCTAAAGTTTTATGCGGTTGATATTAGGATGATTACAAGGTTGATGCTCTTATATGAAATACATTATTCTGGATTTTTTGTATTCAGGTGATTCCTATAGTTAGAGTAATTAATTCAAGAGAATTTATGTTCCATCTGGCCATTAGGCAGATTTTAACCTTGTAGGATATTTGCAAATTCATGCAATTATCTTACTTCTAATAAATTTTTTGTTTCCTAACAGAAAAAAAATAAAATTTATAATATGTTATTCTGGTGATTTATGTGTAATAGTATTCTGGTGATACTTGTTGCTTGAAGTACTTATTCAAAAAGATATGGGTACTTGATTCCAGGAGTGTAACTTATATTTGGGAATGCAAGTGTTGCAAAGTAACTCGTCTCTTTTCCCTTTTTTTTGGGGTGGGTGGGTGTGTGTGGGGCTATGTTTGTATGGTGGTTTGTTATGTGCAGTGCAAATGTGATCATTTTAAACCGTCCTTGTAATTTAGAACTTTCTTGAGTGGTCAGGGGCTAATTTTTGGGGCCATGTCACCCCAAGTCATATGTTGTGGTTATGTTTGCTATGACTGATGCTAAAGTATTGGCTGGTTGGAAGTTAGAGCAGTTGATAGGTTTGATGCCTAATATATTGTTACGTCACTTCTCTTTAAGAAAGTTACTGTCACATATTTTTCTTAGCTGGTGAAGCTGGTGACCATTTTGTTGATTGCCTTGATAAGTGATGACTAGCACCTTGTAGAGACTTCTGAATTTGTCTCGATATAAACGATTGTCCACACTGTTGTTCATGGATTTAGTATTCCATAATTGGTTTTCTGAAGAAAGATGTTTCTCTCTCTCTCTCTACACTCTGCGTTGCAGTATACTTGCATGAAAAAGGCACGTTTTGCTCTTTTTTTCTGAGCCCTGCTACCCTACATTTATTTTGATCCTTGATTCCGTGTTGAGTTCAATTTGATTCAGTTCATGTGTTGGTTGTGGTAGCACATCCAATTTAAAGAAAATTGACCTTGTCTGTACCAAAAATATTATTTGTCTAGTTATTTTTTCCCAGTATAATTCTGGCTTGCTTAAGGGGTTATAAACTATTATCGAATGTATTGTCTCACTAGTAGTTTTAAGTTTCATATAATTACTTGTGCTATTTAACACATTTAAAAATTCTGAATATTGAACATTAGATTCTGGGAACTCGCAGATATGCTAGAGCGATCTTCAGATGGTCATTCTGGCAACTGAGCCAGGCCCAGGAACTCAGGTCATGGGTTTTGAATGTTCCTTCCTAGACTCTCTGGAATTTATTTAGAAGCTTGCATTGTAAGATTGGGGGTTTTGATGTTGGAGGTTTTGACCTGGGTGGTGATGTCATGTTATGATTTCAGTTATCCTCCACCTTTGAAATCAGTTTCTTAATTACCATTTATTCTGTTGCAGAAATGCTGTTGTGGGAGTGATGGGCTTTGCTTAAGAGAAGCACTTCATCTTCTGATGCTTGTGGGAAAATCAGTATTCAGTTGGCTACGAGATTGGCCATAAATTTTGTGCAAGATATACTATATATTATATTATTATTAAAAAATATATTGTTGTCTGACTGACTGGAAATTTTAGGTATTAAGATAATCATAGTTCTCCCATTATTTTCTTTTGGCAAAGTTTCAGTTCATTACTTATAGGTTCCTTGTTATACCGGAGTCAAAGATTTGTGCGACTGTGCAATTGATTGTAAGTTCTTTTCCAAAGTATCACCTCTCTAGTGATTTCTTTGGATTTCTTTTGCAGCCATATATTCATGGCACTATTAATTCTTTTGTTTGTCCCGCTTACTCTTCTTTGCCTTTTCGTCGCGTACTTCTTTCTTTAAGGTTTTTTCCCCCCACAACAAGAAATTTATACAATTTGGACATCCCTGAGATCTTGCCTTTTAATTGAAAGTCGTTTCCCACTTCCTTTTTTCCTTCTAAAACTCTGAAGTCCAACTGTTTTTTATTTTTTATTTTTATTTTTTTTTAATGATTAGTCACATCTAATTGGGTTGCATATTTTGGTATTTTGTGTCTCTGTGCTACATCAATGTTATGTGGTCATCATGTCATGAAATCTTTGAGAGTACAAACCAATATAAGAATGCAGTGAGTTTTTCTAAAGGTTGCAGTTGTGTTCTATTTGTTTATAGTTTTGAAATCTTTTGCAGTTTTAGCAAATGTCTAAAATATGTTTCTTTTCTTTTGTTGTTTATTTCTATTTCTATTATATATATTTATGTGAATTTGCTAGTTTTTATTTGTTTCTTTTCGTTTGAATGGTATGGAGATCGACTATATAAATGTATGTTGGATTTCTAATTCTAAATGTGTCTTTTTGATACTATTTTTTCCTTTTTTCTGCTTTCTGGGAATAAACCATTTGAATCGATATATAAGCTTGTAGCGGGTTTCCAGATATTAAGTCCTCCCCTGATACTTCCAACCAAACAGCTTGACGATGTTGTTTCCATTTAAGATTAGGTTTTTTATATAAAGACGAAAAATCTGTCATTAATCCATTGGTTGAAGATGGATTACATTCTTCAGTACATGGTCTCAATGTTCCCATTTCCCTTAATTGCAACTTTGTTCTCCAGGTTGGTTTTCACTATATCAAAAAATGATTTTATTTTTTATTTTTTATTTTTATAATTTCACCATGGGCATACATTAGTCCTATAAATTTAACTTGGTGCAGTTCCTGCAGGACTATATTACATGGATTCAGCCTTTTACACATACCGGAGAAAAATGCTGCCATTTGGGATTGCTCTTTTCTTCTTTTTTTGTTTAATATTCAAGGAATTTCTGCCACATAATAAATGTTGTTTTATTGAGGGAGCAAATGTGTTTTTTAAGTTATCGTGTGCCCTATGAATGTTCCAGTTTCTTGACTTGTTTTTCATTGGCATTATTCGTAATATTTTTTACAGCGGGTCAATCAAATTGGGTTAATATTTAAGATTTTCATCATCCTGCAGAAGATATAAAGAGAAAAAGGAAGAAGTGCCGGAGCCAGAGGCTGATCCTGAACGGGATCAGAGGACGGTATTTGCTTATCAGGTATCTGTGATACATTTGGCATTTTCATTTTATTGCGTTGTTGTTCCTCGAGTTATTTATTGTGTGCAATTCTTATGGTTGTTAACTTTTACATTTTTGCTAACTATATTGACAGATTTGTTTGAAGGCAGATGAAAGAGATGTGTACGAGTTCTTCTCGAGGGCTGGAAAGGTTAATAATTATTCTTTACACTTGTGTATTTGGCTTATCAATTAATATTTAAGACAGATCAAAACTTTCTTATTCTTTATATTATTCATGTTATATTCACTTCATAGTTTATACATTATGGAATGGCATAGGTTAAGAAGTTGTAAACTATATCAAGTATTAAAAATTTCTTTTAAATATCATTCATATTATGTTCACTTTATACATTTTAGGAGACGATGGGCAAAGAAATTGTAAACTGTATTATGAAAGATAACTTGGTATTTGATAAACATAAATATACCAGAAGGCTACAGCGGGTAACCCTATCATCATTGATTTTGTGGTGCTAGTATCTTCTGTTTTGTTTTGAAAATTGGTATGAAGTCTCTCTTAGACTCTTAGTTCATGCCAACCTTGTTTTTTAAAATCTTGTTTCAAAATCAATTTCTGCCCGAGTTGAACTTAATTTCAAATTCCAAAATTTAAAAATATCATCGAAGTTCTAGAATTTTTTCAGAAGAGATTGTGATGAGTTAAACATACAATAAGAAATTTATCCCCCCCCCAAAAAAAAAAAAAGAAAAAAAAGAGAAGTAATTTTGAGATTGTCAAAATGGAAACAATATTTTTTTCCCCTTTGAAAATTTATTAACATTTTTTTGCCTTTTATCACATTCTTAGTCACACACAAAAATGTGCCTGCACATGCATGCATGTATTGGCTCCCTCTTGCAGTGCAGTAACATGGTCATGCGGCATCCTTCATGAATGATTTTTGTTTTATGAATAATAATTTTAGATGTTACTTTGAATATTCTTTATCTTTCTAATACCTTAGACCACAATTTCCAGGTGCGAGATGTACGCCTCATAATGGACCGCAATTCAAGACGTTCCAAGGGAGTTGGGTAAGATTAATATACCTTCATGGCACATTTTAAAAATTTTCCTTTGGAATTACTTCTGCTCTCATATTTGTGTTTGCAATATCAAATTGTTGAAGATTGTTTTTTATTTTATTTTTATAATGATGCTTTTGTTATTATTGCATTTAGTGTATTGAGGATAGGTTACCAGAATTGGTCATGATTGACAGACACTCATGCATGAATATTCTTCCCTCTCACCTACTTTTCCGGAATTCTGTGTGGAGTTTGCAGTAAAATATCAAAAAGCATAGATTGATGAACTTTTCAATTTTTAACGTTCCATTGATTGGTCTAAATCCTCTTCATCCAAAAAAAGAAAAGAAAAGAAAAGATTTGTTTAGATACTAATGTAGTTTTCATTTGCAGGTATATTGAGTTCTATGATGCAATGTCAGTCCCCATGGCGATAGCACTCTCTGGTCAGCCTCTTCTTGGTCAACCTGTGATGGTTAAACCATCAGAAGCTGAAAAGAATCTGGTACAGTCAACTACAACTGCAGCTGGAGGACCAGGTGGCCTTATAGGACCCTATTCAGGAGGAGCTAGAAGACTGTATGTTGGTAACCTGCATTTTAACATTACAGAAGATCAACTTCGTCAGGTAAGGATATTTTGTTTTAGTTTACTTCATCTCCATTGGAACTGCAATAATGCATCTATTACGCTCAAGGACTTAAATATCGATATTGATGAATATATCGAGAGTCCAAAAATATGGATATATCGAAAATTTCGATATCGATTCATAGATATAAACATGTATGCTTCCATTGAAACTCTAGGAGCAATGATTAGACTCTAATAAACAGTTTAAAATCAAAATATTGCAATTTAAATGTGTAAATCTAATCCATTAGTATTATTGAAATATTTATATAAGTCAATGCTAAAAGAGTAAGAGGTGATAATTTTAACACAATAACAAGAAAATGAATATCTCAATATCATCGATATAGTGGATATATTCAATATATCGATGATACCATGTGAAAAAAAAAGATATTATGGATATATCGAGATTTAATGAGATTTTATCAATAATATCGAAAATATCGACAATATCGTAAAGATATTTCACAAAAAAGATATTTCAGTCAGATATCGTATCGAGGGGTACTGATACACGGATATATCGAAGATATCGTGTATATTTTAGTCCTACGCGACTACTGTATGTCTGAGTGGACCGACATTCACTACAATTGATTGGTATGGGAGTGTTTCTGGTAGGCATGGCAATGTGGCAATGTGGCAATCCTATCTTAATCTAGAAATTAACTCATCCTAGTGTTTTCTTATTATCCTTAATTTCCCTGGGATTCTAAATAAGTGTACTTGGTTATATATAGTAATAATAGCATACTTTTTTATCTTTCAGTAGTGATCCTAACCGTTTACATTTGTGCTGAATATTCAGGTTTTTGAACCATTTGGTAGTGTGGAGCTGGTGCAATTGCCTCTTGATGAGAGTGGGCATTGCAAAGGATTCGGTTTTGTTCAGGTGATTATATTTTGCAATGTGTAGTAGTGCTGAATAACCCTGAGAGAAACTCAAAAGGATGTAGTCAGACCTTAAAAAATTATTAGAACACCAGTAAGGTTCTGAAGTTGTTTTAGAAAGCTTGCTGTTTTAAAATCCAGCAAAACCTAAATGTGAGACCTGAATTACAGTATTCTTGGCTACAAGTCTACAACCATAACAAATAAACCAAAATAAAACTGCCTCCAAAACTACTTAAGTGGCTTAATGAGAGTCTGGTTGAAATTGTAGGCTAATTCAATAAGTTGGTTGATTACAGTTTGCACGTCTTGAAGATGCTAGAGCTGCACAGAGTTTAAATGGACAATTGGAAATTGCAGGTCGGATAATCAAGGTAATTCCACTCCATCTTAATATTCTTTTCATACATATGCATGCATTTATGCATAAGGTCATAACTTATATGGAGTTTACTGGGGCCCACCAGGGTGGTGACTTGAGACCTAATAGTCAACAACCTAACTTAAAATGCTGTTTGCACCATCTTACTGCTCTTCATACACCTAGCATGTGCTTCTCTTTTATAATTGGTTGCATTCTTTTGTCATTCTTATATGCATGCATGAAAGGCCTCATAAATCTTCTACTTTGGAATATTATTTTTTGTCTGCTTTTTCTTATTCTGTTTAGGTGTCAGCTGTTACTGATCAAGCTGGAATGCAAGATGTTGGGGCAAACGCGGGTGATTTTGACGACGATGAAGGCGGTGGCTTGGTTAGTAATACCTAAATAATTTATCTATATTCTATGGAAAACGAGTGGAAGATTTTGACTTGAAATTCATTTAATAATATGATGACTATATCTCATTGGAATGTTTGACACTTTGTCATATATAGATTGGTGATGGCACACTGAAATAACTTGAAAAGGGTGGCTCTGCTTCAACCAATTTTTGTGTAATTGTCACTTTGTCAGGATTGGCATTTAATAGTTGTTACTTGTCTGCATGCTGCCACTGCATGGACTGTTTTATTTATTATTTATTATTTATAATTTTAATTTAATAAACTTTACATAATAATTATAGTTGCTTTATTAGGGTTTTATTTCTGTTGTTTAAAAATATTTGGCTTTGATTAGATCATCTTGGTCACCGTGTCTTACTTTTCTAGCTGTTGGTCTGTGCTTGCTTGTATATGTTGTTACTTTGTTTGCTAAAAACAAATTGATTTTAAACAACTAAGTTGATTCAATGAACTATTTGAAGGTTGATGGTGAAAGCTCTTGGTTTCTATTATTTATTTATTTTTTAATTTTATCTTATTGCTGAAGAATATATTAGTAGATCAGCTACTGAAAAAAAATGGAGTGTACAACTACTGGTAACCTTTTCATGAATCTCATAAGCTTCTCTTGGAAGCTGTTTCAAAGAAAAACTCTAATGCATCCACTGACCTACTGGAACTACCTAAGAAATCACCAAGAGCATTTGCCTAAATACATGTTTACATTGCCAAGATTCAAAACAAGAAGCGAACTGGACACTCTTATTGACAAGGTTTCTATCTCTCAAAGGAGCACTGTCTGGATTCTCTATAGCATCCCTGCGATTTGTAGAATCAGTGCCCAATAGTGTTCACATTTCTCTGAGATCAAGGTCTAAGTCAACCTTAATAGCCTCCAATACATGTTTGAAGACTGACTTTGGACACTTGGGCACAAAGCATTTTCTCAAGTGCAATGGTTTTGTTAATGCTGCTAGTTCTATAACTGTCATGAAGCACCACTAATTGGGGTAATTTAAAAATCTGATTTTGACATCGAGGAAATGCACAGTTCTAAAATTAATTGCTTTGCTTCTAATCAAGATCCTTAGTGTGTGATTGATGCTGAAAGCTCTTTGTTTCTATTTAATTTTTTTTTTTTTTTAATTGCTGAAGAAGATCCTTAATGTGTGTGTTTAAGTTTGTGTGCTGTCTTTATGCTTTGGTGGTTCCTTTCTTCATATCATATATTCTGTTGTATTTTTTCCTAATAAGTAATCAAATTGTTCTCCTGAATTTCATTTGGGTAACTGTCAGTCCTAGCTGACCTTGTGTTCTTTTATGAATTTTCAGTCTCTGAATGCACGTTCTCGAGCAATTCTCATGCAGAAGTTGGATCGCAGTGGCACCGCTACAAGGTTTGCCTCTTCTGAACTCGAAATTGCTTTTGCAAAATCTATCTGGTTGGACTTACATCTGCTTCCATTATCTGCAGCATTGCTGGTTCGCTAGGTACCCCTGTCGTCAACAGCCCTGGTCTTGCCCTACCTACAGCACCAATTCTTGGTGCTGCACCTGTCATCTCCCCCCTTGTTGCTTCTCTTGTACAGCCTACTGTTCCTGGTCTTGCAGGATTTCCAGGTGCCGCTCTTCAAGTTCCTGCCATTACTGTTCCTTCTGTCAATGAGAATGGTGTACCAAGTGAATGTTTGTTATTGAAGAATATGTTTGACCCACTATTGGAGGTGGGTATTGTCTTGCAAGATTCTTTTTTGTGCTTTTCTTGCTGGTGATGCCTAAACAATATGATTTTTGCAGAGTGAACCGGATTTTGATTTGGATATTAAAGACGATGTTGAAGATGAATGTTCAAAGTTTGGAAAGGTGAAGCATATCTATGTGGACAAGTAAGTGCTTGTTCCTTAGTTACTCTACCTAGGAAATGAACATCCTATAAGGAAAAGGAGCCTAAGGTGTTTAAAGATTTTGGTTCTATTTATCTTATTCTTCATCATTACATGAGCAGACACATTTATGCCATAATCTTTATTCTGGTTGGCTTACTTTTTCTGTTGATAAACAGGAAGAGTGCTGGTTTTGTATACATGCGGTTTGAAAATACGCAATCTGCAATGGAAGCACAACGTGCGCTTCACGGGAGATGGTTTGCTGGGAAGATGATCACTGCAACATTCATGGTATTTACATCTCTTACCAGTTACCACCAACCCCCCCTATCCCCCTTTTTTTTTCTCCTCTTTGGGTTTTTTTTTTTTTTTTTTTTTTTTTTTTTTTTTTTTTGGGGGTTGGGGGGTTTGCATGTTGTTTCTCTTCGTTCCTTGTTGTGTGCTTTAAAAAATTCCTTGCTTACTTGCAGCTGCCCCAGGATTACGAGGCTAAATTCCCGAATAGTGGATAGGGTTGCTGGATTGCGGATGCAGTGGGAATCTGAAGCCAACAATGGCCAGCATGCTTGTTAAAATAGGCCCAAGTATATTGCTCCAATGTTTTTCCCCGAGGGGCACCTTGTGTAACAAAAGGAAAGTTAGTTATTTGTAGGCGTGTCATCAATTTGACTACCAATGAAAGCACAGTGGAGAGGAGGGTTGCATACAAGCTTCATGAAATTGTTATTGCCTTTTTTGTCATGAAAAATTAAAGAGCCAGACTGTTCATAGACTTTTTGCGACTCATTTTGTTATCTTGTTGGCAATGCTAGCTGTGTTGTGTTATTGATCGATAACTACTGGTTGGTTTTGATTAAATTTGTGGCATTGCTAGTGATGAGCTTAGTTTGCAGATACGGCAGGTTGAGCCTGAGCTTATTAGGAGGCTAAATTCCCCAATATCAACTGCAAAGTCATGATGCCCAATGGCGTAAATTCATGTCCAATAGCCGAAACGGTAGTCTGACATGGTAATTACTCCCCCCAAAAACTAAGAGAAAAATACCTTGGTATCTACATCAAAATCCACCCTAGGTGTGTACTCAAGATGGTCTGATAATTTATTTATTTATTAGGTTTTTTGTTGAGATGAGTATCCTGTGTATACTCTTGCCAAGGTTTGAATTCAAATTAGTTCCGGGCAAGATTTGAATTCAATTCAAATTAGTTCCGGGCAAGATTTGAATTCAAAATTAGTTGGTTCCACATGACGCGTAGTAACTTCCATCTGTATCATTCGAATTAGTTCCGGGCAAGATTTGAATTCAAATTAGTTAGTTCCACATGATGCATAGTAACTTCATCTGTACCATTCAAATTAGTTCCGGGCAAGATTTGGATTCAAATTAGTTAGTTCCACATGATGCATAGTAACTTCATCTGTATCCTCCATTTCATATGGTAGGTAAGGAGGAATTCCAATCTACGTTTTTCTTTAAAGCATTGTGGAATTGTGATCCCATCCCACAAATTATTTCACCCAACCAAATGCCGCCTGTGTTTGGATGTGACACGTCTTTGCTAGTCTCACTTTTTATTCTATCGAGCTCCCATTTAACTCATGTTTAAGTTTAGATGATAAGATGGGAAATTGTACAAAAAGCCATCTATATTGACAATATCAAAGGATAATTTAATCAAATGCTTGATCTGGTGTCTCAACAGGAGTAACCGCAAATGAAGCCCCCTTTTAACTGTTCACCAACCAAAAGAAAAATCAAGAAGGGAAAAGAAAATAAAAGCAAGAAGCCCACTTATTAGCTAGCGTAGAGACCTGGGGTGGCTGCTATGTCTAATAACCACACACACAACCCAAAAATAAAAAAAAAAATAAAAAAAATAACAGCTGCTGCAATGACTTATGAGCCATGGCTGGATGATTGCTGTTCAAACTACAAAACGTACTTTGTCAATCACTTTCAGAGCTAGCCAACTCATAGTATAGTCAAAAAAGGAAAGATAAATAAATAAACAAGCATATTCCATCCAGACATACGTAGGGGCTGGCATCATCATTCGTCATTATAATCTTCAGCCTCTTACGCTATTTGAAGTTCATTACCTTATAAATTTTCATCTCAATATCCATCATTTCTATGCACATTTTTTTTGGACAGACTTCTACTGAACTTTAGAAGAGTACGAAGACAATGGAAGTGGTTGAGGACATTGTGATTGTGGGAGCTGGAATAGCTGGACTCACAACATCCTTAGGACTTCACAGGTACCCAAAAGCATATATACACATATATTCATGATCCGAAAATATGAACTAACAGGCTTCAGTTTTGCAGGTTGGGACACCGAAGCTTAGTCTTGGAATCATCTGATAGTTTGCGAGTAACAGGATTTGCATTGACGACATGGACCAATGCTTGGAAGGCCATGGATGCTGTTGGCATAGGCAACTCCCTCCGCCAACATGTACAGATTCAGGGGTAACTATGTATTCCAGTAAAGTTTGCAAGTTAGACTCCTCTACAATCTATATATATATATATATATATACACATGGAATATTCAACTACCATGTAAACAGTCATTATATGAGAAAGCATGGTATGAGGTGTTCACTTACCTTGAACTGGCCTCATTGATTGGCCATTAATGTGTCAAAAGAATACTATGGCACTGGATTGGTGTACTGGTGCCTTCTGTGATACTACGATTTGTTCAATGATCATAGCCCTCACCCAAAATCTATCTGAATGCAGGAATGTGGCAATCGCTATAAGTTCAGGACTTCCCACTTCGGAAACGTCATACAAGACCAAAGGGACACTGTATGTTTTTACATGGAAATTAGTACTGTAATATTGTTTGTTAGACCCATCATTTCGTCTCAAGTAGGCATCCAAATCATCATCATCGTGTTTCACTGTTGGAGTGATGCCTAATATGAGACCAATGAAAGGAATACATTTTTTTTTTCTGCTTGGGATTTCTTAATAGTTAATTTAATTTTGTTTAGTTCTGAGAAATGAGAATTGGTGGTGAATGTGTAGCGGAGACCACGAAGTTCGATGTGTGAAAAGGAAGGCACTACTAGAAACCCTTGAAAAGGAACTGCCAAGTGGGACAATCAGGTACTCCTCTAAGGTGGTTTCTATTGAAGAAGCAGGCTGCTTAAAGCTAGTGCATCTTGCTGATGGAACCATCCTCAAAACCAAGGTATTATTTGTAAATTCTATTTATCATCGAGTTTATATCAGTTGGAATTAATGGATATTGTCTGTCACATAGGTGGACAGTACTAGTCCTCTTGTTTGTAACTCTACTGAGCAAATCCTTATAAATAGTTACTACACTATTCAAGGGAGAGTGAATAACGGTTTAGATTAGGCTCCAATATTTATTTGTTTTCCTTATGGGAAAGTGATATCTTTAATAAATGATGAGGCCTCAATATTGTATCAATATGTGAATGGAAGGTGTTGATTGGGTGCGATGGGGTGAACTCAGTGGTAGCAAAATGGCTGGATTTCAAGAAGCTGTCCTTTACAGGGCGATCTGCCATTAGGGGCTATGCAGATTTCAAGGGCAGTCATGGGTTTGAGCCCATATTCAGTCAGTTCTTTGGGAATGGCGTTCGAGCTGGTTATATCCCTTGTGATGACAAGACTGTCTATTGGTATTGCACCTACACTCCCTCAAGCCAAGGTGAGCCCTTCATCCCACCCTGTGTTTTTGGATTCATCCCATATAGACCTTTTATATTGTTATATATGTATCTGAAAAATTGTATGACCAACCATAGATAGCCCATGTGCTGATGTGCGCCAAATTAAATTATCTTATCAAAATGGGATGACTTGAACATTCCAATTCCCAATAAAAATTCACACCAGAAAAAGAAAAGGAGGATCAGACTGCATAGTCAAAATTCATTTAATCATCCGTTCCTTTTTTATTTTTTTTATGTAGATTTGTTAGGTTGGGGCACCCCATTATTGTTCTGCATACTGTTTGTTTGTGTGAACTATTCTCACTTTTGTAGTTCCTAAATTTTTTTATTTACTTCATTGTATGTTATAGACAAAGATATGGAAGAGAACCCAGCTAAGATGAAGCAATATGTGGTGAGCAAGCTTGGAAAGGTAGCCGATAAAATGATGAGTGTTCTAGAAAACACTGAACTGGATAGTGTAACATCTTCTCCATTAAGATTCAGACACCCGTGGGAACTGCTACTGGGAAATATCAGTAAAGGCAATGTTTGTGTGGCTGGCGATGCCCTCCACCCCATGACACCAGACCTTGGCCAAGGCGGTTGTGCGGCTTTAGAAGATGGCGTTGTTTTGGCCAGGTGCCTTGCTGAAGCCTTGTCAAAGAAACCGAACAGAGAAATAAAAGAAAAAGAAGAAGAAGAGGAGGAATATAAAAAAATTAAGTTGGCATTGGAGACGTATGCCTAAAGAGAGGAGATGGAGAAGCTTTGACCTCATCAGTACAGCTTTTATGGTGGGATTCATACAGCAGAGTGGTGGGAAGGTGATGAGTTTCTTCAGAGAGAAAATGTTATCAGCATTCCTAGCTGGGCTGCCGTTGAAGAGGTCTGATTTTGACTGTGGGAAACTCAACAATATCTCTTAATGCAACCATTTGTACTCTGTTTGGCTGATGCTATAATATTCCAAGTATTTCATATCTTTCCTTTGACTTCTTGGAAATCAGATGGAACATTTATTTTCTATCTTTAAATATGTAATGAACATTTAGTTATTTGGATAAAGCGTGGTATTGAGTTTTAATTGATATGTTTTTAAGGTCATTGGTGGTTTGCTTACAAACAAGCATGCTGCCCCATACCCAAGAAGTTTTTTGGATGAAATTTTATTGACAAGGAAAAATTCATCAGAAAGATAATGATGCGGCCCATCTGCTTGCAAACGAATCCAACCTAGGCATGTCCCTAAGAGGCCTTGTAACTCTATTGTGATCCTTTCGTAGGGTGGGTGAGGGGCTGTGCTAATTAACAAATTCTTGCCTTGTTAGCTTAAAGTGACTCTTATGGTTTTCTCCAATTATCTCCCCCAAGGAGTGGAGTTTTCTCAAGATTTTAAGAGCAGTGAATGGTGCAGCCCACGGCCAGTGGGTTCTTAAGCAGATGGATAACGTTCCGAGGGACTGCCTTTGTCTCTCTCTGTAGCTTTAGTTTTATGTTGTTCTTATTCTTTTTTTGGTCTTTCTTTGTTTTTCTGGCTTGTCTCGCTGTTGTGGCTTCTTTTACTGAGCCAAAGAGAAAAACAAAAAGCAAAAAAAATTAGACATTGGGCTTGCATTAAAATTGGATTGGACTTCTGTGAAGCAATACAACTTGGGCTAGACTCTGTCCAGCCTTGGAAGCATTATTAAGGTTGATTTAAACATTGCTTGCAATAAATTTGAAGGGGGAAAAAAAAATCATAGATCTTTGTTCTGTTTCATCATGAGGTAGATTGCAGACTAATTTATCTTTAAACCTGTTAGTTTCACCTTTCAAGTTCCCCACAGAATTATGTCATGTTTAGATGATAAAAAAGATGGGGAAGTGGATAAAATCTGATGGTTGAAAGTCGTCAAATTTGGCCGAATTTTATAATGCTTGTTTTGCTAAATGCTCATCGCACTATGGGTTTTGATCCTTTTTCCTTTATGCAACCATGGTATAATTTATCAAGTACTCGACAGTCCGGCAGCTGTACAGGGCTAAATTATAAGTGAAGCCCACTTAGCTTAGAGCGGCTGCTATGGCTTATGAGCTATGGCTGGGATGGCTACTGTTCAAACTTTGGAACAAATTGGTCATAACTTCAAAAACTGGGTTAGATTGGTCCAGTACAAAACTATTATCTAGTTTTTAAGTAAACCAACTCACAGTTGGTTTGAAAAAAACTGTGTTTATGCCTTATTTTCAGAACAAAGCTCAATTGATTAGTAAGAAAATGAGAGTTACCAAACCATGTGAAAGCAAAATTGGGCAAACTTATCTTCAGTAGGTTTTCAGGTTGGCCAAACAGTCCCTCAGCCGGACAAAGAACCAGACAAACGGACTACAGTGAAAAACAATTATAAGTCAAACGTTGTTGTCATCCTCGTCATCTTGCATTATTTAAAGTTCATCTCCTTATATAATGATATAATTTAGTGTCCATCTTCTCCTATTTTAGACAAGCATTGATACCTTTGAGGAACATGACGACCATGGAAGTGGTCGAGGACATTGTGATCATAGGGGGCGGTATAGCTGGCCTCACTACATCACTGGGACTTCACAGGTATCCAACAGAATATACATGTATTCAGGATCTGAAATTATGAAACTAACATGCTTGAGTTTGGCAGGCTGGGATACCGAAGCTTTGTCTTGGAGTCATCTGATAGCTTGAGAGTCGCAGGATTTGGGATGACGATATGGACCAATGGTTGGAAGGCCTTGGATGCTGTTGGCATTGGCGACACCCTCCGTCAACAACATGAACAGATTCATGGGTAACTCACTTGCATTCCCTGTAGTGAATAGAGTTCGTAATATTGACTTCTGTAAAACCTTTTCTTTTTCCCCTTCTGGAAATTTTGAACTACCATGTAGCCAGCCACAATTTGAGAAATCATTAACATATCATGGTATACTGGTGTGATGTGTATTATTATGAGTGAACTGGTACTTGGTGCATCTCCTCCTTGAAATGGCCTAATTGACTGGCCATTGGAAACATGCAACACTAGATCTGGGTCATGACCAAGACAAAAGGAGTGCAGATAACTCACTGATTTCATCCATTTACTAAGATGGACTACAAGACCACTCTTTCAGTTCAAAACAAAAAGGACTCAATTTTTTCATTAAGTACGTGTTTTATCATCTTCATATCAGTTTGTAAAGGAAGTGGGTCAATCTATCTGGTGAGTGGTGAACCAAGCATGTTTCAAATAGTAGTCTGGCAGGGGGTTGTACTGGAAGTGAACGAATCTGTCCAGTACTTATGATTCTGTATCCACTCAAAATCCTCTGTTAAGCGTTAAAATTTTGCCGATGCTTCTCTATATGAGCATAAATCTGACATGCAGAGATTGAGTGCAGGAATGTGAATATCTCTACAATTTCTGGACTTCTCACTTCAGAAAAGTCATTCAAGACCAAAGGGACTCAGTAAGTTTTTACATGGATTATACTAATTGTATTAGTTACCCAAAAGGGGGGGGGGGGGGGGGGAAACCATTGTTAGACCCATCATGTCGTCTCACACTTGCTGGCAAAATCATCACCATCCTTCAATGTATGAGTATTCCTTGCCTAATATGACCAATTTGGTGGGTTGTTTCAACAAGGTAAATTTGATTTTGTTTGGTTCTTAGAATTGGAAATTGGTGATGACTGGTGAATTTGTAGTGGAGACCATGAAGTTCGGTGTGTGAAAAGGAAGGTGTTATTGGAAGCCCTCGTAAAGGAACTGCCAAGTGGGACCATCAGATACTCCTCTAAGGTGGTTTCCATTGAAGGATCAGGTCACTTAAAGCTCGTGCATCTTGCTGATGGAACAATCCTCAAATCCAAGGTATTGTAAGTGAACTGTCTACATTTTGTCATTACATGGAATTGATGGACCATCACATTGGTGGACTAAATTAATAATTCATAGGTGTATAATGAAAACGATCATACTCACTGAATTCCAGCTGAAAAAAATGAAGATCATACTAATTGGGGTCCAAATATACGTTTGTTTCGGTATCATATATTGGACAGTCATATATCTACTTACTCAGGCCTTAATTTATATTAATCTGTGAATGAAAGGTGTTGATTGGGTGTGATGGAGTGAATTCGGTGGTAGCAAAATGGCTTGGCTTCAAGCAGCCGGCTTTTGAAGGGCGGTTTGAGATTAGGGGCTATGTAGAGTTGAAGGGCAGTCATGGCTTGGAGCCCAAGTTCACGCAGTTCCTTGGGAAAGGTTTTGGTTCTGGTTTCATCCCTTGCGATGATAGGAGTGTCTATTGGTTTCTCAGCTACATTCCCTCCAGCCTAGGTAAGTCCTTGTATTATTTATGATTGCCTGCTGCCCATACAAAAGAATTGCAAGACCCACCACAGATATAGCCCCTACCAAATTTATCTCATCAAAATTGGATGATTTAAACAATCCAATTCCCCAAAAAGTTTCATTTTTTAAAAGGAAAAGGAGTATTAGTCTTCTTGGTCAAACATCATCTGATCATCCACTTTTTTTTTTAGAAGTAAGTAAATTTATTAGGTTGGGTACCCCATAATTGTTGTGCACATTGTTTGTCAGTATATGAGCTATTCTCGATTTTTTAGTTCAATTTTTTTTTTTTTAAAGAAAAAAACTTATTATATGATATAGATGAAGAGATGGAAGAGAACCCGGCCAAGATGAAGCAATTTGTGTTGAACAAGCTTGGAAAGGTACCTGATAAAATTATGACTGTTATAGAAAGTACTGATCTGGACAGTATAATATCTTCTCCAATAAGATACAGACATCCATGGGAACTGCTATGGGGAAATATCTGCAATGGCAATGTTTGTGTAGTCGGTGATGCACTCCACCCCATGGTACCAGACATTGGCCAAGGCGGTTGTTCTGCTTTAGAAGACAGTGTTGTTTTAGCCAGGTGCTTTGCTGAGGCCTTATCAAATGAACTGAGTGAAGAAGCAAAAGGTAAAGCTGAAGAAGAGGAGCAATATAAGAAAATTAAGGTGGCATTGAGGAAGTATGCCAAAGAGAGGAGATGGAGAAGCTTTGAGCTCATGTGTACAGCTTATATAGTGGGTTTCATACAGCAGAGTAGTGGGAAGATAATGAGCTTCTTGAGAGATAAAATATTGGCAGCATACATAGCTGGGTTGCGGTTTAAGAGGGCTGATTTTGATTGTGGGAAGCTAAGCAATTCTTGATGCAACCATTTATGCTCTGTTTGATTGACACTATAAGATTCCTTCTCTTATCTTTCCTACTTCTCAAAAATCGGATGGAGCATAGAGTATCTATCTGCAATAATGTAACAAACATTTAGTTATTTTGATGTGTAATAGTAAAGGGTGTGTATTGGGTTTTAGCTCATACGTTTTTAAGCAAAATGTCATTGGTGGTCTGCCATCAACAAGCATGCTGCCCATTGTCCAAAAACTATTTTGGATGGTATTTTATCAGTGTGGAAACTTTAATCAGTATGATAAGGATGCAGTCCATCTGCTTGCAAATGAATCCACCCTAGGCATGTCTCCAAAAAGTCTTGCAATGGCTTCTTTCACTGAGGAAAAAAAAAAGGCCAAAGGACTTGAGCTAGAGTTGGGTTGGACTCCTGACAATCAATACAGCTTGGGCTAAACTTTGTCCGGCCTTGGAAGCCTTATTTAAGGTTTGCTTTTAAACCTTGTTTGCAATTAAATCTGAAGTGAGAAAAAAGAATCATAATTCTTCATTCTGTTTCATCATATGGTAGATTGAAATTGAACCCTTGCAGCTTAATTTAGCTTTGAACTTGGTAGTTTACTTATCAAGTTCCCCATGAAATCATGCCATGTTTAGATGATAAAAAGACAGGGAAGTGGATAAAATCCAGCTTATGTTGACACTATCAAAGTTTAAATTCAATCAAGCTCTAAGGATGGTATAAAACTTTGAAAATGTTTTAAAATAATAAGCCTACAAATCTGATGGTCAAAAGTCATCAAATTATGCCGAATTTTATCACACCCGGTAGGCTAAATACTCATCCCCTTGTGGGTTTTGATCCGTTTTTCTTTATGCTAACATGCCACATAATTTATCAAGATTGAACATGACGGTCTGGTATCTGGACAGGACTAAATTGTAAGTGAAGCCCACTTAGCCTAGTAGCTGCCATGACTTATGAGCTATGGAGGGGATATCTGCTGTTCAAACTCTGAAACAAACTTGTCATTTACCTTAAGATCCAGACAAACAGAAAACAGTGAAAAGAAACAAAAAAATCTTTCATCGTTTTCATCTTCGTCATCTTGAATTATTTAAGGTTCATTATTTCAATTATGATATTTCTTGTCTGTCCTGCATTTACAGTAATTATATAGTTTCTTCTCCATCTTGCATTTACCTCAACCTGAGGTTCATGACCTTCTATGATTTCTTGTTCATCTGGACTATTTTGGACAGAAACATTGATCCATAAGCCTAGAGGAGCACAAATAAAATGGAAGTGGTCGAGGATATTGTGATCGTAGGGGGTGGTATAGCTGGCCTCACAACATCATTAGGACTTCACAGGTATCCAACAGAACATACATTTCTTCAGGATCTGAACTTATGAAACTAACAGGCTTGAGTTTGGCAGGCTCGGATACCGAAGCTTAGTCTTGGAATCATCTGATAACTTGCGAGTCGCAGGATTTGGACTGACGCTATGGACCAACGGTTGGAAGGCCTTAGATGCTGTTGGGATTGGCGACACCCTCCGTCAACAACATGAACAGCTTCAGGGGTAACTCTACATTCCCTCCCAGTAGCGAAGTTTGTAAAATTGACTCCTCTAAATCCATCCCCCCTCCCCCTCTTTTTTCTTTTGGCAATTTTGAACTACCATAGAGCCCATCTCCATTTGATAAATTACTGTAACATGGTATGAGGTGTTTACTTTTGGGTGAACTAGTATTTGATACATCCCATCCTTACCTTGAAATGGCCTAATTGCCTGGCCATTGGAGATATTCAACACTGTAGATAGGCCCTGACCAAGAGAATAGGAGTGTGGATAAATTCACCAGATTCATTCACCAGCTCTCATAGACTGCAAGATTTCTCTTCGAGCTCAAAACAAAAAGAACTCAATTTTCCATTTTAGTACCTATTTTATCATTGTCATATCAGCTTGTGGAGGAAGTGTGTGAGTCTATCCAGTAAACCAAGCTTTTTTCAAAGACTAGTCTGCAATGGGTTATCACTGTAATTGTGCCAGCCATTTGGACCTTTCTCAAAATCCTCTGCTTAACATTAAAATTTTGCTGATAATTTTTTATGTGGGCATAATTCTGACATGTAGAGATTTGAGTGCAGGAATGAGCAAACTTCTACAATTTCTGGTCCTCTCACTTCAGGAATGTCATTCAAGATCAAAGGGACTCAGTAAGTTTTTACATGGATATATAATATGAATAGTGTTAATGACAGCAAAAGAAAACAGAAAAAACCTAGTAGTGTTAGACCCATCATGTCATCCTTGAGTGTTGGAAGTACCTGAGGCCTAATTTGAGACCAATATTGGTGGGTTGCTTCAATGACATAAAAGTTAAATTTTTACTTTGTTTAGTTCTAAGAGTTGGAAATTGGTGGTGATTGCTGAGTGGTGAATGTGTAGTGGAGACCATGAAGTTCGGTGTGTGAAAAGGAAGGCCTTATTAGAAGCCCTTGTAAAGGACCTGCCAAATGGGACCATCAGATACTCCTCCAAGGTTGTTTCCATTGAGGAATCAGGCTACTTTAAGCTGGTCCATCTTGCTGATGGGACAATCCTCAAAACCAAGGTATTTCAGCAAGTGAATTGTATTTATTGTCATATATTGCCCTTTTTTGGGATATATTGGCCTCAAATATTTTGTCAATGTGTGAATGAAAAGGTGTTGATTGGATGCGACGGAGTGAATTCAGTAGTTGCAAAATGGCTTGGCTTCAAGAAGCCAGTTTTTGCAGGGTGGTCTGAGATTAGGGGCCATGCAGAGTGCAAGGGCAGTCATGGCTTAGAGCCCAAATTCGTGCAGTTCTTTGGGAAAGGTTTTGGATCTGGTTTCATGCCTTGTGATGATAAGAGTGTCCATTGGTTTTTCAGCAATACTCCCTCCAGCCTAGGTAAGCCCTTGCATTACCTGCTCTGCCCATGCATATAAGAATTGTAAGACCCACCATAGATATAGCCCCCACCAAATTAATTTTCTTATCAAAATTGGGTGATTTAAACAATCCAGTCACCTTCAATTGATTGTCCAACAAATTTTATTTTTTTTTTCCAGAAGGATTTGTCTTCTTTTTTTTAAAATATTTTTTATTTGGATATGGGTAAGATGGGAAAGGGGAAAAATCACAGGACCACACATTGGCATGGTTCAAAAAATAATTTTATCTTCCCTTCCTTTTTCCATGTAAATTTGTTTGGTTGGGTACCCCATAATTGTTGTGCACATTGTTTGCTAGTACATGAACTCTTCTCATTTTTTTAGTTCCTATTTTTTTTTATAATTATTATATTATAATGTAGACAAAGAAATGGAAGAAAACCCAGCCCAGATTAAGCAATTTGTGCTGAACAAGCTTGGAAAGATACCCGACAAACTTATCTCTGTTTTGGAAAGTACTAAACTGGATAATATTGTATCTTCTCCAATAAGATTCAGATATCCATGGGAACTGCTATGGGGAAATATCAGCAATGGCAATGTTTGTGTAGCCGGCGATGCTCTCCACCCCATGACACCAGACATTGGCCAAGGTGGTTGCGCGGCTTTAGAAGACTGTGTTGTTCTAGCCAGATGCCTTTCTGAAGCCTTATCGAATATTAAACTGAGTGGAGAAACAAAAGAGAAGGCTGAAGAAGAGGAGGAATATAAGAAGATTGGGGTGGCACTGAAGAAGTATGCCAAAGAGAGGAGATGGAGAAGCTTTGAGATCATGTGTACGTCTTATATGGTGGGTCTCATATATCAGAGTAAAGGGAAGATGATGAGCTTCTTGAGAGAGAAAATGTTGGTTGCTTTCATCGATGGGTTGCGGTTTAAGATAGCTGATTTTGATTGTGGGAAGCTCACCAATTCTTGATGCAACCAGGGATTGACACTTTGATAAATGCCTATAGGATTCCAAGTTTTCATGTCTTTCCTATGTATATGATTTGTCGAAAATTGGATGGTGCGTATATTTTCTACCTTTAATTCTGTAATGAACAATTGTTATTTTGATGTGTGTATATATAGAAAGTAAATGGTGTGTATTGAGTTTTAGCTCATCTTTTCTATGTGGTCTAGGTTGTTTGACCTATGAGACTACCTAGGTTGATAAATGAGTATGATCGGATGATTTTTACTGAGTAACGAATTTCAACTAGTGCCACATGGATATTTGATGGTCCAAACTTTTCATGAAATCCATAGTCACTTGTCCTACATGAATCCTAATATGAATGGAAAAAACTTGTGGTTTGCGTCTTTGAGAGAGGATGATATGTTATGGTTGTGGGTGATCGCAGTAGCTATGATGAAGCAAGTAGGGAAATACTAAATGACTCCCACTATTGACCCATATGATGACTCATGTGGGGACCAAACTTTTACGAGTGCATGAGTCATATCATAAGTCATTTTTTTGTTTTTTTGGGGGTGAAATGGTATTTCTCATAATTAATTGATTATACATGATGGGCAGTGCATGCATTGGCTGTCTCTATATATACAGAGAATAATCTGTGATTTATGTCTTTGACTGATGACGATATGTTAGGAATGAGTGGCTGTGGTGGCTATATATGATGGACCACCTGTAATTGATTTAATCAGACATGGATGGTTTGTCTTGTGGGTTGTTGTTTTCACTTCTAATGAAGTACCTCTATTTATGGATGAGAATTTGGCTTTCTAAGAGGCGCCATCAATTCACTAGAGGCAGCACATTAACTACAACCACAACCGTCTTGACTTCTGTTCAGATTAGATTATGTAAGAATACGGCAAGTGTTTCAGCGATGAGAAATGTACATAAGAACATGCAACACCTGACCAATCAATGGTGTTACGTGTCTGCATTTCTTTCATTGTTTTTCCATTCCACAAAATTTTGGAGTAACAAAGAAATCCCTGGAGAGGAGCAGCTCCACGTTAAGCAGTTTCATGAAGGACAAGTGTCAATGTTTGCATTAGCTGTTGAAAACTGCTCTCTTAAGAATCTCTCACTCTCTCTCTCTCTCTCTCTTAAAAACATATTGGTGTAATTGATACCATGACAGTCGGGGAGGGGCAAAAGGATAATGGAAATTGTGGAAGACTCTGTGATTGTGGGAGCTGGAATAGCTGGCCTCACAACAGCCTTAGGACTTCACAGGTACCAACAAAAATTATACATTTATTCAGGATCTCAAAAGTTATGAACTAACTCAGGCTAATTGAGTTTAATTTGCAGGCTGGGATACGCAAGCCTAGTCTTGGAATCATCAAATAGCTTGCGAATTACAGGATTTGCATTGACGACGTGGACCAATGCCTGGAAGGCCTTGGATGCCATTGGCATCGGTGATTCTCTCCGTCAACAGCATGAACAGATTCATGGGTAATTTTCCCATTCCCTCCTTACCTTGAAATGGCCTCATGGACAGGCCATTGGATATATGCAGCTCTATGTCATGACGGAAACTGAATTGGAGAGATCTGATTACAGGATTGTGACAATCTCTACAAATTCGGGACTTCCCACTTCAGAAACATCATTCAAGACCAAAGGGACAGAGTAAGTTTATACATGGACAGTATATAGTAATAGTGTTAGACCCATCATTTCATCTCACAATAGCTAGGAAAATCATCGATCATTTATGTGTAGTGGAGATCACCATGAAGTTCGGTGTTTGAAGAGGAAGGCTGTTGCTAGAAGCCCTTGAAAAAGAATTGCCAAGTGGGAGCATCAGGTACTCCTCTAAGGTGGTTTCTATTGAGGAATCAGGCTACTTTAAGCTGCTGCATCTTGCTGATGGAACCATCCTCAAAACCAAGGTATTACATTTTGTCATTGGGTAGAATTGATGGACAAATACAATTGCACTTACTGAATTACTAAGTCAGGCCTTAATGTTTTATCAATGTGTGAATGAAAGGTGTTGATTGGGTGCGATGGAGTGAACTCGGTGGTTGCTAAATGGCTGGGCCTCAAAAAGCCGGCCTTTGCAGGGCGATCTGCCATTAGGGGCTATGCCGATTTCAAGGGCAGTCATGGCTTTGAGGCGAAATCCATGAGGTTCTTTGGGAATGGTGTTAGAGCTGGTTTCATCCCTTGCGATAATAAGAGCATCTATTGGTTTTTCACATACACACCCACCAGCCAAGGTAAGCCCTTCATCCCGCCCTCTGTTTTTGTACTCTATCGTACTTATTTACTTTGTTATATGGTATAGACAAAGAGATGGAAGCAAACCCAGCAAAGATGAAGCACTTTGTGTTGAGGAAGCTTGGAAAAGTAGCCGATAAGATGATGGCTGTTGTAGAAAACACTGAGCTGGATAGTCTGATATCTTCACCCTTGAGATTCAGACACCCATGGGAACTTCTATGGGGAAATATCAGCAATGGCAATGTCTGTGTAGCCGGCGACGCACTGCACCCCATGACACCAGACATTAACCAGGGTGGTTGCGCGGCTTTGGAAGACGGTGTTGTTTTAGCCAGGTGTCTTGCTGAAGCCTTCTCAAATAAACTGAGTGGAGAAACACAAGAGAGAGTTGATGAAGAGGACCTATAAGAGAATTAAGTTGGCTTTGAAGAAGTATGCCGATGAGAGGAGATGGAGAGGCTTTTGAGCTCATCAGTACAGCTTATATGGTGGGTTTCATACAGCAGACTAGAGGGAAGTTGATGAACTTCTTGAGAGATAAAATGTTGGGTTCAATCATAGCTGGGTTGGTGTTGAAGAGTGCTGATTTTGATTGTGGGAAGCTCAGCAATTCTTGATGCAACCATGAATTAATACTCTGTTTGATTGATGCTATAAGATTTCAGTTTGTACTATATATATTTTGAACTTCTTGGTCTACATCAATGACATAATCAATATTCAATGGGAAGGGTTTGCAAAGCACATTTTTATTGGGTTTGGGAAATAAATTTAAAAATATCTTAATTACGGAAAAAAAACTAGAAAACCAACTTGTTCAAGTAAAGAAGTTGGTTCCAAACCTAGCCCCGCAATTTAATGCTGTTTTACTTGACACATACGTTTTCCAAATCTTTTGTTTTTTTTTCTCTACAATGCGAAATACGGACTTTACGAAGTGGTTACAAAAAATAAAAAAAGAAAAAGGAAAAACGAAATTTTTTTTTTTTTTTTTAAAAAAAAACAAAGATCTAAAAGCGGTGTTACTAACGCCGCTTTTAGTATAATTTTTTTATTTTTTTAAAATAAAAATTAAATGGGTAACGAAATGAGAAGCACTCGTCGTTTCACGCCGTCAGCCCTACGCACTCGTCTTCCTCCGCCGTTAACAGGGCCCTCCACCGTCAACTGGTAACCCTCGTCTCTCTCTCTCTCACTCTCTCTTCTCCCTCTAAGGATTTTCACATGTTGATTCGAGTGGGTGATTACGTACTTCAAGCAAACTAAGCCCTTGATATTCTAACCTTTTATATTTGTTAAGGAATTTTAGACCTGAAATCACGAGCAGTAGAGGCAGCGTGTAGGCGGAAGAAGCAGTTCCTTGAAATGGTTCCAATTTTTCCCTTCTTACTGTGTGGAGTTGAAGTTTGATATACTTTTTTGAGAACGATGTTTAACTTTACATTAAAAAAAAAAGGAGCATAAACACTGATGCGTTCTATGGAGGGATAACAACTGAATTGCAGAGATTTGAGTGATCTCTACAAATTGGGGACTTCCCACTTGAGAAACTGTCATTCAAGACCAAAGGGACTCGGTAAGTTTTACACATGGACAGTACAAATAGTGTGTGTTAGTAGTAGACCCATCATTTCATCTTACATTAGCCAGACAAATATTTCGTCATCGACGTTTAATGTTGTTTTGGTGGTGAATGTGCGGGAGAGACCGTGAAGTTTGGTGTCTGAAAAGGAAGGTGTTTCTAGGAATTGCCAAATGGGACCATCAGATTATTCCTCTAAGGTGTAAAGCTGGCTCATCTTGCTGATGGAACCACCCTCAAAGCCAAGGTATTATAAGTGAATTTGATTTATTGCCAGCTATATATATATATTTTTTGTAATTAGGTAGAATTGATGGATACTGACTATCACTGTGACTTTAGATAGTGTTGTTTTAGCCGTGATGGATACTGACATTAACCATGGTGGTTGTGCAGCTTTAGATGGTGTTGTTTTAGCCAGGTGTCTTGTTGAAGCCTTCTCTAATGAACTGAATGGAGAAACAAAAGAGAAAGCTGAAGAGGAATATAAGAAAAGAAAATTAAGTTGGATTTGAAGAAATTTGCCGAAGAGAGGAGATGGAGAAGCTTTGAGCTCATCAGTATAGCTTACATGGTGGGTTTCATACAGCAGACTGGGGGGAAGTTGATGAACTTCTTGAGAGATAAAATGTTAGCTTCGACTATAGCTGGGTTGGTGTTGAAGAGTGAAGATTTTGATTGTGAGAAGCTCAGCAATTCTTGGTGAAACCATTTATATTCTGTTTTATTAGATGCTATAAGATTCCAATTTTTTTATATCTTTTGTACACCTTTTGGTACTCTTTTGTTATACTGTTAGCAGTGCTAACTGATTTATGTGATGGATCAGGAGGGGGTTTTTGTGTTCAGATGTCTCCTGGTTTGTTTGATTAATTTAGTTAATGGTGCTTGAAGTTTTGTACTATACATTTTGAACTTCTATGGAAAATATTGTCTACATCATAGACATAATCAATACTCAATGGCATAAATGGTTCCTGACTTTGTAATCATTCCCCTGAAAAATAGAGGAAAATTCTTTAGTATGGCATCCAAAACAAAAGGTCATTTTTTTGAATCAATGGTTGTTTTGCTATCAACAAGCATGCTGCGCATTGCCCCAGAATTATCTTGGATGACATTTTAATAATGACGCAGCCTATCTGTGCGCAAATTCAACCTAGACTTGTTGTCAAGATTGCCTGATAATTGAATCATCTAAGAAGCCTTGTAACTTCATAATGATCCTTTTAGTGGAGTAGGTGAGGAGACGTGCCTTGTCAACATTTCTTTTCTGGTTAGCAAAGGTGACATTCTATTATATTGATTTATTTATTTCTCCCTGGGAAGGTTTAGGTGGTCCATCATCTCCATGTGTTATATTAACTAAAGAATCACAGTAGGTGACAATTTTTTATTTTTGAGTGGAATCTGACATTGATTTCTCAATTAGATATTAAGATTAACTCACAAGCTGTCTAACTTAGGCTTGGCTAACTGGTGCACAGCCTGATGTCACTAATGTGGGATGACCTTGGATGAAGGATGAGATTAAGTTGGTCTGAACTTCTGTACACTGGTACAGCTTGTGCCGAACTCTCTCCAGCCTTGGCAGCCGTAGTTGAGGTTTGATTTAGACCTTGATCACAATCAAATCTGAAGGGAAAAAGGGAATCAATATTCCTCGGTCTCTTTCATCATAATGTAGATTGAAATCAAACTATTGAAGTCTAATTTAGCATTGGGCTTGCCAGTCTTACAGGTTATTCAGTTCCTAAAAAAATCATGTCTTCTTTAGATAAAAAAAATTAATAGTGAAGTGTAAAAAATTCATCCAGTATTGACAATCTGAAAGTTTAAATTCAATTAAATTCATGGGATTGTGGTGCTTTGTTCTTCAGATATGTTCTTCTGTTTCCTCATTTTTCAGGGTCTCAATGTCTCATGCTTATTTTGGAGTCCCATATTGCTTTGTTTGGGGTGTTTTTGCTTCTTAATTTTTGCATGGGGTTTGGTTAGCTGTCCAGGCAGGCTGGGGCTGTTTTCTTTTGGGGTGTTTCTGATATAGAATGCATGTTTTGTTGAGGGTTTGAGTGTATTCTCTATGGGTGTTATTTCTTCTAATCTTAATAAAATCTTTCTTTTGCTGATAAAAAAAAAAATTAAATAAATAAATTCACGGGATTGTAGAAGTCTTTGAATTAAGCCTGCAAATTGGGCTGACTTTTAGCACACTTGATTTGCTAAATACTCTTCACCTAATGGGTTTTCCTCCCTTTTTCTTTATGCTAACATGACATAATTTATCAAGAAATTGAGACTTCATTAAATAAAAAAAAAAAAAAAAAAATTATCAAGAAATTGAGGATCTGGTGACTGGACAGGACTAAACTGTGAATGAAGCCCACTTAGCTTAGAGTGGCTGCTATGGCTTGTGAGTTATGACTGAGATGGCTGCTGCATAAACTTCAAGAACAAACTTGTCATTTACCTTCAGAATTGGACAAAGAGAAAATAGTATAAAAAACAATTAATACTATCTCGCATCCAAACATATATATGTATAATGTTTTTGTTGCCATCATATTGCATTATTGAGGTTCATTACCTTCTAAAGATTCCTCCCAAGATCCATCCTTTGAGCAATTTCTGTCCATCTTCGTCTCTTTTGGACACAAGCATGTACTATATATGACCTTAGAGGAGCATAAGGATAATTAATGGAAGTGGTCGAGGACATTGTTATTGTTGGGGCTGGAATAGCTGGCCTCACAACATCCTTAGGACTTCTCAGGTACTACACATGTGTGCGGACACACAACACACATATGTAAAATGAGGATCTGAGAGGAAAAAAGAGAAAGTAGGACTAACAGGCTTGAGCTTTGCAGGCAGGGATATCGGAGCTTAGTCTTGGAATCATCAGACAGTTTGAGAATCACAGGATTTGCTTCCGCAACGTGGACCAATGCTTGGAAGGCTTTGGATGCTGTTGGCATTGGTGACTCCCTCCGTCAACAACATGACCAGCTTCATGGGTAACTAAGACACTCCCTCCCTGTAGTGAATATCCTCTACAACAATTTTAATTTAATTTTATCTTTGGAAATTTTATATTAACATGTATAGACAGTCACTATATGGGAAATCATGGTCTGAGGTGTTCCCTATCGGGTGAATTATCTGAGACACCCCTTCATTACCTTGAAATGGTCTAATTGAGGTGCTATTGGAAATGAGCAACACTGAAAATGGGCTGTGACCAAAAGAATAGGAGTGCCAATTATTTTAATTACCTAATTTATCATATTGCCATTTAGCTGGTGAAGGAAAGGGTAAATTTATACAATAAACCAAGCATTTTCCATAGAGTAGTATGGAGTTGGTTGCTATACCTGTGCCCAGTGTGATACTAGCATTGGTTTAATGAATGTGTGCCTCACTTAAAATTTTGCTTATGGTTCTCTGTGTTAGAATAAAACTGATATGCACATATCTGATTGCAGAATTGTGACAACTTCTACAATTTCGGGATTTCTGACTGCAGAAATGTCATTCAAGAGCAAAGGGACACAGTAAGCTTTTACATGGACTATCATAATAGTATTAGGTCATCAATAACTGTTGAAGGGATGCCTAATATGAGACCAATAACTTTGTTCAGTTCTGAGAATTGGTGGTAACTGGTGAATGTGTAGTGGAGACCATGAAGTTCGGTGTCTGAAAAGGAAGGTGTTATTAGAAGCCCTTGAAAAGGAACTACCAATTGGGACTATCAGGTACTCGTCTAAGGTGGTTTCCATTGAGGAATCAGGCTACTTAAAGCTGGTGCATCTTGCTGATGGAACCATCCTCAAAACCAAGGTATTATAAGTGAATTATGTTTGTTGTTAGCTAGAATTGATGGACGCTGATCATGACATAGGTGGATGAAATTAATATTTGATAGGTGTATAACAACAACAATCATACTCATTAAATTCCCATTAAAAAAATTAAATTTATACTTATTGAATGGGATTTATTGGTCAGCATTAGTCCTTGTTCATAACTCTATTGAGCAACACCTTATAAAATGGTGACATCACCAATCCAACTGAGAGTGATTAATAGTTTTGATTACGATCCAATATATATTTGTAATTTGTTTACCTCATCTTATATCGGAAAGTCCTATATGTAATTACTCAGGCCTTAATGTTGTGAAAATGTGTGAATGAAAGGTGTTGATTGGATGCGACGGAGTGAACTCTGTGGTTGCAAAATGGCTGGGCTTCAAGAAACCGGCTTTTGCAGGGCGATCTGCCATTAGGGGCTATGCAGATTTCAAGGGTGGTCATCGCTTTGAGCCCAAATTCATGCAGTTTGTTGGGAAAGGTTATCGATATGGTTTCATCCCTTGTGATGATAAGAGTGTCTATTGGTTTTTCACTTACACTCCCTCCAGCCAAGGTAAGCCCTACATCCCACTCTGTGTTTTTTGTATTCACCTCATGTGTGCCTTGTATAATATGTGTATGCATGCTGCCCAAGTGCCCAGACATAAGAATTGTAAGACACATCAAATCGCATGGTCTTATTAAAAATGGATTATTAAAAAAATACAATTCTCAAATAAAATTCATTGTGTATAAGGAAAAGGAGAATAAGATTCCATGGTCCAGGAAAATAAAAAAATGGAAAAAAGAGAGAATCATTTGAGAAAAATAATATAACAATATAGCCTTCATGCAGTTGACAATGCATAACAATTGTGCATCTTCTTTGTTTGTATTTTAGTTATTCTTACTATTGTAGTTCCTAAAATCTTTTCATTCACTTCATTATATAATATAGACAGAGAGATGGAAGAGAACCCATCTAAGATGAAACAATATGTGACGAGCAAGCTTGGGAAGGTGGCCGATGAAATAATGGCTGTTTTAGAAAACACTGAACTGGATAGTATAACATGTGCCCCTCTAACATTTAGACATCCATGGGAATTGCTATGGGGAAATATCAACAGTGGCAATGTCTGTGTAGCCAGCGATGCATTCCACCCCATGGTACCAGACATTGGCCAAGACGGTTGTGCAGCTTTAGAAGATGGTGTTGTTTTGGCCAGGTGCCTTGCTGAAGCCTTGTCAAATAAACCGAGTGGAGAAACAAAAGAGAAAGTTGAAGATATTGAGGAATATAAGAAAATTAAGGTGGCATTGAAGAAGTATGCCAAAGAAAGGAGATGGAGAGGCTTTGAGCTCATCAGTATAGCTTATATGGTGGGTTTCATTCAAGTGGGTGATGGGAAGATGATAAGCTTCTTGAGAGACAAAATGTTGGCACCATTCCTAGCTGGGTTGCTGTTGAAGAAGGCTGATTTTGATTGTGGGAAGCTGAGTCATTCTTGATGTAACCATGTATATATGCACTTATTTAATTGCTATCATCATAAGATTCCATGTTTTCATTTCTTTCCTACATCTTCTCGGACAGCAGATGGAGCATGGTCTTTATGTCATTGATTAATGATTATGTACGGCACATTTTCTTGTTTTAATGTGTAATTTTAGTTCATATGTTTATAAGCTTATTTGCTTCCAAACAATGCCACCCCTTGGCACGATGTTATGCTTGTCTGGTCATTGAATCATGTAAAAGCCTTATTAGCCCTTCATCCCACTCTGTTTTTATGTATCCACCTCATGTATATCTTGTATTATATATATTGTAAGCTGCCAAAAACTACATCATGTTATCAAAATTGGATGATTTAAACAACTCAATTCCTATATAAAATTCTATGTGTAAAATGAAAAGACTAATATGATGCTTGAAATCACTTGGTCATCCATTCCTTTTTCATTATTTTGGGGGTAGATTTGTTAGTATTTGATCTATTCTCACTTTTGTAGTTCCTCAATTATTTATTTACCCAATTATATGGTATAGACAAAGAGATCGAAGCGGACCCAGCTAAGATGAAGCTTGGAAAAGTAGTTGATAAAATGTTAGCTGTTATAGAAAACACTGAACTGGATAGATGGTCTAACGTCTTCTCTGTTAAGATTCAGACATCTGTGGGAACTGCTATGGTGAAATAACAGCAATGGCAATGTTTGTGTAGCTGGGAATGCATTCCACCATTGATCCCATGACACCAGACATTCATTAACCAAGGTGGTTGAGCAGCTTTATGAGAAAGTGTTGTTTTATCCAGTTGTCTTGCTAAAATCTAGTCAAACTGAGTGGAGTAACAATAGAGACTGAAGAAGAGGGGAATACAAGAAAATTAAGTCGGCATTATAGAAGTAAACTGAAGAGAGAAGATGGAGAGGCTTTGAGCGCATCAGGTGGGTTTCATACAGCAGAGTGGTGGGAAGATGATGAGCTTCTTGAGAGATAAAAAGCTGGCTTCGTTCATTGCTGGGTTGCTGTTGAAGAGTGCCGATTTGATATTGAAGAAGAAAAATATGATGGCTAGTAATGATATGATTATCCCATAAGAGGTACTAAAAAGATAATTTAAATTATGCAGAAGCAAAATTGGCATGAATCCTAGAAGCTGAAGGTGACATTCGTTTTTTGTCTCTCTCTGGGAAGGTTTATGTGGACCGTCTCCATGTGTTACATTAACTTATGAAGCGGAACTTTGTGACATTTTTTTAAGGGTGGTAGGTGTTTGTGTTGGGTGGGGTGGGATTGGTTGTGTCTGTGTTGGATGGAATCTAACAGTGACCCCTTAATAAGATATTTAGATTAACTGAATCTAACATTAATCCCTTAATAAGATATAACATTAACTCTCCAGCCATCTAACTGAGGCTTGGCCAACTTCTGAACTGCCCGATGTCATTAAATTACACTGAACTTGCGTTAATTGGGGTTGGCATTCTTTGTTAAAGTTCTGTTTCATTATACAGCGGATTGACATTGTACCCTTGCAGCCTAATTTAGATTTGGACTTGCCAGTCTTATAGTTCATTCAAGAGTCTATTAAGCTCCCAATAAAATCATGCCATGTTAAGAAAAAATGGCCAAATGTATAAAAATCAGCCAATATTGACAATCTGAAATTTTAAAAATTCAATTGAATTCATGGGATAGTAGAATTCTTTGAAGAAGTCTACAAATCGTGTGGTCAGAAAGTCATTAAATTAGGCCAACTTTTGTTATGATTGATTTGCTAAATACTCATCACCTAGTGGGTTTTTTGCCTTTCCCTTTATTCTAGCATGACATAATTTCTTTCTCAAGAAGATGATGATGTGGTGTCTAGATAGGACTAACCTGTAAGTGAAGCCAACTTAGCTTAGAGTGGCTGCTATAGCTTATAAGTTATGGCTAGGATGGCTGCTGTTCAAATTTTAAAACCAACTTGTCATTTTCCTTGAGAACCAAACAAACAGACAATAGCTATTAAAATTAAAAATTAAAAAACGAAAAAAATCTTGCATCCAATCATGTGTTGGCTGCCATCATCTTCATCATCTTGCATTATTTGAGGTTCATTACCTAACACAGATTCCTCTCAAGATCCATCCTCTATATAATTTCTTGTCCATCTTCCTTTCTCTTGCACACAAACATTTATGGTCATATTAGAGAAGCACAAAGATAATGGAAGTGGTTGAGGACATTGTGATCGTAGGGGCTGGAATAGCTGGCCTCACAACATCCTTAGGACTTCACAGGTAACACACACACGTGCAGACACGCAAACACACATGTATAATGAGCTAACAAGCGTAAGATTTGCAGGCAGGGATATCGAAGCTTAGTCTTGGAATCATCAGATGGTTTGAGAATCACAGGATTTGCTTTCTCTACATGGACCAATGCTTGGAAGGCCTTGGATGCTGTTGGCATTGGGGAATCCCTCCGGCAACAACATGACCAGCTTCATGGGTAACTACGAAACTCTCTCCCCTGTAATGAAGTTTGTAGGCTTGAATCCTCTACAACAATTTATTTTTTATTTTTATTTTTATTTGTGGGAAATTATATTAACATTTAGCCAGTCACTGTGTGAGAAATCATGGTATGAGGTGTTCCCTATTGGGTGAAATCTAATAGACCCCTTCCTTACCTCGAAATGGCCTAATTGACTAAGCCATTGGGGCTAGCCTAGTGGTGTGGGAGGGTGGGGTAAAGGGTAGGATTAGGATAGGTTAGGGGTTTGAACCCCTCCAATTGCACACCCCCCCCCCCCCCAAAAAAAAAAAAAAGAAAAAAGAAAAAAGGAAGAAAGAAAGAAAAGAAATGGTCTAATTGACAGGCCAATGGAAATGTGAGGGCCGTGACCAAAAGAATAGGAGTGCCAATCCACCAGCAGAAGTGGACTAAAAGATTTTTCTTTGAGTTCAAAAGAAAAGGGACTCAATTTTTCCATTACATACCTAATTTATTATTTCCATATCAATTGATGAAGGAAGTGGGTGAATTTATACAAAAAACTAAACATTTTCCATAACAGCAGTCTGTCATGGGTTCGTATTGCCATGCCCACTATGATACTATCAGTTGTCTCAAAATCCTTGATTAACCATTAAAATTTTGCTCATGCCACCTGTATTGGGATAAAACTGAAATGCAGAAATCTAAGTGCAGGATTGTGACAACCTCTACAATTTCAGGACTTACCACTTCAGAAATGCCATTCAAGACAAAAGGGACGCGGTAAGCTTTAATTTACATGACAATAGCAATATGAGACTAAAAACTTTTGTTTAGTTGTGAGAATTGGTGGTGGCTGGTTAATGTGTAGTGGAGACCATGAAATTCGGTGTGTGAAAAGGAAGGTGTTATTAGAAGCTCTTGCAACGGAACTGCCAAGTGGGACTATCAGGTATTCCTCTAAAGTGGTTTCTATTGAGGAATCAGGCCACTTAAAGCTGGTACATCTTGCTGATAACACCGTCCTCAAAACCAAGGTATTATGTATACTGCCTGTCGCATTGGTGGACTAAATTAGTATTTGATGGCTGTCTACCAAAAATAATCATACTTACTGAATTCCAATTAAATGGAAAAAGGCAAAAAAAAAAAAAAAAAAAAATCATACTTAATGAACGCAATCGACCGGACAATATTAGTCCTCTCATTCATAACTCTATTGGGACAGTATAACGTCTTATAAGATGGTAACATCACCTATCTGAAGGTGATCGATTAATGGTTTTTCTTATCTTATATCAAGAAGGCATATATCTAACTACTCAGGCCTTAATGTTGTATTGATGTGTGAATGAAAGGTGTTGATTGGATGCGATGGAGTGAACTCTGTGGTCGCAAAATGGCTGGGCTTCAAGAAGCCGGCTTTTGCAGGGAGATCTGCCATTAGGGGTTACACAGATTTCAAGGACAGTCATGGCTTTGAACCCAAATTCATGCAGTTCTTTGGGAAGGGTAATCGATCAGGTTTCATCCCTTGTGATGATAAGAGTGTCTATTGGTTTTTCACCTACACTCCCTCCAGCCAAGGTAAGCCCCTCTTCCCACCCTGTGTTCTTTTATTTACCGCATGTATGCCTTATATTATATGTGTATGCATCCTGCCCAGGCATAAGCATTCTAAAGACCTACCATAGATAGGCCTCAACAAACCACATCGTCTTATCAAGATTGGATTATTAAAAAATCTAATTCCCAAAAATTTACTGTGTAAAAGGAAAAGGAGAATAGGACTCCAAGTTCAAGAATCAGAAATCATTTGATAAAAATGAAATAGCGATATAGCCTCCATTGGACTGAATATGCATAAGAATTCTGCATCTTGTTTGTGAGTTTTTAAGCAACTGTCACTTCTGTAGTGCCTAAAATCCTTTTGTTCTCTTCATTATATAATATAGACAAAGAGATTGAAGACGACCCAGCTAAGATGAAGCAATTTGTGGCGAGCAAGCTTGGGAAGGTGTCCGATAAAATAATGGCTGTTGTAGAAAACACAGAACTCGATAGTATAGTATCTGCTCCATTAAGATTCAGACATCCGTGGAAATTGCTATGGGGAAATATCAGCAATGGAAATGTTTGTGTAGCTGGCGATGCATTCCACCCCATGACACCAGACATTGGCCAAGGCGGTTGTTCTGCTTTAGAAGACGGTGTTGTTTTAGCCAGGTGCCTTGCTGAAGCCTTGTCAAATAAACCAAGTGGAGAAACAAAAGAGAAAGTTGAAGAAGAGGGGTACTTATAAGAAAATTAAGGTGGCACTGAAGAAGTATGCCAAAGAGAGGAGATGGAGAGGATTTGATCTCATCAGCACAGCTTATATGGTGGGAATCATACAGCAGAGTGATGGGAAGATGATGAGCTTCTTGAGAGACAAAATGTTGGCTGCATTTCTCGCTGGGTTGTTGTTGAAGAGGGCTGATTTTGATTGTGGGAAGCTCAGCAATATTTCTTGATGCAACCAAGTTTTTTGTATCTTTCGTAGACCTTTTGCTACTCATTTTGTTATCTTGTTGCTGTGCTAGTTCAGTTGTGTTATAGATCATGATCCTTGGTTTTCTTGATTTTAGTTAATGGCACCAGAAATGATCATTTTGGATAAACAGGATAGCAGTCCAACTCTGAGATGAACCCGACGTGTGCAAATGCATGTCCTAAATATGTTTTGCTTGAATAAGGAATTGATCAATGTGCAACGAAATAAATGGTACCTTATTTCTAATAAATACAATCCCCCAAAACGTTAAAGAAAAATTACCCCAGTATCTGCTACATCCCAATAGTACTATCTGATCTCCCATCCAAAACAAAAGGTCATTGGTGGTCTGCAGTCAACAAGCAAGCTGCCCGTCATGGTGTGAGTTGATCAGGATAAAATTGTTGTTTATCTAGATTGGATAGTTTTGGGTAGGAGTTGGGAAATTAATTTACCACTCTAAATCATGGTATGAAATGTGTCATTGTAATGCCAGTCATTGGGAACTTAATTGACCAAAAAACTAGACATAATTGACCAATGGGGATTTGCACCCCAGTATGCTCTTAAAGGATTGTGACATTAAATGTCAGAACTTAGATATATAGAGTTGCACCAAGTATATTTTGGTTTACTTTCTAATTTGAATGAAGGCAACCATCAACATTTTAAGGGCTATTTTAAATTGTATTAAAGTTCAAGGTGCCAGTTAAAATGAAATATGATATAGAATTTAGGAGATTTTCTACAATTTACCCTTTTCTTTTCTATATACCATTGGTAATTAAGTTGGCTACTCAATAATTGTTGTGCATCTTGTTTGTTTCTTTCTGAGCTCACTTGTGTAGTTGATCAGATTTTTTATCTACTTTATTATATGGTATAGACAAAGAGATGGAAGAAAACCCAAGTAAGATGAAGCAATTTGTGGTAAGCAAGACTGGAAAGGTATGCCATGAAATCATGGCTATTGTAGAAAACATGCACTGAAGGGGAAAGTATAATATCTTCTCCATTACGATTCAGGCACCCATGGAAATTGTATGGGGAAAAATTAGCAATGGAAATATTTATGTAGCCAGGGATGCGACCCACATCATCAGTATTGAGAACTGTTTTGGGATAATATCAGCAATGGAAATGTTTGTGTAGCGAGAAATCATAAAACATATCCCATTTTAGACTTGTAAGTCTTGGCAATATCATCTACAGTATTAAGATAGAACAGTTCAACCAATTAATTAGAGGTGTTTTGATTCATTGTATTGAGTTACATGCCATCACTTCTACAGTGTATCTTGTCGAACGTACACACTCAGTGCATAAAGTAATTTCTGGTGCTCGTTCCTGTCAAAGTAAATTTCTAACTTCTCCATTTGTTCTATTCAAGCCAGTTTCATCATATCACTTGGAGGAAAGGGGTGGATGATGTTGCTATCGTTCCTAAACTCGTTCGCACGCTCATGAAAATGAAAGCAAATATGGCTACAGGCCTATAAGGCTGTCAACATTGACCCCAGAAGAGTCTATTATAGACTTTGAGTGGAGTTTTATACATAAGACTTTTTTTTAGTTTAATTCTCCGTAAAGCACTCGCCATGTTTCCAATTTAGTACCGCTGTCCTTGTCAATGGGAAGCCTACTTTTTTTTTTCCCCCTCTTGAAAGACTAGTCCCAGGTGTTCCATTTGGCTTTGCATTTTTTTTCCCCCTCTTGAGAGACTAGTCCCAGGCGTTCGATTTGGCTCTGCATAATCCTTAAGCACGTGGTCTTCCCGTCCCATAAACACTGAGCAATTATTAGGCTCTTTGGGCGTTGGGACAGTCCCCTTATTTGTTCATTTGTTCATCATGCGCATCGAGTTCTAGCTTGTCCCTGAATATTGAGCAGAGTTCTATTACAACCTCCAGAGGCAATCGAGATGGGCAAAAGCAGTACTCTTATGGTCTTACTGTTAGGTGTGGTATATCTCTTTCACATGAAGTGAGACCCACCTACTATCTATCGTCAAAAGAAACGGTCAATTTAGCTAAATCCAAACTCTGTTCCCGGCCCATGCTCGAAAAAGCTCACCTGACATCTGGGGCTGCTATTCAAATCTCAAAACAAACTTGTCGCTGACCTCCTAGAGTCCAAACAAACAGTGTCGTTTTATTTGTATGCAAACATACGTATAGGCTGACACAATCATTTTCATCTCACCGAAGTGCACATTTATCACCTTGAAAGAGCTCTGGCCGGATACTCTTATATAATAGCAAAAGCTGATTGGCAAAGCCATTGAGAAGTCAGAGGTTAAGAGGGCCAAAAATATAATGGAAGTGGCTGAAGACATTGTGATTGTGGGAGCAGGAGTAGCTGGCCTCACGGCATCCTTAGGACTTCACAGGTATGGGTCCTATTTGATCAGAGTTCAATAGGTCATTGGCTACACAACGAGGGATAGTCCCCAAAACAACCCCCCCCCACCCCTCTCTCTCTCTCCAGGACAGGCGCCGACAAAAACTGACGTGATCATGAACTAACTGACTTCAGTTTTTGCAGGCTGGGATACAAAAGCTTAGTCTTGGAATCATCGGATGGCATGCGAGCCACAGGATTTGAATTGATGGTATGGACCAACGCTTGGAAGGCCTTGGATGCTGTTGGCATTGGCGACTCCCTCCGTCAACAACATGAACAGATTCATGGGTAATTACTACAATCTACAGACTCCCTCCCTGCCTCCCTGTAATGAAGTTTGTGGGCTCTAACTGCTCTAAAACCATTTTTTATAGCAATTTTCAATAACCAATGCAGCCAACCAATCCCCATATGAGAAATCATGGTATGGAGCCCATATGGGTAGCCTAAAAATGTCGGGCAGGTATACGGCTCTTGAATCAAAAGTCTTAATTGATTCTTGGTACCTTTATACCCAATTTTTTTAAAAAAATAAAATAAAATAATTTGGGTAAGAAGAGCAATGTCATTTAGGCTACAGTCCCATTGGGACATTGGAAAAATGCTACACCGCAGATGGGCCGTGACCGAAAGATTAGAGTAGGGTAGGCACTAGGCAGGTTGGTATGGCCATGCCAACCCATACAGTATGTACAATTGGTTCAATAATTGTGAGCCTAACTCAAAGTCCTCTATTAACCATTAAAATACTGCTGTTCCTTTTTATTTATACCATAAAACTAACCCAGCAGATATATGAGTGCAGGATTGTAACAATCTCTACAGTTTCTGGACTTCCCAATGCAGAGATGTCATTCATGACCAAAGGGGGAATGTAAGTTTTTGGAAGAAAAGTAGTGATATTGTTATTAAAATGGGATTACATACACAATAAAATAATTATCTCACTATAATGCACGAGAGAGAAATGGGTTAGTGAGTTTGAAGGGAAAGAGAGAGAGGATGGGGAGAGTGAAGAAAATTAATGTGGGAAAAAAATGAGAAATGAAGAGGTTACGAGAATTTGAGTTTTACAAAGGGTAATGTGGGACAAAATGTTTTTCTTGTACCGAAATTTAATGTTCTTAATTAAGAGACCAACTTGAAAGGCCTCATTTTTTCCCCCCCAAAAAAAAAGAAAAAAGAAGTCAACCTTTTTAAAAAATATGTGCGTTCATGCATAATATCTTAATTATTTTTTGGGGAAAATCGTGAGAAGTGGATTAATGAATTCGAGTTCAAATTGATATAAGATCACTCTTTTGTGCCCTTTAATCTTATGATTATAAAGTAATAATAGTGATATTGAAATTTAATAAGAAAAAAAAAAAAGCATAAATATAGAGATGAGATACCCTTGCCTTTGACCACTTTTTAATAATATAAATTTAATTTTAATGAGTTGTGAGAATTGGTGGCTAAAATGTGCAGAGGAGACCATGAAGTTCGGTGTGTGAGAAGGAAGGCGTTATTAGAAGCCCTTGGAAATGAACTGCCAAGTGGAACCATCAGGTACTCCTCCAAGGTGGTTTCCATCGAGGAATCAGGCTACTTTAAGCTGGTCCATCTTGCTGATGGAACCGTCCTCAAAACCAAGGTATTATAATTGTTTTATTAACGCCCAAAAAAAAAAAAAAATGGTTCCACTCTCAGTTCATATTTGTTTGGTTGAAATAGAATGAAAGGAATGGAATCCCATTCCAATTCATTTCAAACAACATTTTTGGATGAGGTAATTAAATGGGAATGGAATCAAACACTATTACTGACTTATAATGATATTCATTCCGTAATATTTATTTCAATCTCATTATATTCTAGACTATTTTAAGCATGAAATCAGAATCCATTCCCACTCATTCTATTTCAACCAAATAAACATGGCCTCATTGAATTCCAATTAGAGAGAAAAAAATATATATCAATTGAATATTTGAATGGGATTATTATTGTTATTATTATTTTTTGTAGTATTATTATCAAATAGACAACATAAGTAGGGGTGTAAACGAGCTAAGTTAAGCCGAGTAGTAGATTGCTTAAGTTCAATTCATTAAATTAGTAAGCTCGAAACTAAAGTTTGAGTTCAGCTCATTTAACTTATAAACGAGTTTGAATGAGTTTTTTATCGAGTTGAAACCAAATAGTACTTTTGATAAGCTTTAAATTGATACTTGAACTTAGCTCATTTATTTCCCGAGCGAGCTATATATCTAGTCGATCTCGAGTCAAGCTTGAGTAGCTTGCCTCATTTTACGGCTCTAAATATAAGTCTTTTGTAAGGCGTTCAAATTTTTAGCCCAACTAATCTCTTAGAATAACTTTAAAAGGTGGACTAGTGATTTCTAAGAGTTACACCTTCAATAAGAGGAGTTTTAAAGTTCGACCTCTCACTCTTTTTAAAGGTCAACTACTAGTCAAATTTATTTTGAACAATTAATTGACAAAAAGTGAGTGTTGGCTTTACTCGTGTGTTAGGGGATTAATCAGACCCAATACCTTTGCTTAAAAAAAAATAGAAAAAAAAGGAAGAGGAAGAGGAAGAAGAAGAAGCAGAAGACACCTACTATCTGCTCCCCCTCAATTAATGCCGGCATAGGTGGTAGTTGGCCACAAAAGGGTTTAAGGTCATATGTCTAATTACTGAGGCCTAAGCATGGTATTAATGTTTAAATGAAAGGTGGTGATTGGGTGCGATGGGGTGAACTCGGTGATTGCAAAATGGCTGGGCTTCAAGAAGCCGGCTTTCGCAGGGCGATCTGCCATCAGGGGGTATGGACATTTCGAAGGCAGTCTGGGCTTTGAGCCCAAATCCATGAGGCTCGTTGGGAATGGTGTTAGAGCTGGTCTCACCCGTTGTGATTATAAGAGTGTGTATTGGTTCTTGAGCTACACTGCCTCCACCCAAGGTAACCCTTTCATTCCGCCCTGCCTATCCTATTATTGGTTATACCCAAATTTTATTATATACTATACCTTTTTTTTTAGTAAGTTATCTTGGCCTATTTCCATCGAGGTTTGGATTATAATTTAAATTCAAGACCTTCCATTTTATTTAAGTCATGGACTTTTGTTATCTATGTTATCCTTAAGAACTTATCAATTTAGCTAAAACAGTCAAAATAGTTGCAATTTTTTTATTTTATTATTATCATGCAATAATAGTCGATTTTGATCAATTTTCTATGTTATAACTTATAAGACCTCAAACGTAATTGTTTGTTGGTAAATTATTATTATGGGGAGAGTTGCAGATAAGTCCAGCTACGAGCAAATAATTACAATTCATAATAAATGACTATTAACTTAACTAAAAATGATTACTAACTATAATTATTTCCTAGATATTTGTAGTTCCTATTCCCATATGTAATTTCGCCTACTATAATAAATGACCTATTCTTTGTAGTTCCTAGATTTTTTTTTCCCCTTTTCACTTCACTTTATTGTATGGTGTAGACAAAGAGATGGAAGAGAACCCAGCAAAGATGAAGCAATTTGTGGTGAGCAAGCTTGGAAAGGTGGCTGATAAAATTATCTCTGTCATAGAGAACACTGAACTGGATAGTATAATATCTTCTCCACTAAGATTCAGACACCCATGGGAACTGCTATGGGGAAATATCAGCAATGGCAATGTTTGTGTAGCCGGTGATGCACTTCACCCCATGACACCAGACCTTGCCCAAGGAGGTTGCGTCGCTTTGGAAGACGGTGTTGTTTTAGCTAGGTGCCTTGGTGAGGCCTTGTCGAATAAAGCGAGTGGAGAAACAAAAGAGAAAGACGAAGAGGAGGAGGAGGAATATAAGAGAATTGAGGTGGCATTGAATAAGTATGCTCGAGAAAGGAGGTGGAGATGCTTTGAGCTCATCACTACAGCTTATATAGTGGGTGTCATTCAGCAGAGTGGTGGGAAATTGATGAGCTTCTTGAGAGAGAAAGTGTTGGCTCCATTCCTAGCCGGGTTGCTATTGAAGAAGGCTGATTTTGATTGTGGGAGGCTCAGCAACTCTTGATTGAACCATTTTGTACTCCGATTCACTGATGCCCAAAGATTCCAAGTCTTGGTATCTTTCTCATGACTTTCTTGGAAATCAGATGGAGTTCTTTCCCATTTCCTGGATCAATCTGTAATTCCCCCTAGTTTTCTTCTTCAATAAAGCAATGAATATTTAGTTATTTGAGGGCGGGTCTTCAAACCTTGGATGGGAGGGTTTCCTGGAAAGTTTTCCCATAGTATCATCCGAGGGCTCATTTAAGCTATCCATAACATTGCTGGCAAATCACCGTTAAATGTACAGATGGTCTTAACAAAAAATAAAACAAGTAGTAAGAATTCTATAAAATGGGTGATGAAAAGTCATCAAATTACACTGACTTTTACCACGCTTGATTTGCTGAGTTCTAATGATCTAGTGAGTTCTGATGCGTTTTTCTTTTTTAAAAACATTTACTGACAAAAACACAAAGGCCTCACATGTCAACATGTGTGCACGTTCACATGTCCGTCATGCTATTTAGCCTCAACAAGATATAATTTATCTAAAACTCGACGATCAATCTGATGTCTGGATAACGAGCAGGAGCAAACTGTAAGTTAAGCCCACTTAGCTTACAGTGGCTCCTATGACATATGAGCTAAGGCTGGGATGGCTAGCTGCCGTCCAAGCTTCTAAAACAACAGAGCCAAACAAACAGAAAATACCAAAATATTAATAATAAATAATAAATAATAAATATTTAAAAATAAAAATAAAAATTCTTGCTTTCACCCATACTCATTGGTATCATTATTGTCATTTACATCATCTTTCGCACTATTTGAAGTTCATTACCTTATAAAGTCCCCTCCCAGTATCTATCCTTCACATAATTTCTTCATTTCTTGTCCATCTTCCTCTGCTTTTGGACATAGAATTCTTCTATAACTTTAGAGTAGCATAAAGATAATTAATGGAAGTGGTGAAGGACATTGTGATTGTAGGGGCTGGAATTGCTGGCCTCACTACATCCTTAGGACTTCACAGGTATTATCCAACAGCCGACATTACCGAAGCTTCAAGAGAATGGTAGAGCAAGAAGGCTCTAAAGAGAGTGTTTGTGGGAAAATATCGACGTGGAACCAACGAAGCCCACGTGGGTCGTATTCGAAGAGGTCAGCCACGTATGATGGTGGGACAAATGGAGGGATCCAGGTGGAGGAGAGAGAGAAGCGATCTGGGGGTAGCTTTAGGAGTGGGAGATAGGCAAGGAGAGAGTCGACCTAGTGGGGCGCGACCCGCATTTGGAGAGACTTCAGTCCAAATGAAGCCTTTTTGGAAATCCCCTCAATCAAGGTAGAGATTCCTTGGTTGTTAGCGTTGTTGGTGAGGGGATTGAATTGACCTTAAATGAGGCCAAACGGGACCTTTTTATAAAGCTAAAGGGGTCTGGGATAGCCGTTGGTTGCAGGTGGCAGTCAGACCTAGGGTGATGGGTAGCAGACCTATGTTCTTCTAAGTAGGTCGGCTACCTTACCCTGTTCTAGAGCTGACACCCATACCGGTCAGGCTTTATACCTGTACGAGGTATGGGTTTGACGTGTTAATTGTCCCATCGCCTTTTGAGGTTGTTGGCATGTCACGTCACTTCCCAGCCATTCCCCAGATCGACTATAGAGGTGCAATTCCCGACGCCAAGGGTGCGACCTCCTTAGATAGCCTTCTCTCCATCTACCAAGCCAAGATCCCCCAAATGTCCCATTGCTAAGAGAAGCTAAGGTCGAGCGACCTTGCTTGAGGGTCAAGCTCGCGATCGAGCCCCCCGGGCTCTGCCTCGACCCAGGCTAGTGTTAAATTAGGACTGTACCTTGGGGGTACTTCGAGGGGGATCAAGTAGATCGCTGACCTCGACTCCCATCGCGCGATGCGATAGGCATTCGACTCGATGAGGGTATGATCCCCCACCTCGAGATGTTCCGAGCATCCTTGATAAATAAGGGCTTCCCACTGGAGGGCATCCTCGAAGGGGTGGACGCTCCCTTCGAAGGTAAGTGCAAGATGTGGGCGATAAGGCCACCTGGGTGAGGTCGACCTAATGGTGCCAGCTAGGCATCAATGATGGTGATGTGGGTCAACCATTATGGTCAACTTCCCGCGTGGCGAGATGCGATTGGTCTGACGTGGCAAGGAAATTTTGGGGTATCAACAGAGAGAAACTTCAATAAAAAGAAGATAAGAATCGGCTGGGGTTTTCTAGAGAGAAAGGCGGTGGAGAAATCTGGCATATTCTAGAGAGTCGTCGGTGGTGAGAGACGTACAGGAAGATTATGACCTTCCCGAGTGTGGTCGCACCGACCTGTTTCACCGCCGCCACGCGCGCTCGCGCGTTTCCCCAGGTTCACCTGTATTTACCTGCTTTTCTGTTTTCTGATGGTGCTAATCCATTTAGGATTAGCGTGCAAATGAGAGTCGCCACCTGGAAGGGTCCAGGACCAATTTTATTGACCAGAGATGGGTTCGTAACTAAGGTACATGTTGGGAAAGTGTTAGGCACCCAACAATGCCCGGTAATAAACCGGCCCTCATTCTTGTATTCATTGACCATATTTAAAATTTTAATAAAATCCGGAACACCTGTTAATCATACAATAAATAAATGGCGCACACGAATGATGGATTAATGGCATAGAATAAATAAACAAAGCATAAATATTTAATAACAAAGTATAGAAGCCTTAACAGAATGAAAATAAGAGAAAACGCACTGTCGCGAGTACTCGCAGTCTTACCATGCGTACGCATGGTCTCACCATGCGTACGCACCTACCATGCATATGCATAATAAATTTATGCGTACGCATGACATTTCGCGAGTACTCATGGTTTCACCAAATTATCTTCTCCGCGGATTTGGACCTCCCGAAGAACATTATTGGCCAAAAATGGACAGTGTATACAATAAATCAACTTCTAAACATCCTACATAATTATATAAATAAATAAATACTGCGTACCTCTTAAAAATAAAGCAAATTGAAATTAAATCCTTCCCTCAGGTCCACCGTCAACCCGGCAGCGTCTCCCCTGTTGCGCAAAACAAGCTTTTCCCAGTCTCACTGGTCTAACTCTCTGTTATATTTTCCTCTCTTTTCTCTCAGTTTATTTCTCTCACCTTTCCTATATTTCTCTCACCCTCAGAATAACTAGCAGTTACTCAAAATGCTGCCCTTCATTATTTTCCCTGCCTATTTCCTCCCGTTTGTCCGTCCTTCCGTCCCCCCCTGTTTCTGCCTTCTCCCTCTGTCCCTGAGCTCCCAAGAGCTCCTGCTATTTATAGGAGAAATCACCCGAGCGAGGTCGTCATGCATGACCTCAAACCCCCTTTTCTTTGACCCCCCCACGCTCCCCTTGGTATTCTGGTCGGGCCAATTCAAGGCCAAATCATTCCCCCCGACAACACTTTCGGTCGAAGTGGAAGGCAGGCATCATTCAGATGAAGAAAATGGCATCCCATGCGTACGCATAATATTTTATGCGTACACATGAAACCACCATGCGTACGCATATTATAAATATGCGTACGCACCACACTCCCTGGCTGTCTAATTTAATCGTTTGAACTCCCATTTGCTTGCTTTGCGCGTAGAAAGAGACCCGAGTAGACGGCAAACATTGTGGACCTCATCATCGGGAAATCATCATCAAATGTAGGGACAAAATGGGGTGTCTACACCGAGAGACAAAATTTTGGCCGCATTCCTAGCTGGGTTGCTGTTGAAGAGGGCTGATATTGACCGTGGGAAGCTCAACAATTCTTGATGCAACCATTTATGCTCTATACAATAGCTATCATCATAAGATTCCATGTTTTTGTCTCCTTAACTATAACTTGTCGGATAGAAGATGGGGGCATGGTCTTTCTTTTCATTGATTAATGATTATGTAATGCAAATTTTCTAGTTTTAGCTCATAGTTGGCTGAAGGTGACACTCTTGAAAAAGGTTGGCATGCTGGGTTGAATTCCATTCGCCTTGTATACCCCTTCCCCGGCACTTACCAACCCCAAAAATGAATGATAAATTAAAAAAGGAAAAATAAAAAAATAAAAAAAAAAAGAAAAAAGGATGGGGGTGTAGAGGATAAAAAAGAAAGACGTCTAATTTTTTCTCTGGAAAGGTTTTCGGGTCCATTAAGCAACCCACAATAGTCAAGCATTGAATGTGTGACATGTTTCTAAAGTCATGGCATATGACATTGGTTTCTTGATAAGATCAAACATATAGACAGGGCTGTCCAACTTAGGCCAATCCAATACGCTAATGAAGGCTGAACCTAGATAAAGGACTAGGATTAAAGTTTGGCTGGACTTTTATACGTTTTTCAAACAATCTTTTATCCAACATACCTAATGGCTGCCATTATCATAATCATGATATCATTGTGCATTATTTGAGGTTTACAATTTAGGTTCACAGGCCTTACTCTGTTGCCTTCCAAGATACATGATATAATCTATTTCTCCATCTTCTCATCTGAACACAACATTATCTTGTTAAAAGGCAAAAGCTTATTTTATTGCTCCCATAACATTAGGGGGCCAAAAAGAGAATGGAAGTGGTTGAAGACATTGTGATCGTGGGAGCTGCCTCACAACAGCTTAGGGACTCCACAGGTATCCGACAGAAATATATATGCGTGTATCTACTCAGGTTCTCAAATTATGAACTGACAAGATTATCGGGATTGGATAGTTTAGGGTGGGAGTTGGGAACTTAATTGAGCACTCTAAATCATGGAACATAGACCCTATCAAAGACATCCTTCCAAATTATGTTTCAAATATGATTCGAGGAAGTGTCGTTCTGGGGTGAGACTGGGGATTTCCCGTCATGGGGTACTGCTAAGGATGGGCATTTCACCATTCAATCTGCTTACAATGGCATGCACTAGGCTCAAGGAGAATCCTTCTCAGCTCCCTAACGCTAATTGGATGGCTATATAAAACCTGCCCATTGTTCCAAAAATTAAAATTTTCTTGTGGCTTATTGTTAGAGATGCCCTTCATGCCTCTTCTTTATGCCATGAGGAGACGGAGACCTGAATTTTGCTGGATGCTTAATACAGAAGAGACCTGAATTTTGCTTTCCATCACTAATGAAAAGTTAATACAATAATGCAGCAGCTGCTAAATTCATATACATGCATGCATTTGTTGTGTGTAAAATACCCACATGATTAATAATATACACTCAGTGCATGAAGTAATTTCTTGTGCTCGTTCCCGTCAAAGTAAATTTCCAACCTCACGTGGTTCTATTCAAGCCAGTTTCATCATATCCCTTCGAGGAAAAGGGGTGGATGATGTTGCCATCGGTCATAAAATCATTCGCACGCTTATGAAAATGAAAGGCAAATATGGTCACAAGCCTATAAGTCAGAAGGGCTATTATAGACTTGAGTGGAGTTCTATCCATAAGACTTTTTTTTTTTTTTAGTTTAATTCTCCGTAAAGCACTGGTCATGTCTCGCATATCTCTCAATTAGTACTGCTGTGACGAGGGCCAGTTTTGGGGCTAGGCCAGCAAGGTTGATTAGGGATTCACATTTTGGCAAAAAAATGAAGTCCGGACTAATCCTTCTATTAGGCTTAATTTTATTTTAAGAATGGTTATTGCAATCCATAATTTTATTTACACATCCCATTAATTTTTATTTATCAAGGTTTTATCAAAACTATAAAAAGTTTTTATAAAAATTTGTTACATAATCCAGTAGAAAACATCATTTTGAACGACTTTGGAGGAAAAAGTTTTTCCAAATATACCGTTTAAATGGATTTTTGGATCGTTTATCGTTTCTGTTTAATTTTTGGTCAAAAAGTCTACTTAAACGAAAGATTTTGGAAAAACTTCTTTCTATAAAGTTGTTTAAAATGATATTTTCTAGTAGATACGACCGTCAATTTTCTTAAAAACCTTTTATATTTTTCTAAAACCTTAAGAAATTAAAATCAATGGATATGCAAACAAACTTTATGTTGGTATTAGGAAAAAAAAATGGGTATGGAGGATCCCATTTTAAGAGTTCGCATAGGGTCCCAAAAAACTTAAGACTAACTCTACTGTTATCTTTGTCAATAGGAAGCCTATAGATTTTTTTTCCCTTCTTAAGAGATTAGTCCAGGATGTTTAATTTGGTCTTTACGTACTAATCCCTTGAACACGTAATCCTCCTATTTCACACACACCACGTAATTATTAGCTTTTTGGGCCCTAGGTGCAGTCCTCTTATTTGTTCTTTTTTTTTTTTCCCATTTTTTTTTTTGGTGCAAGAGTCCTCTTATTTGTTCATTTGTTCATCATGCGCATGGAATTATTGTCCCTGAATATTGAGCAGCAATCTATTAGCCGGCAATTGAGACAAGAAAAAATGTTACTCTTTATAGTCTTATGGTCAGGTATGGCATATCGACAGGCTCACAAACTATCTACCAGCGAGACAAAAGGTCAATTCAGCTAAATGCAAATTCCTTGTCCCCCGCCGGCCCATGCTCGATAAAACTCACCCGACATATGGGGCTGCTGTTCAAATATCAAAACAAACTTGTCACTGACTTTCCAGAGTCCAAACAGTGTAGTTTTATTTGTATGCAAAAGCATACCTATAGGCTGACACCATCATTTTCATCATTTATCAACTTGCAAAACGGGGCGGCAAGAGCTCTGGCCGGATACTCTTGTATAAATGCAAAAGCTGATTGGTAAAGCCATTGAGACATAAAGAGGGCCAAAAATAAAATGGAAGTGGCTGAAGACATTGTGATTGTGGGAGCAGGAGTAGCTGGCCTTACAGTATCCTTGGGACTTCACAGGTGTGGGTCCTGTTGGATCAGAGTTTAATAGGTCATTGGGAGGCATAGCCCATCCCCATTCCCTTATTAAACTCTTCCTCCCCTACACATATACTCTGGCCTCCAAAACCCTCCCATTAGCTAGCCAACGGGCCTACATGACACGGGACACAATTTTAATACATAATTTTTAACATAAAGACTGACACGGTCTAAGTCAATTCATTATTTGACAAACCAGTTTGTGTAAAAAATTATGTACAAGCAGGGAATTGAAATCATAAACTAACAGACTTTTGAGTTTTTGCAGGCTAGGATACAAAAGCTTAGTATTGGAATCATGGGATGGCATGCGAGCCACAGGATTTGATTTGATGGTATGGACCAACGCTTGGAAGGCCTTGGATGCTGTTGGCATTGGCGATTCCCTCCGTCAACAACATCAACAGATTCATGGGTACAGACTCCCTCCCTGCCTGCTCTACAACCATTTCTTTTAGCAATTTTCAATAACCAATGCAGCCACCCAATCCCCATATGAGAAATCATGGTATGGAGCCCATAAGGGTAGCCTAAAAAAGTAGGGTAGGTATTACAACTCATGAATCAGAGGTCTGATGATTCTCTTGGTACCTTAATCCCCAAAATAATAAATAAATAAAAATAATAATTGTGAATAAATGAAATAATTTGTGATCATGCCTTTTCTGTTTTTTCCTCCCACAAATTATTTCCTTTCTTCTCATTTATTTGTTTTTTTTTTTTTTTGGGTAAGAAGAGCTGTGTCAGTAAGGCCACAGTCCCATTGGGCCATTGGAAAATTGCAACACGGGAACGGCTATTGCAACCCCCCCTAAAGGTTAAGTTCCCCTCCCCCCCCCCAATTTTTGAACGAGAATAATGATGCTGCAAAATGACCAAAAAGGGCTTTATGTCTTTAACCAAAATGTTGAACCCACCCCTCCCGTTCCACTCTCCGGCACCCCTCTCCGGCAACATTCTCCAGCAACTCTCTCCGACACCCACCCCACCAGCAACCCTCTCCCGCACCCCTATTCTTCCTTCCTCCTCTTCCCTCTTCTTCGCTTCTTCATTTTTTTTTTCTTTCCTTCCCAGAAACCCTCTCCCGCACCCCTCTCTCGTTGGCAATGCTCCCTCCCCTCCCTCCCATCGGCCTTCCCCCTCTTCCCTCTTCTTCTCTTCTTCTTCTTTTTTTTTTTCCTTTCCTTTTCTTCTCCTCTTCCCTCCCGTCCGCAGCAAATGTGGCCAGATTTGACCGTCACCGTCGTCGGAAAAAATGAAGGTTTTGAAAAAAACCTCCCTTGCCTCACACACAAATCTGACCAGAGCAAAAAAAAAAAAAAAAAAAAAAAAAAAGAGGAAAGAAAGAAAGAAAGAAGAGGAGAAGAGGAAGAAGGACAGAAAGTGGTCACTCGCCGGAAAAAATGGAGGTTTTGAAAGAAAAACCTCCTGTTGCCTCACATACAGATCTGACCAGAGCAAAAAAAAAAAAAAAAAAAAAAAAAGGAAGAAGAGGAGAAGAAGAGAGAAGAGGAAGAAGGGCGGTCGCCGTCGCCGTCGCCGTTGTTCGCCGGTCTGCTGTGGGGGCGTGGGGTGTTCTTCCAGATCTCGTGTGGGGGCGGGGGGGGAGTGGGGTGGGTGAAAGATATTTTAGACTTTTAAAGGGGTGGGTATATATTTTTGAGAGATGTAGATGACAGGATGGGACAACTTAACCTTAAGGGTGGTTGCAATAGCTGCTCCCTTGCAACACGGCAGATGGGCCGTGACCAACAGCTTAGTGTAGGACAAGGCAGTAGGCAGGTTGGCATAGCCATGCCAGCCCATATAGTATGTACCATTGGTTCAATAATTGTGGGCCTCTCTCAAGGTCCTCTATAAATTATTAAAATAGTGGTGATGCTTTTTGATTATTCCATAAAGAAACTAATCTGACAAATATATGAGTGCAGGACTGTAATAATCTCTACAATTTCTGGACTTCCCAATGCAGAAATGTCATTCATGACCAGCGGGAGACAGTAAGTTTTTACAAGAGAAGCAGTGTGTTATTAAAATGTGATTACATACACATATGTGCTTGCACAATAAAATAATCATCTCACTATAATGCACGAGAGAGAAATGGGTTAGTGAGTTTAAAGGAAAAGAGAGAGAGAGGATGGGGAGAGTGAAGAAAATTAATGTGGGAAAGAGTCGGAAGAAATGAAAAGGTTGTGAGAATTTGAGTTTTACAGAGATTAATGTGTGACAAAATGTTTTTCTTATACGAAAATTTAATGCTCTTAATTAAGAGACCAACTTGAAAGGCCCTTTTTATCCCAACAAAAAAAGAGCCAACCTTTTTCTAAAATATGTGGGTTCATGCATAAGATCTTAATTATTCTTTGAGGAAAATTGTGAGAAGTGGATTAGTGAATTTGAGTTCAAATTGATATAATATCACTCTTTTGTGCCGTTTAATTTTATGGTTATAAAGTAATAATAGTGATATTGAAATTTAATAAGAAAAAAAAAGCATAAACATAGAGATGAGATACCCTTGCTTTGACCACTTTTTATTTTTATTTTTTATTTTTTGCCTAGCAACAAAGTTTCAGAACTGTTAGAACTTGACTAATTCCCGTTCCCCGTTAGAACCTGACTAATTCCCGTTCCCCACGCGGGACCACCACCCCATGAGGTCGTTTAACGTCTAAACTAATAGTCTTGACTGGTGGCTGACCAAGAGTGTTTGGCTGATTTCAAAACCAGAATGTCTGAATTTACAACTTACCCTTTTACCGCTAAACCAATCCTTGTTGGTTTTTTTAATAATATAAATTTAAGTTTATAGAGTTCAGAGAATTGGTGGCTGAAATGTGCAGAGGAGACCATGAAGTCCGGTGTGTGAGAAGGAAGGCGTTATTAGAAGCCCTTGGAAATGAACTACCAAGTGGAACCATCAGGTACTCCTCCAAGGTGGTCTCTATCGAGGAATCAGGCTACTATAAGCTGATCCATCTTGCTGATGGAACCATCATCAAAACTAAGGTATTTATAATGGACTAAATATTTGATGGTTATATAACAATTCCCCACACCCCCCAAAAAAAAATAAATAAATAAAATAAAAATAAAATTTCCATACTCATTGAATTCCAATCGGAGAAAGAAGAAAAAAAAAATGATTGAATCGGATTTTTTTATTTTATTTAAATATCAAATAGACAATACAAGCCTTTTGTAAGATACTCAAATTTTTAGGCGGATGAACCTCTTAGGATAACCTTAAGAGGTCGATTAGTGATTCCTAGGATTTATGCCTCGATAAGAGGTTAGTGTAAGGTTCAACTTCTCACTCTCGCTACGAGCCAATCATTAGTCAAGTTGATTTTGAATTTTAATTAACAAAGAGAAGTTGTCGGCCTTACGCTCATTGTAGGGAATTGGTTGGCCCAAAGGTGTAAATACCATTGCTTAAAAGAAGGAAAAAAAAAAAAGGTCAAAAAAGAAAAGAAAAAGAAAAGGATAAGACAACAGTTTACTCCACATCAATTATATCAATGCTCGCGAAAGGTTTAGAGTCATATGTCTAATTAGTAATCATTGAGGGCTTAATATGGTATCAATGTTTAAATGAAAGGTGCTGATTGGGTGCGATGGAGTGAACTCAGTGATTGCAAAATGGCTGGGCTTCAAGAAGCCTGCTTTCGCAGGGCGATCTGCCATTAGGGGGTATGCACATTTCGAAGGCAGTCTGGGCTTTGAGCCCAAAATGATGAGGCTCAGTGGGAATGGTGCTAGAGCTGGTCTCACCCGTTGTGATGATAAGAGTGTGAATTGGTTCTTGAGCTACACTCCCTCCAGCCAAGGTAACCCCTTCATCCCAATTCCCACCCTGCCTACTATTGTTTATACTCAAATTTTATTTTATCATATATATATATATGACCTATTCTTTGTAGTTCCTAATTTTTTTTTTCCCCTTTTTACTTTATTATATGGTGTAGACAAAGAGATGGAAGAGAACCCAGCAAAGATGAAGCAGTTTGTGGTGAGCAAGCTTGGAAAGGTAGCAAATAAAATTATCTCTGTCATAGAGAACACTGAACTAGATATTATAATATCTTCTCCACTAAGATTCAGACACCCATGGGAACTGCTATGGGGAAAAATCAGCAATGGCAATGTTTGTGTAGCCGGTGATGCACTTCACCCCATGACACCAGACCTTGGCCAAGGTGGTTGCGTCGCTTTAGAAGATGGTGTTGTTTTAGCCAGGTGCCTTGCTGAGGCCTTGTCGAATAAACCGAGTGGAGAAACAAAAGAGAAAGATGAAGAGGAGGAGGAATATAAGAGAATTGAGGTGGCATTGAAGAAGTATGCTAAAGAAAGGAGGTGGAGAAGTTTTGAGCTCATCACTACAGCTTATATAGTGGGCGTCATTCAGCAGAGTGGTGGGAAATTGATGAGCTTCTGGAGAGAGAAAGTGTTGGCTCCATTCCTAGCTGGGTTGCTATTGAAGAAGGCTGACTTTGATTGTGGGAGGCTCAGCAATTCTTGATTGAACCATTTTTTACTCTGATTGACTGATGCCAAAAGCTTCCAAGTCTTCGTATCTTTCTCATGACTTTCTTGGAAATCAGATGGAGTTCTTTGCCATTTCCTGGATCAATCTGTAATTCCCCCTTGTTTTTTTTCTTCAATAAAATAATGAACATTTAGTTATTTGAGGTGGGGTCTTCAAACCTTAATCCTTCCTTCTCAAAGCTATAGAGAAAACAAAAAATAAAACATAATAAATAGTAAATAAGAGACCATTCTATTCTACTACGTAAAGCAATCAATTTGGCTATTCAGTATTAACAAACTTAAACTTATTAAAACACACTAAGGCACACTTTCAGTTTTCGAAACCAACTTTGCCAAAATGTTTCATCCGCAATCAGCAAAGAATGTGAAGCCATTGATTGATCAGCAATTTTGGCCAAACATATGAAATAACCTTCAAAACCGTGAATTTGAAATTCCCAAAATAAGCATTTCCTTGTGATTGAAAAAAAAAAAAAAAAAGCCATTGATTGATGCCAAAGTTTAGATTGTTTCTGTATCATACATTACTCAAAGAGAAAACAAATGTCATACCATCACTTATATAGGTCACAAATCTCACTATAGTACACATGATTGGAAAGGAAGACGCAGAGAAAGAGAAGACAAACATAGAAGAAATAAGAGAGAGTCCTGCAAAGACTAAAATACTTCGATAAAGCGAACAGAGTTTGAGATACATATAGTAGAGATCAAATTTTGCGATCCAAACTACAAATTTGTGAGGGTTTCTGTAATCCAGTGACAACGAATTAGGGTTTGAAATGCAACCCAAAAAATCAAGCGACTGTGAAATATAAAATTGTCAGCCAACTTCTAGGGTTTCTGAGAATTGAATGAGAACAAAAAGGCTCGAAATCAAAACACAAATTTAACAAAAATAATATATGTATACATATGTATACACACACACACACACACACACACATAAAGAGAGAGAGAGAAAGAGGGAGGAAGGACCTTGAGCTTCATCATTGCTGGTTACTGATTTCTGAGAGAAAGAGATGAGATCATGTGAGAGTGAAAGAGAAGAGAGATCAGATCTATGCTATTGCTATTGGGTTAGATCTGAGAGTGAGAGATCAGATCTAACCCATTTCTGATCTGATCGAATGGGGTCGAAGCTGATAGAAAACTCTAGAAGGCTGAGAGCTGTTGCGTGTTTTTGTTTTACTTTATCCCCTTGGTGTTTTTTTTTTTTTTTTTTTTTTTTTTTTTTTTTGGATAAGTAAAGTAAGTTACCTATAACACGTGTGCTGGCCGGTAAAACTATGCCAGGAATTCACATAGTGCACTGGCCTCACGAGTAGCAGCCGGTGAACAATAGCTGGCAATAACTAATATTTTTGTAGTTTATTAAATAGCCTGGCAATAACAATACTTTTCTTAAATATTGAAATTTTATACCATAGTTTATTAAAATTGGAAATTTTAATTTTCCGGACTCTTCTTCATACTCTTTCTTTGATCTTATCAAAGTCAATTAATTTTTTTAATTAATAATATTAAGATAGAACAGTTCAATCAATCAATTAGAATTGTTCTAATTTATTATGCTGAGTCACATGCCATCGGTCAACAGTAGGTCTTGTCCAACGTATACACCCGGTGTACAGTATTTTCAACGCCCGTGAAAATGAAAGACGAATATGGCTACAGGCCTAGAAGGTTGACCTCAGAAGAGTCTATTAGATTTTGAGTGGAGATTTTTTTATCCATAAGACCCCTTCTTAGTTTAGTTCTCCGTAAAGCACTCGCCATGTCTCATGTCTGGTATGTTTCTCAATTTGTACCGCTGTCCTTGTCAACGGGAAGCGTACTTAGTTAGTTTGCCCCCCCGCTTGATCTTTGCCCCCCTCTTGATTTAGAGACTAGTCCCGGGTGTCAGATTTGGCTCTAACTAATTTTTTAAACATGTGATTTTCCCATCTCACACACATTGAACAATTATTAAATTCTTTGGGCCATGGGACAATCTTCATTTGTTCATTTGTTCATCATGCGCCATAAAATCAATTCTTATCCCTAAGTATTGAGCAAAGTTTAATTAACAGTCTCTAGAGACATTTGAGACGAGCAAAAATATACGATACTCTTATAGTCTTACACTCTATTAGGTGTAATATATCAATTTTTTTACATGAGATGAGACCTACCCACTATCTACAATCGAGACAAAAGGTCAAACTCTTTGTCCCCCATGCTTGAAAAGACTCACCCGACATGTAGGGCTGCTATTCAAATCTCAAAACAAACTTGTCGCTGACCTCCCAAAGTCCAAACAAACATTGTAGTTTTATTTTTTGTATGCAAACATACATATAGGCTGACATCATCATTTTCATCTCACCGAAATGCACGTTTATCATTTTGAAAGAGCTCTGGCCGGCCTTGAAAGAGCTCTGGCCGGCGGATACTCTTATATAAGAGCAAAAGCCGATTGGTAAAGCCATTGAGACATAAAGGGTTTAGACTTAAAGAGGGCCAAAAATATAATGGAAGTTGCTGAAGACATTGTGATTGTGGGAGCAGGAGTAGCGGGCCTCACAGCATCCTTAGGACTTCACAGGTATGGTTCCTATTTGATCGAAGTTCAACTGGTCACTGGGCTACACAATGAGGGATAGGCCATCCCCATTCCCTCGACTCCTTGTCCCCTATACATATACCCGGGCCCAATCCCCGGTCCTGCCTGCCTTAGCCAGCAGGCTAGGGTAGGCGACAAAAACTGACATGGTCAAGTCAATCACGAATCACCTTGTGTAAAAAATTATATACTGGCAGGGAATTAAAATCATGAACTCACAGACATGAGCTTTTGCAGGCTAGGATACAAAAGCTTAGTCTTGGAATCGTCGGATGGCATGCGAACCACAGGATTTGAATTGATGGTATGGACCAACGCTTGGAAGGCCTTGGATGCTGTTGGCATTGGCGACTCCCTCCGTCAATTACATGAACAGATTCATGGGTAACTGCAATCTACAGACTCCCTTCCTGCCTCCCTGCAATGAAGTTTGTGGGGTCTAAATGCCCTACAACTAATTTTTGTAGAGCAATTTTCTATAACGAATGCAGTCAACCAATCCTCATATGAGAAATCATGGTATGGAGCCCATTAGGGTAGCCTAAAAATGTTGGAGGTATCACGAGTCATGAATCAAGGTCTCATAATTGATTCATAATTGATTCTTGGCAGGTTGTTATAGCCATGCCAGCCCATGTAGTGTGTACCATTGGTTCAATAATTGTGAATTTGTGAGCCTAACTCAAAGTCCTCTATTAACCATTAAAATACTGCTGATGCTTTTTGATTATACCATAAAACTAACCCGACAGATATATGAATGCAGGGTCGTAACAATCTCTACAATTTCTGGACTTCCCAATGCGGAGATGTCATTCATGACCAAAGGGAGACAGTAAGTTTTTAGAAGAAAAGTAGTAATAGTGTTATTAAAATGTGATTACATATATACACAATAAAATAGATATCTCACTATAATGCATGAGAGTAGGGTTGGTTTTGAGTTTTTTTGGGGTCCTAGACAAACTCTTAAAATGGAGCCTTTCATGCCTTTTTTCTTTTTTTTTTTCTTTTAACACCAACATAAAATTTGTTTATACATCCCACTTATTTTAATTTCTTGAGGTTTTAGAAAAATATAAAAGGTTTTTATGAAAATTGACCTCGAAATCCATTAGAAAACATAATTTTGAACAACTTGTAAAAGAAAGTTTTTCCAAAATCTTTCGTTTAAGTGGACTTTTGGCTAAAAATTAAACAGAGACGTTAAATGATCAAAAAATCTATTTCAACAATAGATTTTGGGAAAAATTTTTTTGGCAAAGTTGTTTAAAATAATATTTTCTAGTAGATTACGTAACAAATTTTCATAAAAATCTTATATATTTTTTATAAAACATTGATAAATAAAAATTAGTGGGATGTGCAAATAAAATTAAGGGGTTGCAATAACCATTCTTTTTGGAAAAAAGGAAAAAAAAAAAATTAAGCCTACTACAAGGGTTGGTTCTAAAATGGGGTCCCAATTTTTTAGCCAAAATGTGGGACCCAAGGTGGCCGCCTTACTTGCCTATCCTCAAAACGGGCCTTGCAGGAGAGATAATTGGGTTAGTGAGTTTGAAGGAAAAAAGAGAGATCGAGGATGGGGAGAGTGAAGAAAATTAAGTTATGAGAATTTGAGTTTCACAAAGGGTAATGTGTGACAAAATATTTTTCTTGTATGAAAATTTGATGTTCATTTTTATTTTATTTATTATTATTTTTATTTTTTTTTACGAGCAAACCGAGAATATTATTAAGAAAAATAGGTAGATACAAAGAGCAAGGGAGGAGAGAACAACCCTAAACCCACCCCAACACCAACCAAAATGAGAAAAACAAAGAAGCATAAGCATGACAGACACCGCCCATATGAAAGGAAAGAAACGAAAAAACACCAGCTCCTAAGAAAAGCAGAGGATACATATTCAAAGCCAAGCACAGCAACAACATCCAAAACCTCGCCAGCCAGGTTATAGCCAAACTACGAATGGAACCAATCTGCCAACACCATCCTTAGCAAGCCAATTAGCCATGTTCTTAATTAGGAGACCAACTTGAAAGGCCCATTCTCCACCCCACCTCCCCCCCACCCCCCAAAAAAAAAAATCCAATCTTTTTTTAAAACTAGATATAGCACACGTGCGTTGCACGTGAATATTCTTAAATACAAAATAATAAATACATAAATATTTTATATTTAAAGAGGTTTTATTATTTTTTTTTTTAAAAAAAGGTATTATTGTCTTTAAGATTTCTAAAGATTATACGAATTATAGTTTGTTTATAATTCTTATTAAGGTATGTGTTTTATATTGTTATATTTCCTATATATGCAAAAAGGTAATTGTATATATAGTTTTCTTAGAATTCTTATTAAGGTATGTGTTTTATGTTACTATATTTCCTATATATGCAGAAGGGTAGTTGTGTATTTAAAAATTAAAATAAGGGTATATTAGTCAATTAAAAGTTTTTCTTATATTCATCTTTTTATAGGTAGTATAGATATAGATATAGATATGTCCGTTCATGCATAATATTTTAATTATTCTTGGGGGAAATTTATGAGAAGTGAATTAATATCACTCTTTTGTGCCCATTAATTTTATGATTATAGAGTGATAATAGTGATACTGAAATTTAATAAGAAAAAGAGCATAAATATTGTGATGAGATACCATTGCCTTTGACCACTTTTTAATAATATAAATTTAATTTTATTGAGTTCTAAGAATTGGTGGCTAAAATGTGCAGTGGAGACCATGAAGTCCGGTGTGTGAGAAGGAAGGCGTTATTAGAAGCCCTTGGAAAGGATCTGCCAAGTGGAACCATCAGGTACTCCTCCAAGGTGGTTTCCATCGAGGAATCAGGCTACTTTAAGCTGGTCCATCTTGCTGATGGAACCGTCCTCAAAACTAAGGTAATTATAATTATTCTATGATTGTATATATAACGCCCAAAAAAAAAAAAAAAAAAAATCCACACTCGTTGAATTCCAATTAGAGAAAGAAAAAAAAAATATCAATTGAATATTTGAATGGGATTATTTATTATAGTATTATTATTAAATAGGCAATATAACTATACAAGTCCTTTAAAAGGTGTTCAAATTTTTAATCTAGCTAATCTCGTAGAATAACTTTAAGAGGTGGACTAATGATTTCTACGACTTACACCACAATAAGAGGAGTTTCAAGGTTCGACCTCTCACTCTCTCTAGAGGTCAACCACTAATCAAGTTTATCTTGAATGTTTAATTGACAAAGAGTTATGGTTGGTTTTACTCATGTGTTGGGAAATTAATCAAACCAAATACCTTTGTTTACAAGAAGAGGAAAAAGGTTTTTTTTTTTTTTTAAAAAAAAAATGGAGAGAGAGAGAGAGAGAGAGAGAGAAAGAGACGTAAGACAACTATATGCTCCCCATCAATTAATGCAGGCATAAGTGGTAGTTGGCGACAAAAGGGTTTAGGCTCATATGTCTAATTACTGAGGCCTTAATATGGTATCAATGTTTGAATGAAAGGTGGTGATTGGGTGCGATGGGGTGAACTCAGTGATTGCAAAATGGCTGGGCTTCGGGAAGCCGGCTTTCGCAGGGCGATCCGCCATTAGGGGGTACGCACATTTCGAAGGCACTCTGGGCTTTGAGCCCAAATATATGAGGCTCGTTGGGAATGGTGTCAGAGCCGGTCTCACCCGTTGTGATTATAAGAGCGTGTATTGGTTTTTGAGCTACACTCCCTCCACCCAAGGTAACCCTCTCATCCCATGCACCCCCACTATTATTGGTTATGCCCAAATTTATCATATATTAGGCCCATTCCATTGAGATTTGGATTAGAATTTAAATTCAGGACTTATCATTTTTATTTAATTCACGGCCTCTTGTTATTTGCGTTATCCTCGTAAACTTATCAATTTTGTTAGAACAGTCAAAATAAATGTAAATTTTTTATTTTATTCTATTTTATTTTTATCATGCAATAATAGTCCACTTTGATCAGTTTTCTATGTTAGAACTTATAGACCTCAAACATAATTGTAGGTTGATATATTATTCTTCGTATAATTATGGGGGAATTGTGGATAGGTCCAGATATGAGCAAATAATTACTATTCCTAATAAATAATTATTAACTTAACTTAAAACGAGTATTAACTATAATTATTTATCCATAGCCAGACCCATATGTATTTTCGCCTATCTATATCTATATTTATATTATATTATATTATACTACCTATAAAAAGATGAATGTGAGAAAAACTTTTGATTGACTAATATACCGTTATTTTAATTTTTAAATACACAACTACCCTTCTACATATATAGGAAATACAATAATATAAAACACATACCTTAATAAGAATTGTAAAGAAACTATACAACTACCCTTCTTCATATATAGGAAATATAGCAATATAAAACACATACCTTAATAAGAATTCTAAGAAAATTATAATTTGTATAATAATTAAATAAAACCAAACCCAAATAGGAATTCTAAGGAAACGGAAACTATAATTTCTATAGAATAAATAAATAGATAGATTGTAAATTCTACTTTCTCCATCAAAAGTAGCTTCAACTTTATCTCCACCTTTTCCATTAACGGCGACTGCCCCCTTCTCTAGTAAGTTTTGCTCTGCAAATTATAATATATATATATATATATATATATATATATATGGTACTATGCTGGAAATTTGTTGAGTTGGGTTTTGGTTTGAATGCTAATAATCACATTAGGTTTTATTTAATTTTGTTTCTCTGAGAAATTAATTTTATACAATCATATTTCATTTAAATTCTATATATCTTTCCTAGAGCTTTTTTTATTCAAGTTTTTGGTTTTGTATTTTTTATTTTTACTGTGAGTATTTTCACTTACTTTTGATTTGATTGATAGAGTTTCATAAGCAATTTTTTAAAATACTTTTGTGTTTGAATGCTAAACCCTTTATTTTACGTGGTAAATCATTTAATTATATTTTTTCTTCTAATGAAAAATTGCTCTTGGAAATATTTGATGGGAATTGAAAAGCTATTTTTATATGCTCATTCTCTTTCTAATTTTTTCTTGTTGATAAAAAATCCCTTGTAAGAAGTATGTATTTTATTTTATTATTATTTTTTTAAATGCTCAATCTCTATGTTGTCTTTCTTATTTTTTCTTGAAGATTAAAATTCTCTTCTCAAGACTACACTGTTTATAGGTGATTTAAATGGTGGGTCGGAGAACAGGGGCCTTAGGTTTCTAAATATTCTAGATGAGGCATCTTGCTTTCTTTTTTGATTTGTAATTTTTCCCATTTTTTGAATCCTAAGATTAGTTTTTGTGCTATGCTATCTTTGGTTGTTTCAATTAATGGAATGTTAAGCTCCAATAATACATTGTGGAATGTCTTGTTACAAAGTAGGAATCCATAGATTCTTCAACCCAAAAAAAAAAAAAAAAAAATACAAAGAAGTTGAAGAGAGATAGTAGTAAAGTTTCATTTGGATGAAGTGGAATAATATCTTATGATAGTAATATGGTATTAGGACTCTTGTTTTTTTGAGCATGTACTTATTCTTTAAGTGATCCAAAATGTATTAGAATTTGTTGATGTGTAAGTCACATTATATAAACTACTAATTCATTAATAAATTTAGTCTATTATATTCTTTTGCATATAATTTCTACAATACAATAGACTTGCCATATAGTTAACAATTCAACCAAATTAAATTATTTCTCTAGAGATTAAGTGTATACTTTCTCCATTTATTTTGGTTCTAATTATTCTCTTTTTTACTTCTTCATTGATATGTTTCTTATTGTAGATGTGTAAAAAATTGGTGGACAATGAACAAGTTATTTGTCAAGATTCTTGATAGTTACATGTCATTATTTATTAGCATTTCTTTCCAGATCATTTATATGTTTAATAAATAATTTCTTAACATATCAAATCTTCACACTTGATATGGATTAAATTTTAAAGAACAAATGGCCACATAACCTTCCTTAAGTAAATAAAGTTTATATTTAATCGATATGGACAATATTGAAGAGATAATTACCACTAGATGAGGGGTTATGCTACATTAAAAGGGTCAATCCCTATTCAAGCTAAAAGATCATTTGATTATTGACAAAAAATTTACATGCAATGCACGTGTGCAATAACTAGTAATAATAAATGACCTATTCTTTGTAGTTCCTAAGTTTTTTTTCCCTTTGTTAAAATTGGGAATTGAATGAATTTTTTTATTGTCAATCTGTACATATATAGAGTTACAGAGTTACAGTAGAACAAGGATCCCTTGATTACAATGAAAGTGTAAAACAAGGATCCCTTGATTACAGGAAAATTACAATAAGAAAGGAAATTGTATAATACAAGGAAAGAATATATTGCAAATTAGAGAAGAACTTCCATGAGACCGTGACACCATGTAGCAGTTTTATGGGCCAATCAGGTTCAAGTAGAGCTGAATTGTCAACGTCTTTGTTCGCCCCACTTTTCTACTTGATTTTAATGGACTTGTGATATCACATGACATACAGCACGATCCCATGGAAGTTCTTCTCTGCAAATTAATACATAGATGTGAATAACATTCTGGCAGTGAAGTTGACTTCTAACACCCTTTTTACTTTATTGTATGGTGTAGAGAAAGGGATGGAAGAGAACCCAGCAAAGATGAAGCAATTTGTAGTGAGCAAGCTTGGAAAGGTAGCTGATAAAATTATCTCTGTCATAGAGAACAGTACTGAACTGGATAATATAATATCTTCTCCAATAAGATTTAGATACCCATGGGAACTGCTATGGGGAAAAATCAGCAATGGCAATGTTTGTGTAGCAGGCGACGCGCTCCACCCCATGACACCAGACCTTGCCCAAGGTGCCTGCGTCGCTTTAGAAGATGGTGTTGTTTTAGCCAGGTGCCTTGCTGAGGCCTTGTCGAATAAAGCGAGCGGAGAAACAGAAGAGAAAGATGAGGAGGAGGAATATAAGAGAATTGAGGTGGCATTGAAGAAGTATGCTGGAGAAAGGAGGTGGAGATGTTTTGAGCTCATCACTACAGCTTATATAGTGGGTGTCTTTCAGCAGAGTGGTGGGAAAATGATGAGCTTCTTGAGAGACAAAGTGTTGGCTCCATTCCTTGCTGGGTTGCTGTTGAAGAAGGCTGATTTTGATTGTGGGAGGCTCAGCAATTCTTGATCGAACCATTTTTTTACTCTGATTGACTGATGCCAAAATATTCCTAGTCTTGGTATCCTTCTCATGACCTTCTTGGAAATCAGATGGAGTTCTTTTGCCATTTCCTGGATCAATCTGTAATTCCGCCTAGTTTTCTTCTTCAATAAAGTGATGAATATTTAGTTATTTGAGGTGGGGTCTTCAAACCTTGGATGGGAGGATTTCCTGGAAAGTTTCTCCATAGTAATCCGAGGGCTCATTTGAGCTGTCCATAATACCATTAAAAAAAAAAAATACTCACCACCACCCCCCCCCCCCCCCCCCCCCCCCAAAAAAAAAAAAACTATATAAAAAAATAAAAAATAAAAAAAAGACCAAACATTGCCTGCAAATCACAATTAAATGTACAGATGGTCTTAACAAAAAATAAAACAAAAAGTAAGAATTCTATACAGTGGGTGATGAAAAGTTATCAAATTATACCGACTTTTACCACGCTACGCTTGATTTGCTGATTAGGTCTAATGATCTAGTGAGTTCTGATGCCTTTTTTAACTTTTTTGTAAACACATTTACTGACAAAAACACATAAGCCTCACATGTCAACAATTGTCTGCATGTTCACATGTTCGTCATGCTATTTAGCCTCAACAAGATGTAATTTAACTAAAACTTGACAGTCAATCTTATCGATGTCTAGATTACGAGCAGGAGCAAACTGTAAGTTAAGCCCACTTAGCTTACAGTGGCTCCTATGACATATGAGCTAAGGCTGGGATGGCTAGCTGCCGTCCAAGCTTCAAAAACAACAGAGCCAGACAAAAAGAAAATACTAAATATTAATAATAAATAATAAATATTTAAAAATAAAAATAAAAATTCTTGTTTTTCACCCATACTCATCGGTATCATCATTGTCATCTACATCATCTTTTGCACTATTTGAGGTTCATTACCTTATAAAGTCCCCTCCCAGTATCTATCCTTCACATAATTTCTTCATTTCTTGTCCATCTTCCTCTGCTTTTGGACATAGAATTCTTCTGTAACTTTAGAGTAGCATAAGATAATTAATGGAAGTGGTGAAAGACATTGTGATTGTAGGGGCTGGAATAGCTGGCCTCGCAACATCCTTAGGACTTCACAGGTATATATCCAACAGTATGTACATATATATTCATGTTTTAAAAGTACACAAGAACTAACAGTCATTAGTCTTAATTTGCAGGCTGGGATACAGAAGCTTAGTATTGGAATCATCTGATAGCTTGCGAGCCACAGGATTTGCATTGACAATATGGACCAACGGTTGGAAGGCCTTGGATGCCTTTGGCATCGGTGACTCCCTCCGTCAACAACATAAACTGATTATTGGGTAACTGTTATTTTCCTTCCTGTAGTGAAATTTGTAGACTTGACTTCTCTTAATTAAACCGTCTTCTATTTTTTCTTTGGTAATTTTTGAACTACGTACCATGAAGCCAGTCACCATATGAGAAATTAATCACCAATAAATCAATATACATGGTATGAGGTGATTACTTTTGGGTGAACTAGTATTCAATAAATCGACTAAAAGGATTTCATTTTTGGTGGTTTATTTCGATATCATTGGTGGCCAGTGAATGTGCAGGGGAGGCCATGAAGTTCGGTGTGTGAAAAGGAAGGCCTTATTAGAAGCCCTTGAAAAGGAACTGCCCAGTGGGACAATCAGGTACTCCTCTAAGGTGGTTTCTATTGAGGAATCAGGCTACTTAAAGCTGGTGCATCTTGCTGATGGAACCATCCTTAAAACCAAGGTATTTTAAGCGAATTCTTTTCATGGATCTGCAGCTATATATTTTTTTGTCATTAGGTAGAATTGATGGATACCGATTGTTATATAGTTGGACTAAATATTTGGTTGGTGTATTTCGAAAACAATCGTACTTATGGAATATAATCCAAATATGAAAATAAAAAATAAATAAAAATACAATCATTGAAAGGGATTGATCTGACAGTATATAATAGTTATCTTGTTTGTAACTCTATTGAGCAACGCGTAATAAAAATGATAATCACCTATCAAACAAAGGGTGATTAGCAGTTTTGATTAGGGTCAAGTACATATTTGTTTTCCTTATCATATTTGAGAAATGATTAGAAGTCATATATTACTCAGACCTTGATATTGTGTCAATGTGTGAATGAAAGGTGTTAATTGGGTGCGATGGAGTGAACTCGATGGTTGCAAAATGGCTGGGCTTCAAGAAGCCGGCCCTTGCAGGGAGATCTGCCATTAGGGGCTATGTAGATATCAAAGGCATTCCTGGCTTTGCAGCCAAAGCCAAATTGGGAATGGTATTAGAGCTGGTTTCGTCCCTTGTGATGATAAGAGTGTGTATTGGTTTTTGACCTTCGATTCCCCCAGCCAAGGTAAGCCCTTCATTGATCACATCCTGTTTTCTTGTATTCACCTCTTGTATGCCTTTTATATTATACATCTCTAAAAACACAAGATTGGATGATTTAAGCAACCCCTTTCAAAATACATTTTCTTATCAAGATTGGATGATTTAAGCAATCCGGTTACAAAAATTGATCTCTTTTTTTTTCCTTTTTCTTTTTTTGGCCAAACGAGGGGTAGGCCTACTTCCACCGAGGTTTGGGTCAGAATAATCCTCTCATGATGCACATTTCACCAGCAAAAATCATTTGACCATTAATGCCTTTTTTATGTAAATTTCTTAGGTTGGCTACCACATAAATGTTGAGCATGTTGTTTGTAAGTATATGACCCTATTCTCACTGTTGTTGTTACTAAATTTTATTATATGGTATAGATAAAGAGATGGAAGAGAACCCAGTTAAGATGAAGCAATTTGTGGTGAGCAAGCTTGGAAAGGTAGACGATAAGATTATCGCAATCATAGAAAACACTGAACTAGATAGTATAATATCTACTCCATTAAGATTCAGATATCCATGGGAACTGTTATGGGGGAATATCAGCAATGGCAATGTTTGTGTAGCTGGTGATGCACTCCACCCCATGACACCAGACATTGGCCAAGGTGGCTGCTCGGCTTTAGAAGACGGTGTTACTTTAGCCAGGTGCCTTGCTGAAGCCTTGTCAAACAAACCAAGTGGAGAAATAGAAGAGAAAATTGAAGAAGAGGAATATATGAAAATTAAGTTGGCATTGGAGAAGTATGCTAAAGAGAGGAGATGGAGAAGCTTTGAGCTCATTAGTACAGCTTATATGGTGGGTTTCATACAGCAGAGTGGTGGGAAGATGATAAGCTTCTTGAGAGATAAAATCTTTGCAAAATTCGTATCTGGGTTGGCCTTGAAGAGAGCTGAATTTGATTGTGGGAAGCTCAGTAATTCCTGATGTAACCATTAATTTATACACTGTTTGATTAATGCTATAAGATTTCAAGTTTTTATATGTTTTGTACAACTTCTCAAAAATCAGATGGAGCATACAGTTTCTATCTTTAATTATGTCATGAACATTTAGTTACCTATGAGACTGTCTAGGTTTAAAATTAACATGAATGGATGATTTTTATCAACAATTGGATTAATGCAGACTTATCAAAAATCAGGTGGAGCATATAGTTTCTATCTTTAATTATGTCATGAACATTTATTTACCTATGAGACTGTCTAGGTTGAAATTAACATGAATGGATGAATTTTTATTTTATTTATTTATTTATTTTTGTCTCTATAAGAAATTTCCATGGTCAGGAAAACTGACGAAAAAGTTAAAAGACTCAGAATGTGATCATTTTCATAGGCTAAAATATTGTGAGGCAAAGAGGTTGCTTGTAATGAAAATCAAAACAGAGCTTTATCTAAATTGCTAGATGCATTACAATAGACCCAATGTTAGGTTTGAAAGACAAACCTAATATGGCACCAGAATGGCATATTATAATACGAGAACAGAGACAGGCAAACAGAAAACAGCAAATATTAATAATAAATTTTATTATTTTATTTAAAAAAATTATTGAAGCCTTCTACAAATTGTACTAAGACCCATCGTCATTGAAGCCTTCTCGCGTAGCCAGAACCGCTGTTAAAGCCTCCTCTGCATGTGCTTAGATCTGAAAAATATAAAAAGGAGGGTTGAGTTTAGTGGTGCGAGTAAGAGGGAGATATTTCTGGAGAAAAGGGAGGGGGCATTTTCCCTTTTTTGAGGTAAAATGAAAAGAAAAATATGAAAGGGGTATCTTTTCATGTTTTTCGTGTAAAGGGGTAGGTTGGTCCTTTTGCTATTCAGCTCACATTTTTTAGTCCACCCTTTTGGTCTTATAAATCATTTTGCATTGGTTTAATCATTGTCATCTCCATCATCTTGCATTATTGAGGTTCATTACCTTCTAAAGTCTCGTCCCAGTACCGATCCTTTACATAATTTCTTGTCCATAGAATTCTCCTATAACTTCAGAGAATTGATGGAAGTGGTGAAGGACATTGTGATTGTAGGGGCTGGAATAGCTGGCCTCAGCACATCCTTAGGACTACACAGGTATTATCCAACACTATATATATATATTCGTGTTCGAAAATATATATATGGACTAACAGGCTTGAATTTTGCAGGCTGGGATACAGAAGCTTAGTATTGGAATCATCTGATAGCTTGCGAGCCACAGGATTTGCATTGATGGTATGGACCAACGGTTGGAAGGCCTTGGATACTGTTGGCATTGGTGACTCCCTCCGTAAACAACCTAAACTGACAATTGGGTAACTGTCATTTTCCTTCCTCGTAGTGAAATTAATTTGTGAACTTGACTCCTCTAAAACCATCTTTCTTTGGTAATTTTTGAACTACCATGTAGCCAGTCACCATATGAGGGATCACCAATATATCATTTGTTGGATATTTCAAAAATTAATTATAATATTTAAATAATATTTTATTATTACATAACCGTTTAATGGTTATGCTTGTCTCGGTTTTGAAAAGCTGCTTTTATTCCTTTTGACATTCTTTTGATTTAAATTATATTTTCTTTTCTTTTCTTTGTGTGGCAGTAATCTTGGTCATTCTTTTATTCTTGTTCTAAAAGTTCAAGCTATTTCAAAGTTGTGCAAATCCTTAGAATAGTAATAGGTGAATCTAGGTCTATTGTATCTTGGGGACAATTCACTACATAGCCTTTTTTTGCATTCGCAATTATATTGGAAGGGCGGTAAATTTGTTTTAAAGAAAGCGATATAATCGTGCCTTGGCTTTTGGATTTCACCTTTCTGTCTCCATTATTTTGTGTATATATACTCCAACATCATTATGTGGTATGAGGTGATTACTTTTGATTGAGCTAGGATTCAATACATTGACTAAAAGAATTTCATTTTTTGGTGGTTTATTTTGATACCATTGGTGGTGAATGTGTAGTGGAGATCACCATGAAGTTCGGTGTTTGAAAGAGGAAGGCATTGCTAGAAGCCTTTGAAAAAGAATTGCCAAGTGGGAGCATCAGATACTCCTCTAAGGTGGTTTCTATTGAGGAATCAGGCTACTTTAAGCTGGTGCATCTTGCTGATGGAACCATTCTCAAAACGAAGGTATTATAAGTGAATTCTATTTGTCTTCGATAAAATATATTGTCATTAGGTAGAAATGATGGATACTATCACTATGACAAATACAACTGCACATATTGAATTACTCAGTCAGGCCTTAATGTTTTATCAATGTGTAAATGAAAGGTGTTGATTGGGTGTGATGGAGTGAACTCGGAGGTTGCAAAATGGCTGGGATTCAAGATGCCGGCTTTTTTAGGGCGATCTGCCATTAGGGGCAATGTAGATATCGAAGGCATTCATGGCTCCAGACCCATATTTGGGAATGGTATTAGGGCTGGTTTCGCCCCTTGTGATGATAAGACTGTACATTGGTTTTTGACATTCGATTCCTCCAGCCAAGGTAAGCCCTTCATTTTCATTGACCACATCCTGTGTTCCTGTATTCACCTCATGTACCTTGTGATTATACATGTCTAAAAGTTGTAACAGCAACCATACTGCCAAAATACATTGTCCTATCATGATTGGATGATTTAGACAATCCGGCTACAAAAATTGATCTTTTTTTTCTTTTTTTTTTTACTTTTGCCAAACAAGGGATATCCGAGGCCTACTCCCACCGAAGTTTGAGCCAAACTGATCCCCTCAAAATGCAAAGTCCACCCGCATGACCATTAATGCCTTTTTATGTAGATTTGCTAGGTTGGCCGGCTACCACATGATTGTTGAGCATGTTGTTTGTGAGTATATGACCTATTCTCACCTCTGTTGTTCCTTTTTCTTTTTTTTTTTTTTTTTTTTTTTTTTTGAATATGGTACAGACAAAGAGATAGAAGAGAATCCAGTTAAGATGAAGCAATTTGTGGTGAGCAAGCTTGGAAAGGTAGACGATAAGATCATTGCAATCATAGAAAACACTAAACTGGATAGAATAATATATACTCCATTAAGATTCAGGCATCCATGGGAACTGTTATGGGGAAACATCAGCAAAGGTAACGTTTGTGTAGCCGGAGATGCACTCCACCCCATGGCACCAGACATCGGCCAAGGTGGCTGCTCAGCTTTAGAAGAAGGTGTTATTTTAGCCAGGTGCCTTGCTGAAGCCTTGTCAAACAAATCTAGTGGAGCAACAAAAGCGAAAAATGAAGGAGAGGAATATGAGAACATTAAAGTGGCACTGAAGTAGTATGCCAAAGAGAGGAGATGGAGAAGCTTTGACCTCATGTGTACATCTTATGTGGTGGGTTTCATACAGCAGAGTGGTGGGAAGATGATAAGCTTCTTGAGAGATAAAATCTTTCCTAAATTCATAGCTGGGCTGGCCTTGAAGAGAGCCGAATTTGATTGTGGGAAGCTCAGCAATTCCTGATACAATCATTTATTCTCTGTTTGATTAATGCTAAGATTCCAAGTCTTCATATCTTTTCGGATTTTCGAGGACTTCTCTGGTCACTTTTTGTTTTTCTCTCTATGAGAAATTTCCATGGTCTGAAAAACAATGAAAAAAATAAAGAGGCCCAGAATCAGATCATTTCATAGTCTAAAAATCTGTTCATTTCTCCCTTTCAAACTCATGCGGATTTAAAAAATCTGTACGAGTCTGAGGCAACTAACAATTGTCACAATCTTAATTCCATCATAGGAAGTTGAGGCATCATTCCAAAAGAACAAATCAATAAGATCCTTACAAATGGACCTCTTTGGGCCAATGAAAGAGGCCTTCCACAGATGCAGTGTCAAGTTCGACTAGATCAAGGGGACACTGCACCCAGTAATGGTATCACCCTCTTTCCCAGAAAGAGAAAGATCAATCACCTCGCGCAATTGATCTCATCCTCTACGTCCACCAATCAAAAACTTTCTTTTTATGAAGTATCAATGAGAAGAAAACCTTCTAAATCTCAAGTAAAATTTGATCCATAAATTCTTTGGATTTAAATGTTTAAAATGAATACAGGTAAAGAAGTTAATCGAGTATTAGTGAAATTGATTAACCGGATGAAAGGAGCGCCCTTAGCATTTTCCGACTTGGGCTCCATAAGCCATCGCAGCTCTTTAACGAGCTTACTCTCAATCCCCCAAATAGTCTTACCCAACTTCTTGAGAAAGTCCGAAGATACCTAGGCTTGCAATTATTGATAGGGTTTGAACAAAGCACAAGAGATTGGCGAAATGTATGCAGTTGGAGCATTGGTAATATGGAGACTACTACGTCTAGGAGTTTACAAAAATAACATGATGGTGGAATTTTTTATTCATGTTATTTTTTATTTTTGAAAATGTGAAGAGTGCATGAATGCGGGTCATTGTTAGGGATCATTTGGGACAAGTGATTGCATCTGCATCACTCATGGAGTTTCCCCTATTACGCACATTAAAGTTTTAGCTGTAAGATTTGCAATGGGTTTTGCTAAATATTTGGGACCAAAACTGGTGATTGTAAAAGGAAAAATCCTTGTGGTTATTAATGCCATCTATCCACAAGAGCGCAATTGTTCTTCTACTGGTTATTAGCAAGCTTTGATTATAATATTGATAGACTTTTTAGTACAAACACATCTTGGTTCTTAATCTACTTAAATAATAATATCTCAGTTATTGTTTAATTAAAGAAACAAGCCTGATCAACTTTCCAAAATTCAGAGACATGCAAGCTATCAAGATTGTATTGTTTGATACTCTTTTAGTGGGGGTGTATTTATCCGCATGTCTAGACTCTTAGGTTGTTCTACAATATATATGTCAGACGTAAATTTTATTTTTCTTTTACCTGCAATCTTTGGAAGCTGAAATTACTATGCACATTGTTGTTTCTCATTTAGACAGCTGTTAAGAAATAAAATTAACTCAGAAGAGATACAGAGATTAGAAGAGTAACTGACGATATCTTTTTTCTTATAGATTTATAGTCCTTGAAATGTCTAGTATAGCTGCTTGTTACTTGGTCTATTTATGTTACTCCGACACTCCATATGAAACCTATGTGGACAAATGTACATATAATCAAGTCGAGTCTTAACTAGTTACTGGTAGATGGAATAATAGTCATGAAAGTAAGCAGTTGAGTCAATCAGAATTCCCTAAATGAAACACCGAACATGACCAACACTTTATGAAATATCCTCATTATTCATACCATAACCATCACATAAAAGAGCATAGCAATTGAGAACAAGCATTTGGAGGCAGAATTACACTCTAATTATGACTTGCTCGCATATAAGGTAAAGCCACATTCCAGGCATGATTCTATGTTCCATACCTACTCATTAGTCTACCTACAGAAGAGAATGTTCATGACGATTCTAAATACCTACTCCTTTTGTTGTTAAGAACCTCTCTGACAGCTTCTTTATCTAGGATGAATCCCTTGGCCTTCCCTTGGCCTTTATCTGCTCTAGGAACTCTTTGCATTGGTCCTCCTGGTGCTCCCTCGCAAATGCCTCAAACACGGCCATGTAGGTTCTTGTATTAGGGCGCATCCCCTTGCTCATCATCTCGATTACATACTTCTTAGCATCACCCAACTTGCCACTCGCAGCGAGTCCCTTTATCAGAATGGTGTAGGTGTTGACGTTGGGCATGACCCTAGAGGCCAACATGCCCATGTAGACCTTGAGAGCCTCCTTGCTCTGACCAGCATTAGCATAGGCCTTAATGATAGCAGTGTGGGTAATGACGTCCGGCATGTTACTCCTGTCTTTTATCTGAGCGAACAATTCCATGGATTGGTGGGTGAGGCCATTCTCGGATGTTGATTAGAACGCAATGAAACCCACAAATAAAATATAAGTTCTATTTAATAAGAACACATAGTACACTATTTGTTCAGGACACTCACACCTTAACTTTAGTATGCTACTAACATATTAAAAAAATCCATCACTCACATGCACTCAGCACACCACTCACTTTGACAACGAACACACCACTTCTTTTGTACATTACCCACTCACTCACATGCACATCAAATATACTCACTCACACATTATTTAATTACACCACACCATACTCAAGACTCACTTTGTGATACTCTCAATTTCATTCCACATTACTCACACATAAGATTTAGTGACTTCCCACACCACACGTAAACAATGGGGGCTCTCCCCCTTTTTATAGTTGCTGCTGCTGACTTAGAGAGCCGGTGCTTTGCCAACTTGATCTTCCTAGATCCTTCTGGAACAGTAGTGGACTAAGAAAAATCTAGAACATAGAAGAAAGAAATAAAAGATAGAAGGAGACAGATTCAGAGAGAGAAGAGTCTAGAGAAGGAGATGGAGAAAGGGCTAGAAAAATCTAGAGAAGAGAGAGAGAAGAATATGGTAGAGATTTCCGGCATCTTCTAGAGAGTCGATGATGACTCTCAACATTGGACAATGCGGCGAATATCTTGACTGCGTTTTGCATAAGCCTGTCAATCCTCATCTTGTAGAAGACCTTCTGTAGGTTTGAGGGGTCTTTCGGCTCTTCAATTATAGGCTTCTTGTTGAATGGATCGTATAGGGGTGGAAGTTTGCTTTTGTCTATTTGCTCCTTCTTGTTCTGATTCTCCTCCTCATCAAACTCAGAATTAGAGAGGGTAAAATTGGTGTTGGCTTAGGAAGAGCTAGAAAATGTTGCCTAAAGTCTGTTAGTTGCTATAGCTATTGGAAAGAGTGTTCTCTACTTTGCAGAGTTTGACGTGGTTAAAGGAAAAGCAGAGAAAGAAAGAGTTCTTTTTGCTAATGGGATGAATGTTACTATTGTTGATGAAATAGTAGGATGTAAAACTAGTGGTGCTGTTGGTGAGGCATGGAAATGCAAGCGAGATAAACATAATAGATGTCCGGCAAACGAGAAAGAGGAAGGATTGCTAGAGACGATAAAGGATCGAGAAATCGCTCTTCTTGCCATCGATTGTGAAAAATCAAGAATGAGTCGTGTTCTCACTGTGCTTGGTTTTTTGTAGGAAAGTGGCAGAAAGCATGAGAATGCAACTTCTTCCTTCAGTTGTAAAGAAGAAGTGGTCATGATGAGTCCTTAACCTTGGCCGCCCCACCCATGGGTTTGGATCCTCTCCAATCTGTAGTAGAGTTCAGTTGATGGCTATCAATATGCCACTTCATCTGAGATGAATCCCACAATTCATGACAGTCAACTCGATCACCTATTTATGGTAATTCTCTACCTTCCCCAAATGGTAAGAAATATCTTTTAACGGAGTGAAATTTCATACCCAAATCTTAAGTTTTCTCTCCTGTACTCGACTCATCGGAACAACATTCAAAACACACTTGCAAAGGATGTATCTACAAGAAGAAAAATATATAGAGAAGGGAAATGAGGATAATCACAACAAGAGGATCAAAGATTGGATGGAGTTCCCAAGAAAAAAAAAGAAATCATGAATTGGGTCTGCTTCTATCAGTTTAATTCGTATTTGGTGTAACTGTGTAAGCCAATATTGAACTGATCAGAATATCAAAACATAGATAGATCAGAGGGGGGAGCAGGGGTCATGCCCCAAAAAAAAGAAAAAAAGAAGGGAAATTAGCAATAAGTCCACTATTTAGGACTTATAGAGACATAATTTCATGGTAAAAACTTAAATAGCCAAAAGTCCACTTTTAAGTGAAATGGTGGTATTTTTGTGTGTCTTAAGTACATAAAGTCAATTGTACCCTTTAAGTTGTTATTATTATTATTATTTTTTCAAACTTTAAAATAGTATAACTTTTAATCTATACGTCGATTTTCGATAAAGAAGTTTGGTGTTGGAATTATAAGATAGTTTGAGAATCACAGGATTTGCGTTCACCACATGGACCAACGCTTGGGAGGCCATGGATGCTATTGGCATTGGATACTCCCTCCGTCAACCACGTGACCAGCTTGATGGGTAACTACAACACTCCCCTCTAGGGGTGTTAGTGGTTCGATTTGGTTCGATTTTAGGGTTGATTTCAAATAAAACCTTTACACTTCAGTTTTGTTCTTACCAAACCAAAACTAAACCATACTATAAAAAAACCAAACCAAAAAATTCCAGTTTGGTTCGGTTCGGTTTCGGTTTTAACCTATCAAATAGCAATAGATAATTGTAAATGAAAGCAAAAGACATGCCAAACTCAAAATAAAAACCTTTTTAATGAAAGCATTACATTAGCAACTAAAAAAAACATTAAACATTGTATCAAAATGGAAACATATTGACACATGTCAATCCAAATTCAAATCTCTAATCTAATACATGCCAATATCACTAGTCACTTAGTGTACTCATTATTCAGTAGGTTTTGTAGTTCAGTAAGTTCAGTACTATTATTTTGAATCTATTACCTATTCTGCCCTTATTAGAATAAGAAATTTACAAACTAAAGTTTGATATATAATATATAAAATTATATATATATATATATTATATTTTCGGTTTTTTTAGTTTTTCGGTTTGGTTTGGTTTGGTTTTTTAAACATAAAAACCAAAACCAAACCAATTTAATTCGGTTCTCTAAAATTAGAACCAAAACCAAACCTAATGACAAAAAAACCAAACCAAACCAACCACTAACACTCCTACTCGATTTGGTTCGGTTTAATTCTCAGTTTTAACCTAAACCACTAACACCCTACTCCCCTCCCTAGAGTGAAGTTTGTAGGTGTTTGCTTTTGAGTGTATTACTTGATACACGTACATGTCTCTTCTATGCCTTGAAAAATGGCATAATTGAATGGCCATATAGTGAAAATATGTGACACTGCAGACAGGCCATGATTAAAAAAAATAGGAGTGCTACTTGGAATACTACTTAGATTAATTTACCAAGCTACAAGATTCCTCTGTGAGCTCAAAACAGAAAGGATTCAATTTTTCAATCAATTACCTCATCTTTCATTGCCATATTTGACCAGTAAAAGGTCATAGTGGGTGATTTTATCTGGTAAACCACGCATTTTCCAAAAACGGGTCAAGCTATCGGTCGGCATAACTGTTTGCCATATTACTATCATGGGTTCAATGGTTTTTAGCCCATCTCAAACACTCCTATTAACCATTAGAATTTTGCTGGTGCTTCTCTATTAAAAGGATTTCATTTTTGGTGGTTTATTTCGATATCATTGGTGGTGAATGTGTAGGGGAGACCAAGAAGTTCGGTGTGTGAAAAGAAGGCCTTATTAGAAGCCCTTGAAAAGGAACTGCCCAGTGGGACAATCAGGTACTCCTCGAAAGGTGGTTTCTATTGAGGAATCGGGCTACTTAAAGCTGGTGCATCTTGCTGATGGAACCATCCTTAAAACCACGGTACTTTAAGCGAACTCTTTTCATGGATCTGCAGCTATATATTTTTTGTCATTAGGTAGAATTGATGGATACCGATTGTTACATAGTTGGACTAAATATTTGGTTGGTGTATTTCGAAAACAATTCGTACTTATTGAATATAATCCAAATATGAAAATAAAAAATAAATAAAAATACACTTATTGAAAGGGATTGATCGGACAGTATATATTAGTTGTCTTGTTTGTAACTCTATTGAGCAACGCGTAATAAAACCGATAATCACCTATCAAGCCAAGGGTGATTGGCGGTTTTGGTTAGGGTCAAGTACATATTTGTTTTCCTTATCATATTTGGGAAATGATCAGAAGTCATATATCACTCAGACCTTGATATTGTGTCAATGAGTGAATGAAAGGTGTTAATTGGGTGCGATGGAGTGAACTCGGTGGTTGCAAAATGGCTGGGCTTCAAGAAGCCAGCCTTTGCAGGGAGATCTGCCATTAGGGGCTATGTAGATATCAAAGGCATTCCTGGCTTTGCAGCCAAAGCCAAATTTGGGAATGGTATTAGAGCTGGTTTCATCCCTTGTGATGATAAGAGTGTGTATTGGTTTTTAACCTTCGATTCCTCCAGCCAAGGTAAGCCCTTCATTGATCACATCCTGTTTTCTTGTATTCACCTCTTGTATGCCTTGTATATTATACATCTCTAAAAACACAAGATTGGATGATTTAAGCAACCCCTATCAAAATACATTTTCTTGTCAAGATTGGATGATTTAAGCAATCTGGTTACAAAAATTGGTATCTCTCTTTCTTTCTCTTTTTTCTTTCTTTCTTCTAACTTCTTTCTTCCTCTTCTTTTTTTTAGGTGACCAAACGAAGCGGTATCCTAGGCCAACTCCCACCGAGGTTTGGGTTAGACTAATCATCTCATGATGCACATTTCACCCACAAAAATCATTTAACCATTAATGCCTTTTTTTATGTAGATTTGTTAGGTTGGCTACCACATAAATGTTGAGCATGCTTTTGTAAGTATATGACCCTATTCTCACTTTTGTTGTTCCTAATTTTTTTTATATGGTTTAGACAAAGAGATGAAAGAGAACCCAGTTAAGATGAAGCAATTTGTGGTGAGCAAGCTTGGAAAGGTAGACGATAAGATTATCGCAATCATAGCAAACACTGAAGAAGAAAATTAAGTTGGCATTGGAGAGATATGCCAAAGAGAGGAGATGGAGAAGCTTTGAGCTCATTAGTAAAGCTTATATGCTGGGTTTCATCCAGCAGAGTGGTGGGAAGATGATAAGCTTCCTAAGAGAGAAAATCCTTGCTAAATTCGTAGCTGGTTTGGCCTTGAAGAGAGCTGATTTTGATTGTGGGAAGCTCAGTAATTCCTGATGCAACCATTTGTACACTGTTTGATTAGTGCTATGAGATTTCAAGTTTTCATATCCTCTGTACAATTTCTCAGAAATCAGATGGAGCATACAGTTTCTATCTTTAATTGTGTCATGAACATTTAGATACCTATGAGACTGTCTTGGGTGGGTGGTCCTATGAGGACTCTGGAGCGGATGATTTTTTTTAATTATCAATAATCGGATTTTTACAGACTGCTGTGGCCAATTTTTTTCTCTCCTATAAGAAATTTCCATATTCGGAAAAACAACGAAAAAGTAAAAGGACCCAGAAGTGATCATTTCATAGTCTAAAATATTGATAGCCAGGGAGGTTGCTTGTAATTGAAAAACAGAGCTTTATTTAAAATTGCTAGGTGCATTATAATAGACGCAATGTCAGGTTTGACAGACAAACCTGATGTGACAATCCACCCAATATAACTACAATCTGAAAAACACAGAACTAGTAAATTTGTCCAGAAAAATCCTGTAGATTGCTATAAATCTCGAACTCCACCCTAATTTTTTTTTTTTTTAATGATACCCAATTAAAAGAATAAGAAGTCATTTGGACAACTATACCCCTAATCCCCTATCATCTTGTTATATCTCATTTGGTGAGAGGAAAAGGGGTGCGTGACACGTGGCAGGGAGAGGGGCAATGGACGGCAATAGATGGATATAGCTGCCATAGCAAGCATTTGCATCCAGTGCAGCTGCGGCGCATCACGCCTTCGGCATTTACTCCCTAATCAATGCTCGACACCGTCTCCGTCTTGAAAGACATCGGAGCCAACGCTGGCGTCCTCTACTTTGCCGTCGCGGCTCGTCGTCGTGGTCATTTATCTTCTTTTGGAGTTGGGCCATGCGTGGTGCGGTGCACGTGACGGGGCGATTCAGTGCTTCACGGGCTACTTATGTGGATGTCGGAGTTATTCACCGGCCGACCGTGCCGCTGATGTGCTGGTTCATGTTGGTGGCGGCGCATTCGCAGACTCAATACGGCGAATGTTGTGACGGCGATTCAGAATTTCCCGGATTACGGTGGAACCATCGTCGGCATCATAAAGGTATGTGTGTGTAGGTCAGTGGGTAAAATGGGTATGCTCCAAAGAAGAAGAAGAAGAAGAAGAAGAAGCAGCCTCAAAACTCGTCATACATGGAGGTGGGTCTCCAAAGAAAACCTTGTGAGAAAATGGGTCTTCCTCGATGCCGACTTTGAGATCTGAAGAGAAGGGAACAAAAATTAAAATAAAATAAAAAAAAAAGGAGAAACCTACAAAGAAGCAGCAGCCACGGCTTCTGCCATGGCAGCACCACCGCTTCCCGGATTCCAGTGGAACCATTGTCGGCTTTTGCTCAGTTTCTCAGTTAACGCCTCAACGGCGTTGACATTGTTGTTCCCCTCTTAAACGACTCCTTTGGCTGCGTTTTTCCGGATTACTGTTGATTCAATAGTGCATTTCCTATTTACCCTTCTGCTTCTATGCATACTGTTCATCCACAGTATGTATCGTCTTATACCCTTTGTCATCCTTTTTCATGCAATTCTACAGATGTTTTATTTTTTGGTTTTTTTGGTCCTTTTGCGCATTTTAGCTGAGATCACTTGCTGCTTTCTCCACTGTAGACTAAAAACGGTGCCGTTTATCATGTTTATGAGCATCCCTGTTTTACACACGTGAGAGGAATGAAGGGTTAATTTTTGTCAACTACTCCCATGCCCCCATACCGTTGGTCGGCCTGGTTCAGGTTCAGATAGCTTGCTAGTTGCTACTCAAGGCAGGCTTGAGTGGGTGGTTGAAAAGAGAAAAATAGGATTGAATTTGTTTTTGAACTCCGTTTGCTCTTGCTCCCCCTCACACCTCCAAAGCTCCTAACATTTTCATATGCTTCCGCTGCTCTCTTTTCTTGTCAATCAACTGGTGAGTTTTTTTTTTTTCCTTTTTGTCCACGCCTTAGCTTCCATTACCTTGACAACCACCTATGGGGTTTGTCTACCCCCATTTCCCCCTTTCTTTTAACTTTCTTTTAATTATTTACTATTTGTTTGTTTGTTTGTTGTTTGGTTGCCTAGAAAGTATAAAGCTGGTGCCTTTTTCTTGGCTTCAGCTGTTGAGGTTTTTTCTTTTTTTTTTTTTTTCCCCCGTCATTTATTTTTTACTTGTTTGGTTGCATAGAAAATGTAATGCTGCTGCCTTTTTCCTTGGGGTTTTTATTTTGGGCCTTGTTTGGCTTCCCAGAAAATGTTAAGGTGCAATTACCCGCAGTCTTTGCATCGATACCTAACTGGTGAGCTTTTCTTTTTCCCCTCTTGCGTTTATTTCTTGCTTAACTGGTGCTGTTATTGTTTTTGTTTTTTATCATGCCCTTATTTGGTTGCCTAGGATACATAAAATATCTTCGAAGGGGGGGGGGGGTTTATTTTTTTGGGACTTCTGTACTTGTTCGGCTTCCGAGAAAATGTGATCATAGGTTTTTTTTTTTTTTTTCCTCTTGCTGATATAGTTTTTCCTTCCTTATTTGGGATTTCCTTTTCATTCTTTGCTTCCAGGACCAGCTACTGAGTGTTTTTTTCCGCCCTTCTTTTGCTTGACGGGAAGGAATGACAGTGTCATGTGGTTAGGGTTGTCTTCTGATTTTGCACTAATCGCCTCTTTCCATCTCAGGTTTGATATTTACCTCCTTTGCTTCTTCTTCGTATGCTCTTTTTATTTTCCCCCCTGCAATTTAGGTTTATATTCAGTCAAAAGGGTGTATTTAACCCTAACTGCATGTGGATCAGGTACTTCCTGAGAAGGCTTAAGAAGATCAACAAGAGTAATGGCAATTGCTTGCTATCAATGAGGTATATGGGTTTCTTTTCTATGTATTTTCCACTGAAATGATATTTGGTTCTTTGAAAGTATTGTTAAATGTTTGCTAAATATTTATTTTATTTTATTTTATTTTATATATATATATATATATATATATATATATAAAAGATTTATTTGTGATGCGTACATGATGATTACAGCCTATTAGTTTGAGTTTGGAATTTTCTGAAAATGCAAATTTTAAGATTTCCAAAATATTGAGCAATGATAAACCGACTGTTTTCTCAAAGAATTTCAGAATGCAGTTTTGAGAATGCTCTGCCAAATGTGTGTTTCTGCATTGTTATAATTTTTTATTGTTTTAAAAAGTGGAAACTCGATCTCAAAACTTGCCCTTATATTTTTTTTTTTCTTGTGATTCTAAAGTTGTTTTTGCGTATTAGGAAACAAATGTTATTATAGAGGAAATGAATTTACTGGACTTATTTCACATCTTACTTTAGAGCCTTCATGATTGAGAGATGTCCTTGCATGTTTTATTCATCACCACCAAAAATTATAGGTATGTTATCTTCAGTTTCATTATGTTTGTGCATTATTCTTGGGCTTAAATTTTTCAGGGAGTTTAGGACTTCAGGCTAACTAGATGGCATGGAATATTGAATGTCATTGTACTAATGCTAACTAGTTGGAAATTAACTGCTGTTTTTTTTTTTTGCCATGCCTCGCCTATCAAAAATGAAAACATGGAATGATATTAAATGTGTGCTTGGTTGATTTTCCTGTGGCTTTTAGGATCGGTGGTTATGATGGAATATTGAAGGGTGTGGTTTCTCTTTTATGGGTGCTTTGTTTTTCTTTGTTCCTGGTTTCAAAAGTTGAGAATTTTCCATCTTGCTCAGACTAACTCAGACTAATGCTAACTGGTTGGGAATCAACTGCTGTTCAATTTACGCTCGAGCCTTTTCTTTTCTTTGGCTGCGCCCTAGGGTGTGGTTTGGGGAGAATGGAATTATGTCTTGTTTGGGGATACTTTGTTTTGTTTTATTTTTTGTTTTTGTTTAGTATTTTCTTTTTTGGTGGTTTCAGGAGTTGAGGTTCTTCTATCTCGCTTGGACTAGCCGGTTGTTCCATTGTGATTTGTTCAACTTTTCTTGGCCCTTTCGCTGGGCCCAGAAAGGTATTAAAAGATAATAGGAGTCCTCGTTGCATTGTCTTACAATTGAATATTAGAGAATTTTTATTTGTGTTCTGTTACTTATGCTTCCCTTTTATTGTAGGCTTTTTGTAAATGTTTCCTCTGGTATTAGAAACTGAAAGTGGCCTGAATTTTCATCTTAAAAGGAATCCAAGTTCTTCCAAAAAGTTAATAAAATGACATCTTAGTTTTCTTGCTTAATTGATATTTCTGTTATTTTTCATTTTGCTAGGATTTCAAACTTTGAATGGGAAGATCAAAGCAAAGCAACAATTCTGTCCTTGTTTGCAGCTAAAGGTATGTATATAATTTTGTGTGTTTGTGTGTATTGTGGTTAAGTTGCGTCACTGAATGATCTTGTGGTTAAGTTGTTATTTAGAAGCATTATGTGCGTGTGTGTGTCTATATATACACTTCTTTTTCCAATTATTCACATCATTTATGATAAGGTTATAGTTGCTTTTATATGTGAATCGGATTTAATGTTTTTCAGATACATGGCATGACAATGGTGAAGTTACTATATAGCTCCACTGTTTGAGGTAAACACAATGAAAGATTCTTATGCTATCGTGAACTGTAATTATTGCACAGGATAATAAGTCAGTCAATAGATCAAAAAATAAGTCTAAATAAAAATATAATCCGTAGTTCTTTTCAGCTAGAGGTGTATATGTATGCGTATATATCAAAAGGGTAGAAGTTGGCTTCCCTATAACCATTTTTTGGATCCACATTCCAAGTGAATTTTTTGTCATCACTTCCACTTGGGGCTTTACTTTTGTCTTTATTTAATTAAATTTGCTCTGGATATATAATGGTAGGGGATTTTTTCTTCAGCTTCATCAATGACATTAAGTTTCATGGCTTCGCCCTCATCAGTAGTAGGAGAAATTGAGCATTTGGAGAATAGCATCGAACTGATTTGTATAATCAGGCAGTCCACTTTCCTCTTTCAAATATCACAATCGTTTGTCAAGCTAAAATGTAAATCATCAATGCAAACTGACTGTGGCCCTTAGCTTGAGGTCTTATGGTCCTTGCTATCTCTCAAGTGCGTTGGACTGACATCAAAGGCTGTGGCAAAGTTTCTTGACTTAAACAAAGGTGACTGTTGTTCCTCGGATCTGCAACTTCCTTGTAGTGGATATCCTACGACGGGCTGGTTTAGAGAAGTATTAGGAGTGTTGTGATGATTTCCACACAAAAATGAACATGTTTGGCAATACCATATGTTGCTGGCCCTCACATGTCAAATCCATAGGTATCATGTTTTTTTTTTGGCTAATCAATTATGGGAAGTTTCTAACACGTAATACCACATCCTGCTTAGTCACTTTTACATTAAATTCTAACTTTGGCTTATATTGTAGTTGTGAATTGGCACTTTAATATACAATTGTAGTTTGCTACTATTTTAGTTGTGAGAAATCAAAACCTTTACAAAAATTATTTATTGGTTCAATAACATGAAGAATAAAACACAACAGTACGGTGCTACTAATTAACATTGGATTTTTACAAATTGTGTAATATGGATGATGAATTTTTCATGAAGTAGATGTCAGTGTACCTACAAGAGACATGAACATGAGAGAGAGAGAGAGAGAGAGAGAGAGAGAGAGAGAGAGAGGTATGTGTGTGTGTGTGGTGGTTAGATATGTAGGAGTAAATGATAACTTACAAGCGAACCAAACAAAATTTTCTGCTTCATAAGACAAATCAGCAATATTACTCAATTACACAATGATAAACTGGCATATACCAATATGCACGTGCAAGCATGTGATCCTTTCCTAGTTATAAAAAAATTGGGTGCAGGTTGAGGTTTACAGCAAACTATAAGATTTTTCTGGAAGGGCATTTGTCCAGAAAAATCCTTATAAAAAAATTCTTGCTTTCACAGATACGCATTGGTATCATCATTGTCATCTCCATCATCTTGCACTACTTGAGGTTCATTACCTAATAAAGTCTCCTCTCACTATCTATCCTTCACTTAATTTCCCATCTTCCTCTGTTTTTGGACACAGAATTTTTCTATAACTTTAGAGTAGCATAAAGATAATTGATAGAAGTGGTGAAGGACATTGTGATTGTAGGGGCTGGAATAGCTGGCCTCACCAAATCCTTAGGACTACACAAGTATTATCCAACAGTATGTCTATATATATTCGTGTTCGAAAATATATATATGGACTAACAGGCTTGAATTTTGCAGGCTGGGATACAGAAGCTTAGTTTTGGAATCATCTGATAGTTTGCGAGCCACTAGGATTTGCATTGATGATATGGACCAACGGTTGGAAGGCCTTGGATGCTGTTGGCATCGGTGACTCACTCATTCTACAACCTAAACTGACAATTAGGTAACTGTCATTTTCCTTTCCTGTAGTGAAATTTGTAAACTTGACTCCTCTTAAACCATCTTTGTTTTCTTTGGTAATTTTTGAACTACCATGTAGCTAGTCAGCATATGAGGGATCACCAATATATGAATATGTGGTATGAGGTGATTACTTTTGAGTGAAATAGTGTTTGATACATCAACTAAAAGGATTTTATCTTTGGTGGTTTATTTTGATACCATTGGTGGTGAATGTGTAGTGGAGATCACCATGAAGTTCGGTGTTTGAAAAGGAAGGCATTGCTAGAAGTCCTTTGAAAAAGAATTGCCAAGTGGGAGCATCAGGTACTCCTCTAAGGTGGTTTCTATTGAGGAATCAGGCTACTTTAAGCTGGTGCATCTTGCTGATGGAACCGTCCTCAAAACGAAGGTATTTAAAGTGAATTCTATTTATGGATTGGCTCACTCATTGAAAGGGATTGATCGGACAGTATATGTTGGTCGTCTTGTTTGTAACTCTATTGAGCAATGCCTAATAAAATAGTTAAATCACCAGTCAAACCGAGGGTGATTGATGGTTTTGATTAGGATCAAATACATATTTGTTTTGCTTATCATATATGGGAAATGATTAGAAGTCATAGATTACTCAGACCTTGATAATGTTGTGTGACTTGTGTCAATGTGTGAATGAAAGGTGTTAATTGGGTGCGATGGAGTGAACTCAGTGGTTGCAAAATGGCTGGGATTCAAGAAGCCGGCTTTATCAGGACGATCTGCCATTAGGGGCAATGTAGATATCAAAGGTATTCATGGCTCCAAAGCCATATTTGGGAATGGTATTAGGGCTGGTTTCGTCCTTTGTGATGATAAGACTGTACATTGGTTTTTGATCTTCGATTCCTCCACCCAAGGTAAGCCCTTCATTTTCATTGGTCACATCCTGTGTTCTTGTATTCACCTCATGTACCTTGTGTATTACACGTCTAAAAATTGTAAGATCAACCATAGTAGCCCCTGCCAAAATACATTGTCTTATCATGTAAGATCAACCATAGTAGCCCCTGCCAAAATACATTGTCTTACCATGATTGGATGATTTCGACAATCTGGTTACAAAATTGATCTTTTTTTCTTATTTGGGCAAACAAGGGGAATCCTAAGCCTACTCCCGCAGAGGTTTGGGCCAGACTAATCCCCTCAAGATGCTCAGTCCACCCGCATGACCACCAATGCCTTTTTTATGTAGATTTGTTAGGTTATCTGGCTACCACATAATTGTTAAGCATGTTGCTTGTAAGTATACGACCTATTCTCATTTATGTTGTTCCTTTTTTTTTTTTTTATGGTATAGAAAAGGAGATAGAAGAGAACCCAGTTAAGATGAAGCAATTTGTTGTGAGCAAGCTTGGAAAGGTAGATGATAAGGTTATTGCAATCACAGAAAACACTGAAATGGTTAAGATAATATTTTCTCCATTAAGATTTAGACATCCATGGGAACTGTTATGGGGAAATATCAGCAATGGCAATGTTTGTGTAGCCAGGAGATGCACTCCACCCCATGGCACCAGACATTGGCCAAGGTGGCTGCTCAGCTTTAGAAGGTGTTATTTTGGCCAGGTGCCTTGTTGAAGCCGTGTCAAACAAATCTAGTGGAGCAACCAAAGCGAAAAATGAAGGAGAGGAATATGAGATCATTAAAGTGGCATTGAAGAAGTATGCCAAAGAGAGGAGCTGGAGAAGCTTTGACCTCGTGTACATCTTATGTGGTGGGTTTCATACAGTAGAGTGGTGGGAAGATGATAAGCTTCTTGAGAGATAAAATCTTTCCTAAATTCATAGCTGGGTTGGCTTTGAAGAGAGCCGAATTTGATTGTGGGAAGCTCAGCAATTCTTGATACAATAATTTATTCTCTGTTTGATTAATGCTAAGATTCCAAGTCTTCATATCTTTTGGGATTTTCGAGGACTTCTCTGGCCACTTTTTGTTTTTCTCTCTATAAGAAATTTCCATGGTCTGAAAAACAATGAAAAAAATAAAGAGGCCTAAAAAAACAAAAAGTGGCTAGAGAAGTCCTCGAAAATCCCAAAAGACATGAAGACTTGGAATCTTAGCATTAATCAAACATAAGTGGACTTATGTACTTAAGACACAAAAATACTACTATTTCACTTAAAATTAGACTTATGGTTACAAAAGTTTTTACCATGGAATTATGTCTCCATAAGTCATAAATAGTGGACTTTTCGTTAATTTCCCTTTCATTCTCTCTCTTTTTTTTTTTTTTTTTTTTTTTTTTTGGGCATGTCCCCTCCTCTCCCGTCTGATCTATCCATGTTTTGATCTTTTGATCAGTCCAATATTGGCTTACACATTTACACCAAATACGAATTAAACTAATAGGAGCAAACCCAATTCATGATTTCTTTTCTTGGGAACTCCATCCAATCCTTGATCCTCTTGTTGTGATTATCCTCATTTCCCTTCTCTATATATTTTTCTTCTTGTAGATACATCCCCTGCAAGTGTGTTTTGAATGTTGTTCTAATGAGTCGAGTACAGAGAGAAAACTTAAGATTTGGGTTGAAATTTCACTCCATTAAAAGCAATTTCTTACTATTTGGGGAAGGTAGAGAATTACCATAAATAGGTGATCGAGTTGACTGTCATGAACCGTGGGATTCATCTCTAATGAAGTGGCACATTGATAGCCATCAACTGGACTCTACTACAGACTACAAAGGATCTGAACCCGTGGGTGGGGCGGCCAAGGTTAAGGACTCATCATGGCTACCTCTTCCTGCAGCTGAAGGAAGAAGTTGCATTCTCACGCTTTTTGCCACTTTCCTACAAAAAACCAAGCACAGTGAGAATGCGACTTATTCTTGATTTTTCACGATTAATGACAGGTAGAGCGATTTTCGATCCTTTATTGTCTCTAGCAATCTCTCCTCTTTCTCGTTTGCCGGGCGTTTATTATGTGTATCTCACTTGCATTTATATGCCTCACCAATAACACCCTTAGTTTTACGTCCTACTATTTCATCAACAATAGTAACATTCATCCCATTAGCGAAAAGAACTCTCTTTTACTGCTTCTCCTTTAACCAAGTTAAACTCTACAAAGCAGAAAACGCTATCTCTAATAGCTATAGCAACTAACAGACTTTGCGCAACATTTTCCAACTCTTCCCAAGCCAACACCAACTTTACCATCTCTGATTCTGAGTCTGACGAGGAGGAGAATTAGAACAAGAAGGAGCAAATAGAAAAAAGCAAACTTCCACCCCCATACAATCCATTCAACAAGAAGCCCGTAATCGAAGAGCTGAAAGACCCCTCAAACCTACAGAAGGTTTTCCACAAGATGAGGACTGACAGGCTTTTGCAAAACGCGGTCAAGATGTTCGCTGCATTGTCCAATGTTGAGAGTCATCATCAACTCTCTAGAAGATGCCAGAAATCTCCACTATATTCTTCTCTCTCTTCTCTAGATTTTTCTAGTCCTTTCTCCATTTCCTTCTCTAGACCTTTCTCTCTCCAGATCTCTCACCTTTTCTTTTTTATTTCTTTCTTCCTTGTTCTAGATTTTTCTTTGTCCACCATTGTTCTAAAAGGACCTATGAAAATCAAGTCGGCAAAGCATTGACTCTCTAAGTCGGTAGCAGCAACTATAAAAAGGGGAGAACCCCTATTGTGTACATGTGGTGTGGAAAGTCACCAAAACTTATGCGTGAGTCATATGGAGTGAAATTGATAGCATCACAAAGTGAGTCTTGAGTGTGGTGAGGTGTAATTAAATAGTGTGCGAGTGAGTGTATTTAATGTGCACGAGAGTGAATGGGTAGTGTACAAAAAAATTGGTGTGTTTGTTGTCAAAGTGAGTGGTGTGTTATGTGCATATGAGTGATGGATTTTGTTAGTATGTTAGTATTATACTAAGGTTAGGGTGTAAGCGTCCTAAACAAATAGTGTATTATGTGTTCGTATTAAATAGAAATTGTATTTTATTTGTGGGTTCCGCTGCATTCTACTCAATATCCAAGGATGGCTTCACCCACCAATCCATGAAACTGTTTGCTCAGATGAAGGATAGAGGCAACATGTCGGACGTCATTGCCCACACTACCGTCATTGAGGCCTATGCTAATGCTGGTCAAAGCAAGGAGGTTCTCAAGGTTTACATGGGTATGTTGGCCTCTGGGTCATGCCCAACGCTTACACCTACACCGTTTTGATAAAGGGACTCGATGCGGGCAGCAAGTTGGGTGATGTTAAGAAGTATGTAATCAAGATGATGGGCAAGGGGATGCACCCTAATGCAGGAGCCTACACGGCCGTGTTTGAGGCATTTGCGAAGGAGCACCAGGAAGACTAATGCAAAGAGTTCCTGGAGCAGATGAAGGCCAAGGGATTCATCCCAGATAAAGAGGATGTCTGAGAGGTTCTTAACAACAAAAAGGGCCAGGTATTTAAAATTGTCACGAACATTCTCTTCTATAAGTGGATTAAAAAGTAGGTATGGAATATGGAATCATGCCTGAACTGTAGCTTTACCTTCTATGCGAGCAAGTCTTAATTAGAGTGTAATTCTGCCTCCAAATGCTTGTTCTCAATTGCTATGCTCTTCTATGTGATGGTTATGGTACGAATGATGAGGATATTTCATAAGGTGTTGGTCATGTTGGGTGTTTCATTGAGGAAATTCTGAGGGACTCAACTGCTTGCTTTCAAGACTATGATCCCATTTACCAGTAACTAGTTAAGACTCGGCTTGATTAATCAATCCGAGTCTTTCTTGACTAATTACTGGTAGATGGGATAATAGTGTTGAAAGCAAGCTGTTGTGTCAATTAGAATTTCCTAAATAAAACACTCAACATGACTAACACCTTATGAAATATCCTCATCATTCATACCATAATCATCACATAAAAGAACATAGCAATTGAGAACAAGCATTTGAAAGTAAAATTACATTCAAATTAAAACTTGCTAGCATATAAAGTAAAGCCACATTTTAGGCATGATTCCATGTTCCATACCTACTCATTAGTCTACTTGCAGAAGAGAATGTTCATGACGATTCTAAATACCTGGCCCTTTTGTTGTTAAGAACCTTTCTGGCAGCCTCTTCATCTGGGATGAATCCCTTGGCTTTCATCTGCTCCAAGAACTCTTTGCCTTGGTCCTTCTGGTGCTCCCTCACAAATGCCTCAAACACGGCCGTGTAGGTTCCTGCATTAGGGCGCATCCCCTTGCTCATCATCTCGATTATGTACTTCTTGGCATCACCCAACTTGCTGCCCGCATCAAGTCCCTTTATCAAACGGTGTAGATGCAAGTGTTGGGCATGACCCAGAGGCCAGCATGCCCATGTAGACCTTGAGAGCCTCCTTGCTTTGACCAGCATTAGCATAGGCCTCAATGACAGTGGTGTGGGCAATAACGTCCGACATGCTGCCCCTGTCCTTCATCTGAGCAAACAGTTTCATGGATTGGTGGGTGAGACAATCCTTGAATGTTGAGTAAAACGCAACGGAATCCACAAATAAAATACAACTTTTATTTAATAAGAACACATAATACACTATTTGTTTAGGACGCTCACACCCTAACCTTAGTATGATACTAACATACTAACAAAATCCATCACTCGCATGCACTCAGCACATCACTCACTTTAACAACAAATACACCACTTTTTTTGTACACTACCCATTCACTCATAGGCATATCAAATACACTCACTCACACACTATTTGATTACACCTCACCACATTCAAGACTCACTTTGTGATGCTATTAATTTCACTCCACATGATTCACATATAAGGTTTGGTGACTTTTCACACCACACGTACACAATGGGGCTCTCCCCTTTTTATAATTGTTGTTGTTGACTTAGAGAGTCGGTGCTTTGCCGATTTGATCTTCCTAGTTCCTTTTGGAACAGTGGTGGACCAAGAAAAATCTAGAACAAGGAAGAAAGAAATAAAAGAGAGAAGGAGAGAGATCTTGAGAGAGAAGGAGATGGAGAGAGGGCTGGAAAAATCTAGAGAAGAGAGAAAAGAATATGGTGGAGATTTCTAGCATCTTCTGGAGAGTCGATGATGACTCTCAACATTAGACAATGCGGCGAACATCTTGACTGCATTTTGCATAAGCCTGTTAGTCCTTATCTTGTGGAAGACCTTTTGTAGGTTTGAGGGGTCTTTCGGCTCTTCAATTACGGGCTTCTTGTTGAATGGATCGTATGGGGGTGGAAGTATGCTTTTGTTTATTTGCTCCTTCTTGTTCTGATTCTCCTCCTCGTCAAACTTAGAATCATAGAGGTTGAAGTTGGTGTTGGCTTGGGAAGAGCTGGAAAATGTTGTGTAAAGTCTGGTAGTTGCTATAGCTATTGGATAAAGCATTCTCTGCTTTGCAGAGTTTGACGTGGTTAAAGGAGAAGCAACGAAAGAGAGAATTCTTTTCGCTAATGGGATGAATGTTACTATTGTTGATAAAATAGTAAGATGTAAAACTAGTGGTGCTGTTGGTGAGGCATGGAAATGCAAGCGAGATACACATAATAGACGCCCGACAAATGAAAAAGAGGAGGGATTGCTAGAGACGATAAAGGATCGAAAAATCGCTATCCCCACCATCATTTGTGAAAAATCAAGAATGAGCCGCGTTCTCACTGTGCTTGGTTTTTTGTAGAAAAGTGGCAAAAAGCGTGAGAACGCAACTTCTTCCTTCACCTGCAGAGAAGAGGTAGCCGTGATGAGTCCTTAACCTTGGCCGCCTCACCCATGGGTTCAAATCCTCTCCAGTCTGTAGTAGAGTCCAGTTGATGGCTATCAATGTGCCATTTTCATCTGAGATGAATCCCACGTTTCAAAACACACTTGCAGAGGATGTATCTACAAGAAGAAAAATATATAGTGAAGGGAAATGAGGATAATCACAACAAGAGGATCAAGGATTGGATGGAGTTCCCAAGAAAAAAAAATCATGAATTGAGTTTGCTTCTATAAGTTTAATTTGTATTTGGTGTAGATGTGTAAGCCAATATTGGACTGATCAAAAGATCAAAACATGGATTGATAAGAGGGGGGAGGAGGGGACATGCCCAAAAAAATAGAAAATTAGCAAAAAGTCCACTATTTAGGACTTATGGAGACATAATTCCACGGTAAAAACTTATGTAGCCATAAGTCCACTTTTAAGTAAAATAGTAGTATTTTTGTGTGTCTTAAGTACATAAAGTCAATTGTACCCTTTAAGTTGTTATTATTATTTTTTTTTCTCAAACTTTAAAATAGTATAACTTTTAATCTTTACATCGATTTTCGATAAAGAAGTTTGGTGTTGGAATCATAAGATAGTTTGAGAATCACAAGATTTGCGTTCACCACATGGACCAACACTTGGAAGGCCTTGGATGCTATTGGCATCAGAGACTCCCTCCGTCAACAACATGACTGGCTTGATGGGTAACTACAACACTCCCCTCCCTATAGTGAAGTTTGTAAGTGTTTGCTTTTGAGTGTATTACTTGATAAATGTACATGTCTCTTCTTTGCCTTGAAAAATGGCATAATTGAATGGCCATATGGTGAAAACATGTAACACTGCAGACAGGTCATGATTAAAAAAAAATAGGAGTGCTACTTGGAATAGCAGATAAATTTACCTAGCTACAAGATTCCTCTGTGAGCTCAAAACAGTAAGGATTCAATTTTCAATCAATTACCTTATCTTTCATTGCCATATTTGACCAGTAAAAGGTCATAGTGGGTGATTTTATCTGGTAAACCACGCATTTTCCAAAAACGGGTCAAGCTATCGATCGGCATAATAGTGTTTGCCATATTACTCTCATGGGTTCAATGGTTTTTAGCCCATCTCAAAAACTCCTATTAACCATTAGAATTTTGCTGATGCTTCTCTATGTTGGCACTTGGCATTAAACTGACCCTGCAGAGATCTAAGTGCAGGAATGTGATGACTTCTGCAATTTCAGGACTCCTCACTTCAGAAACGACATTTAAGGCCAAAGGGACACAGTTAGGTTTTTACATGGACAATGTATGATTCCTCAAAAAAATAAAAAATAAAAATTAAAAAATGGTGGCTTGTATTGATACTTGATACCATATACTAGTGAATTTGACTTTGTTAAGCTATGAGAAATGGTTGTGAATGTGTAGGGGAGAGCATGAAGTTCAGTGTGTGAAAAGGAAGGTGTTATTAGAATTCCTTGAAAAGGAACTGCCAAGTGGGACTATTAGGTACTCTTCTATGGTGATTTCTATTGAGGAATCAGGCTACTTTAAGCCGGTGCATCTTGCTGGTGGAACTACACCTCAAAACCAAGGTATTATAATTTATCACTGAAGTCTACTTATAGACAAGTTTTTGTCATTAGTTAGAATTAATGGACACCATCATGTTTGGTGAAACTAAATTTTTTTTGGGTGTAGAACAAAACAATCATACTTATTGAATTCCAATAAAATAAATAAATAAATAAAATTGTACTTATTGAACAGGAAGGATGGGACAATATTAGTCCTCTTGTCTATGACTCTATCAGTACATTAAAAAATAGTAACATCACCAATCCAGCTTATATATTTGTTTTCCTCAGCATAGACGGGAAAGTGATGTATCTAATTACTCAGACTTTAATAATGTATCAATGTGTGAATGAAAGGTGTTGATTGGGTGTGATGGAATCAACTCAGTGGTTGCAAAATGGCTGGGCTTCAAGAAGCCAGCTTTTGCAGGGTGATCTGCTATTAGCGGGTGTATAGATTTCAAGGGCAGTCATGGCTTTGGGACCAAATTCATGCAGTTCTTTGGTAAAGGTGTCAGATCTGGTTTCATCCCTTGTGATGATAAGAGTGTCTATTGGTTTTTCACCTACACTCCCTCCAGACGAGGTAAGCCCTTCATCCCACCCTGTCTTCTTTGTATTCAATCATCTCATTTATGCATTGATTTATATATGTATGCATACTATACTGCCCGGGCATAAAATTGGTAAGACCCTACTAAAGACAGACCCCACCAAATTACATTTATCTTATCAAAATTGAATAATTTACACTATATCCAATTCCCAAATAAAATTCATTGTGTTGAGGAAAAATGAGGATTACACTCCATGTACAAAAATATTTTGATCATTCATTTTTCCTCTATATAGATTTGTTAATTAGGTTGGTCACCTGATAATTGTTGTGCATAGTTTTTGTTTATATATAAGCTATTCTCACTTTTGTAGGTCTTAAATTTTTTAAAATTTTTTTTTTTTTGATTCATTATTTGATACAGACTAGGAGATGGAAGAGAACCCAGCTAAGTTGAAGCGATTTGTGATCAGCAAAATTGGATAGATACCCGATGAAATTATGGCCATCATCGAAAATACTGAACTGGATAGTATAATATCATCCCATTAAGATTCAGACATCCATGGGAACTGCTGTAGGGGGAATATCAGCAAAGGAAATGTCTGTGTAGCAGGTGATGCACTCCACCCAATGACACCAGACATTGGCCAAGGTGGTTGTTCAGCATTAGAAGACATGTTGTTTTAGCCAGGTGCCTTGGTGAAGCCTTGTCAAATAGAGTGGAGAAACAAAAGAAAATGCTGAAGAGGAGGAATATAAGAAAATTAAGGTGGCATTGAAGAAGTATGCCAAATAAAGGAAATGGAGAGGCTTTGAGCTCGTAAGTACAGCTTATATGGTGGGTTTCATATGACAGGGTAACGGGAAGATTATGACCTTCTTGAGAGACAATTTTGGCTGCATTCCTAGCTGGGTTGCTGTTGAAGAGAGCTGATTTTGATAGTGGGAAGCTCAGCAATTCCTGATGCAACCATTTGTACTCTGTTTGATTGATGCTACAAGATTCCAAGTTTTTACCTCTTTCGTACAACTTCTCGGAAATCAGTTGGACCACCTAGTTTGTATGTTTAATTATGTCATGAACATTTAGTTTATTTTGGTGTGTAATTTTGAAGTGTGTATTGAGTTTTAGCTCATATGTACCCTCTACACTGTCTAGGTTGAAAATTAACATGACTGGATGATTCTTATCGATGATTGGATTTTTGAGGACTTATTTGACCCTTTTTTCCCCCCTCTATAAGAAATTTCCACGGAAATAAGGAGGACTTTTATCACATTTCCAGATCTCAACAAGTGTGTGTATGTTTAGATGTCCATCATGGCATCATGCTAACCAAACTCGACATGACATAATTCATTCAAAACTTGAGGGTCTGGTGTCTGGACAGTGGACAGGACTATACCGTAAGTGAAGCCCACTTAGTTCACTGAGTCACAGTGGCTGCTAATTACCAAAGGCTGGGCCTGGGATGGCTAGCCGCCGTTCAAACTTCAAATCAAACTTGTCATTTAACTATTTATGGCCAGACAAACAGAAAATAGCAAGAAAACTATAAATAAAAATTAAGGGCAAATTACATTAAGACTCCTTGTAGAATCTGACAAATTCAGGTACACGCCCTTACGTTTAAGAAATTACACTAATACTCCTTACTTTACAAAATAAACTACAAAGAGACCCTTCCCTCTAACCTTCGTCCCTTAATCTGTTAAATCATGCTAAATTTTTTTCAAAATACCCTAACTATCCTTATTGGATGACTACTTTCATGTTTTTTTTGCAAAGCAATTAAAATTTTAATTAAATAAATAATTGTTGCTAATGAACAAATCTAACAGTTGCCATAGAACAGAAAATTTAAGCTTTTTAGCATTTTTCTTATACGTATTTAAGCCTTTTAGCACATCAATTCAAAATTTAATTAAATAAATAATTGTTTCTAATGAGAAAATCTTATGGCTACTACATCAGTTTGACAGAAAATTTAAGCTTTTCACATTTTTCTTATATATATATATATATATATATATTATCTTTTAATTATTTATCAATAAAAAAAATATTCAATTGTACAAGATGAATGAGTTGGATTGATGAGTAATATACATTTAATATGAAAGTTGTCATCTAATAATGGTAGTTAGGGCATTTTAAAAAATGTTGAATTTGATTAAACGGATTAATAAACGGAAGTTAGAGGGAGAGATCAATTTGTAATTTATTTTGTAAAGTAAGAGTGTCAGTGTAATTTCATAAACGTGAGGAGGTGTATCTGTATTTATCAGATTCTACAAGGGGTCTTAATGTAATTTACCCATAAATTAAAGAATATCTTGCTTTCAAACAGACGCATTGGCTGCCATCATCATTGTCATCTTTATCATCTTCCATTATTTGAGGTTCAATTTTTTATACAGACTCCTCCTAAGATCCCATTCCTCTGATCCTTTCTTAAATATATCGTCCATCATCCTCTCTTCTGGACACAAACATTTACTATAAACTTAGAGGTGCATAAGGATAATTAATGGAAGTGGTCGAGGATATAGTGATCGTAGGGGGTGGAATAGCTGGTCTCACAACATCCTTAGGACTTCACAGGTACCACACAACACACATATATTAGGAGGAGAGAGAGAAAAAAATAAATTGAACTAACAAGCATGAGCTTTGCAGGCAGGGATACAGAAGCTTGGTCTTGGAATCATCGGATTGTTTGAGAACCACAGGATTTGCTTTCATAACATGGACCAACGCTTGGAAGGCCTTGGATGCAATTGGCATCGGTGACTCCCTCCGTCAACAGCATGACCGGCTTGATGGGTAACTACAACACTCCCCTCCCTATAGTGAAGTTAGTAGGTGTTTGCTTTTGAGTGAACTGTATTTTCAATACATCTCTTCCTTACCTTGAAATGGCCTAATTGAATGGCCACTGGAAAGATTGAAACACTTCAGACAGGCCATGATTCAAAAAGAATAGGAGTGCTACTGGGAATACTAGATAAATTTTCCGAATTCTTCCACCGGTTGACATGGGTTACAAGATCATTCTTTGAGCTCAAAATAGAAAGCTAGGGTTCGATTTTTCCATAGAAGACCTTATTTATAACTGCCATATTCGGCCAGTAAATGATCAAAGTGGGAGAATTTATCCGGCAAAACATGCATTTTCAAAAAAGTGGTCAAGCAGTACTGGGTTGGCCTAGTGGTGCTTGCCATGCCCATGATACCATCATGTGTTCCATGACTTTTAGCCCATTTCAAAATCTTCAATTAACCATAAAAATTTTGCTGATGCTTCTCTGTGTTAGCATAAAACTGACTCTGCAGAGATCTGAGTGCAGGAATGTGACAACCTCTGCAATTTCAGGACTCCTCACTTCAGAAACGCCGTTTAAGACCAAGGAATCAGGGTAAGTTTTTACGTGGACAATAGTTATACTGTTAGACCCATCATGCCAATATGAGACCAATAAAAGGATTTCTTTGTTTTCTTTTGTTCTTTTCTATAAGGCTTTTGGTTGATACCATGCTATTAAATTTGACATTTTTTAGTTTGAGAAATGGTGGTGAATGTGTAGGACAGACCATGAAGTTCGGTGTGTGAAAAGGAAGGCCATATTAGAAGCCCTGGGAAAGGAACTGCCAAGTGGGACTATTAGGTACTCTTCTAAGGTGGTTTCCATTGAGGAATCAGGCTACCTAAAGCTGGTGCATCTTGCTGATGGAACCATCCTCAAAACCAAGGTATTGTAACTTATAACTGAATTCTAGTCATCGTCTATTTTGGTCATTAGGTAGAATTAATGGAAAGCATCATATAGGTGAAACTCGGAGAGTCATATATCTAATTTCTCAGGCTTTAATATTGTATCGATGTGTGAATGGCAGGTGTTGATTGGGTGCGATGGAGTCAACTCAGTGGTTGCAAAATGGCTGGGCTTCAAGAATCCGGCTTTTGCTGGGCGATCTGCCATTAGGGGGTATAGAGATTTCAAGGGCATTCATGGCTTTGGGACCAAATTCATGCAGTTCTTTGGGAAAGGTGTTAGATATGGTTTCATCCCCTGTGATGAAAAGAGTGTCTATTGGTTTTTCACCTACACTCTCACTAGCCGAGGTAAGCCCTTTATCCCACACTGTCTTCTTGTATTCATCTCATGAATGGTTTGTATTATAGATATATACATGCTGCCCAGGCAAAAAAAAATTATAAGATCCACCACAGACAGCCCCACGCCAAATTGCATTACCCTATCAAAATTGATTGATTTCAACAATCTAATTCCCAAATAAATTTCATTGGGTAAAAGGAAAAGTAGGATTAAACTCCATATTCAAAGAATTTTTTATCATCCGATTTTTTTCCTATGTAAAGCTGTGAATTAGGTTGGTTACCCTATAATTGTTGTGCATACTGTTTTCCCGTATATGAGGTACACACTTCTGTAATTCCTAACATATTTGTATACTCCATTGTATGGTATAGACAAAGAGATAGAAGAGAACCCAGCTAAGTTGAAGCAATTTGTGCTGAGCAAGGTTGGAAAGGATACCCGATGAGATTATGGCTATCATAGAAAACACTGAACTGGATAGTATAATAACTTCTCCATTAAGATTCAGACATCCATGGGAACTGCTATGGGGAAATATCAGCAAAGGAAATGTTTGTATAGCAGGCGACGCACTCCACCCAATGACACCAGACATTGGCCAAGGCGGTTGTTCAGCATTAGAAGAAGGTGTTGTTTTAGCCAGGTGCCTTGGTGAAGCTTTGTCAAATAAACAGAGTGGAGAAACAAAAGAAAATGCTGAAGAGGAGGAATATAAGAAAATTAATGTGGCATTGAAGAAGTTTGCCAAAGAAAGGAGATGGAGAGGCTTTGAGCTCGTCAGTACAGCTTATATGGTGGGTTTCATACAAGAGAGTAATGGGAAGATTATGACCTTCTTGAGAGACAAAATTTTGGCTGCATTCATAGCTGGGTTGCTGTTGAAGAGGGCTGAATTTGACTGTGGGAAGCTCAGCAATTCTTGATGCAACCATTTATGCTCTATACAATAGCTATCATCATAAGATTCCATGTTTTTATCTCTTTACTATAACTTGTCGGATAGATGATGGGGCATGGTCTTTCTTTTCATTGATTAATGATTATGTAATGCAAATTTTCTTATTCTCATGTATATAATAGTAAGGGGTGTGTATTGAGTTTTAGCTCATAGTTGGCTGAAGGTGACACTCTTGAAAAAGCTTGGCATGCTGGGTTGAATTCCAGTCTCCTTTTGGACTTGGACACCATTTCGCCTTATACTCCCCTTCCCTGCACTTACCAACCCCAAAAATGAATAATAATTTTAAAAAGGTATAAATAAAAAGGAGGGGAGGGGGGGTGTTAAGGATAAAAAAGAAAGACATCTAACTTTGGAATGGTTTTCGGGTCTATTAGCAACCCACAATAGTCAAGCATTGTATGTGACATTTTTCTTAAAGTCATGGCATATGACATTGGTTTCTTAATAAGATCAACGTGTATACAGGGCTGTCCAACTTAGGCCAATCCAATTCGCTAATGAAGGCTGAACCTAGATAAGGGACTAGGATTAAAGTTTGGCTGGACTTTTATGCGTTTTTCAAACAATCTTTTATCCAAAACATACGTAATGGCTGCCATCATCATAATCATGATATCATCGTGCATTATTTGAGGTTTACTATTTAAGGTTCACTGCCTTACTCCTTACCTTGTTGCCTTCCAAGATCTAAACTAGTTCTCCATCTTCTCATTTGAACAAAACATTAATTTTAAAAAGCAAAAGCTTATTTCTATTGCTACTATAACATTAGGGAGCCAAAAAGAGAATGGAAGGGGTTGAAGACATTGTGATTGTGGGCGCTGGAATAGCAGGCCTCACAACAGCTTTGGGACTCCACAGGTATCCGACAGAAATTTAACCCACAAGTATGCGTGTATATACTCAGGTTCTCAAATTATGGACTGACAAGCTTGAATTTTGGCTGCATTCCTAGCTGGGTTGCTGTTGAAGAGAGCTGATTTTGATTGTGGGAAGCTCAGCAATTCCTGATGCAACCATTTATACTCTGTTTGATTGATGCTATAAGATTCCAAGTTTTGACCTCTTTTGTACAACTTCTCGGAAATCAGTTGGACCACCTAGTTTCTATGTTTAATTATGTCATGAACATTTAGTTTATTTTGGTGTGTAATTTTGAAGTGTGTATTGAGTTTTAGCTCATCTGTGCCCCTCTACACTGTCTAGGTTGAAAATTAACATGATCGGATGATTCTGATCGATAATTGGATTTTTTGAGGACTTCTTTGACCTTTTTCCCCCCTCTATAAGAAATTTCCACGGAAAAAAAGTGGACTTTTTATCATATTTCCATATCTCAACAAGTGTGTATGTTTAGATGTCCATCATGCTAACCAAACTCGACGTGACATAATTTATTCAAAACTTGAGGGTCTGATGTCTGGACAGTGGACAGGACTATACCGTAAGTGAAGCCCACTTAGCTCACAGTGGCTGCTAATTACCCAAGGCTGGGCCTGGGATGGCTAGCTGCCGTTCAAACTTCAAATCAAACTTAGTCATTTAACTATTTATGGCCAGACAAACAGAAAATAGCAACTGATAATTATAAATAAAAATTAAGGGTAAATTACATTAAGATCCCTTGTAGAATCTGATAAATACAAATACACACCCTCACGTTTAAGAAATTACACCGACACTCCTTACTTTACAAAATAAACTACAGAGAGACTCTTCCCTCTAACCTCCGTCCATTAATCTATTAAATCATGTTAAATTTTTTTCAAAATACCCTAACTATCCTTAATGGATGACAATTTTCATGTTAAATGCATATAACTCATCACTCCAACTCATTTATCTAGCATATATAATTTTTTTTTTAATTGATAAACAACGAAAAGATAATATATATATATATTAAAGAAAAATATCAAAAGATTAAATTTTCTATCTAACTGATTTGGTAGCCGTCAGATTTGCTCATTAGAAACAAATATTTATTTAATTAAATTTTTAATTGATATGCGAAAAAAAAAATGGAATTGATTTGCCAATTTACCACTTCTATCTGCATTCCCATTGTAATAATTTTTTTAATTTATTTCTACATATGAGTAATGCTACATAACCTTTTTTTTTTCTCCCTCCCAAATCTACTTACTTAGATGAGGTGGCAACTTGGCAAATCAATTTTTTTTTTTTCCAAAGCAATTAAAATTTTAATTAAATAAATAATTGTTGCTAATGAACAAATCTAACAGTTGCCACAAAACATAAAATTTAAGCTTTTTAGCATTTTTCTTATATATATTTAAGCTTTTTAGCACATCAATTAAAAATTTAATTAAATAAATAATTGTTTCTAATGAGAAAATCTGATGGCTACCACATCAGTTTGACAAAAAATTTAAGCTTTTCACATTTTTCTTATATATATATATATATATATATATATATATATATATATTATCTTTTAATTATTTATCAATAAAAAAAAAATTCAATTGTACAAAATGAATGAGTTGGATTGATGAGTAATATATATTTAATATGAAAGTTGTCATCTAATAATGGTAGTTAGGGCATTTTGAAAAAAATTGAGTATGATTTAACGGATTAATGGCCGGAAGTTGGAGGGAGAGGTCTATTTGTAGTTTATTTTGTAAAGTAAAAGTGTCAGTGTAATTTCATAAACGTGAGGGGGTGTATTTGTATTTATTAGATTCTATAAGGGGTCTTAATGTAATTTACCCATAAATTAAAGAATATCTTGCTTTCAAACAGACGCATTGGCTGCCATCATCATTGTCATCTTTATCATCTTCCATTATTTGAGGTTCAATTTTTTATACAGATTCCTCCTAAGATCCCATTCCTCTGATCCTTTCTTAAATATATCGTCCATCATCCTCTCTTCTGGACACAAACATTTACTATAAACTTAGAGGTGCATAAGGATAATTAATGGAAGTGGTCGAGGATATAGTGATCGTAGGGGGTGGAATAGCTGGTCTCACAACATCCTTAGGACTTCACAGGTACCACACAACACACATGTATTAGGAGGAGAAAGGAAAAAAAAAGATTGAACTAACAAGCATGAGCTTTGCAGGCAGGGATACAGAAGCTTAGTCTTGGAATCATCGGATTGTTTGAGAACCACAGGATTTGTTTTCATGACATGGACCAACGCTTGGAAGGCCTTGGATGCAATTGGCATCGGTGACTCCCCCCGTCAACAGCATGACCGGCTTGATGGGTAACTACAACACTCCCCTCCCTATAGTGAAGTTAGTAGGTGTTTGCTTTTGAGTGAACTGTATTTTCAATACATCTCTTCCTTACCTTGAAAAGGCCTAATTGAATGGCCACTGGAAAGACTGAAACACTTCAGACAGGCCATGATTTAAAAAGAATAGGAGTGCTACTGGGAATACTAGATACATTATTCAAATTCATCCATCGGTTCACATGGGTTGCAAGATCATTCTTTGATATCAAAATAGAAAGCTAGGGTTCGATTTTTCCATAGAAGACCTGATTTATAACTGCCATAGTCGGGCAGTAAATGATCAAAGGGGGAGAATTCATCCGGTAAACCATGCATTTTCAAAAATGTGGTCAAGCAGTACTGGGTTGGCCTAGTGGTGCTTGCCATGCCCATGATACCATCATGTGTTCCATGACTTCTAGCCCATTTCAGAATCTTCTATTAACCATAAAAATTTTGCTGATGCTTCACTGTGTTAGCATAAAACTGACTCTGCAGAGATCTGAGTGCAGGAATGTGACAACCTCTGCGATTTCAGGACTCCTCACTTCAGAAACGCAGTTTAAGACCAAAGGAACAGGGTAAGTTTTTACGTGGACAATAGTTATACTGTTAGACCCATCATGCCAATATGAGACCAATAAAAGGATTTCTTTGTTTTCTTTGTTTTCTTTTCTACGAGGCTTTTTGTTGATACCATGCTATTAAATTTGACATTTTTTAGTTATGAGAAATGGTGGTGAATGTGTAGGACAGACCATGAAGTTCGGTGTGTGAAAAGGAAGGCCTTATTAGAAGCCCTGGGAAAGGAACTGCCAAGTGGGACTATTAGGTACTCCTCTAAGGTGGTTTCTATTGAGGAATCAGGCTACCTAAAGCTGGTGCATCTTGCTGATGGAACCATCCTCAAAACCAAGGTATTATAACTTATAACTGAATTCTAGTGAACGCGTATTTTTGGTCATTAGGTAGAATTAAAGGGAAGCGTCATATAGGTGAAACTTGGAGAGTCATATATCTAATTTCTCAGGCTTTAATATTGTATCGATGTGCGAATGGCAGGTGTTGATTGGGTGCGATGGAGTCAACTCAGTGGTTGCAAAATGGCTAGGCTTCAAGAATCCGGCTTTTGCTGGGCGATCTGCTATTAGGGGGTATAGAGATTTCAAGAGGCGGTCATGGCTTTGGGACCAAATTCATGCAGTTCTTTGGGAAAGGTGTTAGATATGGTTTCATCCCCTGTGATGATAAGAGCGTCTATTGGTTTTTCACCTACACTCTCACTAGCCAAGGTAAGCCCTTTATCGCACACTGTCTTCTTCTATTCATCTCATGAATGGTTTGTATTATAGATATAGACATGCTGCCCAGGCAAAAAAAAATTATAAGATCCACCAGAGACAGCCCCACGCCAAATTACATTACCCTATCAAAATTGATTGATTTCAACAATCTAATTCCCAAATAAAATTCACTGGGTAAAAGGAAAAGTAGGATTAAACTCCATGTTCAAAGAATTTTTTATCATCCGATTTTTTTCCTATGTAAAGCTGTGAATTTCCATCGTCCACTTATGATCTTTTGGCTGGTTGGTGGATTAAAGGGGGTAATGTTAAGGCCAGAATTTTATGGAGTATGGCTCCGCATGCCATTTTGTGGTGCATTTGGAGGGAAAGAAATATGCGGACTTTTGATGGGATTGAGAAATCTATCATTGATCTCAAGTCCTCTTTTCTTAAGTCTTTATTTTTGTGGTTTTCTAATCATACTAATACTTGTAATTTTTCGTTTCTTACTTTTGTCGACTCCTTTAAACTTTAAAGGAGTTTGTGGTTAGTCAATGTATATGACTTATGTACTTGGGCTAAGCCCTTTTTGTTCATCAAAACATATTTACCTTATCAAAAAAAAAATAAAGCTGTGAATTAGGTTGGTTACCCTATAAGTTGTGCATATTGTTTTCCCGTATATGAGGTACACACTTCTGTAGTTCCTAACATTTTGTATACTCCATTGTATGGTATAGACAAAGAGATAGAAGAGAACCCAGCTAAGTTGAAGCAATTTGTGCTGAGCAAGGTTGGAAAGGTACCCGATGAGATTATGGCTATCATAGAAAACACTGAACTGGATAGTATAATAACTTCTCCATTAAGATTCAGACATCCATGGGAACTGCTATGGGGAAATATCAGCAAAGGAAATGTTTGTATAGCAGGCGACTCACTCCACCCAATGACACCAGACATTGGCCAAGGTGGTTGTTCAGCATTAGAAGAAGGTGTTGTTTTAGCCAGGTGCCTTGGTGAAGCTTTGTCAAATAAACAGAGTGGAGAAACAAAAGAAAATGCTGAAGAGGAGGAATATAAGAACATTAAGGTGGCACTGAAGAAGTATGCCAAAGAAAGGAGATGGAGAAGCTTTGAGCTCGTCAGTACAGCTTATATGGTGGGTTTCATACAAGAGAGTAATGGGAAGATTATGACCTTCTTGAGAGACAAAATTTTGGCTGCATTCCTCGCTGGGTTGCTGTTGAAGAGGGCTGATTTTGACTGTGGGAAGCTCAGCAATTCTTGATGCAACCATTTATGCTCTATACAATGGCCTATCATCATAAGATTCCATGTTTTTATCTCTTCACTATAACTTGTCGGATAGAAGATGGGGCATGGACCACATGGTCTTTCTTTTCATTGATTAATGATTATGTAATGCAAATTTTCTTATTCTCATGTATATAATAGTAATGGGTGTGTATTGAGTTTTAGCTCATAGTTGGCTAAAGGTGACACTCTTGAAAAAGCTTGGCATGCTAGGTTGAATTCCAGTCTCCTTGTGGACTTGGACACCATTTTGCCTCATATTCCCCTTCCCCTGCACTTACCAACACCGTTTTGGAATGGTTTTCGGGTCTATTAGCAACCCACAATAGGCAAGCATTGAATGTGACATTTTTCTAAAAGTCATGGCATATGACATTGGTTTCTTAATAAGATCAATGTGTATACAGAGCCGTCTGACTTAGGCCAATCCAATTCGCTAATGAAGGCTGAACCTAGATAAAGGATTAGGATTAAAGTTTGGCTGGACTTTTATATGTTTTTCAAACAATCTTTTATCCAAAACATACGTAATGGCTGCCATCATCATAATCATGATATCATCGTGCATTATTTGAGGTTTACTATTTAAGGTTCATCGCCTTACTCCTTACTCTGTTGCCCTCCAAGATATAAACTAGTTCTCCATCTTCTCATTTGAGCAAAACATTAATTTTAAAAAGCAAAAGCTTATTTCTATTGCTACTATAACATTAGGGAGCCAAAAAGAGAATGGAAGGGGTTGAAGACATTGTGATTGTGGGAGCTGGAATAGCAGGCCTCACAACAGCTTTGGGACTCCACAGGTATCCAACAGAAATTTAACCCACAAGTATGCGTGTATATACTTAGGTTCTCAAATTATGAACTGACAAGCTTGGGTTTTGCAGGATGGGATATCGAAGTTTAGTCTTGGAATCATCTGACAGCTTGCGAGTCACAGGATTCGCATTGATGATATGGAGCAATGCTTGGAAGGCCTTGGATGCTCTTGGCATTGGCGACTCCCTCCGTCAACAACATGAACAGATTCATGGGTAACTTACACACTCCCTCCCTGCAGCGAATTTTGTAAGCTAGACTCCTCTAAAAGGGGGAATTACAGATTGGTCCAGTTACAGACAAATAATTACAGTTAGTAGTCATTTGCATTGAACTGTAATTATTTATCCATAGCGGAACTATTCTCTAATCCCTCCACTCTAAAACCCTTTCCTTTTTCTTGCTCTTGAGTTTTTTTTTTTTTTTTTCCTTTTTTTTGGTTTTTGTTTCCCTTTAGTAGTTTTCAATTATCATGTAGCCCATCAGGTATTCACTTTGGCTGAAACATCCGTTCTTAACCTTTAGATGGCCTCATTAACTGGCCATAAAAAGATATGCAGCACTGTAGATGGGAATCTGGCAACCAGTTGCTGGTATAGCAGTGACTGCCATGATACTATCATTGGTCCAATGATTGTAGACACCATTCAAAGTCCTTTACCAATCACTAAAATGTTAATGATGCTAGTCTATGTTACCACAAAATTAACTGACCTGCAGAGATTTGACTGCAGGATTGTGGCAATATCTTCAGGACTTCACACTACAGAAATGTCACTCAAGATCAGAGGGACGTTGTAAGTCCTTACATGGAAACTAGTAATAGTTTTATTTATACCCATCATTTCATCACACTAGCAGCCAAATCTTTATTGTTGTTGGTTGAAGTAATGCCTAATATGAGATCAACAAAAGGATTTTCTTTTTTATGGCTTTTCTTGATATCATATTACTGAAATTAACTTGATTTAATGATGAGAATTGGTGGTGAATGTGTAGTGGAGACCGATGAAGCTCGATGTGTGAAAAGGAAGGTGTTATTAGAAACCCTTGGGAAGGAACTGCCAACTGGGACCATAAGGTACTCCTCTAAGGTGGTTTCCATTGAAGAATCAGGGCTACTTGAAGCTGGTGCATCTTGGTGATGGAACCATCCTCAAAACCAAGGTGTAATAAGTGAATTCTAATTATCTGCAGCAATATATTTTCATCAAAACCAAGGTATTATTGAATCCCATCCCCACCCCCCCCCCCCCCAACCCCCCAAAAAAACCCCCTAGAAAAAGGGGAGGTGGGGTTAATCATGCTTATTGAATGGGATCATTGCACACTCTTGTTTGTCTTCAGCAATGCCTTATAAAATAGCTATATCACCAGTCCAACTGATCGTAATTGTTTTCCTTGTAATATATGGGATCAAGTCATATATCTAATTGCCAAGGCCTTTGGGTCTAACCGTCTAATGGTGTGTCCCATCCTAATAGGGGTGTGGGGTTTGCGAAGGTTTTGGTTTTGACTCCACGTGAATACGTGTGTGGGTGTGTGTTCTCTCCTATTGTTTAGCGAAAAAAAAAAAAGAAAAAAAAAAAAAGAAGGGTCATATATCTAATTACTCAGGCCTTAATATTGTATCAATGTGTGAATGAAAGGTGTTGATTGGGTGCGACAGAGTGAACTTAGTGGTTGCAAAATGGCTAGGCTTCAAGAAACCAGCATTTGCAGGGCGAACTGCCATCAGGGGATATGCCAATTTCAAGGTTGGTCATGGCTTTGAGGCCAAAGCAATGCGGTTCTTCAGGAATGGATATAGAGCTGGTTTCATCCCTTGTAATGATAAGAACGTCTATTGGTTTTTCACCTACTCCCGCGAAGGTAAGCCCTTCTTCCCTAAAATGCACCTCATGTATACCTTGTATAATACTTGTCCAAAAATTGTAAGACCAACCATAGAAAGTCCCTGCCAAATTACATTATCTTGTCAAAATTAGAAGAATTAAAAAATCTAATTCCCAAATAAAATTCATTGGGTGAAAGGAAAAGGAAGATTAGTCTGTATAGTAAAAAAAATCATTTGATTTGATCATTCGTTCCCTTTTTTTTTTTCTTTTCTTTTTTTTTGGGCAGATTTACAGTTGGGTAGACCATAATTGTTGTGCATGTTTCTAAAAATATGAGCTATTCTCACTTTTGTTGTTCCTGATTTTTTTTTTTTTAATGGTATGGACAAAGAGATAGAAGAGAACCCAGCTAAGATGAAGCAATTTGTGTTGAGCAAGCTTGGAAAGGTAGCTGATAAAATTATCACAATCATAGAAAACACTGAACTGGACGATATAATATCTTCTCCATTAAGATTCAGAAATCCATGGGAACTGCTCTGGGGAAATATCAGCAAAGGAAATGTTTGTGCAGCTGGTGATGCCCTCCACCCGATGACACCAGACATTGGCCAAGGCGGTTGTGCTGCTTTAGAAGATGGCGTTGTATTAGCCAGATGCCTAGCTGAAGCCATGTCGAATCAACTGAGTGGAGAAATAAAAGAGAAAGCTGAAGGAGAGGAGGAATATAAGAAAATTAAGTTGGCATTGGAGAAGTATGCCAAAGAGAGGAGATGGAGAAGCTTTGAGCTCATCAGTACAGCTTATATCGTTGGTTTGATCCAGCAGAGTGGTGGGAAGATGATGAGCTTCTTGAGAGATAAAGTGTTGGCTACATTCCTACATAGGTTGGCATTGAAGAGGGCTGATTTTGATTGTGGGAAGCTTGATTAATTCAACCATTTATACTCTGTCTGATGGATCCCATGGTTTGACATCTTTCATACGACTTCTTGGAAATCAGATGTGAGCATATGGTTTCTAAATGAACACAGTTATTTCTGCGTGTAAAGTAAAGGGTGTGTATTGAGTATTAGCTTATGTTTTTAAGCACTGTAATTGCAATGGTGTAGGTTGTTTGATCTATGAGACTGTCCAAGTTTTAAATTAACAAGATTGAATGATTTTTACTAACAATCAGATTTTGAGGCTTCTGTGGCCATTTCTTTATCTCTATGCATAGAAGTTTCCATATTTAAAAAAACTGAACTGCAATTTGGTATACACAAAGATGGAAGAGAACCCAGCAAGGTAGAAGCAATTTGTGATCAGCAAAATTGGAAAGGCACCCGATGAAATAATGGCTGTCACAGAAAAAACTGAACTGAATAGTGTAATACCTTCTCCATTAAGATTCAGACTTGGATTCCAGTCTCCTTGTGGAATTGGTCACCATTTTCGTGTCCTTTTCCCCTTCCCCTGCACTTAACAACCCCAAAAACAAATAATAAATTAAAAAAGAAATGGGAGAGGATAAAAAGGATAGACATCTTCTAGGAAAGGCTTTCAGGTCCATCAGCAGCCCACAATAGTCAAGCATTGAATGTGACATACACCCTTTTCTTATTTGTCCTTTTTTGGGGTAGGAAGTTAGAATATCATATCATAACAAAAAGTCATACAGAGCCTACAAGCCTTCCAGGTCACAAGTCCCAAAAGAAAACAGCACAAACAGGTCCAGAATCCAGTAAAAACCTACCAGCCAAAAAGACTACAAAATCAAACAGATTTTATCTTTTGAACCAATTTTTTTTAAATCCAAACATACCTAATGGCTGACGTCATCAATATCATCTTGCATTTTTCGAGGTTTACTCTTTTCAAGATACATGATACAAGTACTTTTCTCCATCTTCTCATTTGGATATATCACAAAACATTTGTTTTTAAAAAGCAAAAGATTATCTTTACTGTTCCTATAGCATTAAGAGGCCAAAAAGATAATGGAAGTGGTCGAAGAAATTGTGATTGTGGGAGCTGGAGTAGCAGGCCTCACAACAGCTTTAGGACTTCACAGGTATCCGACAGAACTATTTTTATTTATTTATTGTTTTTGATAAGTTATCCGGCAGAATTCACTATATTCATATGCGCATATGCGCACGCTCACAATAGACACACTCAATGATCCGAAATTATGAACTAACAGGCTTGATTTTTACTCATTGATCTGAAATTATGAACAAAGAGGCTTGATTTTTGCAGGCTGGGATATCGAAGTTTAGTCTTGGAATCATCTGATAGCATGCGAACCACAGGATTTGCATTGCTGATATGGACCAATGGTTGGAAGGCTTTGGATGCTGTTGGCATTGGTGACTCCCTCCGCCAACAACATCAACTGATTCATGGGTAAACAACACATTCCCTCGCATTCGAATGTTGATGATGCTATTCTACGCTATCATAAAACTGACCTGCAGAGATTTAACTGCAGGACTACGGCAATATCTTCGGGACATCACGCTACAGAAACATCACTCAAGACCAGAGGGACTCTGTAAGTCTTTACATGGAAAGTAGTAATCGTTTTACTTAGACCCATCATTTCATCTCATACTAGCAGCCAAATGTTTGTCATTGTTGGTTGAAGTGAAGCCTAATATGAGACCCAAAAAATGATTTTTGGTCTCATTTCATATTAGCGAAATTAACTTGATTTAATTTTGAGAATTGGTGGTGAATGTGTAGTGGACATCATGAAGTTCGATGTGTGAAAAGGAAGGAGTTGTTAGAAACCCTTGGAAAGGAACTGCCAACTGGGACCATCAGATACTCCTCCAAGGTGGTTTCAATTGAAGAATCAGGATACTTTAAGCTGGTGCATCTTGCTGATGGAAACATCCTCAAAACCAAGGTATTATAAGTGAATTCTAATTATTGGCAGCTATTTATTTTGTCATTAGGTAGAATTGATATGTATGGGCTCAAGTCATATTGCTAATTACTCAGGGCCTGAATATTGTATCAATGTGTGAATGAAAGGTGTTGATTGGGTGTGACGGAGTGAACTCTCTGGTTGCAAAATGGCTGGGCTTCAAGAAGCCAGCTTTTGCAGGGCGATCTGCCATCAGGGGACATGCTGATTTCAGGGTTGCTCATGGCTTTGAGGCGAAATCCATGCGGTTCTTTGGGAATGGTGCTAGAGCTGGTTTCATCCCCTGTGATGATAAATATGTCTATTGGTTTATCACCTACACTTCCTCCAGCCAAGGTAAGCCCTTCATCACCTCATGTATACCTTGTATAGTATATACATGTCTGAAAATTGTAAGACCAACCATAGACAACCCCTGCCAAATTACATTCTCTCATCAAAATTGGATGATGTAAACAATCCAATTCCCAAAGAAAATTCATAGGGTGAAAGGAAAAGGAGGATCAGTCTCTATGTCAAAAAATCAATACATTCGTTCTTCTTTTTCTTTCTTTTTTGGTAGATTCTAGGGCTGGGTACCACATAATTGTTGTGCATGTTTCTAAGAATATGAGCTATTCTCACTTTTGTTGTTCCTAAATTTTTATTTTCTTTTAATTTTTTATGGTATAGATGAAGAGATAGAAGAAAACCCAGCTAAGATGAAGCAATTTGTGTTGAGCAAGCTTGGAAAGGTAGCCGACAAAATTATTGCGATCATAGAAAACACTGAACTCGACAACATAATATCTTCTCCATTAAGATTCAGATATCCATGGGAACTGTTATGGGGAAATATCAGCAATGGCAATGTTTGTGTAGCTGGCGATGCACTCCACCCCATGACACCAGACATTGGCCAAGGCGGTTGTGCTGCTTTAGAAGACGGTGTTGTCCTAGCCAGGTGCCTTGCTGAAGCCATGTCGAATCAACCGAGTGGAGAAATAAAAGGTAGAGCTCAAGAAGAGGAGGAACATAAGAAAATCAAGTTGGCATTGGAGAAGTATGCCAAGGAGAGGAGGTGGAGAAGCTTTGAGCTCATCAGTAAAGCTTATATTGTGGGTTTCATACAGCAGAGTGGTGGAAAGATGATGACCTTCTTGAGAGAGAAAGTGTTGGCTACATTCCTACCTAGGTGGGCAAGGAAGAGTGCTGATTTTGATTGTGGGAAGCTTGATTAATTCAACCATTTGTAGTCTTTCTGATTGATTTCATGGTTTGACATCTTTGATCTTAAGATATGCTGAAATTCACAAGCGGCCTACATACAGGGGTGGATGCATTAAGGTGCATCCGTGCACACGTGTAACTATTCAAAATTAAAAAAAAAAAAAAAAAAAGAAAAAAAAAGAGATAATGAGTAATTTTATTTAAATATACTTAGCTTTATCCCCTATTGAGAAAAAATGGTTAATTTTGATTAAATTTTAGTTAAATTTACTAATGTACACTACTTTTGTAGATCATATAGAGTTGAGTTTAATTTGTGAATTGGTTCTTATTTGTAACCATTAAGAAGGATCTTGTCCCACATCAGGCAAGGGGTGTTGGGGGTAGTTTTTGATATATAAGTAAGATTTCGCATTTCTAAAAATCGCCTAAGTTTTTGGATTATAATGTACTTATTAGTCTTATGTCATATTTCATCACTTCTATTCATTCATGTATGTTAATGTGTTGTCATGTGACTTTTTCTCTTTTCCTATCTTATTGAAACCTTGTCTCACATAGGGTCAATCGGGATTGGGGTGTTAGGAGTAGTATATAAGATTTCGCATTTTAAAAGTTGCTTATGCATTTTAAAATGGGTAAAATGCAAAAAACCCCCTCTTATTATTACCTATTTTGCAGGTTACCCCCCTCTATTAAAAAACTCATCAAAAAACCCCCTATATTGTGTTAGGGGGGTGCACCGTTAACGGAAAAAGAAAAAGTCTGTTTTACCCTTGTACGGAATAAATTAAAATAATGATATTTAACATGTTAAAAATGATTTTTGTTAGCCCATTTAATCTCCACCATCCATCTTCAATAAAAGCAATCCAACGGCTACAAGATGACTTCTCGTTCCAATCAACCCGTTTGGCAAACACACACAACCCTCTCCCCCTTCACCTTTCCTTTTCTCTGGCAACTAGCGACTAAGTTCGGTGAGAAGTAACACCGCCAACCAGATCAGTCACCAGCTGAATTAAGGCTTATTTTTTTATTTTTCCATTATCTGACCCATTGTCTCTCCATGAAAAATCAGATCTGAGCCTCCAGTGAAGCAAACCGACAGATCCGGTGAGTTCTCGACTCCGGCGGTGTAAGCTTCGCCGGACTGGGTTGGGGTTTGTCGGTCTTGTTTATCTCACAGCGAACAGAGCTCAGTCATACTTCATCTTCTCAGATCTGCCACCGCTCCTTTCTTATCGACGAACTAACTTCACTCCCTTCCCTCCGATGTTCTTCAGTAGGTCCGACTACCAATTCATTCACAGGAGGTGACTTAAACTTTGCTCCCAAAAAAAAAAAAAAAATCAGATTTCATCTTCTTCTCCATTGTAGTTGTTGCCGGCGTCAAACCCCTGGTATGAAAACCCAAACCCCAACGTTAGGCACAATGAAGAAGGAGAGAGAAAGAAGGGCAAATGAAACCCAATGGGAGGAATAAAATCCAAATCTGAATAAGTAACTCAAATCAAATCTTAAAAAAAAAAATAATAATAATAAAAAAATTATTTGAAGAAGAAGAAGAAAACACACCTGTTGAAGGCTGAAGACCATCGGGGGTAGAATAGTTCGCCAGTGAAGGAGGAGAAGGTGGATCCAGATCTGGTTACAGTGGAGGGCATTTTTGTCTTAAAAACAAATAATTAGCATCACGTGCCAATCATGTGATGTTATTCTGTTAGATTCTCTAACGGCGTGTGGACGGAGGGGTGTATTTGTTAACCCTAAACAATATGAGGGGTTTTTTGGTGAGTTTTTTAATAGAAGGGGGTAACTTGCAAAATGGGTAATAATAGAAGGGGGTTTTTTACATTTTACCCTTTTAAAATATTACATGTCTATTATTTTGTCCTTTCACCACTCTAGTTAGTAATGCCGAAGTGTGATCCTATTTTTCTTTTTCTTATCTAACTCTTAGAAACCAAATATATATTCAAAAAATTAAAAAATTGCAACCAAAGAAAAAATTTTAGATTACATATCTTGACTTACTTTCTAGATGTAATTTTCCTGTATACAAGCTGACAAGCCCTACAACATAGCTCTCACGTAGCTCACATATGACAATCCTCTCATAACGGCGATGAACAACTACGGGAGACCTCAACAAGACTAGGTCCTCCAACACATGAACATGCTTTGCTAAAGGTACCCGATGGAATTATGGCTGTCACAGAAAACACTGAACTGAATAGTATAATATCTTCTCCATTAAGATTCAGACTTGAATTCCAGTCTCCTTTTATGGAATTGGTCACCGTTTTCGTTTAGTCCATCAGCAGCCCGCAATAGTTAAGCATTGAATGTGACATGTTCCCTTTTTTTATTTTTTTATTTTTGGGTAGAAAGTTAGAATATCATATCATAACAAAAATTCATACAGAGAATACAAGCCTATAAGGTCCACAAGTCCAAAAAACAGCACAAACAGGTCCAGAATCCAGAAAAAACCTGCAAGCCAAAAAAGACTACAAAATCAAACCAAGGTAATCCTCATCAAGTCGACCTCAACTGTGGGTCACACGGCGACGACCTGACTGAGCTAGATCATGCGCGTAGCTCTGAAAATCTTACATACCTAACAATGCTCTGCAAGCACCAAAAAATCAGCAATGACTTGTTCCTTCCTTTGTAGTCAAGGCATATATTGGTTTCTTAATAAAGATTAACATACAGGCCTCTCTACTTAGGCTAATCTAATTGGTTACTCAAAGTTTGGCTCATCTTTTGAAATAATTTTTTTTTAATCCAAACATAGGTAATGGCTGACGTCATCGATATCATCTTGCATTATTCAATGCTTACTATTTAAGCTTCACCGCCTTACTCAGTCCCTTTTCAAGATACATGATATTAATCCTTTTCTCCATCTTCTCATTTGGATATATCACACAACATTATATTTAAAAAGCAAAAGCTTATCTTTACTGTTCCTATAGCATTAAGAGGCCAAAAGGATAATGGAAGTGGTCGAAGACATTGTGATTGTGGGAGCTGGAATAGCAGGCCTCACAACAGCTTTAGGACTTCACAGGTATCCGACAGAACTATTTTATTTTTTTTAATAGTTTTTTTGATAGTTGTTCGACAGAATTCACTATATTCATATGCAGCACACTCACAAAGACACGCTCATTGATCTGAAAATTATGAACTAACAAGCTTGATTTTTGCAGGCTGGGATATCGCAGTTTAGTCTTGGAATCATCTGATAGCATGCGAACCACAGGATTTGCATTGCAGATATCGACCAATGGTTGGAAGGCTTTGGATGCTGTTGGCATTGGCGACTCCCTCCGTCAACATCAACAGATTCATGGGTAAGCAACACATTCCCTCCCTGCATAAAATTTAGTAAGCTTCACTCCTCAAAGGCGTTTTTTTTCTCTTTTTCCTCGGCATTTTTCAACTACCATGTAGCCAGTCACATATGAGAAATCATGGTAATGAGGTGTCCAAGCAGAGGCTGTCATGATGCTACCATTGGTTCAATGATTGTGGGTGCCACTCAAAGTCCTTTACTAACCATTAGAATGTTGATGATGCTATTCTACGCTATCATAAAACTGACCTGCAGAGATCTAACTGCAGGAGTATGACAATATCTTCAGGACATCACGCTACAGAAACATCACTCAAGACCAGAGGGACTCTGTCAGTCTTTACATGGAAAGTAGTAATAGTTTTACTTAGACCCATCATTTCATCTCATACTAGCATCCAAATGTTTATCATTGTTGGTTGAAGTGATGCCTAATATGAGACCCAAAAAAAGGATTTCTTCTGGTGGCTTTTCTTAATATCATATTAGTGAAATTAACTTGATTTAATTTTGAGATTGGTGGTGAATGTGTAGTGGACATCATGAAGTTCGATGGGTGAAAAGGAAGGAGTTATCAGAAACCCTTGGAAAGGAACTGCCAACTGGGACCATCAGGTACTCCTCCAAGGTGGTTTCAATTGAAGAATCAGGATATTTTAAGCTGGTGCATCTTGCTGATGGACATATCCTCAAAACCAAGGTATTAAAAGTGAATTTTAATTACTGGCAGCTATTTATTTTGTCATTAGGTAGAATTGATATGTATGGGCTCAAGTCATATCGATAATTACTCAGGCCTTAATATTGTATAAATGTGTGAATGAAAGGTGTTGATTGGGTGTGACGGAGTGAATTCTCTGGTTGCAAAATGGCTGGGCTTCAAGAAGCCAGCTTTTGCAGGGCGATCTGCCATCAGGGGACATGCTGATTTCGGGGGTGCTCATGGCTTTGAGGCGAAATCCATGTGGCTCTTTGGGAATGGTGTTAGAGCTGGTTTCATCCCCTGTGATGATAAAAATGTCTATTGGTTTATCAACTACACTCCCTTCAGCCAAGGTAAGCCCTTCATCCCACCAATGCACCTCATGTATACCTTGCATAATATATACATGTGTGAAAATTGTAAGACAAACCATAGATAACCCCTGCCAAATTACATTATCTCATCAAGATTGGATGATGTAAACAACCCAATTCCCAAATAAAATTCATAGGGTGAAAGGAAAAGGAGGATGAGTCTCTATGTTAAAAAATCAATATATTGTATCTCCTTTTTTTTTTGGTAGATTCTAGGGCTGGGTACCCCAAAATTGTTGTGCATGTTTCTAAGAATATGAGCTATTCTCACTTTTGTTGTTCCTAAATTTTTATTTTCTTTTAATTTTTTCTGGTATAGATGAAGAGATAGAAGAGAACCCAACTAAGATGAAGCAATTTGTGTTGAGCAAGCTTGGAAAGGTAGCTGATAAAATTATTGCAATCATAGAAAACACTGAACTCGACAACATAATATCTTCTCCATTAAGATTCAGACATCCATGGGAATTGTTTTGGGGAAATATCAGCAATGGCAATGTTTGTGTAGCTGGTGATGCACTCCACCCCATGACACCAGACATTGGCCAAGGCGGTTGTGCTGCTTTAGAAGACGGTATTGTCCTAGCCAGGTGCCTTGCTGAAGCCATGTCGAATCAACCGAGTGGAGAAATAAAAGATAGAGCTGAAGAAGAGGAGGAACATAAGAAAATCAAGTTAGCATTGGAGAAGTATGCCAAGGAAAGGAGATGGAGAAGCTTTGAGCTCATCAGTAAAGCTTATATTGTGGGTTTCATACAGCAGAGTGATGGGAAGATGATGACCTTCTTGAGAGAGAAAGTGTTGGGTACATTCCTATTTAGGTGGGCAAGGAAGAGTGCTGATTTTGATTGTGGGAAGCTCAGCAATTCTTGATTAATTCAACCATTTATACACTCTGTCTTTACGACTTCTCAGAAATCAGATGGAGCCTATGGTTTCTATCTTTAACTATGCAATGAACACAGTTATTTTTATGTGTAAACTCAAGGGTGTGTATTGAGTTATAGCTCATGTTTTTAAGCATTGTAATTGTATGGTGTAGGTTTTTTTGATCTGAGACTATCTGGGCTTTAAATTACCAAGATTGAATGATTTTTCCTAACAATCAAATTCTGAGGGATTCTCTGGGCATTTCTTTCTCTCTACGCGTAAAAAAAGTTTCCATATTTGAAAGACAATAGATAAATAAAATACAGCAAAATCAGATCATTTCATAGATTGAAATAATGGGAAGCAAAGTATTTTCTTGCATACAATTTTCACAGAAAAATAAATAAATAACTAGTACAACCTTCCCCTAACCCAGCAAACAAGTCGTTTACCTTATCTTCACATGCTAACATGTGTTTGTCCTCCAGCAAATAACAGTAATTTTGATACAATTAACTTCCCTCGAGCATCACTTTCCATGATCAAGCCCTAGATCGAGAGAGAGAGAGTACTTATCCAAAAAGAGAGAGAGAGAGAGAGAGATGAGTGTTACATGTTGGCGGCGGAGGACGAGGACGGTAACGGTGGAGGGCGGAGACCGGCGTGCGAGAACCCTAATCGCAGCAGTGGGATGGCCTGATGGTGGGAATTCGGGGATTTGGATTTGCTCAAGTTGGGATCTTCAACTTGACGCTCAATTTAGCGTTAGATTTCAGACACGTGGGGATGGGATGCAATTATCAACTGCTGGGATGAGAAAGCTTTAACATTTGTAAGAGAAGACCAGCCGTTGATAATTGCATCCCCACGTGTCCAAAATCTAACGCTAAATTGAGCGTCAAGTTAAAGACCCCAACTTGAGCAAATCCCAATCCGGGAATTCGGTGCTCCTAATTTTACAGCGCTTTCAATCTAATAGAAAGCGCAGTTATTAATACCGCTTGCATACGTTTTGTATTTTTAAATCACGTCAGTTAGAAGGAAAATTATATTGAAAGCGCTGTATGCAAGTAGCGCTTTTGAGAGGCTACGTCTTTTATTTTTTAAGCACGTCAATTAAAATAGCGAATTAGCGACAAAAGAAAGAGTAACGCTTTCAACCGAAAGAGTTTAAAAAAAAAAAGGGAGAACATCATGACAAGGTGGCAGGTTCCGATTGGTCAATGAGGAGAACCTGGACTGAGTAATACTAGACCTGGCAGTATTTTACAACCTCCCCTCTTCAATCCAAAGAGAAGATCAAAAGGAAAGCCACTCCCTAGTTGAGTTTGGGTCTTTTATGGCTTGTGCTCTAGCTTCTTTTTGAAAAGGACTCAAATAGAACCCTAAAAAAGTTCTAGGGTTTCTCTCATCGTAATCAACGAATCCCAGGTGCGATTCTTCTCTCTTTTTTCTCTCTCATGCATATATATGTGTGTGTTTTTGTCTTTGGCATTTGATTTTTCATTTTTTTTAGAATTTGGTGAAAAACCCTTAGCTTTTCCATTGCCGATTGCTCCAGATCAATTCGAAGTCAGGCACTTTACTTGTAGCTGAAAACCTAGCTTCTCCATTGCTGATCTCTCCAGATCAATTCGAGTTCAGGCGCTTTCCTTGATAATTCAAGGTTAGGTGAATTTAGTCGCAATTTTCACTCATTTCTGGTCTATGTTCAACTCTCTCTGTGTGTTTCTTTCTCTCTCTATGTACACATATATGGAGTTTATCTTTGTATCAATCTCTCTGATAATTGAGTTTGTATTCGTTTTGAATTTTTTTTGGAATATATGTAGGGATTTAGTGGAGTTTTAGCACGATGACTCAAGATGTGGAGATGAAAGAGCCTCAGGCTCCCTCTAATTCTGTTTCTTCCGCCACTCCTTCGATTTTGCAGCGTAAGCAATACAAAAAAATTACATTTTTTTCTGGGTATCCAGAATTTGGACCATTAGATTAAAAATAAGGAGCTGAAATTTAAAAGTCTGCATGTATTTTATGTCAGGGATCATTGAAAGGATCAGTTTTGTGCGCTCACACACACACACATACGGCCTAGGTTATATGCATTGGTTTTGAATTCGGGTTTATTATTTTCAATTGTATAAATGGGGTGGGGTTTTCAGATTTGAAGGAGATTGTATCGCTTATTGAGACCGGTGCATACGCCCGAGAGGTTCGCCGGATTATGCGTGCGATCCGACTTACCATTGCATTGAGGCGGAAGCTGAAGGCGACAGTGGTGTCGGCATTCCTCAATTTCGTCCTTACCCCAGGGTCTGAGGTTCACAGTCGATTAGTCTCGTATCTTCCCAAGGTAATCTTTGAAGCCTTATGAATTCAGGTTTCCATTCAACTTTTTATACTCATTCTCTTGTGTGTACTGTCTTATATGGTTCGTTTTTAAATATTAATCTTGTTTCGTGTGTACAACATCTCTTGACACTATGAGGTGCATACCATACAGAGAGAATTAGAGGCAAAGTTGTCATGAAATGCCAGGATAATTTTGATTACATTTTTTTTTTTTTTTTCTTTGGGGGGGTTTCTTGTGACATCATGATAGTTATATCACTTGTTTAAAGATGTGACAGAATTAGTGGGCTTATGATAGGTTTACCATTTTTTGGACATTTCTACATTATGCTATGGACTTTGATGAATTTTATTTTATAGTATCTAATGTTTGTTGTCAAGTGAAATACATACATTTTGAAATAAATACACATACTCACACATATAAAATGTATCTACTTTTCTCAAAAATATGCGGACTGATTTAACTTATGCATCTTATTGCAGCAATTAATGCCAAGCTAAAATCAGTACCTCCATTCTTTTTGTCTTTGAATTTCTTGGAATACATTCTATTTAATATCCACTTGTATTAATGAATATTAATGCTTCAATGATGCTACCTTTATCAAAAAAAAAAAAAAAAAAAAAAATTAATGCTTCAATGATGCTTTCAAGCTTTACAACTATTAAATATTGATTGCAGGAAGATGAACATGACATGGAAGTTGATACTGCGACATCTGCAACTCAAGTTCCTTCAAAACACTCCTTGCCAGAGCTAGAGATTTACTGCTATTTGCTTGTGCTAATATTTCTGATTGATCAGAAGAAATACAAGGAGGTAAAACAATATAGAACTACATTCAGAGGCTTTCCTATTCTTCACTGAACTCATTATGTTTATTCACATTCTCATGATTTTTCTTCACATTGTTGTCTTTCAGGCTAAAGCTTGTTCCTCAGCAAGCATTGCCCGGTTGAAGAACCTGAATAGGAGAACTGTTGATGTTCTAGCATCCAGGCTCTACTTTTATTACTCTCTTAGCTATGAACTTACGGGTGATCTTGCTGAAATTAGAGGGTGAGCTTTGTATGAATATAATTTCATTCCTTTTATCTATGGATGACGTATCTGTTTTATCTTTTCTATTTTGACAAAACTATAGTGGTGTTCCGTATGTTTTAAGGTGATGCATGTAGAATACACAAATAAGGAACAAGATTAGATTCGACAGTATTTATAACCCATAGGAATGCATTTTTGTCTAATTTGGTTGCTCATTCATCAACAGTAACCTCCTTTCCCTGCATCGGATTACAACATTGCGCCACGATGAGCTGGGTCAGGTGTGTTTCCAATTATTATAAGCAATTATCTCAAATTGATGGTGTCTTTTTTTTTTTTTTTTTTTTTTTTTTTTTTGGGATAAATATTGATGGTGTCTTATACTTGAAATATTGGTTTGATTCAGGAAACACTTCTCAACCTGCTACTTCGCAATTACCTTCACTACAACTTATATGATCAAGCAGAGAAGCTGAGGTCCAAAGCACCTCGGTTTGAAGCTCATTCAAATCAGCAGGCAAGTACTATTATATTGAGTCAATTATTATATTTATACTTTTTAGGGTTACCAATAAGTTTGGAATGTAATTCAGATTTCCTTGAAAGACTAAATTGCAGTGTTGTGGTTTATTAATGTCAAACGAGACTTACACAAGCAAGACCAGGATGATGTGGCTTGAGTTGGCTTGTGTTTCTAAATGTTATAGCTGTATGCCTGCATGTTTTGACACCGACTTTTTTCTTTTGCAGTTTTGCCGTTATCTCTTCTACCTAGGAAAGATTAGGACGATTCAATTGGAGTATACAGATGCAAAAGAGTCCCTCCTACAAGCTGCTCGAAAAGCCCCTATTGCAGCCCTTGGTTTTCGGGTTCAGTGCAACAAGTGGGCTATCATTGTCCGCTTACTGCTGGGAGAAATCCCTGAGAGGACTGTCTTTATGCAGAAAGGCATGGAGAAAGCTTTGAGGCCATACTTTGAGCTTACAAATGTGAGTCTGGTCTTATCAAACTTAATTATTATTACATTCCAGACTTAGTTCTTCCATGGAGACAAGGTTTGAGAGTTTTAAATTTAGATTGCTTTTGTGGGCCACTGGGCTATAAAACTAGATTTAAACAAATTGTTCATCTGTCTATAGTGGTGTGTTGAGTGGACCATTTATGATTGAGGAAAAAGTTTGCCATTTATGGTAGTCACCTCCCACCATGGCTCAACAGGGTTTCAATTATGTTTTCAAATTAATTTTTTTGTATTTTAATTCCTAGCATGCAACCTGATATTTGGTAATATTAGTCCTGAAAAATGGCCTCTTTAAGAGCGAGCCACCAGTTTAGCTCCGTGACCTTTAGCAACTGATTTTGAAGTGAATAATGTCTGAGCTTTTCAGGCTGTGCGAATTGGAGATCTGGAGTTGTTTAAGACTGTTGCTGAGAAGTTCTCAAGTACTTTCAGTTCAGACCGGACCCACAATTTGATTGTTAGGCTGCGGCACAATGTCATTCGGACTGGGCTACGCAACATCAGTATCTCGTATTCTCGTATCTCATTGGCTGATGTTGCCAAAAAGCTGCGATTGGACTCTCCAAATCCTGTTGCTGATGCTGAGAGTATTGTCTCCAAGGCAATTCGAGATGGTGCCATTGATGCCACATTGGATCATGGAAATGGGTGGATGGTATCAAAGGAGACTGGGGATATCTACTCTACAAATGAGCCTCAATTTGCATTTAACTCAAGGATTGCTTTCTGCCTTAATATGCATAACGAGGCAGTGCGTGCGCTGCGGTTTCCACCAAATTCCCACAAGGAGAAAGAAAGTGCTGAGAAGAGGAGAGAGAGACAACAGCAGGAGCAAGAGCTTGCAAAGCATATAGCTGAGGAGGACGACGATGAGTTTTAATTGGGTTACATTCTGCAACAACATTTAGTTGTGCCGTGCTGTGCTTTGCTTTCATTTAATAGTGCAGTTTCCTGGAATTCATCTACAAGGATGTTCGTAATTTCTTGGGCCAAGACGGCTTTTGCTTTTCTTTCTTTCTTTTCGGGATTATGTTATTTATTCCAGTTTTAAATTTGAGCAAAACTGTTTCACTATTTTGGATTATGCTTTTGGAGTTTTGGGGTTTCTTGCTGTATCCCCTTGATTTCCATTTTTTTTTCCTCCTTAACGAATTTATTGTTTCTCCTTCACTTGGGTCAATTTGTTGCATTTATGCAGGATGTAGTTACTATTTTACATTTTTACTCTTCAGAATGATTGGATAGAACAGATGCTTGCTTTTGGGAGAACATAACCAGCCACACATTGAGCTGCCACTTGCCAGTACTATTAGGTCATGTTTGTTTGGTTGAAATGGAATGGGTGGGAATAGAATCTGATTTTATACTCAAAATAGTCTGGAATGGAATGAGTTTGAAATAAACAATGAATATCATTATAATTCACTATTACTATTTGATTCAATTCTTATTTAATTATCTCATCCAAACATGTTCTAATTGAATTGAAATGGGATTCCATTCCATCCATTCCATTCCCACCAAACAAACATGGCCTTAGAGATTTTAGTAGTGTAGATGCTAGCCGTGAAAGGGCATGAGTGCTAGCTCTTCTTGACATTAATAGATGGTTTTCCTCATTCGTAGCATGGTATTGAATCTACAGTTTCCTTTCAGATACATTTCTTTTTATTTTATATAATTTCTGCCACATGTTTTCTGGATTTATGAACATATAAAATAGTTTTAGTAGTGTCATATACTGCTTTTGTTTGGAAGTGGAAAATAGTTTTTACTCGTAAAAATTCTAGAATATAACCTGGGACCGTCCAATGTGTTCTTATCACTTTCGTTTCCCACAGTTGTTATTGGTTTCTTAATCATGTGCAACGTTGCGTGTTCTGTTTCTGCTTCTAAAATAAAATCTTGAAGGCAATGGTCGGTCAAATATCGCAGAGATTTTAAGGAGGCTTTGCAAGGTGTCCTATGTAAATGGTTTAACCAAATTATTCCAGTTAAAATTTCTTGATTCTGTCATTTTAGGCTATCATTCATTCTTGGCATACAGCAGCCCACTAATGGGTATGCTGGGGTTCTCAGCTGCACTTTAAATATGTAATCCCAAGTTCTTGTGCTATACAATTTTAGCCCCGTAATCCAGTATTTCTGGCAACCATTCGTCCAATTCTCATTATCCTACAAGTTAACCTGTAACAAATACAAACACAACCAGAAGTGTGTTTCCCAGACGGTTATGTGGAAAAATCGCCCTCATCTAATAGATCACTGCCACTTTAATTCTTCATTAACCACACACCACACACCCCCCCCCCCCCCCCCCCCCCCCCCCCCCAAAAAAAAAAAAAAAAAAAACACCAAAAAAAGAAGGCACTAGATTTTTTTTTTTTTTTTTTTCCCCAAATAATCACATGATGCATGGTGACATCCAACATGGTTGGTTTAACAAAAGATGGGTCAATTCCGCAATCAGGAATTGGGCCTTTAGATTCTATCCAAGATAATTACACTGCAGCACAAAAGGAAGCAACACATTCTGCCTCGTTTCCAAATTGTACATTTTGACAAGTTTGGAATAATGAGTAATAGATGGGAAAGATAAGGGAAAAGAGGGATCTTTGAACTGAGGTAAAAAAGAGAGGGATGGGACTAGGGAACAGCTGGTTTGAGTCAAAATGGAGAATCTGTAAATAATATAGGCAACATGAAATTACATGGGAGATACAGATAGTGATACATAAAAACACAGGGAATCTACACTCGGTGCTCCTACTACCCATGGAATTGTCCATAGGAAGTCACACCCACTAACCTCATGGTCATAAAATTAGTGTTTCTAAAGGGAATTCCCTGAACAGTTGGGAGTCAAATGATCAAATGTCTTCAGGGCACAACACATGAGAAAGCTCTTTTATTCCAAAAGTTAGAAAACTGATACACCAATTTAAATTTACCACTGCAAATAGTTAGGAACTTGAAATCAAGATTGTGTTCTATTTTAAATTTGCAGAATCAGACCGACTCCAATGAAGTCCAAAATTCATTAAATGGCATTGGTAACCTCCTATCCTTGTGTTAATTTCCATATGAACAAATTAAGACCAAAATTTTAGAACACAACAGAAAAAAATCTTCATGAGAGGAAATGAAAAAATAGGGCAAGATATATCACAAATACTTATTTTATATCTGACACAATTTCTTGAAAAGCATGGTAAATGATACAAAACTTCGCTCAAATTTCTTCTTGAGATTAAAGCTGGTTGAACTTGTCTAACTCGAATTCGTAGGTGAAGCGGAGAAAAGAAAGATAGGTAGCAAGAAAAATGAGAAAATTCCACCCGCTCAATGAAGTAATGATTTGACATGGTTGAATCCTAAACCGGCAGCAGTCATTCACCCAGCTGAACTCAACCCAAATGACTTCACGATGGTACTTACCCTTTCTGCAAAGGTTCTGGAGGTAATTTTTTTACCTGGCACATGAAATGGGTTTGAAACTGCATCCACATATGCAGCATGGAACCTCCTGAAAAACTACTCAGCAAATTCCACCAAAACATGAGAAGAAAAACAAGTCAGAGCCATGTCAAAAAGTTTGCTGCAGGTATAGACAATGACAATAACTAAATAAACAGAAGTATCAATGACAACAGAAAAATCAACAGTAGCAGCAATGATAACAAACAAACATTTTCAAAGCCTTCCAAGGATAGTAGCTAAGAAAAGTACCAACCACATACATTATTAAATAACCGGCTGAAGATGGCAGGAAAAGCCACAATAGATTAAATGAAACCTCCTATGAAAATTACATCAACTAGTAATATACAAGGATCTCATTTATGTATCCGCTGAACAGCTAGAGAAAAGTACCAACCACCTACATTATCAATTAAGTGGATGATGATGACAAGAAACCTACAACTGATAACTGGAACAGGCTGTTCTTCCTATATCAACTATTTGCATGTTTAATTTAAATTATGTTAAAAGTATAATCACATTTGATTTATGAAGAAGACAAATCTAAGGGATGTAACCATCCATCAAGACAAAAAAACATTCACTTTGAAGGGAGTTGCATATTTTAAATAGTTCATGAATATGGATGGACACTCCATAGTCCATATCCATCTAACTTGAGGTGCTGAAGAATCAGATGTGCCCTTTACTGCCAGAACAGAGGAGGTTACCAAAAATATGGGGTGCCCAAATCACTGGCCATAATTCAAATCCTATCAATTTATTAGATACTTCAAACAATCCAGTCAGTTCCTATTGGCAAAAGGAGTAGCTTCAAGATCTCCTGAATAGCACCGTCAACTGGACTAGCTACAAGATTTCTAAGGTGGTAACACTGGCTATATAGACATTAGCCCCTATATATTCTCCATATTGAACAGAAATCGACTGGAATTCAATATTGCATAACACAACAAACTTATTTCGAATGGCATCTGCTTTTTCCTTATCACTGCCTTCACAATAAACATTGCCAACACACGGTAATACTTACATTTCTCACGTCTGCATCTCTGACATCTAAATCTGTTGTCACTAAGATAAATTTCACCTTTGTATTAGTCAAATAGCCATACCTGCAGACAATATACCGTATGAGAATACTTTACCAATATATATATATACTGTATAAGAATAATGAAATCTATATGACTTTGACCCAAGAATACCCTAAAATGTTTATAATAGAAAAAGTTTCCATCTCTATGTAATAGAGCCAACCAAAATACTTACACTTTGTAGTTTTCAGTTGGATAAAGCAACCCGAGAAATGTCTCATTTAGAGTTGGTCCAGCTTTTTTGGGATTGTTCACTGAACATACACATATATAATCAGATATCACAAGTCAGGTTTGTGTCGCACCGCCTATTCATAAATTCAACTATAAATATACCATACCATACTCAAGCAACTATTTCAGAACAATATTTACTTCTATAATATATGTAACCGAAAAGACCAATGACAGATACAAATTTCTATTTATAAATAGTAGTCGTCTTTCTGCAGAAACAGTTGCTAGGATCTAAAATCCAGTTCACATCACATCAATGATTCTTAATGATCTCTTCAGTAAGCATGAAGAGAAAACGGATTGGAGAAGCTTGTAACAAAATCTAGCAGAATAAAAAATCACCCACCATCATGCTCAAAGCCACTAAGAATTTAACAAAGGATATGGCCCCTGATAGAACTGAATGGCATAGAAGGATTCATCTAGCCAACACGATGTAGTTGGAAATAAGATTTTGTTGAGTTGAGTTTTGAATCCAATGTGAATTGAAACTTCCTGAAATTCGAAACCCATATGCCACAAATGAAAAATCCTATCTTTCCAATCCTATTTCAACCTTCCCAAATCCTCAATATCCAACAGAAGTTGCAGAACCCTAAGATCAGAATTCAAATTCTACAAATTTGAAGAAAATGGTAGTGCTCTCATTGAACCTCGATCCAACCCTAAACGCAAAATTTAAGGAAAATAGTATTACTCTCATTGAATTCGATGCGAAACCCAAAACCTAAATTGAAACCTCGCTTAAGTAAATACCCTAATTCTTACAAATCACAACAAAACTATGAAAAATCAATCCATCGATCAATACAAAAACTTTCATGGAACAATTTATATATACAGAGAGAGGGAGAGAGAGATGGGGGTACCTCGCTCGTCGACGACATCCAAGGAGCAGTGGACAATGTGGTGAAGCTTGAGGGCATCATCTGCCTCCGTGAAGCTCTGTATGTACAGTGGGTTGTTCTGCTCTCGCCGGAAAAATCAGCAAGATCGTCAGATTCCGACATTCAGGTGTTGGAAGGAAAAAACTAAGAAGAATGCTGAGAGACGAAACGATTGACGTAGTGCATACCTGGTGGCCGACGACGGCGACGCAGACGATCATCTTCTCCGGGTTGACCCGCCCAGACTGACGCTGAAGAGGGGCGATATTGGAATATGGGTTGTGTGGAAGTATGGAGCTGCTTTGAACTTCCAACTATTCGCTCGGAATTGGGCAATTGGCCAATTGGTGTGAATGGGTGGCTTTTATCCATTTTTTTTTAAATTTTTTTTTTTTAAAAAAAAATAAATTATGTCTAAAAGCGGTGTTATCAACACCGCTTTTAAGCGGAAATATTTTTTTTTCCCCCTGTGTGTTTGTGTGTTGTTGTTTGTTATTTTACAGCTTCTTGTAAGCCTAAGAAGAAGCAATCCATCATAGGATGGGTAGTCACATTGGCAGAATTGGTAATACACTGTTAAATTAGGCTATTAGTTGAGGAGCATTTTATGTAGGCAAGTAGGGAATGGTAGCTATTGCTGGCTTGTTGGTAAAGTTGGGTGCCCTGTGGTTGTTTGATGAAATTTCTTTAAGAAAATGATAGTGTTTACAAAATGTTATGTGATGTATTAAGTTTCCTACATCATAGTGAAGAAAGAAGCTAACAAATGTTCCAAAATTATATGAAGGCCAAGTGATAGAAGTGCTTATTGTCAATTCAAACTATTATTCAATAGCCTTATCTAAAATTGCAATCATAGTAAGTTTGTTTAAGTGTTTAATAATTCTGTGATTTCTTTGAAAAATGAGAGAGAAATAGCTTTCCTTTTTCCTTGATTTTTGAATTTCAATTGCCAAGAAAATAGGATGGCCTTGCCAACTTCATTAGACTCTTGTTGTTTAACTATGTTATGTAGAAAATTTACACACACACGCACATATATATATATATATATGTAATGGATTAGGATCAACATATACAACTTTTTACAAAAAACCCTTATACAAGTATTTGGAAAACTTATCTCTAATTTACATTTTGCGAAACCTACCATTGGATTAAATACTCTTTTCACATAAGTTATGCACAAAAAAATTGATGTTCATTCGAGATTAAGAGTCATTTCATCCACAAATGTAAGATTTCTAGTGATTAGGAAAACAAATTTTTCGATTAAATGGCAACAAGTCTTGAATCCACTTGATTTTTTGTGTATATGACTTATGTGGGAAAACTATTTAATCCAACAATAGATTTTGCAAAATATGAATTAGAGATAGGTTATCTAAAACTTGATTACGTAAGAATTTGTGTAAAAAATTGAGTATGTTTATCCTAACTCATATGTAATAACTTGATTTTTTTTAAATACAATATTTTATTTTTTTCATGGGCATTTGATCCCATGCAATACACTGCACCATAACACCTATGCATCTCATTACACACAAGTGACAGCACACCTAAGCTAACCTATCCTACCCCTCACACCCATGCGTTTGCACCTGAACAACACGTATAGCCCATCCCTTCTTTTCTTTTCTTACTTTCTTTTTCTTTTTCTTTTTTTTTTTCTCTCTTTTTTTTTTTTTTTTTTTTGGGTAAACAAAAGTTTTGGTGAAGGGAGACTACCCCAGTCCAGGATTAGGACAAGCCATATGCCTTAGCAAGAATTTACATTGAACTTAAAGATTGCCCACTAAAGAAGATCGATTGCTGGCAGCGGGAATCAAATTTAAGCCTTACAAGAAAAAAATTCGATCCTTACCAACTAAACCAACCGCCATTGGCCCCATCCCCTCTTTCCAGCCTTGTTTTCTCCAGGTCCTTGTGAAGCTCTTTTGAAATTGTTCTCGAGGTGAGCTTTCTAATTCTTTTTATTTGTAGCCAGTTGTATATATGAAACACAGGCACCTACAACACGGTACGGATACCTCAACAAGATAATTTCTAAAAACACCAAATCACAACACGATGGAAATACGGTAATTATTAATAGTTAAATATAATTAAATATTTATAATTATTATATACACACAAATTTATGTAATGATTTGAAAAGGTGTTGGAGATGCGTATTTTTGCATCCACTGTAAGTGGCATGACTAATGAACCTCACTATATAAAGTTGGGAGTGAGTCTTGCATGTAACTGCTACATGATCAGGTGGTGTCATAAGTCAATAGGGGCCAAATAAAGTGGGATTGTAGGGTCAAAAAATATACTGACAATCTTACTTTTCTTGGTTTTCATTGGCTTGTGACACTACTTGGTTATATCATAGTTACATGAAAGTTTTTCTCCAAAATTGGTTTCTAGAACCTACTTAACTCTACAATAACACACTGAAGGCCTGAACCCTCCTAAACGTAGACCCTATCAAAGACATCCTTCCAAATTATGTCTTAAACATGATTCGAGGAAGTGTAGGTGAGACTAGGGATTTCCCATCATGGGGTACTGCCAAGGATTGGCATGTCACCATTAAATCTGCTTACAATGCCATTAGGCTTAAGGAGAATCCTCCTGAGCTCCCTGCCGCTAGTTGGACATCTATATAAAACTTGCCATTGTTCCAAAAATTAAAATTTTCTTGGGGCTTTTTGTTAGAGATGCCCTTCATGCTTGTTCTTGGTGCCACGCGGAGTCAGCAACCTGAATTTTGCTGCAGATGCTTAATACAGAGGAGACCTAAATTTTGCTTTCCATCACTAATGAAAAGTGGAAGGCAATAATGCAGCGGCTGCCTAATTCGTATACATGCATGCATTTGTTGCGTGTAAAATACCATTTGCCACATGATTTTTCGATGCAACTATGAGTGTGCCTGGTTCTAATGTAAGGCAGTAAGGATGTCAGTGGGCTTTTCCACTATAAAAGAGTACAGTACTACACCAACCAAGAAAATCAGCACTGTTCTGGCCATAACCGACTCCTTTATATAACCATGATATGGTCAGGTGTTGTCACAAGCCAACAAAGGCCAAGCAAAGTGGAATCAGAGATCAAAAAATATATTGAAAATCCTATTTTACTTGATTTTTATTGACTTGTGATACCATATGGCGAAATTTTTCTCCACCACCACCTTTCTAGGAGCTTTATTATAAATAAAATACAATGAGGTTTTGTATTGCTTTGTCCTACACAAAATATTAAAAAAATAGTTGGGACTGACCCTCAAGCTGAGCATGCGTGACACATTCCACTTGTGAAAGCATATATGGAGAAGCATGTTTTGCTTGATAGAAAGCGTATGCGTTTGCCCTTGGAACTCTTATTATTCCATTCCTCAAGAAGGCAATCGCCTTTCTTTGCTTCAATTAAAGATTTCATTTTTTTTTTTTATATACCTTTTTTAGTATTTCAAATAAAACAAACTACTAAATTTAAACTGTTTTTTCAAACATTAAAATTCAAAACCCCATCCCACTTTCCAATCATGAGATTCTCCACAAAATGATCCGGTTTTAATCCCTAGATTGGACAGTGGTGATGTGATACTAAAATTTTCTAAATCCCCTAATATTCCATGTCATTCCAAAGAAAAAAAGGTTGAAGTGTAGTCCTAGTCATTCACCAATATAACCACCCATAATCACTATATCGCCTAACTATTTATTCAAATTTCCTTGCTCAATTAATGTGATAGTCGCCATGTTAGTCCACACGCCATTTTAGAAGACCTTATTAAATGCTTTCACATCAGCACATTTGTTTTAACTTTTCAATTTTACCCTCAAATGTATAAAACATTGAATAAAGAGAGAATACCCTTTCAAGGGTATTTTAGAAAATCAAATAAGAAAAATCATTAATTTTTTTAATGTGACAATTATTTTGGTACATTCCAATAAAAAAAAAAATATACCACTTAAATAGGAACGAAGGGAGTATTTGGTACCCCCAATGTTTACGATACCTGCATTCGACTTCTTACTTCTAAGAAAGGTTAAGCCACCAATCGAATTTATTATAGAGCGATTATACCGCATCTAATAAATTAGTCGGACCAATTGTTTGAATACCCTAATGACAAAAATAATTGTTTGAATACCCTAATGGCAAAAATAAATAAATAAATAAAATTACAATTCTGTCCCTGCCACCGCTTTCAGCTGCATCTCTCTCCCCCAATATATGTCTCACGATGAACTCAGTACAACACAGAAGAGCCGTTCGTTTAAAGTCTTCCTCTGTGTTCAAGACTTCCGATTTCCAAGGTATTGTCTCTTTCTCTCTCTCTGCAATCATATGTTCTTAAGAGATGATATATGTATAAAATAATGGTATATGTATTATATCTAATGGTATATTTGGTTTGGTAATTTGAAAATCTCCTGATCTCATGCATTAGCCCAGACGATTCCTTTTATGAGTTGCTGTGAATACGATTTGAGCTCGTCCGTGTTGAATCGGTTCTGAGTTGATTGGGAGATCCGTTCATCTGGTAATTCTCGAGCTGCTCTAGGGTTTTTCATGTACAGGTATTTATGTATTTATTTGATTTAAAAGTCTGAAACTTGTGCTTTTATATTTAATCGGCTTGTGCACCGTTTGGTTGCCGGGAAAGGGTAGGAAAAAAATGGAAAAAGGGAAGTCGATACCTATGTTTCTCGTTGTTGGTTTCTGAGAAAAACGGAGAAAAAATAATCAACGCAGCAAAGGATTGTACTTTGTTCATATAGAATGTACAGTGTATATATATGTATATTATGCTTATATCTATGGCTGTGGGTGTGGGTGTGTGTATTTGATTTCAAATTTTGAAATTTGTGCTTTAACATTAATTACCTAATGCACCATCTGGTTGCCGAGAAAGGGTAGGAAAAGAAAAGGAAAAAAGGAATTGATATCAGTGGTTCTTGTTGGTTTCTGAGACAATCAGAGAAAAAGGAATCAAATTTCAACAAAGCATTGTACAAAAAAACTGAAGAAGAAAATGTTGAATATATCTGAATATATTTTCCTTTATTAATTTTTTACAGTTTCTTCGAGACCAAATAGAGGTTTCTAGTATTTGATTTATTCAATTCTGGTGAATGGGTGTATATTTGAACAAAATGATTTGAATGGTTCTGCGATGCTACATGAATTCTAATAGCTTGAGTCTGGTGAAAACTATGACTTTTGATGTGCGTGCTTGTGTTTTCTTTTGATCAATTGTGTTTGGAATTTAGGTATTGTTTTGGCTTATTAACAATATCTATTATTCTGGATGGGTTGATTCCGTATAAAGTTTGGTTGTGGTTTTGGATTTAATAACAAAATAAGGAAATTATTTATTGAAAATAAGCTCCGTGAAAACTGGGGTTCATCAGTGTTAAGGAATAGATTTTCTTATTTATTTCCATGTAGCCTTTCATATTGATAAATTAAATGGTTTTGATGTTTCTCATTAAACAGTTTATAATGGTAAAAAGAATTTCGAAGTGAAACTAAAACATCACATATGATGGATTTTATGTTATATTTTGGTTTCTGGTTGAACATTAGGATCCCAAATGATAGTCTTATTGTATTTTTATATATTTGAGCAGATGGAAACTGAGCAACGTGACACTGTTTCTATGGTTAATGAACATGCGGCGAGTGTGCATGAGAACACTATATTGAATCAAAGTGATTCCACAACAAATGGGTCAGTTAGTGATCAAAATTTAAATGGTGATACCAATGAGGCCATCAAACCAAATGAGGTTGTTAGGAACCCACAAAATAACCCCTACATTTACAGACAGGATGTTGTGAGGTGTAACACTAGCGGTATGATTGGGATTGTGACAGAAGTTGCTGGTGATTCAGACTCAGAGAGCAGCATTACTGATGATGAGGACGACGATGACGACGATGAGGATGGTGAAAATGGGGAGGGTGATGACAATGACACTGATAAGGCTGACGGAAATGGTGATAGGAACAGAGGTGGTAATAATTATAAGAGTGGTCCTCTTCCAGATGATCAGGTCCGTGTACTTTGGATGGATGATTCCGAGAGGACGCAAAATCTTAATGATATAACAGTTATTGACAGGGGATTTTTGCATGGGGATTTTGTTGCTTCTGCTTCAGACCCAACCGGACAAGTGGGAGTCGTGGTGGATGTCAATATCTCTGTTGATTTATTAGAGTATGATGGATCTGTTATAAAAGATGTCTCATCCAGAGACTTGAAACGTGTCAGGGATTTCACTGTGGGTGATTATGTAGTCCTTGGTCCTTGGCTGGGTAGAATTGATGATGTTTTAGATAATGTGACTGTGTTATTTGATGATGGTTCTGTGTGTAAAGTTATGAAGGCTGACCCACTCCATCTCATACCAGTATCTAAGAATATTTTAGAAGATGGGCACTTCCCTTACTACCCTGGTCAGCGTGTAAGGGCAAGCTCCTCATCAATTCTCAAGAATTCTAGGTGGCTATCTGGCTTGTGGAAAGCTAGTCGAGTGGAAGGTACAGTGACTAAAGTTGCAGTGGGATCAGTGTTTATTTATTGGATAGCATCTGCTGGTTATGGGCCTGAGTCTTCTACTACCCCAGCTGAAGAGCAGAGTCCTAAGAACTTAAAACTATTGTCTTGTTTTGCACATGCAAATTGGCAACTGGGTGACTGGTGCCTTCTTCCATCAGCAGCTCTATCATCTTCCATTCCCATGGACAAGGGTTTATCAAAACTAGAGTTTCATGATTCCAACCAAAATGAATTAGATGCTGCTCAACTGAGCCGTGGAGGTGATTCAGAAGTGATTGCACTGGAGGAATCAAATGTGAAAAGAAAATCCATGGATCTTGATTCAGCTGCCACACTGAATGGAAGTAACGGAAATGTCAAAATTAATGGCTTGCCAGGAATCTGGGCCTTGTAGTTCATCGACAGTTTCGAAAGAGCCTGTTCATGAAACTTGGCCTCTTCATCGCAAAAAGATTCGTAAAGTTGTGGTTAGGAGAGACAAGAAGGCTCGCAAAAAAGAGGAAAATTTTGAAAGAGCCCTTTTGATTGTTAACTCCAGGACGAGAGTTGATGTGGCATGGCAGGATGGAACGACTGAACTTGGATTGGTCTCAACAACTTTGATTCCCATTGATAGTCCTGGTGATCACGAATTTGTTGCTGAACAATATGTGGTGGAGAAGGCCTCTGATGATAACAATGATGCTTGTGAAGTTAGGCGTGTTGGAGTTGTGAAAAGTGTTAATGCAAAAGAGCGGACAACTTGTGTGAGGTGGTTGAAGCCTGTTTCCAGGGCAGATGATCCACGGGAATTTGATAAAGAGGAAATTGTCAGTGTTTATGAGCTTGAGGGACATCCAGATTATGATTATTGTTATGGGGATGTAGTTGTTCGGTTGTCCCCAGTTTCTGTTTCTGCACAAGCAACTTTTCCTGTGGACCCTGTTGAGGAACCAAAGCAACAGACTGGTCCAGATGAGCTTAGACGAGTTATGAAAAAGCGCTCAGGATGTAAGAAAGCAGAGGATACATCCGGTGATGAAGCTTGTATGGATTTCTCAGATCTTTCTTGGGTTGGGAATATTACCAGTCTTAAAAATGGTGATATTGAAGTTACATGGGCTGATGGCATGGTTTCAACGGTATATTCACTGCCGAACGCTTTTAAAACATTTAATGCTCTCTTTCCATGGGAAAAGTTCCATATTTCCATTAATCTTGAATCTAAAACAATGTATGATTTATCCTATTCGTCTTAGCTGAGAAAATGGAGGAGAACAAACAAATATTTGGAATTTCACAACTTCTTGGGTGTAAAGTAGTAGTTGTGAGCTTTCAAATTTCTTTTGACTCTTCCATCTTTTCAGCCATCAAATGGAGCATTAATGGGAATGGTTTTGTAGTGTCATTCACTTAATTCAGTCACATAGCAATAAATATGAGTTTGTGCTTTTTATAAGGAAGTTCACAAAGCTGTTTATTAACAACCCATCCTTTGGTTTTTAAGGTTGGACCTCAAGCGGTTTATGTCGTTGGCCGGGATGATGATGATGAGTCAATCGCTGCTGGGAGTGAAGTTAGTGACGATGCCGCTAGTTGGGAAACAGTTGATGATGATGAGGTGGATGCCCTTGAGAACTTCAAAGAGGTTGATTTCTATTCGAAACAGTAATATGGGTGTATTTAAAATTAAAATAATTTATCTGTTAGTTAGAGGAAGGTATGCCAGAGATCTGTATGTGTGGTGCACATGCAGTGATGGAACCTGTTAAATTAGTACTCAGGAGAAAGAGTTTGGTGATATTTTACTCTTGTGGCTCATCTCTTGATTTGGATATCTCATGGGATAAAATATGACTGATTGATCTTAAATCTTTTAACAGATTGACAGTTGTCTCTGTTAGAATTTTATATGGATCAGATGGTTGGGATCATATTGGGACTATCTTTTTGTTTTCTCCTTTTTTTTGGGGGGGGGGGGGGGGGGGGGGTGGGTGGTTTGGGTTTGGTTCTCCTCGAGGGTGAGAGCATCGAGCAGTTAGTTCCTCCCCTGGATGTGTGCCACCTTAGAATACCTTAAATTCAATATTCCAATACCTTTACTTTACTCAAACATTACAGTGATTTTTTCTGTAGTGAATGATGCAAGATAATGATTTTCAGGAACTTGGATTGCAAAATGACACCGACATCAATCCTGAAGCTGAAGACAGCTCTGTGGTTGGGGAGAATAATTCTGGAAGGAATGGAGCCCTGTCTATTCCCCTAGCTGCACTTGGATTTTTTACCAAAATGGCCGCTGGAATATTTTCAAGGGGACGAAAACACTTGGATCGATTTTCTTTGGATTACAGAGAAGAAAATGAACTTAAAAGTGCTTCTAGTGAGGAGTCTAGCACTCAGAAATTTGATGCCAATGACAATAGTGGAGCACAAACAACTCATGGTAAAGGAGAGGAACATGTTGCTGCAGAGTCCACAGATTTGTTGAACGTGGCAGAAGCTCTATGCAACTTGAGGCCTGAAGAACCAGATGCTCCAGCATGTTATGAGGATGATGCTTGCAGTTTCAAACGCTTTGATATTGCCAGAGATCCTGTGGACCATTATTATATTGGTGCAAATGGACAGGTGATTACTATCTTTCTTCTTTGATTTATTTTTCATTTGTAAGTTGCCTCTGTCATTGCTTCAAATTATTTTCCTTCCGTTCATGCCAGCTTATGATATGTAATTAGGCAGCAAGGGTTTCATTAGTGTTGTAGCGGCAAGGATCTCCCATTTCCAAATATTCTTGCAATTGTACTCAAAATTTGTAGAGTTCTTATATATTAGATTCCAATTTGGATTCAATATATTGGAGTCCAATGACCAAATGAGATAAGTCCTCAGGAATTTTTTTTTGGAAGTGATAAGTTTGTTCAAAAAGATGATTTTCCCTAATTTTTTTCAGTCTTCCTTTTTTTGCTTTAATTCTCTATGTTTCCAGTGACTCTACAAAAACCAGTCAATTGTATATCTGCTATTTCAAGTGTGTCATTATTTCCTTTTCTGCTTAATAGCTATAGTACTGTCTTTGTATAGTATTTGTGATATTTACTTGTGAATGCACCTGCCTAGTTGTTTCCTTATGACGTCATAGCACACAGATCAGATATGAACTATGAAATCTTTACACATAAACCACACTTGCAGAATAACAATGGAAGGAAGTGGCTCAAAAAGGTTCAGCAAGATTGGAGCATCCTTCAGAATAATTTGCCTGGTATACAGTCTGTCAGTATCTTAGAAGTTTGCAATGTGTTCAGTGATCATACAACTTTTCCTTATTTCAACAACCCTTGGTTAAACAGTTCAGTTTTCTCAACAGATGGGATCTATGTGCGAGTTTATGAAGATCGAATGGATCTCTTGAGGGCAGTAATAGTAGGAGCATATGGGACACCTTATCAAGATGGCCTCTTCTTCTTTGATTTTCACCTTCCGCCAGAGTACCCTGATGTTCCACCAGTAAGAAAACCTGCTGTGTTTTAGAATTGACTCTTTTTTTTTTTTTTTTCCTTTTTGTGGTGATGGGTGGGGAGAGAGGAAGATTATGTTTCTATCTTTTCTCTTACTGTTTCTGCTATGCTGCAGTCAGCATACTATCATTCTGGTGGGTGGCGGATAAACCCAAATTTGTACGAGGAAGGCAAAGTGTGCCTTAGCCTCTTAAATACATGGACTGGCAGAGGAAATGAAGTCTGGGATCCAGTGTCTTCTAGCATTCTTCAAGTTCTAGTTTCACTCCAAGGGTTAGTGCTAAATTCTAAGCCATATTTTAATGAAGCTGGGTATGATAAGCAGATTGGAACAGCTGAAGGAGAGAAGAATTCTCTGTCCTACAATGAAAACACTTTCTTGCTAAACTGCAAGACAATAATGTATCTGATGCGGAAGCCTCCTAAGGTGATACATCACATTACAGTATTTCTTTCTGTTCTTATTTTGACTTGAGTTTTTTCTCTTGCTGTTCCTCATCATATATTACTTCTGGGTGGCCTCTTTCTTCTTCTTCTTATTACTATTATTTTTCTTTTCTCTTCTTTTCTTTCCTGGGTACAAGGGCTGCATGTATTTGGGCTTCTTCTTATTACTATTATTTTTCTTTTCTTCTTATTACTATTATTTTTCTTTTCTCTTCTTTTCATTCCTGGGTACAAGGGCTGCATGTATTTGGGCTTCTTCTTGTTACTATTATTTTTCTTTTCTCTTCTTTTCTTTCCTGGGTACAAGGGCTGCATGTATTTGGGCATTATTTAGTTTCCACTTGCCACCACCTTGTTGTAATCATCAATATTACACCACCTTTTATGTATTTAACTCTCTTTTCATTGTTTTACATTGTCAATCTTCTTCTTCTTCTTATTACTATTATTTTTCTTTTCTCTTCTTTTCTTTCATGGGTACAAGGGCTGCATGTATTTGGGCATTATTTAGTTTCCACTTGCCACCACCTTGTTGTAATCATCAATATTACACCACCTTTTATGTATTTAACTCTCTTTTCATTGTTTTACATTGTCAAACAGTAAATATTACATGTTCGCATGAAACAAATAATTTTCACTATTATTTTTCTTTTCTCTTCTTTTCTTTCCTGGGTACAAGGGCTGCATGTATTTGGGCATTATTTAGTTTCCACTTGCCACCACCTTGTTGTAATCATCAATATTACACCACCTTTTATGTATTTAACTCTCTTTTCATTGTTTTACATTGTCAAACAGTAAATATTACATGTTCGCATGAAACAAATAATTTTGTGAAAATTGTAACACCGTATGGTTTTTGTCATGGAAGATCCTACTGGTTGGAGCCTTTCATGGTGGGAGTGGGGGGAACATTATTAAATATGGAGGGGCTACTATATCAATTATAATTTAAAAGGATGCATTTTCCAATAAATCCCTCTTTTATCAGGCCATGAACAAAATGGCTGTTCTGGCCCCACTGCTCACATCAGCCTTTCCTGCGGTTGTGTAACTGGAACTTAGAATGCTGCCACATTTGGACTGTACTGCAACCATGCAGATGCATGGTTGATACATGTGGATATGTTGTTGCCATGCTGCCTTGTTTGGGTTAGAATGCGGGTTCAAAATGTTGGGTGTGGTCAGTGGCGGAGCCAGACCATTAGTCTTGTAGGGTCAAAATTCAAGATTAATGATAAATATTTTGGATTTTTTTTTCTCAGTGGCAAATAATAATGGGATTTTGTTCTTTAACTTTGTATAGGGTAGAAAAATGATTATAATAAATAAAAGGGTTAAACTCATCAATTTTTTGGGTCAAGAAAGCAGCTAGAGGGTCAAACTAAAATTTTTCAAGGGGTTAAATAAAAATTGGCAGGGTCAAAGTTTTAAATACTCATAATTTAGTTCAAGAAAAAAAAAAAAAAAAGATCGAAAGGTCAGGGGGTCAATTGCCCCGACCCCCCACTCCCTCTGCCCTTGGGTGTGGTGAACCCTAAAATAAAGCTTTCTAATATTCAAAAGTATACTAAAATTGTGTGGAAGAGTATAGTTTTTTCATTTACCTTGAGAGGCAATATAAATGATTAATTAGAGTGACGTCTTTTAAGCTCTTTCATTGCAAAATTTATATTTGTTCAAACAGCCTTTGGATTTTCTTTTCTTCTCTTTCTTCTATTGGGGTGGGGTATTTTGTGTAGACTTTTCCAAATTCAGTGGATATTCTTTTAATTAATGTTTGTTGCATAGAAATTTTATATAATACCATTCAGAAGTGCTTTTTAGCTTTCACTTTGGCCAGGGACTTGTTGCTTTCATGCATTGTCATCAATTGGATGCCAGTGCCACTTTAATTATGTATAGAGTTGTGACTAATTCTACAATTGTTTCTTTGTTATGATATGTCTAGGACTTTGAAGAACTTATCAAATACCATTTTAAGAGGCGTGGTTATTACATCCTCAAGGCCTGCGATGCATATATGAAGGGCTACTTAATTGGCTCTCTTACAAAGGATGCATCTATAAATGATAACAACGCAAATTCAACCTCAGTCGGTTTCAAGTTGATGTTGGCAAAGATTGTGCCAAAGCTTTTCTTGGCACTAAATGAAGTTGGAGCTGATTGTGATGAATTTAAGCATCTGCAACAGTCATAGTAGAGGTCTCGAAAGGCCAACCCCAAAACATTTTCATCAAGCCCAAAAGGTCAGCACTTTTTGATTCATTACTCTTGCTTCAAAATTACTCTCCAATGTAGAGGCTTTAGATGCAGCAGGAATGTTTATTTTATGTGACCTGTGATCAGAAACATTCTTCTGTTATGTTTGAGAGCTTATGTATGTTAAGCAGCGTGAAATTTTGGAGCAAATTTGCAGGGTCTGCTCGTGTTATATGAAATATTTTCATCAGCTAACACAGCAGACTGGGAGTGAATCTTGAATTTGGCTGCCGACTTGTTTTGCTGACACATTTGGAATATTTATTTTATTTTATTTTATTTTTAAGGATTGAGAAGGCAGGGAGGGTTTGCATTGACTGTTTACTTTTCTGCTCTTTTGTTCAGGGATTGATCAAATCAATTTAATGGAAGGAAAAGTATCCTCCAAATTCTTTTTTTTTATTTTTTATTTTTTATTTTTTCCTTCTCACATTTCATTGTATGTTCATAGACCATGTCATGAGAAGATACTTTCATACACAAACACTTTATACTTTGATTCACCTTTCGTGGCTTGCATTTTTAAAGTATGGGCACACGAAGATCAAAATCCTTTCCTCAATCTCAATGGGTGTCATTTGAATTGAGTTGTAAATTGTAATTTACTTGGTGAAATTTATTCCACTTTCTCTTGATAGCTCTGGAAAATAAAGTCATAGATACTTTACAAAGAAAGGACATGGCCATCATTCTTCAGGTGAAATCTATTTTACTAGCAACATGCTACTAGTAGTGCATGAGAGAAAAAAAGACCATAGCAAATCATCTAGTTTCTAATCTTTATAGCAAATCAGTTCAGGGCATTTGAACACACAAGTTGGCAGTGTAATATGTTGTTGTGTGTAGGTTCTTTCAAGTTTCTATGCAGGTCTCTTGAGACACGAGTTACAGCTCTTTCGGAAAGTGATTAACATTCAAGATCCAATTCTTATGGATGAAAATCTTGTATGATTATGATATTCAAATTCTTTTGGCCTATATTTAGAACTCAAAAAAAATAAAATAAATAAATATATAAAAATTGAGGGACAGGAAATTTAAAGAAAGCAAAAAATGCTTAGATTGTAATTTATTGCAAAGAAAATTTTAGTGTTTTGCTTTTCTTTCCCTCCTTTCCAAAATCCAAGCAGAACTTTGGTGCACAAACTAGTTGGACATGTACTGCAAGGTTTTGCTTGTAGAAGTTTAATTATAAGTTGTTTCCTATTACTCCTTTATAGTAAAATTTTAAGGGGATTTTTAGTCATCGCCCCATGTTATAAGAGTTTTTTAACAATAGCCTCATAAACAAATTCATTAACCTCATACTCCTTTTCAATACCATTTGTCTTTTCTCACTCTCTTTCTCCATACGAACGGTGTCTCAATCTTTGTCAACAAATAGATCAATCTTTTTGAATTTTGGCCACCACTACTCAACTTAATGCGTCAACTTAATTCTCACCACCTTCAACTTTCATCCTCACTTCTAAACTTTTGATGAGAACCACTATATACTTTTTAACTTATCGATGCCCAAAAAAAAATCATTTTTATGTAGAGAAGAGTATAATGTTATTGTAATCTCTCAAGCCTAAGGAAAAAAAAAAAAAAAAAAAAAACCTAATTTTAATGTAAAGAACATGTTACTTTTTAACGATATGTAATAAAATAATAATATGTTACTGTTTGATAACATAATTTGTAAAATAGTAACACATTATTGTTTTGAAAGTAAAATGACAACATAAATTTATTTTCCAAAATTACTTAATCATAGTGGATATTGTTTTGAAGATTATGACAAGTAGATTTCAAAAATACATTTTTATTTTTATTTTTATCAGACATAGATTTTTATCTTATAAGTTATAGGATTTTAAAAATTAGGAAATTAGAAAACAAGTTAGTTACATAAGATGCTCTTAATAACAAAAAATAGAGTGCCCCTACAAGTGAATAAGGGTAAATTAAGAATTTTTTTTTTTTAAAAAAAGATGGGATTATTGCTAATAAGAATACTCATATGTGGGCTAAAGGGTTAAGGAATGTTTTGATGGAGTAATTACTAAAACTATTCTTCTAAAAGGGGTTATTGCTAATTTTCCCTTTATAAGGGATTTATAGTTATAATTAAAAATGAGAGATTAATTAGTTGTTTTCAACCAATTCCACTGTGCTGAGTGCTTTCTTGGCATTCATATCACCTACCGTAGAGAAATCAAAGTCCAGCGATGGGCAGAGCTCCAACCTCCATGAGCTTAAGAATATGTAAAAACTGGATTGGATCAAAATTGCAAGTTTCCTTTTTGCCCTTTGTTAAACTTTTCTTTACAGGCAATACTCTTGTAAGAGTGGATCAGCCATTCCAGCATGAAGAGCATCATAAACATGCCACAACTTTGTTAGGCGTAGAGGCTTCCGACTAAAGAGACCTAATAGAGGCGTGAGGAAAGGGTGATTTGACCTATAGAAGCAGAGTCCTTGAATACTTGTGAGGTCTGTGCCCATGGTTGTCTTTGACTCTATTTGGACATTCATCCTAAAATATGATCAATCAGATTCAAAGCATTAACAGGGGTAAAAAAAGAAGGACAATGTTGAAGGCACCTCTGGGATTGTTCCCTTGTGTTGCACATAGCATTTGGAACAAGTGCATTTATTTGTCTGAATGATTTGAAATGATTCAACTTTGTCTTCCATAGAATTCAAAATAAGTCTACTCTAAACTGCGTGGGAGAACATTATAAGTTATAACAACTCCAGGGGTTGTACTTTATGTATTGACCTAATCTATCTCGTAACTTACTAATATACGAGATACAACCTTCAATGCAAGTTATATCAATACATGCTCACCTCATCACCATCCTATACTTATTAGACTCATTGAACTTATATCAACACCATGCATTAGGAATTATACCTCATGCATTGGTCTAAAGTATAACCCATTAATACACAAGATATAACCCCCAATACAATACAAGGGTTAATTTCTATCAACATGTGCTAACCTCATCGTTATCCTATATATGTATGAGTCCTTTTAATATCAAATGTACTTGATGTAACTTTGTATCAAGTACATTCCAAAACTTTTACCCACGACTTATATTTTCCAAAACTAACCATTAGATTAAATTTAATTCATATGTAGGTCATGCATGCCAAAAATCAAATTAATATGAGATTAAGAACTAGTTCATCCATAATATCCATAAATGAGCAATTGTTATTAATAATGTAAGTCTTGGATTAAATAGCAATTAGTCTCAATTAAATCTCGAATCAACTAGATTTTTTATTTAAATCACTTATATGAAGAGGCTATCTAATCCAATAATTGTTTTTAAAAAACACAAGTCCCGAATAAGAATTTTGAAATCCACTTGATGCAACTTTAAAAGGACTATATATATAACTAATGAGGCTCAAAACGTTGGATGAAGTTCAGGAAAGAATGGCGTTGGTACATATTTTATCTTTCTTGTCTCCGACAATGATATGAAAGATGGTTACCGAAATGGATGAGAACCAGATACCTAAACAGTATGAAGTTCAGGAAAGAATGGCGTTGGTACATAAAAGTTTTTCTTGTCTCCGACAACAATATAAAAGATGGTACCGAAATAGATGAGAACCGGATACCTGATCAAATCAAGAAGGACAAAATAGGAAAAATAATAACAATGGAGCTTCCTCAAATTATTTGAAAAAACCAAAAGGGTTATATTCCATTGATAAATTGTGAAGTCAGGACAAACCCCTTTAGTCTATTCCTTCCTATTCCATATCATACTTGGGAACTACTATCTCTAAGCCCGGATACAATTATTAATCAGACCAAGAAAGGCAACATAGGGAAAAAAAAATAACAACGGAGCTTCCTCAAATTTTTTGACAAAACCAGAAGGGTTATATTCCATTGATAGATTGTGAAGTCTCTGGATGACACTACTCTATAGTCTTCCTCCAATTCAAAAAATGAACTCCAGTTACTAACTTATGATGTTGTATTGAAGAAACAGTGGGACTGATCAGTCCAATGTAAAGGCTCGATCCTCATGGCTTCATAACTGCAAAAAGCAATACGTAATGTTAATATCATCTGTTATTTAGTTATATTTCAAGTAACTAAGTGCATTCTGTCTGCACTCACCATGCCCCACATTTGTATCTAAGAAAGTGAACATATTCAACTCTACCCTCAACAATTCTTTATTTAGTCCAAAACCAATGTTTATTCTCTGCATTTATAGCTATCAAAGATCAAAGATTTATGAGAAAACAACTGCTTGCAGGGAATCATGGGTTAGTCAGTGTAACAAATGAAACTTTTGGAATTTTCAAATAGTTCAATAAAGAATTGAACACATACACAGGCATGCCCTCCATCTTCTCGCGCTTTCAACTTGTATTGAGTCAAATCTTCTTACCACTGGCCCTTGTGGCCTTGTCGGACCAGGATGGGTTGGGATGTGGGTATAGTCTAAGGTCTAGGGGTCGAATCCCCTCAATGTAACAGAAAAAAAAAAAAAGGGTCAAAGATTCTTATTGGCAAAAGAATTGGTTTGGTTTTCCACAACATTGTCCAAACCAATTCAATCAGCAAAGGCAAGCTATATCACTTGTTTAAGCTTTTTGTTTAGGTGTTTCCTTTTGGATTGAATTCCAATATCACCTAACCTAATCTTTCTACTCGGTAATTTTCAAGAATTTAGCTCAAATGGACTCAAGTATCACATTTAACCCAAGGTAGTAAAGAAGAAATTCATCATTGTCTATGAATGCACTGTTAGATAGTAGCATCATGGTTCTTCTCCAAAGCAAAGTCTAACATAACAAAACACAGATTTAGCAAATTTATAGAAACCCAACCCCTTTTTATTATGTTGGGAATCAATCACTTCAACTACTAGAACATTCAAAACTAGAAATGAGATAACAACAACAAACATTTACACTCTGTTTTGCCTTCCTTTTCCTCTCTTTACTCAGAAACCAAACAGTGGGTTATTGACAAGTAAAAAACTCTTTATCCAAGTGTTATTTGGTGATAGGTCTTTTAGTACTACACAATCAAAATTACCCACCAACCAAGCTCACACCAGTTCAAATACTTAGTACAACTCCTTTTCAGTTCATGGGCATATATCAAAATATCTTAATTCAATTTATTACCCAATCATCCCATTTCAAATACAACTCACATATGCAATTTCCAATCAAAACCCACCAAAACCAAAATCCATATCAGATTAAACCCAAAACAACATCCGATAATCCACAGCTTCCACATCTCTCTCTCTCTCTCCCCTTTATCTATCTATCTATCTATCCCAAATAACATAAAGAAATAAACAACAAATATATGAATATTCAAAAAGGAGAGAGAGAAGGAGAAAAAAACAAAGGTCATACACTGTTTTTAACAATCCTCCTCCTCGCCAAGAACTTCGCAATCGGTGGCGTAAGCGCAACAGTAATCGGAACCCGAATCGGAAACAAAGCCTTGTTACACAGAACAGCCAAGGCCAGAGCCCCACCACTCGTGGCAGCCAATTCAGCCGTTCGATTCCTCTTCTTCTGCTCCACCTCCACCATGACCGTCTGTTGATCACCCGAGCTGGGCGGTGGTCGTTTTTCAGGAACGAACCCATCATCTAAGGTTTCTGTGGGTGGTGGGATCTGGTGGGTATCGTCTTTGGTGCCTGTGGTGGACATGCCGACCTTCTGGAGGATAGACTCGACGTCGACGTTGTTCTTGATGGCGACGTAGAGGCCGGTGATTGAAGCTGCAGAGACTGAGAAGTGGACTCCTAATGCCACCTTTCCGTACTTCTTCAGGAACTCTTTGAATCGACCTCCTGTAAATGCAGCCATTGGGAGATAGAGAGAGAGAGAGAGAGGGAGAGTGAGAGTGGTGGAAATGGTTTTACACAGAGAGAGTAGGGTGACTTGAGAGAGAGGCTAGGGGGGTTTTGGGGATTAGGGTTTTTGGAGTTCTGGACAAGTAAAATGACGACGGACTCGGTAATATTTGGAAAGTTGGAAATGTTTATGAACGACACCGTTTTAGTTAGTGCTACACCAAGTACATTATTTTTATTTTTATTTTTATTTTATTTTTTGGGTATGGAGAAACTATACCACCTTACCAAGTATCCATTGTTGACTGTATTTGTGAGGAAATAATCGAATGGGTTAGGCCTCCTTGACCTTGAGAAAATGGGCACCCTGATGGGAACGGCTATTGCAACCCCACCTTTTTTATCAAACCCCTCTTTTTCATTTTAGGTTTTTAAGATTTTATACAAAATATAAAAGGTTTTTACAAAAATCGAACATGCTGTTCACTAGAAAACATCATTTTAAACAACTTTTTAAAAGAAAGTTTTTTCAAAATTTATCATTTAAGTAGATTTTTTAACAAAAAAAATAAACTAATGGCTATAAATGATTAAACAATGTATTTAAACGATAGATTTTGAAAAATCTTTCTCTTACAAAGTTGTTCAAAATAATGTTTTCATAAAAACCTAAAGGATAAGGGGGTGTGATAAAAAAGTGGGGTTGGAATAGCCGTTCCCCACCCTTATTCCTTTATGGTGTGGGTTAGTAGAATTGGCAATTGGGTGGACCAAGTGATATAGGCCCAGATGGGTTAGGCCTTTTTGTATCTAGAGATGGTTTTGGATCTCCCTCGGGGCACCCATCTTATCAAGACTTGTCAATGGATCGGATTTTGATCCGAATCCAATCCGAAAATTAAGATATGAAAAGAGAATTGTGATCCATTAATAATACAAATATGATGATCCATTAGTTAACAAATCAAATATGGATATAACCTAATCTGATCTAATAAATTAAATAATATGGTATATTATATATTTTATTAATTTTTAGTTTACCACATATTCTATGGTTCTTAGGAACATTACACAGTAAAAATCTCCAAATTTATTCTCAAATTTAAAATATATTTCTTATAATTATAAATTTTTTTAAAGTTCTATTTTTTCTGTTAGCACTTAGCAATACATTTTGTAAGATTATCAGATCGGATTGGATTTTCATATCGCACATTCAAAAATGACAAATTTGGACATGGATTTATGTTTTATTGATTCATCGGATTATCGGATTGAAGTTATTCCTTATTGGGTTGGATTCAAATATAGCTTAATCTGGTCCAAATCCGACCCGTTCATAGGTCTAGTCTTACGAGTCGCAATTGATGAAGTCCCAAAGAACACGACACGTTTCTACTATTTTTGATAGGGCCTATTATCTTGTTAAATGGACACGTGTTGTGTCCATGAAAAAGACATAACGGTCGGTACTAGATTCTATATTGTATTTCTTGTTTGGTATTCCCAAAAGAAAATACTACTCATACCAACTCTCTACAATGACCTAATATGAAAGATGAGATGGTGTCAAGTGGTGTGAATTGGTGTAAGGAAATTGATGCATATAGCACTACTCATTCCTAAAGAAGAAAATGTGGCATACAATTATTGAATAATACCCCTTAGGAAAAGTTTTACTGAAAGAAATAATATCATAAGAAAAGCAGTGCTGATTATTAATTGTTTTGTCTAGACACCAAAGAAAATATGCATTTTTGGAAGACGTATATTATGTGTCAAGTTTCTTCCATCATCATTTTTGACAGCATACCCACTAATTGCTTGCTTTCTTTTTCTCCTGCACAGCCAAGTCTACTCTAAGGACCACTCTTTGGGCACTATAAACGTGGATCCTCCTGTGTCTTTCATCCCTAATAAACACTTCACTCTCACCGCTCTAACTGGTTAGGTCACCTTTTATCATCTGCATGCCCGGCCTGTGAACTACATTAAATATTAGACACCTAACATTTCCATCAATCATTTAAGACCATGATAGCTAGTAATATTTCTATTACATGTTCATCGGCCATCACACTATTTGTAGTCATGTGTGGTAAGAGATGATTAACCAAATGGATGGATACATATATGGATGCTGTGAAGGCTTAAGGTTGTGGGTAGGGAACCATGCACTTAATTGTGGTCTGCACATCAGACTTTCTCACCTTTGAAAGGTCCAATAGCATAGTAATTAAGTGGGTGGTACTCAAGCGTCGCGCATGTTATTTAAGAATGGTCCCATTGAATGAAGGTAATGTAAGACTTGGGTTTGGGAATCTTGGATCTGGATACATCCCCTTAATGTTATATATTTTCAAATAAATCAATTGATAGCTAATTTTTCCAAAAAAAAAAAAATTACCACTAAACTGTGTATATACCTTATTTTCTAAGGGACACCCAATAAATTAATTTATGAATGACAAAAAAAAAATTAAAATTGATCACACTTATCTTTAATTGTCCCAAACAACCCCCTTTGTTATCTCCTCTTCTTTTTTTTCTTTTTCTTTTTTTTGGGAGGTTAAAATTCCTTTGTTAGCTACTCTCTGATTTATTCGTGTCTTTGGTAAAAGACTTGGTCATGATTGCACCCCTCCACCCACCCAAAAAAAAAAAAAAAAAAAAAAAAAAAGTGGACTTGGTCATGTGGCATGATTAATGGTCCACTCACCTATGGCTGATTGAATATATATATATAAGTATATAACTACTATAAGTCCCAATATGATATCAATGATTTGTATCCATGTCCAGTTGGAGTAACACACATTTCCCGTCCCCTCATTGATAATCAAACAAGCTTTCCAGCCAGACAAAATGATACAAAGCTAAAGAGAAACACCCCACCTTCTGAAATGTCTTGATTGGGTTTCTCATCCACAGACAAACCTCAGATCCAAAACTCATCCTTTCTTCAAGAAAAACTACATTTTTCTTTCCCCTTTAAAGCTATGGAAGAAACCAAGCTTTTCAAATATTCTTGCTTCTTGACCATCATAGTAATCAGCACTATGTTTCTAAATGGTGCCGAGTCTGAAGTTTACACAGTAGGCGATGACGACGAGTGGGAGTCGGGGATAAACTTCCTCAAATGGTCACAGAAATACAATTTTAGCGTCGGTGATGTTCTTGGTTTGAACTCTTTTCCCTTCAATCTTCTTCTTTCTTTTACTTCCCTTAGATGTTTCGAAGTTTGTAGAAGACTTTATATGTTGTAGAAGTCAATTGCATATATATTGAACCACTTTGAGTTAATTGCTTCGTTATTTGACATGGGCAAAATGAGTTCAAATTGAAAATCATGATCTCTTTCTCCCTCTATCCCCTCTCTCTCTCTCTCTCTCTCATTGATTAGGTTTTGGTTCTAATTAGAGTACTGATAAGCTATTAAAATAGTGTTACTTATATATGATCCCAAATTTGTCAAAAGTAAATTGTAAATAGCAAAAACCCTGTGAAGGTAGCTCAGATAGCAAAGAACTGTAACTCAAGAAACATAAATCTCGAGTTCAAATCTTTGCTCCCTCACTATCAGATGTAGATGCACAGGCTTCCAAGTGATTGTACCTCATGGGGAATTCATCTAGGCCTCATTTGGCACCTAAAAAAAAAATTGTAAAATACCAATAAACTTTGTCTTCTGGCACAATCAACTTCATAATTTTTGTTTATATTTTGGGTGTCATGGTGCAGCTTTTAAATACGTAAAGGGGCAACATAATGCATATGAAGTAACAGAGGCGACATATAAATCCTGCAACGCGAGCACTGGAGTACTAGCGAAGTACAAGAGTGGGAACGATCAAGTTCAACTCAACAAGCCAAAGAAGTATTGGTTTATTTGCAACATAAGTGGGCATTGCCTTGGGGGAATGAGGTTCACCATCGATGTAAAAGAAGCTATAAGGAACAGTACCACCTCCAGCAATATTACCACAAATGGTGCACCAACTCAAGCAAAAGAGCCAACTCCACTACCAGCCATTCCCAATAAATGTCATGCCTCCAAAAGACCAAGCGTGGGGATATACCTTGTTGTATTTGGAACTTTACTCAAAAAGTATTATTGATTTTATTTTTTTATTTTTTATATTTTATTTTTTATTTTTAACCGAGGGTATTCAGACCTTTGTCTAATTGATTCCCAGGAATTTTGATTGAAAATTGGAATAATGTTGGATTATTTATTACGAGTACCTTTTTTTTTCTTTTTTTTTTTTAAATGTCAAAACCATTGATGAGCTTCTGTCAAACCGTTCTAACACAGAGGTAGAGGCATTCAGCAGTGGTTCATGGTTCAAACTTCCATTTTAGGGGGGATTTAGACTAGTTGGGTTAGGAAAATAATTATAGTTTAATTCAAATTACTACTAACTTCCTAGTAAATGACTATTAACTTATACTCCAATTACTACTAACTATAATTATTTTCCTGCAACCCGACCAATCTAAAATTGCCCCTTCATTTTAAGCTAACATTGGCTTGTCAAATGTTGATTTTAAAGGTCACCAATGCCCCTCACTGCATGCCATTTCTTGGATTTGAAATCTTGACCGAATTGGATTTGACCTGGTGTAAAAATCTTAGAGCCCTTACGGGCAAACATGATGAGTACATAATAACATAACAAGCATAGATTAATTTATGAAAAACGGTAACCAAAAACACCAAGCAGGGAGCAGCCACATATCTTATTGGAGAAAATTTTCTTGAACATGTATAATATAGAAAATATTTCTGTAAAACAAAGTTGAAGTGCCTTCTCCGTCTGAACGTCCAAAGAGATCATGCTTAATTGTGAAGGTGGTGAAGGTGGTGTTGATAGGAATTCATATGGTGGTTATGCAGGTGGTGGTGGTGGTGGTGGTGATGGTAATCCATGCCACTCCCATTCTCTGATGCTTTAGATGTCTCAGGCCACCCTCCTGAGGGGTTCCTCGTTAGCTCGAGCAATGAGTCCCTAACATGATCAGCTTGCACCATTTCACTGTCCCTTTTCTGCCACAAGGCAAAGGGGGAAAAAATGGCTAGTTTTAAATCATATGCCCTTTTAAATGGTGATGTGTTAAAGGATATTACCTCTACTTTGAAAACATTGGAGACAAGGCTTCTGAAGCTGGTCACATTGGCGTTTGTCACTTCCAGGCCTAAAGAATTCAAGGCCTCCAACAACCTCACGAACCCGCCACGCTTGTGCTCGCAGAATACCTTAACGAAGAACTCATTCCCATCTATCTGAGCCACTTCCACTTGCGGCTACATGCCAATTTTTTTCAATTCAAAATTTTCCTTGGTGAAGAAAGAAAAGAGAAAAAGATATATAGTAGTATTCAATTAATTATCATGAGAACTTTATATATGAGGTACTAGCCTACCTCCATTTGTTGTGCCTTGTCATTGGTGATTTCTGATTCATGATTTTGTTTCAAGGGGTTGGCGACGTCATTGCCTGATGCACCCGTATGAAAACCATTTGGAGTTCTTGCATGATCAGGTTTGGGACCAAGGTTGAGTACTCCATTTTGGTTCAGAATCTCTGATGGGAGATTGTTGTGGTTGCCGTTGATGCCAGCATTCTTAGCACCTTCATCATCTGAATGGTCTTCGAGCTCATCTTGGAGTTCTTTTGCTTGCTTCTGCAATTCTTTTACGAATTCAATAGCGTCCCCAAGTATGGAAGCTCTATCCAACTGAGAATCAAGGGGAGGCATTGGATATCAATAAGAATTACTAATATGTTAATTTTTGGAGCTACTTCAAGAAATAATGGCTTCTAGCAAGTGTCCCTGAAAGTAACTTTAAGGGCATATTTGGCTTCTTCAAATATATATATGAAACTACAAGCTCGGCTTGGGCATGTAATTCATTATAGTTTAACTAAGTTTCAACAATGAAGAACATTTTTTTTTTTTTTTGCCTATAGGTAAGATGGGGAGGAGGAAAAATCACAAGACCATATATCGGCATGATTGAATAAAAGTGATGAAGCAAGCACATAAGACTGAAATGCACACCACACTTCCAAAAAGGAAGGGAAAAAAAATGTCAATGGAGAACATAACCTTGGAAATTTTGGGAACCAAAGCACGAAGAGCGTAGAGCCTATCATTAAGCTTCTTCCTTCTCTTCCTCTCAGCAACAAGATTTTTCGATTGAGGTCCCTTTCCATTTCTCCGTCGATACTTTGGATCATCCTCATCATCAATCTGATCACTGCAATCCGAGATTGAATCGGACCTACCCGTCTCCTGTTTGACAGAGTCCTTATCATTCCCTTGCTGCTCCTTCTCCACTAGGTGAAGGTGCATGTTTGCTGTATTGGTCATCATGGACTTTTGCAATGCATCCATGTCTTGAAATCCATTATCTTTAAATGGGTTCATCAGCTTATCAGAAAGGTAAGAGTCATTCGATCCTTCGAAGAAGATGTCGTTGTTGGCTCTATTTTCTGAGGTGAAATTAAATTGTTGCAAAAAATTCATTGGAGAATTGCATAGCCGAATTTGATCAACAGAGATGTCATATGGCAGATTCAGGTTTTCTAATGCTGTTGCCGGCGAAATGGGTGGATGGAAATGATTGTTTGGGTCCTTCTGATCATTTGCATCACCTAAATATGGCTTTGATTGGAGTCCGTGGACAACTGAGAAATTTGTGTCCATATTGCTTGAGTTGATCATGGCTTCCTGCTCCATTGATATGCTGCACTGGGCTGTGATGAAATCTATGACATCTTGATCTTCGGAAACCTATGACAAAAAATGAATAAATAAAAAATACCAATTTAATTCTTATATACCGATCACGCAGAACATGGGGCTGGGTGACAGAAATTTTCGGGGATTTTTTGCTTAATTTAATTCAACTAGTGAAAGAAAGAAGAGGAAGGAGTGAGAGGAGAAATATTATACTTGTTTAGCAACAAAGAGTTCAACTAGTCCTCCCGGTACTGGAATCAAGACTCTAGTCCCAATTGTTTCCTGCAGAGTCAAGTAGGAAATTTATTAGCTGATCATTTGAAGGATATGATGTTTATTTCAGATTGTCAGGGGTTCTTTTCTTTTTTCCTTTTTTCTTTTTTTTTTTTTTTTTTGGGGGGGGGGTGGGGGGTACGATTCAAAATACTCACTTCCATAAAACTTGAATCTGAGCTATTAGAGAAGTTTATCCATCTGGGTTGGTTTGATAATAAGGCCTGTGCATGAATCCTGTTATGAGCTTGTATGGTTAGATAATTAGCCTTCTTGATTCCATGAATGAGAGAGAGAGAGAGAGAGAGAGAGAACAATATATACCCAGAATCCAGAGGCATGGAAGAAGGTAATTGGCTAAGAAGATCACAAGACTTGGTTCTTGTATGCTGAGACAGAACGTCCCTGCAAGGAAGGACAGGGGAAACAGGAAAATGGAGCTCTTCTCCACCATTTTGATTGTTCTCAGCACCAGAACAACAACAATCCATCCACTCAATAAACCTAAAACAAATCCATAGTATGTAAGAGAAACATATAAAAAGAAAAAAAGAGATCGCATTTGCTGTAGTTTTCTTTCTAACCTTTGATCCTCACTCAATTTCCAAAGAACACAATAGTCCCAGCTTTTTAAACCCACGAGTGACCTCAGCCTCTCCATGAAGTTTTGTACGAGGTTCATGTTTCCTACAATCAATTTCACTGTCCACAATTATATATATTTATAGAGAGAGAGAGAGAGAGAGAGAGAGAGAGAATCGGGAATATGACTGATAAACCATGAACAGAATCCTGACGGGTTGTCAGGGGATCAAAGATATGTAGAGAAATTTATCATCATAAAGCATACTTATGGAATCCAAAAACAGTTTTTTTTCTAGTACACTCACAAGCACGCGGAGAGATAACAGATCGATTACCTGCCCGAAAACAGTACCTCCTCTTACTTGCTATATCTCTGTTGCTACCACTTTTGACTGAACAAGGTAGGAAAAAAAACAAAAACAGAATGGAGCAAGAAACAAAAGTGAAGTAGAAAAAACAAAAGCAGAGATCCATACAAAAACTTCAGTTGATAGCAATGGTTAACTGCACCATCATCCCAAGACAATCATACCCCACATCATCCCCAAAACCCCATCTCAGCAAATGGACAAGAAACTGAAAAAAAATTGTATCTTGTTTTGGTGTCTTGAATGAAGAAGAAGAAACAGAGGAAACAACACTTGACCCCTTATAATATATGCTGTTTCCTGAATTCCTGTTTATATTCTGAGCTTGGCTGTTGCGTTGGTAGGTGAACTGCAGTGCATGCATGAGATATATATATATATATATATAGAGAGAGAGAGAGAGAGAGAGAGAGAGGTAAGGAAAAAAGAAATGCTGAAAGATATATGTGTGGGTTGTAATGATGGCAGGAGCAGATTGTGTGAGCTAAGATGGCGTACAAAACCCTAACTACCTTCTAAGTTTTTTCATTCCATTCAGTTATTTTCTCTCTTGTCTCAACTACTCTGTGACATTGATGAAATAAAGTAAACACTAACCCAGCAATTCCTTAGAGATAGGGAAAGAAAATTGGGTTTGATTGCATGCAATTTTAGATGCAATCCTAGGGTCCTCAAGTACAAGCAAAAAGAGGGGGAGGGGACAAAACAAAGAAAAATGGTATTTGCTAGCTAGAAGTCTAGTACTTTTGTTAGTTTTTTTTCTTTTTTTTCTTTTTTTTTTTTTTTTTTTTTTTTTTGCTAAGATAGTACTTTTGTTAGTTGCTGCACCCACTCTAAGTGATTACTCCTCCACTAGAATATATAGTGCGCATTAGATTTTTAGTTCTCTCGCATCTTATTTAGAGCAGGATTATATTATTTCACCTATATTTTTCTACTAATCCATATGTGTCAGTTTCTTCTTATTTTATGATAGATCTTGTATATAATTGCTTTCACTTATACACTTTTGACACATAAGGTGGGTAGGAAAAGTAGATGAAAAAAAATGGGTGAAGTAACATTTTCCTTTAAGCTATGTTTGGATAAAGAATTTTCAAGTGGAATTTGTCTTTGAAATTAAATTTGTAAAATTTTTATAAGGAATTTATAAGAACTTTACAAATTCCACTTAAAAATTCATTATCCAAACACAACGTTAGAACATATGTCGTGTGACATGTGAGTCTCATATATTTTATAACCACATGTCTACATCTATATCTATATCTATACTACCTATAAAAAGATAAATGTAAGAAAAACTTTTGATTGACTAATATACCTTTATTTTAATTTTTAAATACACAATTACCCACCCTTCTACATAAATAGGAAATATAGCAATATGAATACAATACATACCTCAAGAGTTCCAACCGAAACCCAAAAAAGATGTACTCTGAATATATGAAGAACCCCTCAAAATTAATTTTCCATTTCAAGCATACCTAAACAAAAATACATAGATTAGTGAAAAAAAAAATAGAAACTAATATTATTTAAAAATATTCACGTGCAACGCATGTGTGCTATATCTAGTATCTAAACGTGCATCATTAATTTTGTACTGATAGATTTTATGTAAGCATTGTCCTTATAAAATAGAAACTGGCCTCTCTATCCCAGTATAGGCTTCTTATCATAAATTAAGAGTGAGGCTGCAAAGAAGGTGTCCCTTATGCCTCTTCGTATAAGCCCTAAGCTATTTTTTGACATGTAATTTCTTAGATGCATCAAGTCATCAATTTTATTATATTGAGTCATCCTATTAATGTAAATTCAGTTGAAGATAGATTAAACTCCATTACCCAAAAAGTTTAAATTTTGATGAAATACTAGGTGAAAGAAAACTTCAGACTTTCATAGGTACTTGTGATCAAATTATGATAGAGGAATTGAAATTTTGTACACGAAATTCTTCAAGGGTTTTTAATTTAATCGAAGACATGTGTTTCGAGATTTGTGCAATTTCATTAAAATAGAGGGAGGTCTCACTGATACACGCGTGAGGGAGCACTCATAGTAGCTTTCTCAAGGATGAACTGATTGAATCTAGGCTTTCTGGCGTTCTTCCTTCTCACTTCTCACCTTCTGTCGCAGCTCCTCCCCTTTTCGCCTCTCGACGGTTTCTGCATCTTCTCCGGCACTCCTCACGGTCGCTTTTGGACCTTCTCCGGCTACATCTTAATCCTCGTGGAAAGCCCTAGAGGGAGACCGAATCCTCGTCTCGCAGGTTCGTCTCCTTTCTTGTAATTTTCTAGGGTTTGGTTCGTTTGGTTGCTGAGAAACCGGAGAAACTAAATCGCGAAAAACGTAAAGTCTCAATTTTTCCATTTTTTCCCCTTTTCTTAGTTTTCTCAGAAGCCAAGCAGTAGAGTTAGTGAAAGTGAAAATTAGGAATGAATTTCAGTCGGAATATTTGGTGAATTATTGGATTTTGAACGTATATCTTATTAGTTTGAGGCAACTGCAGTGGTGTAGAAGAAGGCTACCTTAGCCAGAAAATATGGCTGAAGAAAGAGGAGTACACCCAGATTGCATTAATGCATCTAATCCTTATCATGAATGTGTTGACTATTGCTTCATAAAAATTGCTGAGGCCAAAGCTCGTATGGATAAAAAAGAATCAGGTTATTTCGTTTTCCATATTCTGTTTTTCATTTGATTGATGGAAGTTCTTTTTTTGTCATATGGTTCAATCTCTTCAATTGGGCTCCTTTTTTCTTTTCTTTTTCTTTTTCTTTTTTTTTTGGGCATCTGTCATCACTAGAGTGAAACCTTCCCGAACAGCGCCACCCCCCCCCCCCCCCGGGCGGCCCCCAGGCACCGGGGGGGCTTTTGTTAAGCTATAAAATTTTATTCACACCCAACTGAATTACATATAGCAAAAGCACATATCTAGTCAAAGGCACACAAAACCAAGGTCGAACTGAGCAAACTATAGAGTCCAAAACATCATCCACATAGACTTGGAGCGAAGACGAGAACTTAAGCACAAAATCCAAATGAAACAAAACAAAGAAAACATGGATCAGTCTCAAAACAAAGCAACCGTAAAGGAAGCCATTTGTGACTCAATTGCCTATTAGCAGAGCTATCCTAAGCTCCCCTAAAGGAAGCCAAATGATTCCTAACATCATAATTGACACCTGCAATAACTTAACTTTGATCTTTATACTCATTTTTGAAAATTTTGCTGTTTCTCTCCCTCCATGAACTGGTATATGGCAGATGCAAAAGCCAATTTCCTCATAAAAGCCCTGTTATGTTTCTTTTGTGTGCGGATAATTTCATTTTACAAGTGGGGTAATTAAGAAAATGGTTGCCATCAACACAACATCGACCTAAAATTTTGAAACTGGTGGCTTATGAAACTCTAAAACTGACCCCAACTATGGGGATCACTCCAATTTTCTTTAAGGGCTTCAATTCTAGATTATGAATATGCACCATCAAATGCTATGTAAAACATGTTGGAGCCATGTTATTCTTGACCTGGAAATCACAATGATCGTTATTCATAGTAGAATTGCTGTGCTGTTTATAGGAAACAGTGCAAGTCTCAAATTTTCGTTGAGTTATTTTTCTTTTCTGGGACCTAAATTTTAGATTATGAAAGTGATATTGGATACATAATTCAATCTTTGATAAGATTGTATGGTTTGCATACAAGGTTCTGTTATGGTAATTTTCATAAAAGTGCCAATATCCCCAGTTCCATATAGTTTTTCTCTCTGTATTGTACTGAGCTCCAGTTGTTTTACACTATATCAGATGTTGTGCAAGCTAGTGGTGGCAGGTGGCCAGTATGATTCTGGTACCCCTGATCAGGATGAGGACCCACATGGTGAAAGACCAAATCTTGAAGAGCAAGCTGATGGTGACAATGACCAGCCTGTTGAAGAGAATGTGGGAGAAGACTTTACAAAACTCACTGGGAGGCAGAAAAAATTGTTTGAATTAAGGCTTAAGATGGTAAGCGTGAAGCTGTGAACCAACCTTCAAAGTTCAAATTCAAGCGTCATTATCTCAGAATTATTTGGATTTCAAAAGCTATGCTGTTCCAATGTGTTTAATTTCTTCTTATTCCTCATTTTTTCTCCCCAGCTTATCACTTCCTTCTTGCAGAATGAGGCAAGGAAAGCCAATCAAACAGCCATGGTAGCTGAGAAGAAAAGAATGGAAGGTCCACAAGAGACCAGGGGCATTTCTAAACAAAAATGGATTGAGGAAAGGAAGAAAAAAATTGGAAAACTTTTAGATGCAAATGGTTTGGATATGACAAAGGCATACATGCTAGATACACAGGAGATGGCAGAGGTAAAATATAAGAAATGGGAAAAAGGATCCTGCTCCGTTTGGTTGGGATGGTATGTTTTTTATCTCTTTTTTTCTTTGATTTGTTTTTATATTATTATGCTATTATACTTTGGCCTGGTTTTTTATTTCCTTGTATATGTATGCGTGTTTCTAGACTTGCACATGTTTCCTTTTGTTGGGGCACATATGTATGTATGCATGTAAGGATATGTCCAGATCTGTATTAACTACTAAGTATGATGAAATCTATGTTAATATGAATTTGTATCTGATAACTGCATGTTTCTTTCCCCTTTCCTCTAAGCTGCCTGGGCTTTGATAAACTACTGCTTATTGGAATACAACTATACTGGATTATACATCCTATTTATAGAATAAGGAATGTTTATAAATCAGATTTATATTGCACCATATAAATAATGTACAGTTGTGTTGAAATATTGCTTCACATGTGTGCTCATACATACGCATGACATCACTCTCCCAAGTGATAAAGGGGATCTCCAAAGCTTTGCGCTTGTTCCTGGTTTCATTTTCAAAGAGGGGATATGGCTTTGTTGGTCACTTCCCTGGCAAGAGGGGTTAGACATTGACAAGGATTCTTGACGTTGTAAATCCTAATAGTTGAGTGCTTTCTTGTGTGCAGCTACCTGATGTAGAATTATGAAATAATGTCTGGAAACTTTTGTCACTGTTTGGAGCACTAGAACACCGATATTTTGTAAAGACGATTCAAGTTTGAATGTTTGATGACCTTTTCTTTTGATGCTCTCTGCATATGTCTAGACCTTAGATGCCTTCTACTTTTGGGCCTCATTTTGTTATTTAGATCTATTTTTTCCCTTTTAATATGAATTTATGTTTGTCAAAGAGGAACATGAGATTTCAGAATGGTTGAATGGTACTGTAAGAGAATATGTCAAATTAACTGAGAGTGAAGCTAACTTGGAGTGTCTCAACTGAACAGTTTTCAATCAGAAAACTTTGTACAATGCATACAAGAAGCGGACAAAGAATATAGATGTTGATTTAGAAGAATATAATAAGATGAAAGAAGCCGATCCAGAGTTCTATCGCGAAGCTTCAAGCCTTCAATATGGGAAGGTAGAGTACCAATATGCAAATGATGTGCTTCTGGGTTGACCTGTATTAAATTGGAGGCTTTAAGCCTTGAGTATTTAATTTTTTGAACATGCAGGCACCACAGACTTCAGAGGAAAAGATTGACAAGATGGTGAAGGAACTCAAGGACCGGGAGGAGAACCGCAAGTCCTTTAGTAGGAGGAGGAAGTTCCATGAAGAGAAGGATATTGACTCCATCAACGACCGTAACGAACATTTCAACAAGAAGATTGAACGAGCCTTTGGCAAATATACGTTGGAGATCAAAAACAATCTTGAGAGGGGAACTGCTTTGCCTGACTAAAGTATTTGCTTTTTAAAATGCGTTGTGTTTAGTCTTTTCTTCTAATTGTACAAGTCATCTTTCTAATAGGGGCTTATTACTTCTCTCATACTGTTACAAATCTATAAATGTGTGTGGAATATAATTTGTCAGAGATTTTGTTGATATGTAGTCTCGTCTTTGGCTAATTCAGGTGAATTTGATGCTCCTGCTTTTAACTTATAGAAGTTAAAATTTTTTATTATTATTATATAGTGTACATTAGTCTTTACTATCTGCCCTATAATATTGTGATCTTAAGATGGAAGGTTTACTTGTACTGAGATATCAAATTACTACCCTGCAATGAAATTCACCACATTCTACTAAATGCAACGGGCAAAACTGATATCATTATATAGTCCAACTATAGAAATGAGGTGTGAGGGTATCTCCTCAAACTGATAGTGTTGAAAAAATATTTTATGCAAATTTCCTCAACGCTCATCTTTTGGTGAATCGCATACCCCTTGAAGGGTTTTGTTGGGGTTTGGTTTGGTGTTCTTATTTTTTCTACTTAACCACTTGGTTCCTAAGCAAGATTCCGAATTGTCTTGCAAGACTTGGACCCCGGAGCAGTGAAACTGTCATAAGGAGACCAGTAGCCGGTGGCGAGGCCAGCCTCCCAGCCACCCTCAAGAGTCAAGACTGTTTATTTGTGGGTATGCGTTTTTAACATAAAGAGGAACATTACAGAGACTCGGAAGGCAAGACCTATTTACCAGCCTTGCCCAGCTGAACGAAGGGCACCTGGCAAGGCCTCAAACTTGAAATGTTTGCTATTATCATTGTTACTTTTATCATCACTCAAAGAACTGCCTAACAGGATGAGGTGATGTAGTAATGTTATCATTGTTACTTTTATCATCACTCAACAAACATGGCATACTAGCCATCATGTCTTGTGCTTTACATGGTATATTGGTATGGCATTACCACATCATCCACAAGTGATGGGAGATAAAAGGTAATGATATTACCTACGTTTTCCTTTATATGGATGGTGGGGCAATGCGGTGGTTTGGTACCAGATAGGAACACATTAGTTTGCAAGTTTTTTTTTTAATTTTTTTTTTTATTTTTGGGTGTGGGGTGTCATCAAATTCATCTCTTGAATTTCAATTCTCTATTTCTCTTCTTTGCCACGTGTCTGCCACGTGTCATTAATCCTACGTTTAATACACCATGTAGTAACTACACCAAATCCAAATCCGATGGTAAGAAGGTTACAAATTATCTTGCCTTTCTATCCGACTAATTTTTTCACCCAATTAAGCTTTGTACTCCCTATTAATTAATGTCCAAAAAAATTCCAGTCTCAATGAGAAGTCGAATTTAGATCTAAGAGGTTAGTGGTTGTCATTTAATGGTTTGGTACCCCTCTTTGTCATCCTTTATAATCATTATTAATCATTGGATTAAGGAAAAATAACCTTGACTGCCATTTATAATCATAAAGATAAAGAAAACCGAATACTTATATTGACACAATTCCCCATTGTGATTGTGTGGAGTGAGTCGGGCACATCACCGCACTTGGTGTTACAAGCCAATAGGGATCAAACAAAATGGGATTGTGAGGCCCACAATTCTATTTTACTTGATCCCTATTGACTCATGACACCACATCAATCGTGTCAAATTACATGAAAGTTTTTCTTGACCGTGTGAAGGTAGCCTATGTTTAGAAACTTAAGAGGCCTAGGACACTCCTACTCCTAGGAGGCGAGGATTATTCTGGGTTGCATCTATGCTTTTCACAACATATAATTTTTTCCTTCTGTGAGGTTGTAAAACGCCAAAAAGCACTTACGGTTAGTGGCTTGCTAGCCAAATGGTGCTATTCTCCCCCAAAGGGAGGTCCTTAATTTCTGTTTAGCGATAAAGAGTAATTTTAGATATATTTGAATTGGATTCGATTGGATTTCTTCTTCTTTTTTTTCAAAAAAGGCACTGAACGGCAATATTGTACCACATGAGGTGCAAACCTGGTCCGCTTGTGGTCCAGGCTCTGCCTCTCTCATTCTCCATTTCTGGCCCCTAATTCTTTGACCCAACCATCTCTCTCTCTCTCTCTCTCTCTCTCTCTCTCTCTCAGGATTGGGCTTTCAGCTTGCAGGGTTAAGCTTTGTTAACTTTTATGAAAAGACGAGAACCATGATTCCCCCTCCTGTATATAACCCAAAAAAACAGCAAAATTTTCTTTTTTCTTTGTTTGGTACCTGTGACAACGCCCGATGGATAAAGGGGACCTACCCTTCTCACAACCATGTGATTACATAACAAACCATCCTCTCATATCACGACACGTCGATAATTTACAGATGGCAGTTGGCATCATTGATTCTACTTTTACTTAAGCTTGACACCCCCATTGGTCTGGCCTTTAGCCCAAAAGTTGACACACTTGTCATGCCCACGTTTCACAGCGGCCTTTACGGATGGCTCGAAAAAAAGTTGAACCTCACCAGACAGACCCCCCCAGAAGGCATCTTTTGGTCCATTCCAGGTGCTCTCACACGGACACGTGTCACGATTCTACAAGATGCGATATGTCTATCCAAGAATTGAAAGGACTTGGGAAAGGATTATTAGGGTTTCATTCTTTCATTCATTCGTCTAGTTTTAGCTTTTATTTCATGCGTTCAAATTACCAATATACCCTCCTCATTTCATAATTGTCAGTACTCCACTATTATTGCCCAAATCCTCTTTTTACCAAAGAGGCAGGCCCCCAGGTTAGCAAGATGCACTCACTTGGGCAAAATTAAATTTAGAACAAAGTTTAAGATGCTTGGATATGAAGCAAGAGGAAAAGGAAGAGGATTTTAGAGAGACACATTTTGCAACACTGCACATAAAGGGTAAAGAAAAAAAACACCACCACCACCACCACCACTACTTTGAGCAAATAATACACAGCCAAAGCTAAGAAAGAAAAAGATTTAAATGATAGACAGGAGATAAGGAAAAAGAAGAAGAAGAAGAAAAAGAAAAATAAGTCTCATAATCAACATCCTCTCATACACACAAACAAACAAATAAAGAAATCCTGATTCTTGAAGTGGGATTTGTTTGTTTTAGTTGGTAGGGTTGCTGCGGAAGGATCCCAAAGCTTTGATGGCTGCTGCTCTCAAAATGTACTGGTGATATGCTGCTGCTGCCAGTGCTCCCACAAACGGTCCAACCCAGAAGATCCACTGTCCATCAACCACATACCCATATATCAAACACCAATCGTAAGGAAAAAAAATAAATAAATAAATTAAAAAAAAAAAACCAACCCCACAAAGCTTGGAAGAAATGCTTTCTCATGTACAATTACTTGGATACATGTGTATAAAAATAGATATATTGCATGATTACCTGATCGTCCCAGATTTTCTCCTTGTTGTAGATGACAGCAGCACCAAAGCTCCTAGCAGGGTTGATTCCCGTACCAGTGATGGGGATGGTGGCCAAGTGCACCATGAACACTGCAAACCCAATAGGAAGTGGAGCCAAAACCTGCACATACCCACCACATACAATCAAAACCCAACCACCAAGTCACCAACCATGCCAAAAATCTCAACCAAAAAAAAAAAATAAAAATTGTAAAGTATGAGATACATACAGGGACGTGAGAGTCACGAGCGCTCCTCTTGGGGTCAGTGGCTGAGAAAACGGTGTAAACAAGCACAAAAGTGCCAATAATTTCAGCACCCAAAGCAGTCCCCTTGCTGTAACCAGGTGCAACTGAGTTGGTACCACCGCCAAGCGAATTGAAGGGGTGCTTCATGAAGGCCTTCACCAACCCAACACCGCAAATAGCTCCCAAACACTGCGCCACCATGTAAGCCACCGCCCGAATCAGCGACACCTTCCGGGCCAAGAACAATCCGAACGTCACGGCCGGGTTAATGTGACCACCTATTGAGAAAAAAACACAAACCCAATGAGAAATTATGCACAAAATGAAAACTCGAAAAGGGTTTGAAGGGTTTTTGAAAAGCTTTAATGGGTAGTGAAGTGTTTTTACCGGAGATGCCGGCGGTGCAGTAAACGAGGATGAAGATCATGCCACCGAAAGCCCATGCAATACCCAGTAGCCCGACTCCGTCACAGGGTCCGCCTTTTTTGTACCCGATGACAGTGGCTACGGTGATGTAGAGGAAGAGTAGGGTGGCTATGAACTCGGCGATGAGGGCTCTGTAGAAGGACCAGAGCTTGAGCTCGGCCATGTCGATGAGTGGTGCTGGTGGTGGGTCCACGTAGTCCTTGCCATGGCTCTGTCCTTCCTCGATCACTTCCTTCGACATCTTTCTCTTCTCTTCTCTACTCTCTAAAACACAACCTCTATTTCTCTCTCTCCCTATACAACTCTCTCTCTCAGCTTGTGATTGAATGAATTTCTTCTCTGTGGTGCTTAGACTCCTCTTAGGCTCTCTGCACCTCTGAGTGTCTTTTAAAGAGTAGGGAGAAGCGTAGTGAAATGGTGAGGATTTGTGGATAGCTAAGGGTATATTTGGAATTAAATATTATTTGAATATAATAATGTAAGAGGAGGGACTAGAGAAGACTGGAGAGAGAGAGAGAGAGAGAGAGAGAGAGTGGGGAGTGGGACCATGTAATACACCGAGACCATGTGCGGGCTAATCATCTTATGGTTACTGGGGTGTTGGCCTGGGGACGTCAGCCTGGCATCCAACTAAAGCCACGCCTACAACGGTTATATGTTGTCTCTTTCCCTCTCTCTCTCTAACCTTTTTCTCTCTCTATAAAAATATTGACTCTGATTTCCAATCATGTCCCTTCTCTCTTTTCCATTTGGGCAGGCCCGATGTTGAATGGGACCCTTCTTTTCTAGGGCCAGTAAAAAGCTCTTATTTTTTATTTTTTATTTTTTGTTTTTGTTGTTGTTGACGAAAAGGGTTTACACCTTAAAGCATGATGGGATTTAAATTACCTACACTATTGTTATTTTATTACATGTTAGAGCATTTTCAGTCATATGAGTTAAATTAAGTGTGTTAATATTATTTTAACATATATTATAATGTCAAATGCTATAATTTAACACAATATATTTCAATGGTGTAAATAAACATAATATATTATTTTTTATCATAATTTCAACTCTTTCTACAAATTTAAGGTCTCGTAAGATAATAAATGAGATATATCGTAGATCAAATGTAATATTACTTAAGTAGAATGAATAAGTTAAAAAAAATGGTATATTTTCTGATTTTTTTATTTTTTATTTTTTTATATATAAGATTTCAATATTATTTTTGAAAATATTTTATTTATTTATGAGCTGTTTGATGACTGGGAAAATTTTAGAAGAAAAATGGAGAAAAATAAGTTGCTAATGTGTTTAGTTGTTGAAAAAAGGAAGAAAAGCTGACATGGCAAATATAGCAATAGCTCACCTTTGTGCCAAATATAGTACAAGGGTGAGTTATTGCTATATTTAGCACATTATTGGAGCATCCCAACTTATGCTAACTGCTATAATATAGCAATAGCATACCATATATATAGCAATAGTTCACCCTCGTGCTATATTTGGTACAAAGGTGAGCTATTGCTATTTTTAACACAAGTTTTTAGAACACCATCGAAGTAGCCTATTTGGCACAAAGGTGAGCTATTGCATAGGACAGTAAACGTGGGATCGATGAAATGTGGCAAAAAGGAAAAATAGAAGGTAGGAATTCGAAAGATATATTTGACACCCAACGCCTAACAGCCTTCTATTTCTTCTCCTTACCCACATGTTATCGATCCTACATTTATTGTACCATGCAGTAAAAGTAACTAACTGCACCAAATTCAAATCCAATAACATAGATGAACATTTACTATTTGCATTGTTATGAACATCTCACATTTCTATACATAAGGAGGCATTGGGTTTGAGTATTGAGCCTATGGGGTGTAATTCCGATCGGTTTTAGTTGGATTGGCCTTGACTTAGTATCGAGTGTCAGTTTCGCTTTTGACTCATAAGTTATAACCAAGTCATATTAGTTGAATCAAATCAAACCAATCCAACCCAAGTTAAGTTTTGATTGGATTGATTTGGAGAGAGCATTTTTATAATTTTTTTATTGTGATTAAACATTGAATTTTACTACAACAAACAAGTATCCAAATAATAAATTAAGGAAAGACATTAATTTAAAACTTTTTCATGGACAATTAGTACATTTCTAATATATGAAAAGTAAAATGAAAATTGAAATTGAAATAATTATAATATCATATGTATACATATATATAATTAATGTTACATTTTATACATAATTCGGTTCCATGGTTGGATCGATTTACCCAATATCTTAACGATAAATCAATGAAAACCAACGGTCGGTTCACAAATTTTTACACATTAGTGAACCAGGGTATTATAGAGCTAGACCAAACTAAAGCTAAAGAAATGGGGTTTGGATTGATTCTCAAATTTGTATTAGAACAAGTTATACCTTAATTAGAAATATGCTACTTCACCCATATTTTACCACCCACCTTTAGGTGTCAATTAAAAGTGCATAGGTGAAAACAATCATGTAATACTTCGCATGGAATAATGAGAAGTTGTAACATATGGATGATGAGAGAATTTGAGTGAAATAAATGGGTGAAATAAAATTATCCCCTTAATTAAGCCCAACAACTAAGGTTGTGTTTGGTTTGAGAGAATGAGGAAGGGAATGAAATAATGATTTCATTTCTTAAAAAATAAAAAATAAAAAAAAGTGAATGTTTCGTAGTACAAGGGAATGGAATGGCCATTCGTTTGTAAAGGTCTATTCTTTCTAATGAGAAAATAGTTATTTTTTCCCAAATAAAAAGAAATGGCTATTCTTTTTTTTTTTTAAAGAGTGAAAATCATTAAAAGTTGGTCCCACCTATTACTTTACATTGCATTCTCATCCTTTACCAAACATTAGGTATGAAATGATTATTCTCATTACAGTTCCACTCTCATTTCATTCCATTTCCTTCAAACCAAACTTAGTCTAAAAAGGTGATCCAAAATATGGGATTTAGTTTGATTCTCAATTTGTATCAAACCAAGTTATACCTTAATTGAACCAACAAGTAAAAGGAGATGGAGTGTATATTGTACATATAATGTGTATAATTCTGTAAAATATAGTAATTTGTTCCTATTGTATTTTAAAAAAAAAAAAAAAAAACCCTTTCATAAGTGCACGATTGGGACAAAATTATAGCTTATAATGGGTTTAAATCAAGGATTTCATGTCTCCCATATACAATCACATATCAAGAAGAAATAATATACTAAAAAAAAAAGGGTGATAATATTCTACGCACTTGACTGCGAGAATTTTAGTCTTACTCTCCATTTACGACTATGGAGACCAAAAACAACCCCACCAACATTCTTTCTATTTAATTAATTATTTGTTGCTTGTGATTGGTCGAGAAAATTTATCTTTAGTTGGTAGAATCATCTTTAAATTGCCTTTTGGCCTGTCTTGTATTCATTGCATCGTCCTTCTCCACTAAGGGCACCATTTTCAGTAGTAACAGTAGTAGAAGAAGAGTGATGCAGTGTAGCTAGGGACATATCAAAACCATGTGCTCTTCATTTTATTTTTATTTTAATTAATTTTATTATTTTGGTAAATTCCATTTATTCATTAGTTGATGTGGTTCTTCAATCATTCAACCTACCAGTACTTTATTTATTCTCTTCCACCTCATCAGAAAATCCCAAAAATAGTTCTAAGGACAGTCCTAAATCTGGGCTCCTCTATTTTGGACCAAGTTGTTGGACCAAGGCTAGGGGAGATGATATAAGAACTTTATAAACATAGGAGCATGATAGGATCGATTGCAACATAAGCCAAATCAAGAGAAATTTAGGGTTATGTAGCTTAATGAGATTTCTTTTTAGTGAATAATAATTTAGTTGTTTATTAGATGGTTTTTAACAAACATAACAATGGATTTTGAACTTGGCCTGCTGTATTTATTAAAATTTATCAACCAGTTTAAGGTGTACCTTGGTTTGATTAGATGCCGTGTTAAGAACAATTTGTCATTAACAATATCTTAGTGTATTGGGATAAGGATTATTTGCAAATGGGAATAAAATACAAAAAAGAATATTATTTTACATATTAGTCATTGACCGCTTAAATAACTGCCTCTTAGTCTTATCATTTCAGACCCACATAGATCTTATCCACGTATGGAAGAATGTGTCGTTTGAGCAATGAGCAATTTAAAGTAATTGATGGCACGATAGTTTAGTTAGTGGTATTTGGCTCACTGTTAGTAATTTTTGAGTGAGTCCTGGTTTAAGTTTATGAAAAATCATTGATATTTATTTGTTGATATTAAGGAGGGGGTTTGTATTATTAATTCTTGCAAAATTAAAAATCCATTTAATCTAATTAATGTGATTATATCTATTTCAATGGTGTCGATCGATACATTGTCTCACCATTTATATATAAAACAACATCACCTCATCAATTTTTATAAAGCAGTGCCCAATCATAAGTTATCTCAATCAATCATTATATCCAGACTCTTGCCTTCACTATTAGGGTTTAATCTACCCATGTATTATATAAAAACCAATCCATTAAGGTTTAATCAATGTTGTTCACCTTTGTGATCTCATATACTTAGTCAATCCATTAAGGTTTAATCAATGTTGTTCACCTTTGTGATCTCATATACTTAGTACGTCGTATACTGATCGAAGTTGTTCATGACAATCACGCATAGACATGTAAAAATACACGTGGCAGGTGATCAAAACCTGGGGCTCAATTATTGTGAAGATGATACAAGTATTTTCATTGGCTTACTAGTCTAATTTCTCTTTTATCATTATTGTATTAAAGGGTTTGTTTAGGGTCACCACACTAGACAATTCTAGACATTCTCTGAATTTCTCAAGCCTGAAGCATGTTTTTCTGCTTAAAACCATGCAAAACCATGGACTCTCTCTCTCCTCCCATGACCCCATCAAATGTTGTCCTCATTGTTCACGTGGCACCAGCTGGCATTCATCACGGTCCACGACCCCTCCAAGGTCTTGTCCTTATCCTCATCTAAAACCTCTCCACGTTAGCCCCACCTTCAAATACCCCTATTTATCAATAAAGTAAGGCCGGAAAGAAAGCACCCTCATCTATTTTTTTTTTTTTCATAAACCTTTACATTAAGCTATTTTATAAGAGAAATAATTTAATTTCCTTGGCATAGTATTATGTGGTGTGTCTGACTTTTGAAATCACAGACATATAATAATACAATAAACGAACATGTTAATTCAAACTAACCAGTATCAAATAAGAAAAGAAATAAGAATATTTTATTTATTTTTTTGTACTATGATTGTACTTGACTTTATTTCATTATATCATATAAAAGTTCATCCGTTGGAAGAACGGTTACGAGCACATGAGACACACTCAAAAGTCAAAATAATTTACTATGTTTTAATTTTTTTTTCATCATTGAATGATTAGACGGTGTTTCATGTGGGAAGTTAAACATGATCGTCCAAAAATATTTGAGAGAATTCTATGATACCCAAACAAAAAATGAATACCGTACCCTAAGTGATCACAATTGTAGTAATCACCGATCACATTTTATGGTAATAATTATATTTATGTCAACCAAAATTACCACAAATGTAACTTAAAATTATTCCAATTGTGACTACTTGTTACCACAAAAAGGGTATAATATCATGAAAGTACCATAGAATGTCCCCATTGTTTGTTTTTTTTAGTACACTGGTCAGGACATGTTAGCATACAAACTATCATTATTTTTTTTGAAAAATAATAACAATTAAATCATAGCATAAAAAAAAAAAATTTTAATTTTTTTTTAAAAATTAATTTTTTATAATTTAAATAATCAAGATTTGACTAGATTTGACTATCATTACTATTGCTCTTAACCATGGTCAGCAATGACATTTTATTACCTTAGATTTTTTTCTTACAGATTGTTATCAAATGTATAAGACAAAACACAACTTACTTGCCGTGACCCAAAGAAAAATAAAGGGAACATATTTGCTCATTTGTCAGCATCCACTCTGCAAATGCTGACACGTGTCTCATTGGTATGCAGAAAACGGCTAGATGGTTCCAGAGTCTTCTTATATAGCCGTTGGGGAATGGAAAGAGAGAGGACTGGTCTGCCTTTTAAAAGAAGAAGAAAATGGGATCAACGGTCACACTTTAGTTTGTGAGTTTGTAAATTGTGGCCGTGGCCCGTGGGTGAAGCTACCCCCTCTGCGCACGTTAAATGAAGAGACAGAGAGTGAGAGTGAGAGAGAGAGAGAGGAGAGGACGCCCCTTTCTTTTCCAGAAAGTGACCCGCCATTTTCCAAAGAGATCCTGACCATTTTTATGATGGGATTAGGATGGATGATGATGTTTTCAATGGAGATGGGACCATTATTATTAAAATATACAACATCACCTCTAGATTTGTTCCTCGCCGATAATGACCTCTTCTTTATCACCTTTGCCGCAATCTTTTCCTAGGTACATTTTACTCCCCAAAAAAAAAAAAAAAAAAAAAAAAAAGAGAAAGAAGGTGGGGGGAGGGTGTGGTGGTCGTTGGGATTGTGGGGGCAAAAGCCACTTTACAACCCATTAGAACTGTAACGAAGTCCTTCATACATTACCCCCAAAAAAAAAGAAAAAAAAAAAATTTGGGGGAAAAAGAGAGAAGTAAATGGTAGAAGACTTTGTAAGTATGGATAAATAGAAAATCCTTTTATATTTTAATTTTACAGTTCAAAGTTTAATAAGTTTAACTTTATTAGTGGGAAATGTGAAAAAACTGATATGTTTTACATCTTTTATACCATGTGCACTTTTTAATTAAGAGCATTTTGAGTAATACGGATCTATTAATAATGTAGTACATGATTAATTTCTATCAAATTTCATTAACGACGAGTAATGATGGGTATATTGATAAAAATTAAAACATAAGGATAGCAAATTGATAAAATTAAAAGATAAGGGGTATCTGCTGACCCCTTATACTTCAGGAAAGGTTATTTTTAATTTACCCAAAAAAAAATAAACTTAAAACACCGCAGAAGCAACTTGACTATGTAGCCAATAATTAAACTTCTCTTAAATCTTTTTTTCTTTGGGCATATGTTACTATAACTATTTTCTTATTGTGAAATCCTAATCTCTTGTAAGAAGTTCTGTTTTCAGTCATTAGAAAATGTAACTTAGTGATTTAAAAGCCGCTATAAAAGAATAAAAAATTAAAAGAAAGTCGAAGTTTGGACTGCACTTGACAAAGTTTGTATACAAAAAATGAGTTCACAGGACAGAGGTTGATTATACCCTATATATTAGTCAGTTAATGCAAACCATAATGGGTGTGTACTTGGGTTCAGTTTTACTTCAAGCGAAAAAAAAAAGGGCAAATACTACACAAACATTGACAATTTAGGTGGGCCACAGAGTGAAAAATTGGACAACGCCTAAAAGCAAGCAATCACCGTCCAACTTACACGTACAAATACATTGCATATAGATGAATGCAATGGTGTCTGTCGGAATCCAAGTCCAGAATATTCTGATGAGGCCAAGTCTTCTCATCTAGGAGGTAGCATGGCTGGTCCCACAATTCCTTATCTTCTCGTACTCTTTTGTGTGCCATGGTTGAAAGACAAAGAAATACTAGTATATTTTCTGAATTCTGATCACATCTCACTCTTAAGATGTGCCAGGTTTGAAAGCTGGACAAGTACTATAATAATTCAATAAACAGGGAAACATCGGGCATTTGGCAAAATCAATGTCCAATTATTTGGCATAGACAAGTTGTTTGGTTCTCTTCAACTCTTTCAGTTCAATAATATTGGACATTGATTTTGCCAGATGAAACTTGGGGCCTATTGAAACAGAGGTCTCAGCAATATACGTTGTTCATTATGTAATTGTTTTTGTTATTATTATTATTATTATTATTATTACTTTGTCAATATTGTATTAGATTTTTGACTTGACTGACTCTTTGATAGAAAAAATCACTCTTCATTCTATATTGATTAATGCCCGAGAGAAATCGATCCTTGTGGGTTACTGGGTTGGTAATATTTATTCTAATCTCATGAGAGGGAAGTCCCGGATTTGAGTTTTGAAGGGATTGGGCTGAGGGGTGAGAGAGTTAAAGTAGTTTGGACAAGTTTTAAATATGTGGTTCAGTTTATACATGTAAGAAACATATATACAAGTATGTATTTATATGTTCAGTGGGTTATCGACCTAAGAAGGATTTAATGAGGATGGGTGGTCATGTAAAAATTTAAATCTAGCTAGGTGTTGAAAACAACGTCTGCAACTCTACCCAAATGGAAATTTCTCCCCAAAAAATTATGCCTGAGGTTTAATTATTCAATCGCAAAAGAATATATCTTCATTTCTCAGGAAATAAAGGAAAAAAAAAAAAAAAAGGGAAAGAAAGGGGGTGGGGGATTAATCCATCTGGAATGTTCTTATGTTCCTTTCCAGGCCATTGAGATTCTTTGCAGTGATGGGAATATTGGAAAATCAACAAAGGTGGGTCCATTAATAATTGATGATTAGGAGGTACAAACCTACAGCAATGCATTGTGGAAAATTTAGTTGCCTGGGCGTGCCCAAAGCTGCTTTAGCTATAAACCCACTATTAAATTGAAATAAAGAAACAATAGGAGGTGGAATAATTAGGTGTATTAGTCTTGGAAAACAAGGTTTGTGAAGTAGACCCTAGTGGTCGGTTTGTATCAGTCTTGGTTTATTTATTGATTTATTATAAGGATAAGTACATGCCGAATTGTACGTATTTCACTCGTCGTCTTTTCCTCTAACAATTTGTATGGAAATATGTAAATGTATAATCATAAACTAACCGAGCTGAGTTGAGTAGTAAACTACTCAAGTTTGACTCAACAAATTAAAAGTTTTAGAAGGTAATTTTGAACTAAACTTGTGCTATTAGAAGTGGAACTCGAATATGTCACTAAACTCAAATTGAATTCCAATAATATTTCACTTGAACTTTGCTTGATAAATTACTAACTTAAAAAATAAATTTGAATTCCACTCCCGTCTTGTTTAGGCAAAATAAAAACAAATCAGTCACGCGAACAACAAAAACAGACTCATGAATAAACATAAGTCAAATTTCATAATTAATCAATGTTAAATGTGGTATTTAGGAAGCACGTATGATTGTCTACTATTCTTTATTATACCAAAAACAGAACACGAGAAAAAAAATGGTTCCCAAGAATATGAATCCCACTTGGAAAAGTCCCTAGATTAAAGAAACTGTGCGAAAATTTAATTGCATTTTTTTATCTTTTTATTTTCATAAAATGTAGAGGTCGGACTTGAAGTGATGGCAAATGCTCATTTGCCCAAGCAATGTGTCGTGGGTTGGAATCTAGGAGTGAACCTCTTCAAAATGGGGGTAAGACTGTCTACCACTTATTCCTTTTAGACCTTGTTATGAGCGAGAGTCTTATGCACTAGGTATGACCTTTTTTTAATTTCATAATGTGCATAGCATGTGTGTCGCCCGAATTATACGCAATAGTAATAATGACATGAGTTTTATAAATGGAAGACATGTAAGAAACCCATTTTATTTATTTATTTATTTATTTTTTTGATAAGTACATGTAACTATGTAAGAACTCTTGAGACAATTCAATTCAGGCTCCTATTAGAGTTGAACTATGAACATTCAAAATATATATTAGTCCAGAAACTTATTTGGTATGGGCTTACTTGCCTTGCCATGAAAATTATACAAACCATAAAAATATAGTCCAAGAGGAAACAGTAATTTGGGCCAGCCTAGCCCAGTCTGTATCAGCGAAATTTTGGTTGGGATGGGCCTGTGTCAACATCATTTGAAACTTCCACTCATGGACAAGTATAGTATATGAACATTTTTTCAAGGAGCTAGTTATTGTCATCAATAAATTTTTTCCTTATCTTAAAAAGTTTTTTCAAAATCTATTATTTAAATAGATTTTTTAGAGTTTGGATTCCGTGCCTAGTTGTATGAACTCAATATCGTGCTGAATTCATCTACATTGTTGGATGACTCAGATTTAAAGTTGAAAAAATTGTTCATTGAGGTTATCTTAGTAATTTCAGTAGTAATTTTTTCAACTTTTAATCTGAAGCATCCATCCCTACGTTTCAACAGTGTAGATGAACTCAGCATTGAATCTAAAATTGACTTTTTCACCATGTACAGTTTCTATTTCATTTTTAGGAAAACAAAAACTATAAATACCCAAAAATTTTGTTTAAATAGCGATTTCAAAAACCCGATTTGGTTTTGTAGGACAATGTCGGTTCAGAATCGTAATGAGTGTGGGTCGGGTCGGGTCGGGTTGGATAGGCCGCCCTGGCGTCATTTCCCTCATCGCCGGCGTTTTCTCAAAGTAAGTGAGGCGACACCGTTTTATTGAATATTAACATGGACCAAATTACCCTTCAGCTTTTACATTTTCCCCATCTTATGCCACAGCTCAGTTGACGCCTCTCCCCACGTATAAATGCAATCACAAACCCTAGAAATAGAACCCCTAGTTTCTTTCTTCAATACGCCTTCAGATCTTGGGTCATCAGACAGAGGTAAGGGTTTTCACCTCATACTATGGAATCTTACATTCTGTATTCTTTAAGAGAACTAGACCCTCATGTTTGGTTGCTGGGAAAACCCAGGAAAAGAAAAAGAAAAGAAAAGAGAAGAAGTGGAATGAAAATTTTGAAATCTTACGTTTTTCATATTGTTTTTTAGGTTTTTTGTTTTCTGGGTTAGCAAATGATAAAGAATTTTGAAAAGAAAATAATGTATTGCATTTTCTCAGCATCCGAACGGAGGATTAGAGTTTCAGATTATTTCTGTTTACATGGAATTGGTATATGTTTGTATAAGTATCTATATGCACATTTATGAATAAATTTATACAGATATACAAAAGTGCACAACCATTAAGGGTTTTAAGCTGTGATTTTAAGTAGCAGCCCCAAAGGTTTTTTTATATTTTTTTATAAATAAAATTTTCTATGAAATTGTTTATTATTGGTTTTATTAATGGGCTTTGCTCGACATTTAGGAGCTGATATTTTTTTTTTTTTGGTTGGGCGGGGGGGGGGGGTGTATGTTGGATTTGAATGTACATAATCTGTTTGTAAAAACAAAAGTTGACTGTTTGCTTGTTACCAAGTTTCTTATTGGGACTAAGAATCTCTATATCAGTTTTGGGAACCCATTATCAGTTTTATCATTAAAGACTTATTGGTATTGGATTGTCTAATACGTTTGTGGTTTGTAAAATGAGTTTTGAATTTTGCAAATGAATTATTTAGATTATTTATCCATCTAAATTTACATATCCTGCTTTGGTATTTTTGAAGCAGGTGATGGCTCCGAAACAGCCAAGTACTGGCCTCTTTGTGGGATTGAACAGAGGTCATATTGTGACCAAAAAAGAATTGGCTCCACGCCCAGTCTGATCGTAAAGGAGTAAGTTAATTCTATAGCAATGAAAAATATGTAGTCTCTGGTTCATGTTTTTTACTTTTTAAGTCATGTTTGCCTTGGATTTTCTATTGTTGTCCTTGTATTAATCTTTTGAGGGTCTCGATTTTTTTTTTTTTTGGGTAACCATTATTGCCCTTTCTTATGTTAATCTTTTGTGAGGGAGAGTAGCTTGTAGTATCTTAAATTTACATTACCGGTTTGTAATTTCACGTGGTTACGATTACATGATTTGCATAATGATATAATTTCAGTTTTTGAGATTGTTTAAGTCAATCAATTTTTGAGATTCTATCAATATGTTGATGTGGCATTCAGAAAAGCAGTAAAAGAGTCCACTTTGTGAGGAGCTTGATCAGGGAAGTTGCTGGTTTTGCACCATATGAGAAGAGAATCACCGAGCTTCTTAAAGTTGGGAAAGATAAGCGGGCATTGAAAGTGGCAAAGAGAAAGCTTGGCACTCACAAGAGGGCCAAGAAGAAGAGAGAGGAGATGTCAAATGTCCTCCGCAAGATGAGGTAATTGCTGACATCATTCTATTATTCCTCTGTCTCAGCAATGTTGATAGTTGTTTTTCTGTAGTCAGTTTCGGTTTTTATCTTTACTGTTTAGTCAATGAGCTTGAGAAATACTATAGTATAATTGAATTTATGTGGCATCATGAAAGAGTCTGGTATTAATTTGCAGTTTTGATTTCTTATTATTTCTGGAATTGCCCATGCAGGTCTGCTGGAGGTGGAGAGAAGAAGAAGTGAAGCATGCACTTGCTAGCTATCAACTTTCTCTAGTAATGAAATGAACCTTTATCTCGTCTTAAAGCAGTGCAGTTTGAGATGTTTGTTTAGTGTTGTGTTTTTCGTTGGAGACTTAATCGATGGTTGAAAACTAGGTTTTTTTTTTATAGCTAGAATGTGAACCAATTTTGGCATTCTATATTTTCCTGGTTTTGAGCTAGAATGTGAACCAATTTTGGCATCCTATATTTTCCTGGCTTTACTTCATGAATCAGAATTTAGATGTGGCTTCAATTTTTCTAGGATGACAGAAATGAAGATTTTATTGAATCTGTCTGCAAATTTAAGTATGAATGAATGCTATCGACCCCTGGAGATCCGTGGGTTTTCTGTTTTGGAAATGTTTCCTCTATTCACTCTTTAATAGAGTTTGATGGTTGCAACCAAAATAGTACCAACTGGCTAGGAATGCGGATGTAAAACAAACAGCACAGCGTTTTTATATGCGGAAATGTTTGCTTCTGTTTTTCTCAATTTTAACTACTGAAATTGCTGCTTAGGTTGGAAGGGATCTGTTTAGTGTTTACCCTTTCAGTCCAAGGAGCCGTATGATATGTGGTTCTGTTTGAGGTCTGGTAATAGTGTTTATTTATTTTTGGAAATGATTGCTTTCAGAGTTCAAAAAACAGCCTTATAATTTAAAAAGAAATCAAAAAGGTGATCCTTGCAATCCTTCTGTATGGTATATGATCTACCCTTTCAGAGACCCTGATAGGACCCGATGTGAACCAGATTCCAGGAATATTGCAAGTTTTAATGCATATGAAATCAGATTGAAGTATATATTTACGAGAAGTGACCCGTGTGGAAGTAGGATGTAGGATTGTCTAGTAGGTAGAATGTAGGATTGTCTAGTCCCAAAAAAAAAAAGGGAGGAAAAAGTTCCCAAAAAAATAATGAAGCCCCGTTGGAAAAATCCCCAGATTAAAGAAATTGTGATAATATTTGATTGCATTGTTTGTCTTTTTAATTTCATAAAATGTAGAGGTTGGATTTAAAGAGATGCCAAGTGCTCATCTGCTATGCTGCTATAAGCGAGAGCCTTGTGCAGTTGTGCATTTGATATGATTTTTTTTTCTTAATTCCAGCATGTGTCGCCCGAATTATAAAATAATAATAATGGTATGAGTTTTATAAATGGAAGACATGTACGAACCTTTTTTTTTTTTTTTTTTTTTTTTTTTTTGGGGGGGGGGGGGGGGGGGGGGGGGGGGGGTGTGGTTGGTGTGGGGTGATAAATACATGCAAGAACTTTGAGACAATTCAATTCAGGCTCCTACTGGAGTTGAACTATGAACATCCAAAATATGTATTAGTCTAGAAACTTTTGGGTATAGGTTCACTTGCCTTGCCAAGAGAGAATGTGGTTAGCAAAGCCAGCATTTTTGTATTTATTATTTTTTTTTTGGGCAATCACAAATGGGAATCAAATCCAACGGTTTAGACTCCCAAAAAACGATATACTGTGGTTAAATTATGTCATTATAAATGCATAGAAAGCTAAAAAACATAGTTTAAGATAAAACAGTATTTTGGGCCAGCCCAGCCCAGTCCAGTCCATATCAGCAAAATTTAGTTAGGGGAACGGCTAAAGCAACCCCAAGAAAGGTTAAGTTTACCCCCCCCCAATTTTTTAATGAGAAAATGATGGTGTGAAATGACCAAAAGGGGCATCAGGTGTTAACCCACCCCACCCCACCCCACACCAGCCCACCCCTCACCGTCACGTTCCACTATCCGGTACCCTCTCCGGCGACATTCTCCGGCAACTTTGTCCGGCAACATTCTCAGGCGCTCTTCCGGCAACTCTCATCCTCATCTCTCACTCTCTCATAACCACCCCTAACCAATATATCATCTTCATCCCTCACTCTCTCACAACAACCCTTAAACAAAAATCCATAACCCATCTGTGATTTGGGTTTTACGTTTTTTATGAGCAATGGAGGAGGAAGAAGTCAGTTGGAATGGTGTTGGTAGCAAGGAGGTATGTATTTTGGCTTCAAAGTATGCAAAAATGGCGATTTTTTTTTATTGCAGTCGCGCAGGTTCGACTCTGGTAATCTGTAATGTTCGGTTTTACGTGACCAAGCGTTATGGTAATGTTCGGTTTTACACAACCAAGCTTTATGGTAATGTTCGGTTTTACACAACCAAGCATAACTATTTAAGGGTATTTGTTTTTGCTTGGTTGTGTAAAACCGAACATTACCATAAAGCTTGGTTGTGTAAAACCGAACATTACCATAATGCTTGGTCACGTAAAACCGAACATTACGGATTACCAGAGTCGAACCTGCGCGACTGCAATAAAAAAAAAATCGCCATTTTTGCATACTTTGAAGCCAAAATACATACCTCCTTGCTACCAACACCATTCCGAAAGAGCGCCTGAGAATGTCGCCGGACAAAGTTGCCGGAGAATGTCGCCGAAGAGGGTGCCGGATAGTGGAACGTGACGGTGAAGGGTTTTGGCGCGCAAATGAGAATTCAGATGAATGAGGGGTGGGCTGGCGTGGGGTGGGTTAACACTTGATGCCCCTTTTGGTCCGCCGCCGGTGACTTGCTCCAGTCGCGGGTGAACGGGGTCGCCGCCGGTGACTTTCTCCAGTCGCGGGTGAGGGGGGGGCTGATGGTCTCGTGTTTGGAGGGAGTGGGGTGGGTGAGACTTAGGTTTAGTTGAAGGAAGGGTACTTTGGACATTTTGGGGAGTGGGCATATAGTATTGGGGGGTGGGGTTAACAGACGGGGTCAACTTAACTATTTTTGGGGTTGCATTAGCCGCTCCCTTTAGTTAGCATGGCCCTGGGTCAACATCATTCTGGCCCACACAATCATACTAACATTCAAAACTTCGACTTATGGATATATTATAGTATGAATAATTTTCCGAGGTATCTTGTACAATTAATAGTACAACATAAGTGGCAACAGTTGGTAAAAAGATTAAGCCACCGATAGGTAAAAAGACTAACAATAATCTCGTGTGTCAGAATTCCAGCAACAAAGTTTCCAATGAGGTTGTCTGCAATAGTGATAGTTTTACGTGCTGCCCACTTTTTCCACCATGCTTGTAACTGAAAAACATGAAAAATCAACCACATGTATTGTTGGTATTGTGAAGATTAACAGGGGGAAATCACTATTCTAATCAAGTTACATTTGATCAAAGATCGAGCAGTAAAGTCGTAAAAGTTTCCACGCTGATATCTTCATGAAAATCTACTGTACAAATCGCATTGATGTGGTAAAATCAACTTGCCTGGATTTAAAGGAATACAGCCCATCCAAAACTTTACCCTCACATGGGAAACTATCAGAACCACCATATCAAGTGTGCACAAAGCGCGTTATGATCCAATGAACCTGTTGAACAAAAGCACAAGAAGAAAAGAATGGTGTAACTAGGAATTTCTATTGGATACAATGGGTCATTTAGTTTCATGTGTGTGCTTGTACACACACATCCATGTGTATTGTCAATCAACCTCTCTTCAACACTTACAATGTTATTTTCAGGAGCAGTCCGGTAGAACCCTTGAAGCACAATAACAACTAGGTTAGAAGTAACGAGAACAAAAATACTTAGAGCATGCATTCCCAGCCACTCCAACACAGATGTCAAGCTTCTGTAACTATAAACATCTACCTGTAGTAGATAGAAAAGGCAAACGTGTCAAAAGCATTGAATTTTATAAGGAAAATAACAGCATGTTATTCGTGAAATTGGTAATAACAAAACCTGCATTTTTTTTTTTTTTTTTTTTGGTAACTTTGATTAGCTGGATTACTTTATTTAGCAGCAATGAGCGATGAGCAACTATTCAGAAACAATCATTGCTGGTAGAATAATTTCATCTGTTTCATGTTGTCCATGGAAAGCATAACGGGTCATGGAAGTAAAAGATTGATGTCATTTGGACTTCCCTTGAAGAAATTCTGATTTTGGACCATTTACTATAGTTTAGATAATGCATCGATATTGGTCACATTTTTCCCAGATATCTCACTTCAACGCTTCTATGTAATTACTTCTATTACTTAGTTTAGCTTATAATATATGTGCCTAAAGACATAGCAGGGAACGTGCTTTATAAAATCGAAGATAAAAAACTTCCTAAAACTGGATGTGTTTGTTGTGTTACACCCCAGTCCTCCCTTTGACTTTTCATGCCTTGCAAGTACATCAAGTTTGACCTTTCAAGCTGTTTGCTTTAATGTAAGTCTATAATTATTAAAGTGTTTCAACGTAAATAAGACACAAAAATTTCAACATTATTATCATACTTTTTATAGACTAGAAACAACGCCAACTCTAATTTTCAACAATACACATTTTGTATTAAAAAAAATGTGAAGAAAATGCTTAGAAGATATAGCATAGGACCTATAAAAAATGTAAACAAAATGTCCCAGGTTCACTTGGAAGGGAAATACCATATATTTAAAAGCTTTGAAAGGGTTTAGACCAGAATTGGTGTTTAGAAAGGAGATATATTAAAAAATGTAAAGAAAATGTTCCAGGTTCATTTAAATGGAAAAATACCATATATCTAAAAGCTTTGAAATGGTTTTGGCCAGAATTGGCATTTAGAAAGGAGATATGTATATTCTTCAATAAATTTTTATAATTTAAAAAAAAAAAAAAAAAAAAAAAGAGCTGAAATTAACATCTTCTTTTTTATTTATTTATTTATTTTTATCTTCATCTTCTGGAAGGGAAGTTCAAGAAACTGCTATTGTTTAGAATTCAACGTCAATGTCAATTTACTTCTCTCCACAGATATTCACCCTTCAAATCAAAATAAAACGATAATAATATGGAACTCACCAATAAATACAAAGCACAAAGTGTGAAGCCTGCAGAAGCAGATGTAATCAGCATATAACTGATTGTGTACAGAGATTTATTCAAGGGAATACCTGAAACGAAGAAGAAAAAAGTAGAATATCAATATCTTGGCATGTTAAAGTATTCTTTGGGAAACCAAATTTATATCTTAATTTGCTAACATTCATCACTGCCTGTGATACGTGGACACTTCAAACTTTTGATGTACCCATGTTTTGGACATCACTTCGGGCACAGGATGTGTCTGACATCCCTACTATGACTTGCTAAATATTTATCCAATAGGAATGGAGAGGAATGTAATCCTAATTCACTAGACATCCCGAACAAGTTTTCTTGATCTGTTCCTCCACTGTATCAAAACGACTGGAGTACCCATTTCGAACACGCAATTTATGTAGACAATTTATTTTATGCTAGGTACATAAGAAGAAAAAATGGATACTTCAGCCATCTAGTTATGTCTTCAATGTCCTGTGATTTAAAGATTATAAGAATTCAACACCTAGAGATGGGTTAACTACTGTGCAATCCTCTAATCATGCACTGCTACTTATTATTGCACATTCCAAAAGAAAAAAAAAAGGGTTTTCTTTTGTTTTAGTTTCAAAGTGAACAATCAGTGTATCAAAGTTGTCAGATGAAAATACTGCAGGAATGAAGATGACTGAGCCCTTAAGACATACACCTGCATCCAACACGTGTACCCAAGTCCTGTAAAATAGATTGCCACAATGAGGCGACTGCGTGTATCAGTCTCAGCCTACTAAGAATGTGTCAAATTTATGTTAAGTTGGAAAATTCAGATAGATTTTTTAATACAGAAAATTTGTGTTTGTAATATTTTAGTTTTTTTTTCTGGACTTTTTATTTATGTAATAGAAGTGCCCGATACAGATTAAAGGTATAAAATAATAGCTATTAAAGTCTATACCAATGAAGGCAAGGAACAATCCAAGGACAAAAATTGAAGCTGAAAAAATGCACCAATTCTGTAAGCGCTCTTTATGGTCCTGAAAAGCATTTTAGTAACATCAGATCCACTACACAAACAGTGACAAGAACAATTGAAGCTTCCAAAATTTGGCCAACATGCTAGAAAGGTCAGTGCAAAATTTATTAAAGATATTAGTAGATATCAGAAAGATATTGTTTATGCCTCTAAAGGCAATTAATTACAAAGATATATATATATTTTTTATGAAGCAAGTATTGTATTGAAAGTAAAGGGCAAAACCCGAGTAATTAATTACAAAGATAATTACAATTGAAATTATCATATTGGGGTTCATTAATGAATTCAATAATCAAAGTTAGACTGATAAATTGACCAGTTGGCATGTCAAGTCACAAACTAAAAAATTGCGGCTACATTTCAAAGTACATTAAATCCTGAGTCAATATTCTCTGGTGGATTAGTTCAATACAGGGTACATTTGCAAAAGTTCAAAAATTAAATATGTGGGAGGACTTGTTTGAGGTGAAAATTAATCGTTTCCTAGTGGTTGCAATTGGATATGATTGCCATGATTTTAGAATTCCAAGCATTTCTATTTTCTATGAAACTGAAATGACAAGTTTTAGAGTTTTAGAGTTTTAGTTCATGAAGGCAACTACTGGGCTTCATTAATACTTCCACTGTGCATGCGTTTACAGGACTATGAGATTCTCAATTAATGATTCATTATTTATTAGTTTCATCATAAATAGTAATAGTCATCATCATCATCATCATCATCATCTACTGGGCTTATTTTTGCTTCTGAGTTTGTTGTAATGTTCCCAAGCATTTTCATGTGTTCCAAGTATTTACTTTGCTTCAAATTTTTTGTTCACATTTTTAGTAGGTTTCTATTTCTGGGCCAACTGTACCACCCCACCAAAACAAATCAATTGAATTATCTTAATATAAATAATGATGTTTCAATAAGTTAACACAAGATCAGCTATTAAGTCATTTGTGTATTTTCCAAAATTTAGTGTAATAATCAAGAAAGGGAATAAAACAGCACGGATGACAATTTTGTATGCAAAAAGGGAGGTAAACTTGTACAATCAGCAATTTGATGTGAAACAAGGAAAGAAACATGCGTGATCAATTGATCAAAAAACCCAGCCAAAAATTTTCTTGTGAGATATTTCTTGCTCCTCCCAAAAGCAAGCCCATTACTAAACATCAAAATTAAAAAACATAGAGAAAAAAGAAATGGAGAGAGGGAGAATTTATAAGTGCAGAAATGTCTCACCTGTACTTGTGCAAGAATATGACCATACTGAAGTCCAATAATGCAGGTCACAGCAGCTGTTAAAGAGCTGTAGATCAATGTTATCAATATAATAACTATGCAATTATGAAAGTTCTAAATAAAAAGAATTACAGTCATTACTGTGTAACAGAAGATCAACTATGAAACAAAGCCGCAAAACTAATCTATGCTACTAATCTAAACAAGGTATCATGACTTAACACTACTACTAGTACTAGTACATGTACTATTAATGGTCATAAAACAAAGATATATATATTATATACAACACTAATCAATATTGAAGCAAATTAATATGCTGAACAATAGCCAAATTGAACTCAGCAAGGGAGGTATGAAACTGAAATGAACCAAATAACACATTAAAGAGGACCTCCAAAAAGAAAAACTAACAGAAAAATAGGTTAGATTGGTCACCTTAAAATACCTTCAGGATCAAAAGGAGCATGACACCATGAAGGTGAACTCTCTGAAACATGGCCATTCTTGGAAATATTGCATTCCTGTGAATGGGAATGTTGCTTAGGCATCCATGAATTGCACAATGTTTTTGTTCAGTAAATAGCTCTAGATTAAGGATACCTTCAGGTTTCTATAGACAGATTTGGCATAAAGATGATCAACACCAAGAACAAAACGATCAATCATTCCAGCAGAATTACAGCCAGGCCCAAGATCACCTCTTACAGAACATGCCACCTAAATTACAATAAACCAGAATGTGTGAAATCTAATTAATCGTGCAGGTGAGGCAACAGATTGTTCACCAGATATTTTAAGCATTGATGGCAAAATTCAGAAACTCAGCATAGACTTTCTTACATACTTTAAAATTTATGTTTAAACCAAAAAAAAAAAAAAAACTAAAAACTAACATTATAATGAAGGTTTTAACGACTATAATCTTTGAAACTAATTTTATACCATTAAAGTACTCATCAAAACCTTTCAAAAGAGATCATTAGTGCCAAAATTCAGTTGAAGGATGATAGAGGAACGCTGCACTATAAATAGGTAGAAGCAAGATTATCCCCACATTTTTTTTTCTCTTTTCAGAAAATTATCCCCAAAATCAGTTTCACATGTTTCTAGAAGATTTTTTTATGATATGAGGTCATCAAAAACTCAAGTTTGAATTTTGGGCATTACAGTATCCAAAATGCTATAAATTTAGATTTGACAATTATGCATGATTATTTGAACATGGGCAAAACAGTGTGGTAGCTGAAGGCTGGTATGGCAACACTGAACTATAATAACTCAACTAGAAATGAGGCTTTGTTTGATAGTGAACAAGGATTTGTAAATTTTCTCACTAAAATAAAATATTGAAACATTGAATGACAGCTACAAATGTTTTAAAATTTCAAGCGTGTGATGTGTCGGATAGAGAGCAAACACCTTCCTTTAAAATAGGGAGAAAAAACTTGTTGATTAGATTCTGTCATGTGTTTCAATAGGCACACACATTATAAAATAAATACATACATACATATCTCTACACACACACACACGCACAGAGACACATAAATATATATATATATATATATATATAGAGAGAGAGAGAGAGAGAGAGAGAGAGAGAAGGCTGGCAACAACCTAAGTGCCTGGGGGCTTCACTGCACCATTATATATATCATATCATAACTAGATGTTCAACCCAAAGAGGGTAGTTGAACCACGTGTTGCTGGGATGGGGAAAGAAAAAGAAAGAAAAAACAGAGTACAGAGCATGCTCTCACCGTGTACAGATAGCTATCATTTGATGGAAGCAAAGAGGAGGTTGGGTTTGATACTTCAAATTGCCAATCTGGGACATATAGACCATACAATAGCCCCATGTAAACTGCACACATTGAAAACGCAATACACCTACAAAATAAAAATAAAAACGAAAATAAAATTAGCACAACCTACATCGAGGGGCAGGGGAGGAGAAAAGTCTTCTTAGTGACTAAAATAAGAAAAGAATTAACTTTGTTGAATACAACAATAATATATTCCATCAACCAAATTAAATCAGAAGTTTATGGTAATCAAGTCAGAAAGGAAAGAAGGAATTATGATAAAAAGGGATATCGAATTGAAAGTAAGCAGTAAACATGGAGTGCCAAGATCGTATCCACTTATTAAAATTGATGCACATAATTTAAAATAAAAAATATATAAAAATTCAAAACTTAGATCTTATTGTTGGATTTATTTTCAAATATTCATTTATTTCCAACCTTGGTTGTTACAATGTTAAATTGCAAATTATACTACTTGGATTTTATATGCCACATACTTTGAAGTCAAATTTCTTTTAAGTGAGAAGTTTCTTATTTGAAATTCTTTGAAAAATCTCCTACAGTCGTAACAAGCGACTGGAAAAATGTGTCAAAAAGACAACTGAATGTCTTTGCTAACAGATTTTTCATCCATTTACTAGATCGAAATGTAATCCATCTATTTGGGCAAAGAAGAGAGGTTTTAGCCAAGTGATTAGGAGTTAGCTATCGCCTATCAAAAAAAAGATTAGGAGTTAGCTATCAACTCCAATCTTTATCCCTTATTTATTTTGTAATTTTAAATACATCCTCCGGCTGATGCTTGGAGGGATAGGAATATATTCATCACAATGTGTGTTTTGCTTAAGAGATTGGATACAATAAAATAAAGCATACACAGCCAGTTTTTGTTTTTATTCCCAAATCATGATCCATTTGTTTTTATTAACCCTTTTGGGTGTCTAAATTCTAAAAAGATGATTTCAAGGGTTGTTAATATATACATATGTAGCACACATATATATTAAAGGTCTGTACTTTCTTTTCCAAGGTCAAATACTGACCAAACCTGAGCTAATTGACCATAAAAGCCTTTGAGGATAAAAAAACTAGGATAGGTAGTTGAAGCCATCTCTATTTAAAAATCCAAACATTGAAAATGGAGATCATTGGTCTAAGAATGTTTCTATTGGATTTGCATCTGCCTTGAAGTTTATAATATGAAAAGAATTTTCAGCCTTACCATTGCCAGTAATAACTTCTGGAAATACTTATTCCCCTCCCCATTTGACATGGAAGCCAGATCTCACATAGAGCCGCAACAATGTAACCTATAGATATTCTCTGGATTTAATGACAACATATTAAAGTTCAATCATCAATATATAAAAACACAAATGAAACATTCTATTATATATGCCCTTACATTTAAAAAAAATTGTATCACAGTTGTGTTTTCACAACAAATAATAAAAGCCCATATACTTCTGTTGCAGAATTTTTTAAAGATGAAATGTGTCAAACTCACCTGCAAAATGCCAAGCCAACGTATTCTTTCAATGTCAACACCAAATGTCATGGAAGTTACTCCATGCAAATAACCACCTGAAATGGAAATGAATCATACTTACTTGCTATCCCCAATAGTCCTATGGTGTTTGGTAATCATGTAGTCAATTAATGTGAAAAAATAGTACAAACAATAAGACAATTACCCAAAAAAAAACAAAAAAAAAAGAAAGAGGTAAAGGATTATTCAGATAGAATTGCCTTAAGCAATTTGAATTAGAAGCACAAATATTATTCTACCACAACAGCCTGTCAATAGCTATATTATTGATTATATGATGTTTCCAACTCTTTTCTCACTATCTCCATTTACATCATGTTATCTTTCCACATCCTTTTAGAGCATTCACTTTCACTGAATCACTTCTCAACAGTGCCATCATTGAAATTCATAGAGCATATGTTAACCATCTCAACTAGTTCTGATCTATTTAATTTGGAATGGAGCTAATTCTTTCCTAGTCATCCCACTCATTTATATGACTATCCTTGTCTTGGAAGCGGTGTGCTCTAAATATGTCACTTCTTGGTTGCCAATATTTTGCTCTAGAAAGAATTAGATGGTTTTGCGGTTGGCCTTATAGCTATTTTATGAGTTTCTTCCATTTGATTGGACCACATGGGCAATAGAGGTTGTTGATTATGCTAATTGATCAAGAATAAGAGTTCAAGCACATCCATATTCTACAGGCAGGATATTTGCAATTATGGACTTGATATAGTTAAATTCAGTATGAATATGCACAGTTAGGTCCTTTATTCACAGTATGAATATGGAAGAAGGTTTTACGCAAAAGTTTTCCACAGTATTACCTTGAAGAAGAACACCAAGGAAAAAAAGTTTCACTGCCCTAAGCAATGCCTTCCATGTAGCTTCTACTCTGTTTGATACTTTCTGTAATTGTTAACAGAAACAGATTTTTTAGTCACAAGTGCACTGATCAGTTTTAATAATGAATTAGATATTTAGCCAATTGCAAGTGTCGTTATGTATGCATGTGAAATCATTGTTTGATTACACTTCTTATTTAGTACTTACACCAACGATCATAATGAAGCTACAAGAAAAAAATCTTGTCAAGAAAGCAATTCATTTTCCTTGGAAGAAACTCTATGGGTACCTTGTAGACAAGTGCAAGAGAAACTCCGGCAACAAAAAGAAAGAAAGGCATCACAAAATCTGCCAAGTGTACACCATGCCATGGGGAATGAGCAATGATTGGAAAAATTGAACCAGCATAATCGACGAGCATCATGAGCTGGAAACAAACCATGTGGTATATATATTATTAGTATTAGAAGCTGGAAAGTCATGAGTGTCGAATTATAAGCAGAAAAATCAAAATTAATGAAGTCAGAGAGATTTACGAAATTAAAAAATTAACGTTAAATTCTTGAATGAGTAATTGAGTATGCAATCAAATGCAAACAGTTAATTTGGTTTAAAAAATAAAACTCATTTACTATTTGATAAAGCAGGTGAAATTATTGCAGAAAACCATAAATTATTATGAACAGACATTAAATTTTTTCTAATTACTTTCACTCCCAAATTCATATTCAAAGTACCAAAATATTCAACAAACACCAACTCTCCAACTTGGTTAAGTTGATCCTCCCATTCTTTTAAAAACCAAAACAGCAAGAACCTTTAAAACTCTGTTAGGCACTGTTTCGTCAGAATTTTGGAAGTACTTTTCTAGCTTTCTATAGCAAAAATTGAATTAATTTTCTCTTCTAAACGTGTCGATGATATAGCAAATCCTCAAAATCAAGTATAGGGCATGATGGTGACACAAAACTGCTAAAGTATATATTTTTATACATACAATTATATTATACTCCGTAACATGTAACCTCACATTCATCATTATGCATCCTTTTGTATCCTTTTTGAAAACTCTAGTCAATTGTTCGCAGAGAAGACATGATAGGAACAAAACAAAACAAAACAAAAAAACATAACAAAACAAAACAAAACAAAACAAAGAAAGGAAGAATAGGAAGAAGGAGGTGAAGAGAGAGGCGCCGTGTCGGAAGAGTGTCGTATCTAACACGTGTCAGACATTGCCGCAGCACTTCGGAGGAAGTGTCTGTGCTTCTGATCTAAGTTCTTCCAAAATGCTAACCAATCTGACTTCCATGTTATTTTCCCCCATTTTCTCAGCAACCAAACGGAGCCTTGCCGTTGACTAGAAGCACTTCAAAAAACAGAGAACAATATCCACAAAACACAACTTGTTTCGAACTTTCAAATCCAACGTCAAACTCCAAATATATAACAAAAATCACAACAACAAGCACTTCTACAACAGAGAAAAATCATTGCAAGAAATCGCAAAAACAAGCATTTCGAATTTGATCTCAAACTACGATTATACGTGTAAATAAATAAATAAATAAATATATATATATATATATATATATAGAGAGAGAGAGAGAGAGAGAGAGAGAGAGGAGCTTACGAAGACAGAGAGACCACGGAAAACATCGAGAGAAGCGATACGAGTGGTTCTCCTCTTGGTCTGTGATTCTTCATCGTCCTGTAACAGCGCGTATTCGGCCATTATCGGCCGATTCACCAGAAAATTTCGGAGTTCCGACGAGTTATTTTAATTGGCCTCCGAATCTTCCCAGAGACAGAAGAAAAAGAAGGAGAAGACGTGCATTGAGTTTAGGGTGATTCTCACTTACTTATAGGGGGTACTGCCCATTTTCAGAACATTTGCTACTGTTTCGGAGGGGACGAATTGGTAACGTGGCGTTTGTGATTGGCTGAAAAAAAAAACAGAGTAAAATCAAATATTTGTGGTTTTTCTCTGATTTAGAGACCAATCAAGAAAAATTTAAGGTAGAGTCCTAAAGCGATGCTTTGATATCTATCCACGCGCTCGCTTCTACGTGCTCGACACTGATGGATGGTGGAAAAGTATGGGTTTTGTCTGGACGTGGTTAAGGGTCGGATGGGGTTCAATGAGAGCACTAATTTTCTTCAAATTTGTAAAATTTGAATTTCCATGTTATGATTCTGCAACTTCTGTTGGATATTGAGAATTTGGGAAGGTTGGATTATGGGTGTCAAATCTAAAGGAATTGCAATTCACATTAGATTGCAATTCCTTTGGATTCAAAACTCAATTCAACTTAACGAAGTCTGAATTCTAACTACATCTTGTTGGTTATATGAATTCTTTTTTGTCATTCAATTCTATCAAGGGATAATGGCCAATTAGCCATTGCCATTTGTATTAAAAAATTGACAAACTTATATTTTAAACAGAGTTTATTATTAGGACAATGCTATTTCACCCACATTCTCCCACCCATCTATATGTGGCAGCTTTTCCTTATTTCATGCTGGTCTTCACATGTTTGTTTTTATCTATATACTTTCAACACATAAGGTGAGTGGTAAAGGTGGGTGGCAAAAGATGGGTGAAATAGCATTTTCCTTATTATTATTATGGAAAATACTACCTCACCCTATCTTTTGCTACCCACTTTTACCACCTACCTTATGTGTCGAAAGTGTATAGGTGAAAGCAAACATGTAGGGATTACCATCAAGTAAGAAAAAACTACCGCATATGAATAAATGAGAGAATGTGGGTGAAATAACATAATCCTACTATTATTTTGATTATGATTATGCCCTAATCCTTGTCGTGAGTGGTGATTGCATCACTGGTTAAATTTTAACATTTTTTTGTCACACTTTTTTATTTTTTCTTCCTTGATGTAACTGGGATTCTCTTCCTCCAATTGGTAGGAGCTCAAGTTAGGTGACCTTACCCATTTTACCCTCGGCTTGGTTGAGCTTCTAAAACTCTCACTTTAGAGTCTTGGGATTAAGCATTGGCATGTCCATCTAAAAAAAATGTTAGGTCACCTTAGTTTTATCCAAATAAAAAATAAAAAAAAGTTAGGTCACACTAAGAGGTCCACTACAAAGGCAGCGGCGGTGGTGGAGTTGTTATTAGAGATTGCAGGGGACAGGCCATTTTAGGAAATGTATATTATAAGGTTGAATCATTGTTGTTTAGAGAAGGCTTTCGTCACGTCTTGTACTATAATGACATCTTTCCCATTTATGAGAGGTTTTGGACTCAAGCCTAATGTTCGATTATTTCTTTGAAAAATATATTCTACAATTATTGTTGTTTAGGGAAATGTTTGCATGATTTCTAACGAGATTAAAAGTAAGAATGTCTAATTAAGTAGATTATATAATTTATCAAGATTTTCCCTATGATTTTTAGGGTGAAAATTTATCAAAATACTTTCGATTATATCTTTCTCTCACTCACTTTTACTTCCCATGGTCAATGGTGCTTTTGTAATTCATCCTCCTCAGAATTTTCTAAATTTCTAAGCTCGATTTATTTTCTCCTCCTTTTTTTTTTTTTTTTTTTGGAATAATACAATAACAGACTCCCTAAATACATTTATTACTCTCTTAACGCAAACTATTAAGTACTACCATATGGCGAGAAAAATGATTGCATGATAAAAAATAATGACAGACTAATCAAGTCTTTCTATCACCAAGGGTCATGATATAGTGGTAAAGGTGAGAGTTACCGTGGTCATGCCTAAGTATAGTCGCTACGATTGGTTGTTTCTCTTTTACCAATTTTTTTATTTAAAAAAAAAAAAAAAAAAAAAAAAGAAAAAAAAAGATCCCTCCTAAGGCCTCTTGCCAAGTAAGAGGTTTTGGGATTGACTTTCACTACTCTTGCCTAGGGCTACCCTCATAAAATTTGTCCTATAAATGCCTGGTGCATGTGAGACAGGAGAACTGCATGTGACAAAAACATTAGTTTAAGGATGGTCTATTTAAATCTGGACCGTCTCCATCGCAAAGGAGAAGATCCTTGCTCAATAAATCTCTCTCTCTCTCTCTTTCTCTCTCTCTTAATTAATGATTTTCTACCTTTCTAATTTGATTGTAATGACAACCAACGAGAGTTGGCCTGGCAGCAAAGGGTGAACTGTAAACTCAAACATCCTGAATTTGAAACCAGTTAATTTCTCTTGACTAACCACCAATCAGGACTATTGGCTTAGACGTTAAACGATCTCATAGAGTAATGACCCCACGTGAGAAGTAGGGATTAGTCGGATACCTCGTTGCTTGGCAAAATATATATATATATATATATATATATATATTGATTGTAATGACAAACTCCTCGTGCTAGAAGTGTGGGACTGTGGATATAGAAATTTTGAGCCTTGATGAACAAGAAACTTGGGTTTCCGTTCTGACACCTCTCTCGATCTGCATGCATATGCATGTATATATATGCGGTGGGAATTGTCGGCCATTCACCTTTTAAACCATTGTTAATATATGTGGTGGGAGTTGTCGGTCATTCACCTCTTAAACCATTGTTAATATTAAGATCTTTGATAGCTTCTTTGCTGCAATAGCGTTCAAAGATGACAATAAAAGAACTTATTCGGGTCATTGCCATCCTTTTCGTGTTTTATGAGGTGGCGGCGAAAAAGAATTCAGTTCCTCTTCATTTAGGCTATGTTTGTTTGGTTGGAATGGAATAGGTGGGAATGGAATCTGATTCCATACCTAAATAGTCTGGAATAGAATAAAATTGAAATAAACATTGCAGAATCAATATCATTACAATTTACTACTAGTGTTTGATTCCATTCCCATTTAATTACCTCATCCAAACATGTTGTTTGAAATGAATTGGAATGAGATTCCATTCCTTCCATTCCATTCCAACCAAACAAACATAGCCTTAGATTTAGCCCTTTTTATTGCATGTAATTTATTCTACTTCCTACGTTTCTTTTACAAAAAGGCAAAGGAGCCAGAAAAAAAAAAAAGATTCCAACCCCAATTGTGAGCATTTTTGGTTTTTTTTTTTTTGGTTTTGTGATTTATATTCTGAGTTATCGTGTCTCCCACTTGATCCCTCTATTAAAAAGGATGTGTCTATTTTCACACCATTTTATACTATATCCAAATCACATCTTATATAGGCGCCATGCTTGACTCTATTTTTGTTAAACCAAATCTTTTGATTTCAACTAGAGGGGTCACCTAAGAAAATAAATTAAAATATGAGAATGCTATCACTCGCACATACTTCAGTTAGCATAATAGTCTGTCATTGCAAGATGACGTACTCTCCTCAAACAAAATAAAAGGGTACATATTATAATTTTTTTTTTCAATTAATATACTAAACAACAATACATCAAGGCAGCAAGCCTAAACAACTGCAAGTCAATAGAAATTTACAGCAACAACCCCGGCCCATGAGATGACCCATCCCAATAGCTTAGGTTAAAAAGGGATTTTCCTCCTTTGCGAGTCAATAAGAATTTACCTACAATTTAATATTTTAAATAGTGGATACCATTCAAAAATATTTTTAGCATTCATATATACTAGCTAGCTTCAAAACCCGTGCAATGCACAAAGATATATATATATATATATATATTGTCAAATGATAGGAGAAAACATATACCCACGTAGAGTCGAAACCAAAACCTTAATAAATTTTATACTCCTATTAGGATGAGTTATGCCATTAGATCCAAGAGTTATTCACTAATTTGAATTTTAACAGAATATTTATTCTGTAAAATAGTAAAATGTATTTGTTAATATAATATGTCAATTAATTTTAAAAGATATAAACAAAATAAATTAAATAATTAAATAAAAATAATCATTGGTGCAATGTTATTAAATTTAAAAAAAAAAACTTAAAATAAAAGCGGTGTTAGTAACGCCGCTTTTATTACATGGAAAGTGGTGTTACTAAAATCTCTTTTAGTGTATTAAGAGCATAGTAACACTGCGTTCGCTGTATTAAAAGTAGGGTTACTAACACCGCTTTCTGTACATTAAAGCGGCATTAATAACACCGCTTTCAATGTAATAATGCTTTTATTTTTGAATTTTTTTTTATTTTTGAAAATTTTTCTTTTAAGACATAAAACATAGAAAAGAAAAAAAGAAAAAAAGAAGAAGAATAATTGTGTTTTATAATCTCTCCGTCCCATAAAAATAAGCCATGACAAAACACAAAGTTTAGGAAAATGTTATCATCACATTTGACTTGTCATTTATTAAACTCCATCATTCTAAAAATACTTTCTCCCTTTTTCTATTGGGTTTTGTGTTGAAAGTAATTATTGAAATAACAAAGGGTAGACTTTTTGGCTATTTGTAGTTCCTATTTTATTTTTGGGCCAAAAAGTCAACTTCAACTACATATTTTGAAAAAACTTTTTTCTGCAAAATTGTTCAAAATGATATTTATGCGACTACTTTTCATAAAAATCTCATTTTAAATGATAAGTAGGTATAGTGCTTTAAAAACTTTGTAGGTACTATAAAAATACCCTTGTTCTAGATACATGTCTTTTTATATATAAAGGCATTTTTCCTTAAATATTTTTTTGTTATTAATTTATTACGCTTTTGGTGTGATTTTCAAGTTTTTTTTTAAAAAAAAGGTATTTTATTTAATTGATGAATTCAAAAACTTTTGTTAAACTAATCTGTACTTCAAATAAATTTCGGATAAATTATTCATGAAATATATATACATTACAATCATGACTTAATTATGATTACCAAATTACCAATATTTAGATGCACATAAATTCTTGAAAGAGAAACCTTGATGATGATCAAGAGTCAACCCATAAAAAGTCCTATATGGTGTAAATTTATCATTCATCTCTCTCTCTCTCTCTCTCTCTCTCTCTCATGGCCCTCATGGAAGGCAGGACTGCAGCTTTTTGGATGGACCGAATTGCGTTCTTTATTATATTGCACACAAGAGGATGTCCTCGCTCTCCAGCTGTTCTTTCCTTGATCCTAACATCTAATTTCCTGTACTTCGTGTGGCTTTTCAAAGATTTTGATGCTAAATTCTCTACCCACAGATGCCCATGCCTTAAGGTACGTTCCACTTAAATAGACCTCATTTACAATTGTATCCTTTGGCCACAAAACAAAAATTTAGGGGCTTGTTTGGGAACTTAAAAGGTTGGTTTAGTTTGGATTCAATAGTTGGTTTGAAAAATCTATGTCTACACTTTGTTTACAAAGCTGAAACTTACCACATATATTGGCCAATCAAGTTAGACAAATAACCCCCAGAAGTTAGAAAGCAAGTCAAACTAATTATGAATAAAGATCCTCTCAATTGCAATGGACGGTACAGTGAAATTTGGACTTTTCATACCATGAGGGTCTCATATATTTTGGTGGGTCTCATGTCCTATAAACCGTCCAAATTTCATTAGACTCTCCAATAAGTGGAGAGAATATTTTCTCCTAATTAAAATTCATATCTTTTTATAATTTATTTTTTTTCATCCTGCAGAGAAATATTAACGGTGAGATAATCAGGGGTAGTCCCAGCGAAGAGTTAAAAAGCAAGAGAGAGCAAAATTTGATGAATATGGAGAAAGCAAAGCAAGAATGCGACATAGAACTGAAGAAACTGCAACGTAAACATGATAAAGCTAACAAGGCAAAAGAAGTTTTGAAGAAAAAGAAAGCCACAGTTATTGAACAATTGAAAATATGAAGAAGATCGACAAAAGTGGGAAGAAGAACAGAGAAATCTCATCGCAAAGCTTCGCGCGGAGAGAGAATCATCAGAACTCTATAGGCGATTGTTGCATGAGTGTGTGATTGATTAGTCTAAGTCCAGTGATTATTGCTAGTGAACTATAGGCTATGGTTTATTTTATTTTTTTGGGCAAAGTTATGTAACCCAATTCATTTGCCCAAATTTATTTATCTAACGAACATCATAGCCCGGCTAGCCAATTAAAATTTCATAAAAGAAATAACATTCTATAACATAAATTGAGCAATTAGACTTGGGCAAAAAACATTGGGCTCGAGTTTAACATTTCCTTTCTTTTTTCCTTTTTTTTTTTTTTATAGTTTGAATGAATATTTTTAGTTTGGTTATGTCCTTTTGATATAGGTTTATGCTTCAAATTCTTATACCCCCCTCATTATTATTTTTTCATGTCTTGCATTTGATCCCGATTTTTCGATCCTACAATCAATAGAATTAAGCCATATCTTAGTACCTATAAACGTACCCCCAATATCAACAAATAGGTATCAATACTTCTATGTAAGCTTGAACCCGAGATTACTCAATCAACAAGTGAGGAAAATACTACTAAACTATAATGCCATTGACCATTTGATCCTGTAGTTTGTATTAATTACAACGACAATAGGCATAAAATTAGTAATAATATGTTTGCTTAATATCTTTTCTTATGTTGGATATCCCTATCAAGTGCTAATAACCGAAGGCCTTTGGAGCTCAATGATACAATTGAGCATGGCATTTGAAAAGGAGAAGAAGATGGGGTTCACAAGGACGTTTTCCAATTAAGCCTTGAAAGATGAATAGGCTGAAGATGAATTCAAAAACGGTGCTTGAGTTGAAATTTTCAGGCGGGGAAAAAAGGAAGTAAATTTGTGATGATTGTTGATACATCTTGCTTGATCGATGGATCTTGAATTTGTACTGAGATGTAGCATTGCAGCCATTCCCCTCTAAACTATAAGTACTTCGGTGTACACAAGGTGGGGTAGAGTACCTAAAGAACTTTGGCTATATAAAATGTTAAGAGAGTTTTTTGCCTTTAAATAAATTTTTTTTTTTTTAAAAAGAAGAAGATTAAGGGGAGAGCTTTTGAAAGAAAAATATTTGCATATTTTTTCACTTCTAATATTTTTCTAAGTTGCCCCCCCCCCTTTTTTTTTTTTTTTTTGTGTGAGATATACTAAGTTGTAGCTCAGATGGCACCGAATAGGGTAGAGATAGGGTATGTTATGTAGACCAAAAAGAAAATTTTCTTAAATTCATTATAACTCTCTTAATATGATTTTTTTTCTTTTTTTTTTTGGATAGGAGGATGAATCCCTTCAGCCTGTCCTCCACAACTTTGGAATAATACGGTCTCTCTCTCTCATTCACCCTTTTACTTACGGAAAAAAAATATAAGGATAGATTTTCTCCTTTAAATTAGGAACATAATTAGAAGTTTGATTCAATTCAATGGGCCATTAAGAATTTAATTTCTTCTATCAAAAAAAAAAAAAAGAATTTAATTTCTTAACATATATATTACCTTATTAATATATGCAAAAAAAGATACCTAAAATTGTGGGGGAGGCCATGGCCCATTGGCCCGGCAAGGAGAGGAAATTCACCAAGACTTTTTACTCTTCCCGGTCAACAGTGCTTCTGTTATTCACCCTAGGTTTAAAATTAATAAAGCCCTCCCAAATACGTACATTATAACTCTCCTATGGAAATCTCCTTAAAAAGGAAATATCCTTAAAAAAAGAAATTCTGTATTAGGGTTTGATGCTGCCTACCTCACCGTACCACAATGTAATATGATCGTAATTGAACCCAATACCAAGTGGGTGACTAGTTACGTTTTAAAGAAGCTAGGTTATAATTGATTCTTACATTGCGGCCGTAACCTTTTTTTTTTTTTTATAATGAGATACCATATAATTTCCCCTTCTTGGGCCAATACTCTCTCTTCTCTATAAATACATATATGAAGTGAGATTTCTCATTCATCGTTCTACCATTGTGAAAATAATCTTTGCTTCCTTTTGGTTTGAAGGGGGTGACAATGGAAGCAAGGACTTTTGCGTTCTGGATGGAGCGACTTGCATGCCTTGCTCTGCTGCTTTGTAGTTTATGTCCCAAGGAAGAAGTTACAAATCCAAGGCCCTATCTTCCTACAGAGCTACTTGTCGTCTTCATAATCTCTAATCTCATATACTTTGCATGTTTCTTGGAATATGTTAACTCTGAAGAAGGGAATGAATTCTTCAAGTTAGAGCCGAATGTTCACCATGGCGGCGATTTGAAAAAGAAAACTGCTACTACATCCACCCGAGAAGAAGTGAAAGCCGAGAAAAAGGAGGCTCTTGAGGACAAAGATAAAGCCTTGAACGAGGAAGAATCGATGGAGACGGTGAGAGGGATGTTGGAGAAGGAATATGAGGAAAAGTTGAAGAACAAGAAGGATAAATATGAGGAAAATTTGAAGAAGGAGAAAGAGAAATATAAAGAAGAACGTAAGAAGTGGGAGGAAGAGAAAAAGTTACTGAAACTTAAGTGTGAAGAATATCGCTGGGCGTAGGGAGGAAGAGAAAAAGGCTATCTGGTTGCAAAGTTTTGTCCATTGATCAACTGCAACATTAGAACTCATCTGTTTGCATGGTTATTAGTGATTTTAATTTTTCAAGAACTGGTTTTTTAGGTCTAATTTTTTTTCCCCATTGTTTCCTTATTTCATTAATTGGATTATGAAGTTTAATTGAGACTAATTATTCTACCATCTAGTTATTTTTAATCTATAGTTACTTTGGTTAGTTCTTTATGGTGATGCATAATTTTATTTTGATGTACAATTGCATATAGAGCAGCCTTTCATGATCATCATAGTTAACTTTATAAGAGCAATGCTATACAAACATAATTTTTATATAGAAATTCCATATTTCGGAAACCATGAGTAGCGTTGATGCGGAGCGGGTGTTGACCTAGAGATTAATTAGGTCAAATGTCTCAATAATTCCTTTTGAAAAAGGGGGGGAGGGGGGGGGGGGAATCAGTCTCCTTCACATAATCTCCTTAAATAACTTTAAAAGTATGTGACATTTGAGGTGGTTGTTTAAAGATAATGTGTCCACTCCATCCTAAATTCGAGTCCTCAAGCCCTTAAGTTAGGGCTGTTTTTCTCTAATGAATTGCATATTCAAAAGGATTATATGCAAAAGGATTCCCCCACACCCCCCCCCCCCCCCCAAAAAAAAAAAAATTAGTGATATTCCATCCCAAATTGTTCTGTTATGATGACTTAAGCCATTCAAAAAAATTATTATGACTGTATAAATACTTTTAGAAATGTTTCAATTTCCAGTTGAACTCAAGTTTTTAATGCGGACTTGCTCCCGAACAGGCTGGGCTTCAATGAAGCTCACTGTAATACACTCTTTTGCCATCCTGTAATGGCTAATTCCATGGGTGGCACCATTGAGACTAATTAATGATAGGTCATAATATCTCCAGTCTGCCTACCAAGAGATCAAATTTCAGCCTGATCAGTCTTCCCTTGTAAAGGATTGGCCTGATCTCCCGAAGGAATTCTAAGGTTCTCAACAAGCAAAAGCTTAAAATGTGAAGGGCCTCGCGTGATGTTTTTTGTGCGAGAACCAAAGCTTTATAAGAGGATTGAACTCACCCTTGACGGATTGATTCCATTTAGTCGACCAAATGTAGCAAAGTCAAGTTGGTTTGATGATATCACCATTCACTTTCAATCAGAACAAGAATAATGAAATTGGGTGGTTAAGATCCATCAAATCAAGTTGATTTTAGGTGAAAACACAGCGACACCCAAACCCTTTTAAAACCCCAACAGAAGACATACCCAATCTACATATGACAAAGAAAAGGTCTTCAAACCAACCCCCATACAAAACTAAACACAACTCCACACCAAGACAACCAAAAAGAGAGCAAATAAAGAACCCCAAATCAAAACAGAACAGGCAGAGCACAAAACTCCCCACTCAGCTCCAAGCACAGCACTAGACCTGGCCAAGTCATTCCCACAGCAAAACACCAGCACCCTTTAGCAGCTGCAAATTAACTTGATACTAATTGCACACGGCTTTAAAGATGAATAGGCTGCCGAAGAATTTGAAAATGGTGCTTTAATCGGAAATTAGCCGAGGAAGAAAGGGAAATTTGAGAGAAAGTAAGCAAAAAATATGAACTTGGGAAATTTATGATTCAAGAAAATTGCTTAATGTTGAGAGATTTGGACCACATAGGGTTTAAATTGGGTCATTCATGGAAGAAATTATGGAACCGACCTTATGTGTTCTAATAACCAATCCTAAACTTGGAATTTCATTAAAATTCATTTTGAGTGTAATCCTTGCATAGTATAGATAAGCTTATATCACACCACAATTTTCTGTATAGGGCCTGTCAAACACATGCCCAAAATTTTCTTTTTCTTGGCGAGTGGGAAAATTTGAGAATGTTTCAAGAACAATCAATGCCAACATGTCTAATAAATGGATAGTTTGTTGATGGTGGCAGAACAGAGTCGTACCCAAAAAAGCACCCATGTTGGTCGCATTACCATGTGGGCGATCTCTCTTATCCAGTTATTCCACTGAGCATTATTTTACCTTTGATTTTTGTTCCTTGATATCAAGTTTTGATGCTTTTCCAGGTGCCAGATTTATATGTTCTCCATATCTACACAGTAAGTAATTGAATCAGATTCAAAGATGACCAACTTTAGTATTGGCCCAATATTTCTACACTTGGGTGGACCTTTTTTTTCTTATTCTCATTTTTTTATTCATTTTCCCCCCATATATACCCACCATTTGGCTGCTTAGAAAAGATTGGGGAAAAATGTTAGGACAAGTAAATTGTATTAACTTCCACATATAGGGCTGCTCAAACGCAGAATATCTGATATGTATGATCAAGGTTATCTGTGGGCGACATGCACGGAATAACCGGGATGTCTCGTACATAATCAAAACTACCTAAATATACATATGTATATATACTCTGAATTCCATTTTGCAAATATCCATCCGAACAATGGAATTACAAAATTCCATTTGCCAAATATATACTTTCAGAAAGTTTGGTCATTAACAAAGAGTTTTATAATCCTGACAATTAAAAATTCTGAATTATGAAATTCAATCATTTCGAAACTCTACAGTGTTTTTTTTCCAAGTTTCTCATCCAAACACAGTGCTAAGGTTTGATACTCAAAAATGTCAAGAGTATGTCAAACTCATTATAGCGCAATGGCGCAAAAATAAGGTAAAAGGGTTAAAAATTTGCTTGCTATAAGTACATTATAACTCCCCAAATAACGAACCCAATAAAAGCCGATCTCTCTCTCTCTCTCGTGAGACTTCTCATTCATCATTTTTTTCCCATTGTTAAGATCGTTGCTTCTTTGTTCGCAACAGTGAAGGGATGACAATGGAAGCCAAGACTGCTGCCTTCTGGGTCGAGCGATTTGCCTACTTCATCATGCTTTGCAATTTGGCAATGCGAGAAAATCCAACTCCTTGGCCTGCAGAGGTTTACTTCTTAATAATATCAAATCTCATGTACTTGGCGTGTTTCTTGGAATATGTGATAATCGAAGAAGGGCAATCTATTGCCGAAAAGGAGAAAAACAAGAATGCGACATGCAAAAGCAACCAAGAAGAACTTGTGAAAGCAAACATGGAGGACAAGGAGAAAGTTGTTCTGAAGCAAGAAAAGGCCACATGCGACGAAGAAATTGTGAAATCGAAAGCGAAAGGCGAGTGTGATGAAGAGGAAGAATCGATGAAGAGGGCAAGAGAGATATTGGAGAAGGAATATCAAGAAAAGTTGAAGAAGATGGAGGATGAATGCGAAGAGAAACTGAAGAAAGAGAAAGAGAAATACCAGAAAGACAGAGAGAAGTTGGAGGAAGAGAAAAGCTTATTGATTCGTAAGTGCGAGCAACTTCGGTGGACGTAGGAGGAGGAGAAAAAGGCTATCTGGGCTGGTGTTTTCTTCAGATTCTATGATTAGTACTTGTATTTTGGGACTTCATTTTTCGTCTCCATTGCATCAGGTTTTTGTCCCCTGTTTTGCTCTGTTCTGCTAATCTTCGTGTTCATGGGACCTTTAGTTTGGGTCCAAAGAATGGGTGTAATCTTTTGCTCTAATTCATCAATGAAATGAAATTCTTTTGCCCGACCCAAAGGAAAAAAAAAAATGCTCCTGTTTTACTTCTCCCTCTCTCTTTTTTGGTTTCTTTTTTTATTTTTCTCCCTCAAATAATCTGTAGTTAATTTGGTTAGATCATTGCCTTGCAGATTGCTATTTTGATAGGCAAAGCATATGTAGAGACTTTCTATGATTATCATTATTTTATGAACGCAATGCTATGCAAAATTTCTTTTTCTTTTTCTTTTTTATTTTACATAAATTCCATAATGAATGATGGGCCCATCTTCAACTACAAGCGAAAAAAGAAGAAAAAGAAGAAGAAGAAGAAGAAGATGGGCTCATGACCTCCATCAGTCCTGTTTAGAATCCTGTTTGTAAAGTATTTTTCTTGATTTAAAATGTCATTACATACTTTCCTAATTATAATGTGGAAATTGGGGCCGTTAAAGCAACAGATTTTGCCCATGGCATGATAATTTAGTGGCATTTCATTCACTTGTTAAGTGAGTGATCAAAGGTTTAAGCTTATGAAAAAACATTGGTACTCATTTGTTGATATTAAGGAAGGGAGGGTTAGGATATATGAGTAAATTACATTGATTGTCGGAGAAAAAAAAAAAAAAAGACAATAACAGATTTTGAAAAACTTTTTGGTACAAAATTGTTCAAAATGATGAAAAGTATCTTCATGAAAACCTTTACAAAACTTTTAAAAGTTCAAAATAAATAGGGGATGAAAGGTAGGTCTTGAGGTGCCGATAGAAGCCCTTCAAGATGATATTCGGGGCTGAGAATGAGATCTCTCTCAGCCAGGTCCCATAGGCCCCTTGGTGGTGGATTGAGTTTCAGAGAAATTCCTTTCTCTGAGGGAGGACTTTATTGGCACCTAAAGACTTACTTTTCATCCCCCATTTATTTTACACTTTAAGATTTTATAAAAAATTTGTAAAGTTTTCATACAAACTTATTGCCTTGTCTATTAGAAAACATAATTTTAAACAACTTTTTGGAAGAAAATTTTTCAAAAATCTATCATTTAAATGGACTTTAAATCATTTATAAAGTACAAACTATAAATGGCAAAAAAGTCTACTTAAACAATAGATTTTGGAAAAAAAATTTTCTAATTGTTCAAAATGATGTTTTCTAATAGAATACGCAATCAGTTTTTATAAAAACCTTCTATATTTTTAATAAAACCTTAAAATGTAAAATAAATGAAAGATGAAAAACAAGTTTTTGGATGCCAATAGAACCACCCAGCTCTAAGAGGCCCAAGCCATAATTGCTAATGATCCAACCTTGCCACTAGTCCAGTCCAATTTTTCTTGAGATCTTAAGCATCATATAGGCATAGGTACTAGAACGTGGCCCACCAGTGACCGGCTCTTCATCATAGGCTTCACTTTATAAATGGACACGGTCCTATCTGATAGGACCAGCACATGACATTGCCCATTATTCTTTATTTTATTTATCTTTTGTTTGTAAATTCCATAAACCCTCGAAGCATGGGAGTCAGCAAATAACTCTTATTATTTTTAATTTTGCCAATGTGTTTTTTAATTCAGTTGGGAATGTAATTTCTTTAATATCATTAACAGCAAATGTACATGATGTGAAAACAATGCGTTTCACTAGTCAATAGCATTTTGGGCAACATGGGTCCATTAACGATATACGCACGTAACTAATTTTCAGTCAAATTTCATCAACGGTGAGTGACGTTAGGGTACATTGACAAAAATTAAAACACAAGGGAGGCACATTGATAAAATTAAAATATAAGGGTTAGGGGGTTTATTTGTTGACCCCCCATACTTCAAGGGGGTTATATGCAATTTATCTCTTTTTTTTTCCCTGATGAAATAAGTATGGTATATCAAAAAGGGGAAAGCCCATGTACATGAGGTCCCATTATTCAAATTTTAACTTGACCCCAAACACACAATTGCCCAGCTTGGTGATAAGAGGGTTAGGAGTGACTAGTGAGGACTTAGGAGGATTGCTAGTGAGTTTTTTATTTTATTTTATTTTTTTGCATTCTTCTTGTGAACATGACACATATTCAATTTATGAAAAAGTATTTTTATTTTATATGGATTTCACACTCTTGTAAAATAGACACATGATCAAAATATGAACACATGTATTCATAGAAAAAAAAAAAAAAAGCCACGACTAGAGAAGCTAGCGAATGACGCTAGCATTCCTCACCTGATTGAACCTCACATGATGGATTCCATTTAGTTGGTCAAATGTGCCAAAATCAAATTGGTTTGATAATTTTCATCTTTCACATCCTATTTTTCTCGACGTTTTCCCCAATACATAGGGCATGTCATATAAGCTAACTATATCACAAAATATATTTTAATGGTATAGCAAATTAGAAACCCTATGTTAGTTGTCATCTCAAATGGCCAGTAGCAATGCCGCCAACTGTTAGGAAAAAAAAAAAAAAAAGATTTTAAATCTGAACAGGAATGGTGAAATCTGATGGTTAAGATCCCCCAAATCAAATTGATTTTGTGCACAATTGCTCTCTATATAAAATTGGACGTATCTATATATATGGCAAGTAACTTTCTAGTTCTCAGGAAAAAAAAAAAAAAAAAGGAAAAAGTAAAAAGTGTCTTTCTAGATGCTAATTCTCTCTTTACCGCTGAAACAAAGCAATAATAGTGGCTATCAATATGGTATATGTAAGAAAAGCCCTAATTTGCTTCCTCTCTTGTTCTCTCACCTGTATATGTATAGTATATATGTAGAGAGACCCTGTAGGGTTTATTGAATGCATCTTAAACCCTAGATATTTCGCTTTCTTTGTAGCCTTGTAGCTGGTGCAATAATGTATTTGCTCTCTTATCTATATTCCTTCTTATGCCTCCTAGCCATCCTGAACAATTTAGTATTGAGGCAACGGGTCAAAACCAAAACGAGAAAACAGGAGCAACGGGTGCAGAAGAGTATCAGCCCCAGCCCCAGCCCCAGCCCTAGTGTGAGTTCTCTTACAGTCTTATTCAATGTATCTTTTATATATACATATATGATTTTAATCATATTTGAGATGTCCCACATATTCCATTACAACCGTCCATGCATGACCTGTGCCTTTATGTGGATCCGATGTGCGATGACTTTGATGGTCCCATATAGAATGTCGAGACTTTGATCATTTATTGTATTTATGTACATGCATGTCTATAGACACACACAAAAGTTAAAAAAAAAAATAATAATTAAACAAGGCACGTGTTATTGACATGTATGAAATTTTAAAAATAAGTATACTAATTATTGAAAACGATTATATGTACAAAAAATGATTATATGTATATATATATATATATATATGACTTTCAATGTGAAAATGTTTTGGATCGAATGACAAGGGACCATTCAATGGAGCAAGACTTGCAAGAAGAATATCTGCACTAGTTCCCTGCCCTAATCTTTATGTGGGTGCTTCAATGCGCCATTGCACGAACCCCCTTCGATCAAAATCTTTTTTTAGAAGGAAAAGGCCGGGTTTTATGACATTCTATTGGCATGTCTATTCTTATTTTGAGTAATGTTATTTAATCCATACTATTCAACCATGCATTAATAGGTTTTTTTTTTTAAAAAAAAAATATATATATATATATATATATTTCTCTTTTAAAAAATTAATTTTTGAAAGCATATAGGCTCGTGCCACATTAGATACAATTTTAATTTGGTGAATAATATTGGTCAAACAATATTTTCCTCTCTTTTTTTTTTTTTTTTTATAGCAATAATAGGGTCGTCTTACTAGTTGTACTCTTTTTAAAATTATGAAAGTAAAACTTATGGTTAGAATATTAACAATTGATTTATTCTTAATTTTACAATTTAATTAGTATAGGAAATTAGCCGGGCTACTAAGATTAGGAAATTGATCAATTGTAGTTAGGAAAATGCTACTCTACTCATTGTTTCTCCCATCTGACATTGTAATTCCATGTCAACACATCCCATTACAATTATACTTTTTATGATGTGGAGACTTGAGATCAATTCTGATGTCACCTCTCACGTCAATTGAAATGAAAAAGAAGAGTCGGCAAGAGTAAGTAACAACTGCTCTTGTTCTTTCTACTCTTCTTAATAGTAATCATCCAAAACCAATATTGATCTTTTTGTCCAACTGTCACTATGTCTTGATTTCCAGAAAACTAATAACGACAGTGAAGGCAATAATGGCGTAAAAATTGGAGATATTCTGCAGGAAGAAAAAGTTGAGATATTGGAGAAAGAGAAGACTAAATTAGAGTATAATCCGAATGAAGAGAAAGTTACGTACTACAAAGAACAATTGGAGAAAGAACGAGAGAGAGGCAATGAAGAAGATGAAAAGAAAGAAGCGGTCAGACTTGATTTGCCTGAAGAAGCTAGAGATTACTGTGAAGAGCAAGGGAAGAGCTTGAAGGCTGCATATGATGGAGATGTAGAGAGTGAACAAGCTTCATGCAACATGGAATTTAACAAAGCATGTGATGAATACCATAAGAAGTTACAAAAAAAGAAGAAGAAATGGGAGGAAAGATTGAAGAATGAGAGAGAGAAACATAAGGAAGATCTGCTCAAGTGGGAGGAAGAGAAAAACAATCTTGTCACAAAGCTTTATGCTTACAGAGCCCATTTGCATGAACATGAAGAATATCGCCGCAGATGGGAGGAAGAGAAGCATTTCCTTGCTACAAAGCTTTGGGCTGCAAATGCATCATACAATGAGCTATTGCATAACCATGAAGAATGTCGCCACAAGTGGGAAGAAGAGAAAGACCATGTTGTTGAAAAGCTTCGTATATGGGTTGACCTCTACCAAACCCTTCTGCATATCCATGAAGAATATAGCCGCAAGTTAGATGAAGAGAAGAAGGGTCTTTCTGCGAAGCTTTATGCCGCAACTGCAGCACACCGAGGGCTGTTGCATTACCATGAAGATTGCTGCCGAAGGTGGGAGGATGAGAGAAAGTATTTTGCTGCCATTTTTTGTGCCTCAGCTGCATCCTCTAATAGAGGCTTTCGACGTGAAATAGGTTATTAGGGCATTAATAATCCCCGTAAAATGAAATAACAAAGTGGTTTGGTACTATCTTTTATCCATATCATATTCATTTTCTTTTGATGTGAATTTGGCCAAGGAACTTATTGGAAACAAAATAAAATAAAATGAAAGAGTGATGTTAGACATATATCTGATAAATTATTTAGATTCATCAACAATCCTTATTTTTTAAGTTTAAAATAAAAGAGATTCAGTTTTTCTCCATGTTGGTATTTCACAAAAATTGATAGTTAACCTTGTGGGCTGGATAAGTCTTAGTGCCAGCACCTTAATTAGAAAACAGGTCAGGACTGTATCCGAATTAAGCAGGTCAAAAGTTTAGATGCCTCAAATCCCCAACTCCTCGTTCTCAAGGTACTGACTATGACAACCTTGTAAATGTAGAGAAGCCCCTAAACCTGGTCAAATGGCGCAAGGTTAGTGAACATGAGAAGTTTTGAAAAGTTCAATCTCAATTTAAATATAAATAATCTTCAAGGAATTTCTAGTAGGCACAGCGTATCGTGAATCATCCATTCAAAAATCAACACGAGAAAGATACTATAATAAGTCAATTACATTTATCTGGTAGAACCAAACCTCGTACTGGATTTTCTTCAAGTCCAGATAATCATCATCATTATTAGCCAAAAAATGATAATCATCATCATTTAACGACAAATTAACAATGTGGAATGGAATGTATATTATTCCAACTCCTACACCAGTAGGCCTTCATCAGAAAAAAGCCCCCCCCCCCCCCCCCCCCCCCCACCCCCCCAAACAAAAAAAAAAAAAAATGTAGACAAAAATCTATACAAGTTTAATCTATACAAGTTTTTTGGTTCCCTCCCCTCCCCGAAACCACCAAAAATTAACCCATATTGCAACATAGTAAGATCCAGCATTGTGAAAAAAAAAAAAAAAAATCAGAACGTACAAGACGATGGCGGGAGTCTTTGTTTTGTCGATGCGACCTATTGCCAACCCTTCATTGAAATTCCAAAAGGGTTAACATTGAGGAGAAAATGGAAGATGGTAACTCATCTCATGGTTGGTGGCATTGGGAGAATGATAGGTTTGAGTCGAAAAGTTATGCATTTTTGTTTTCAGCAGTCATCGTCTTCCTGACAATTGTAGGACCAACTCCTAAACAGAAGAAGAGTGGCAGCCAAGAAAGCGAGTAAACGATCCAACCCATTTTGAACATCTTTGTTTGTTTGCTTAGAAAAGGTCAGATAAGAAAGAAATGAATATTAATGTATCGGATCCAAGGATTTTCATGCTTGGAATTCAGAAATAAAAAAATTAAAAAAATTAAATAAAATAAAAAAAAGACAGGAATTCCCAATCAACTTAGCCTCATACAAATGAGCCTCGTTGAATTGAGTTTTCTTTCTTGGAAACCAAAACAATAAGGATGGCAAATATTTCTTTTTTCTTTTCTTTTCTTTTCCTCGATTCTCTCATCAACAAAATTCTATTCAGTTCCTCCATCTCCTTTTTTTCTTCTTCGAGATTTTATTTATTATCTTTCAATTGATACTAACTTGAATTGTCCAGAATGCTAATAACTGTAGCAACACCACGTGCACCAGGACTAATCCATCATGCAACTGTACAGCGAGGGAGGAACTGGAGAAAGCAAAAGTAGACCATGATAAGGAACTGAAGAAGGCAAAGGTAGAATATGAAGAAGAATTGAATAGAGAGAGAGAGAGATATTCAAAGAAGAGTTGAAGAATGTGGAATATAAATGTAGGGAAGTCCAGAAAGAGTTAAAAAATGAGAAGGGGAAGCAAAGGGATGAAGTAGTGAAGAAAGTGAGAGAGAAATGTGCAGAAGATTACAAGAAAGAATTGAGAAAAGAGAGAAACAGATTGGGGAAGATTCTGAACGAAGAGAAAGAAAAATGGGAGAAAATTTGGAGAAATGTCGAGTACAAACATAGAAGAGATCAGCGCAAGTGGAAAAACGAAAGGGTCAATCTAATTGCAGAGCTTCACGCAGCAAGGAAGTCCCCCGAACCACATTATATTTGGGAAGGTTTTTTTGTTTAGGTTTCAATTCTTGGGTTCGACTTTCCATCTATAATCTGCCAAATTCTTCCTAAACATTAACCAATTTCAAGTGAACTTAGGCAACCTTACCCGTGTTCCGAGAAATTATTCAATACAAAGATCTGACCGCTACTGCTGCCCCAAAACTTGTGCGTTTGTGTTTTTAGCAAATTTCATTTTGTTTGTTCTTTTTGTGTGTGTGTGTGTGTACAAGACATGGCTGCAGAGGCCTAGAAAAACAGTCAAATCCAAAGGCCTTCTCAAAATTTGTTCTTTAAAAAAAAAAAAAGAAAAAAAAAGAAAGAGGGAGGAAGGGGGGGGGGGGTGCCAAAGGCCTAGAAGTGCCTTCTGTCACATACACACAAACACGCACAACAAACCCAAGTACCCTTCCATCATCCCCCAAAACTTAATTGCAGAGCTATGCCATACACAATAATATATAAACAGAGCCACATGCACAAACCAAAAACCTTGCAAATATTAAACCAAATAAATCATACGTTATAAAGTAAGAAGGCTTGGCTATAATATCTTTGCTCATGTAGGTGACAAGAATAACCAAGTTAGCTGATGAGTTGATAGTTTTGTTAAGAGGGTATTTTCCCCATCTAGCACACCCCCCACCCCAAGCTGCAACCTAGACTATATAAGCTTTACGAAGTCCACCTAGACAAAAGCATATACAAAAATTAAGTACTAACACCAACCTAAATAGTACTTGTAAGTTATAACTAAGCAACCAAAAAAAGACATTGGTGATCTTCTATTTCAACTCAATTCTCAAACGCCCAAGCATGCTCCTTCCGAATATTCTCTTCTTGCTCTGGAGTCAAGTCATTCTGTATGTGAAAAGTCTCACGCATCTGCTCCACGGTCCTTCCCTTCAACTTGTCTGCCACTGTTCGGCATGTCAAATCCAGCAGGCCCTTGACAGCCAGATAGTTTGCTGCCTGAAGATACACAATATAGACCACCATCCCCAACCAAGCAGGAAGATTCAGACAAATTCAGGTCAAAAAAATGTTCCCCAAAGAATTCCAATCAAAACTAATCCAAGAGTACAGAACATAATCTTTACAGGAAATGACATGTACAACACACAGGCAGAAGAAAAAGAAAAAATAAACTACTAAACTCCAAACTAGTAAATACAATAAAACAAGGAAGAATGTTAAAAGCGTACCAGCAGTCTTGATCATAATTTGGAAAACCATAAACTATAAACTATAATACATGCCCAAGTACCAAAGCATGGTTCACTAGTTTCTGCCTAAGTATGGATATTGAACGGATCCTGTTTGTGTAGCAAAATATTCAGGATACGTGCAGCTTTTCATGCTTCTTGTGTCATGAACAAAATCAGCAAAAGGAAATTAACAATCAGCTAGGGCAAATTTGCCACAAGGCAACATAACCAAGCAACTTGGATTGTTTTAATACAAAACTCTAACTTTCAAGAGCATGATCAAAAAATTTTACAGAGTAAAATCAATTACCTGAAAAGACAGCCAAAAAAGTATTGTTGATAGATGATTACTGAGAAGATGATGAGCATTCTAACACCTGAAGAGAATCTAGGGACCAGCTAGATAATAGGCTTCACTTGTTTGTTCAAAAATATGACCAAAACATTTTCCTCAACAGATATGACTATGTGAGAAACACAGAGCTACAATTTGAAATAGCCAGAGCAGTGCGCATCTTCTTCTCTTCATTCTGGATAGGAAACTGATGTTCCACCCAATTCAATTTGTTTTCTTATTGGGTTTCTGGAAAGGGGAGGGGAGGGGAGGGGAAGAGGGGGGGGGGGGGGGGGGGGGGATTACGTAGATGGAAAAAAATTATTAAAATAAAAAAGTTGTTTCTAGCAAACTACACGCCCTGAAACCAAAATTCTACCTAAAATTAATTCCAATGGAAGGAGCCTAAATGAAAATTCTTCCACAATGGAAAAAAGAGGTGTGTGTTGATTCTGTTGCAATCTATAGTGATTCATAATATGAATTCTTTCAACCCAAATACCTCAAGAAACGGAATAACGCAACAAAAAGCATAGAAAAAAATGTTTTGTTGACAGGTGATTGCTGAGAAGATGGCCAGCATTATAAAACCTGAAGAGAACATCCGAGGACTAGCTATATAATAAGATTCACTTGTTTCTTCAAAAATATGACCAAAACATTACAAGAGAAAAACATGTCAGCAACAAATTGAAACAGCCAAAGAGCTGCGAATCTTCTTCATTCTGCATAGGAAAGGAACACTAAATTGACAGAAAATAGCACATCAACAAATTTTTTTTTTTTTTTTTTTTTAAAAGGAGTTGTTTCTACCAAACTACATGCCTTGAAACCAAATTCTACCACAAATTAATTTCCATGGATGAGAAGCCTAACTGAAAAAAATTTCCACATTAGAAAAGGGAGGCTGGTGTTGAAAACTATAGCGATACGGAGTATATCATATGATTTCCAAATAAGTTTCAACCCAAAGATAGTTCCCAATAGAAACAAAGCCCAATTTCAACCTTACAACAGATGATTATTCTTTTTCTTTTCCGATCAACAAGATGAAACAACACAGAGTATTTTGAAGCCCAGAAACACATTATTACCTCACCCCATTGTGTTATTTTTATTTTTATTTTTACTCTGATCACACCCCTAACGATAACTTTCACCAATCACACTGCCCTATGCGGCTATGCCCCTATCAAAGCTATTTGGAACTGGCAATCCATATTGGTAGTGCTTTACTATCGGTTCTGTGTGCATACAATGCGACAACATTCAACAATTTGACACAGAAATATCAACTACAACAGTAAAGTCCAGACCAGAAAATACAAATAAAAGCATTGAACAAAACTGCAAGGAGGTGACCATAGTCCATAGGAAATCTTAAATTTAATAAATAAATAAATCCCGACTCAAAGTTAAATCACAGAAATAAAAAAATTTAGCAAAACCTCGACAAATTGAGGCCTGCAAACAATCTAACCATCAATACCTCTTATCATCACTACCCACATACTCTACAATCTCTATTTCAACGAGTCCAAACATAAATTCATGATAAAATGAATATAAGCAACTCACGAGAGTAATCTGCAACATGAAAAAACAAATCACATTCAAACTAGACCTGATCCCACTCAAAGAATACCAGACAGAAACCCTGATAATATATATTCACACATAAAAATGTGAGTGTGTATATACAGAGGATGTGCAAGGATAGAATAATTTTTTTTTTAATAAAATGTGCAAGGATAGAATAAATCGAGTAGTGAAGTTCTGAAACTGACCAAAATGAGGTCGAAAAGAGTGTCCTGATCGACTTTGACGAAATCATTGTCCCAGTCCAGGAGATCTTGATTGACCCAGCCGGTGATTTCGTCGTAGAAAGGAGTCTCGATGTGGTACTTGCAGTACTCGATGACCTTGATGAGTATGTTGCTGGTGACATTGGGCAAAGGGATGACGCCGTCGGCACAGTCGTCCTCGATGATGTGCTTGATGGTCTCCGATTGCAGCGCCACCACCTCGTCCACCTGGAACGTCTGTCCGTCCGAGCACTTCAATGTGATTTTCTTCGAAGAAGACGATGACGACCCAGCCGCCGATGACGACGCAGCCGCGTACGACGATGACCACGCAGGCACAAATGACGGTGACGGCGCAGGCACAAACAATGGTGACGGCTCAGCCGCGGACGACGATGACGGACCAGCAGCCGACGATGATGACGGACCAGCAGCCGACGATGATGACGGACCAGCAGCCGTCGGCGATGACGGACCAGAAGCCGACGGCGATGACGGACCAGAAGCCGATGATGAAGACGGACCAGCAGCCGTCGGCGATGACGGACCAGAAGCCGATGATGAAGACGGACCAGCAGCCGTCGGCGATGACGGACCACCAGACGACGACATGGTGATCAGAATACCGTTTCGGATGAAAAAACCCTAACCCTAACCCTAATCTTTATGACAGAAGCGAAAACAACAGACAGACACGCAGGGTGAGAGGGTGCACCCCTCTCGGATCTGGATTTGCTGCTTTTTATCGAAATCCCTTGCTCGGAGACCCTATTTATAGAGGTGGCGAGACGGCGAGTGGCGACCATTTTAGGAAAGGGCTTCGAGTTTGCCCTTTTCTTTGGGAACACGGATTTTCCTAATTCGTGTATACACCGAATCAAACCATTTTAGGCATTTTTTTATTAGTGAGATTTGCCCCTTACTATTAATTTTTTTTTTTTTCTGATTAGTGAGATTTGCCCCGTGTTACCACTTTAGATAGGCTTTTCACTTCAGCTAATTTATAAATCAAGTTAAGCATCAACTAATTTGAAGTAGGCAATGACCTTAGAATGTGACATTTGATTTCTCGTAACTTTTATTAATAAGGACATATGTTATGCTATGCTACCTTGAGAGATAGATCAAGAGCTTAGTTTTAACCATCATTTAGGTTTATTATGAAAGTTAAGTAATGTGAAATGATCAATGAGCTTATCGACTTATCGAATTTATTGTGAATGTTAGCCATTGTGGAGTGATTGGTGGACTTGTGTTTAAGGTATTAGTTATATTAAAGGTTTACTGGTTTAGACACCAAAATATAAAAAAAATAAAAATAAAAGGCATATAATGTAAAAGTGAAAACATCAGTAGAGACAAATTACCCTACAGTGAATTGAAGGTTTTATTTAAGGGTGTTCATGGTTTAAGTTAAAACCGAAAACCAAATCGAACCAAACTAAATCGGTCGGTTTGGTTTGGTTTTTTTGTCCTTAAGTTTGGTTTTGGTTCTAATTTTAGAAAACCAAATTAAATTGGTTTGGTTTTGGTTTTCATGTTTAAAAAACCAAACCAAACCGAAAAACCGAAAAAATATAATATAAATATATATAATTTAATATATTACATATTAAACTTAGTTTGTAAATTTTTTATTCTAATAAGGGCATAATAGGTAATAAATTGTAAATTTTCTTAATGTTTTTTCTTTATTAGATTGGCATGTATTAAACTAGCTATTATTGTTGTGTGAGATATTGGCACGTATTAGATTGGAGATTTGAACTTGGATTGACATAAGTCAATACTTTTTCATTTTGATACAATGTTTAATATTTTTTTTAGTTGCTAATGCAATGCTTTTGTTAAAAATGTTTTTATTTAGAATTTGGCTTGTCATTTTTCTATTTTTAATGATTTGTTGTTACTTGGTATGATAAAACCGAAACCGAACCGAACCAAACCGAAATTTTATGGTTTGGTTTGGTTTGGTTTGGTTGTTTTTATAATATGGTTTGGTTTTGGTTTGAGAAAACAAAAACCGAAATAAAATGGTTTGGTTTAAAATTTACTCTAAAACTGAACCAAATCGAACCACGAACACCACTAGTTCTATTACATATGGGCGAAGCCACGTTGTACTCTTTAACTTATATCTATATCTATATTACTTATAAAAGGTTGAATCTCAGAAAACAAAAACCGAAGTAAAATGGTTTGATTTAAAATCTACCCTAAAACCGAACCAAACCGAACCACGAACACCACTAGTTCTATTACATATGGGCGAAGCCACGTTGTACTCTTTAACTTATATCTATATTTATATTACTTATAAAAGGTTGAATCTCAGAAAAGCTTTTGAACGACCAATATATCCTTATTTTTAAAAAAAAAAAATACATATCTACCTTTCTTTTAATTGAAACACATAGTAAATATTCTTAACATTTAATAACAAATAAAAGTTAAATTTTAACTTGAACTCTTAACAAATTAAAGTTGGATTCTTACCAATATACCCTTATTTAAAATTTTTTTAAAAAATACATATCTATCATTTCTTTAATTGAAACACATAGTAAGCATTCTTATCATTTGGTAACAAATGAAATTAAAGTTAGATTTTAACTCAAACTCTTAACAAATTAAAGTTATGTTCTTACACAAATTCTTTTTCCTAGAACAACTAACAAGTTGCATAATAATATATAATATATATGAATATAAATTTTTTAAATATTCCGTTTTATGAAGAAAAAAAAATTCTAAATGTATATCTAAAGAATTTTTAATCTTTTATTGACAATTTTGATTATAAAAAAACATGTACTTTCAAATTTTAAACTTTATATTTTATGAAAAAATATAAAATCTTTATATATTTATTATTTTGTATAACTAATATTATTTAAAAATATTCATGTGCAACGCAAATATGCTATATCTAATTAGGGGAAAGGGGTGAATTATATATAAAGGAGTTGCCCCTATAAGGCTATGCCACTTAAATTTGCCTTTGTCCAAAGCACCTACCTACGAGTATCATCCATGGATGGTTGAGATTGTCCTAAGATATGGGAGGACATCCCAGACCTCTGATGATAAGATGTTGACCTCCATGATAACTATCGCATAAAATGGTCTATTATCTATTATATCATATGGAAAAATGTAAATAAATAAGGATGAAGGGGATTGTGTAGTCCAACGATTTATTGGGTTCTCTTTTCGATAAAATCCATCTTTGTTTTTAACTCCTTAATATCAACAAACGGGTATTTATATTTTTTTAAAATCATTTACTTAATAAGTGAGAAGAATGCCTAAACAACCAGGTCATTAGGTTTTCTGTTGAAAAGAAAATTGGCACAACATTAATATAAGGATAAAGATATCCAAGCCGAACTCACATTATGCGACCGTGAGCCGACCGTAAAAAATATACATGTCTTTGAAAAACAATAAAAGACGTTAAAAACAAGAAGCTTCCTGAAGAAGCTGGCAAAAATATACACACATTTGCTTTTTGCCTTTCTCTCTCTAAACAAAGGCTGACACTAGCACACTTTTTCCAATAAAAAGCCTGACTTGCCTCCTACAACACATAACCTTTCATTTTGAAATTTGAATATACCCATATTCTCTCTCTCTCTCTCACGCCACATACACTCTCTCCAAATAGTCTCCACTCACTCTCTGTCTATCTCCTTTCTCATTTATTTCTCTTATCAATCCACTTTTTTTCTCTCTTTCTCTCTCTTCTTTCTCCTGAAGCATTAGTACACTTTACTTTTTGTTATCTCTCTCCTCTCCCTATTTTTTTGTCCGCTCACTATCTTCTCTCTACCCACATTTATTTCTCCTAGTCAGTAATCTTTTCTCCTTCTCTTTCTCTTTCTTCTCTATCTCCTCCCTACCTCATTGATACAGAACAACACCTCCTCTCCAAAAAAAAATTACTTTTCCTCTCTCGCTACCCACGTTTCTCTCTCTCTCACTCTGCAATTTAACCCTCCTAGACATCTTTCTCTCTCATCTCTTTGCAATATGAAAATGCAGCATAAATGTTGTGAGAAAGTGGGTTATTTCAGATTTCATCTCCACCAATTTTGTAGATCTGAAACTTGGTGGATTAGCCATCAATGGTGTTTTCAAAAATGAGAAGAGAAATGAGAGAAAACAACTCGTCGTTTTATGGAGCTGGGTTTTGATGCACCATTCATGGCCGAACGCAGGGATAGTCTTCTCTTTTTCTAACATGGACGAATTTTAGTGGAGATGTAGTTGAAAGAAGGTGACCCCATGAAGGTCAAGTCTTGCCTCCGGTGGTACGGTGGAGATGTAATCACAAGATCTGGAAGGTTTTTGTAAACTTAGCTAGATTTTTTGCAAACTTAGCTAGGTTTTTTGCAAACTTAGCTAGATTTTTTTGTAAACTTAGCTAGATTTTTGTAAACTTAGCTAGGTGTTTTGCAAACTTAGCTAGATTTTTTTTGTAAACTTAGCTAGGTTTTTTGCAAACTTAGCTAGATTTTTTTCTTCTTCTTCCTCTATTTTTTTTTTTTTTTTTTTTTTTTTTTTTTTTGTCATGTGTTGTTGGTTGGATCAAAGTAGTTTTTCTCACAAAATAAAATTATTTGATTAGGGTGTGACTGTGCCTTCCTCTTCTTTGTAGCAGGAGAGTGAGTGTTATTATGGGGCTTGGACGAATGAAGAGGAAGACTTCATTAGATCGATTTTTATGTTCCGTTAGTTTTGACGGAGGGTGTTTTAAAATATGTAGTCCACGTCAGTCGTACTGACGACTTCGTCTGACGGAATGGTCTTGTGTAGCAGGGCTCTTAATATAATTAAAACTAATTCATTTTTTACAAGCAAAAATGAAATAAATATAAAGGGGAAATTACAATTCCACCCCCTCAACTCTCAGTGGAAAATATTTTGCACGCCTATTTTGTTTTCAAACACCCACTCATATTTAAGCCCTTCACACTCTTCCATCAGTTAAACGCAGAAAGAGCTTTTCACTTCTTTGCAGTTTTAGTGGATTTTGGTGCCATAGATCCATGCTCTAGAGTTCAGTCCTTCTTTATGTTGAAAGTCTTGCGAATCTCCTCTGGAGTCTTTCCCTTGATCATGTCCGCCGCTTTTTTGCATGCCAAATTCTGCAGGCTCTCGATTTCAAGATTGTATGCCGCCTGAGGATAGACAAAATTCAGGTCAAAAAATGCTATGGAAAGAATACCAATAAGAGGCTGAAATTTTTTTTTTTTTTTTTTAAATATAATTCTGCAAAATAGAATAGACAGACTTATGACCCTCCGGGTTGGTCATTGGGTCTGTCCGAGGTGAGGTGAACCTCAACGGGAGAAAGTCTTAGGACACTATAATCGTTAATAGATAAATAAATGAATAAAAGGCTTGTGTTAAAAACTATAGTGAATCATCATATATGATTCTGTATATATATAGGTGACGTAGAAAGAGAGAGTAAATCGAGTAGAGAAGTTTTGAAACAGACCATGATGAGGTCGAAAAGAGTGCTCTGATCGACATCGACAAAACCAGAGTCCCAGGCTGATAACGTGAAAGGGGGCTGGACGTGGTTTTCGCAGAACTTGATGACCATAGAGAGTATATTGCCGGTGACACTGGAAAGGGTGATGACCTTGCAGCCAGAGTAGTCGTTCCCGCTTTTGCGCTTGATGGTCTTCGATTGAAACGCCACCGCCTCGTCCACCTCGAACGTCTCTCCGTCCGAGCTCTTCAGTTTGATCGTATTTCCGTCCGACATGGTGATCACAATACCGTTTCAGGAAGGAAAAAACCCTAACCCTAATCTTTCTGAGAGAAGCGAGAGCGAGTGAGATATACGCAGAGTCGCAGAGTCGCAGAGTGAGAACGTGCTACTTGGAGGCCCTTATTTATAGGGGTGATGGAGAAGGTGACCAGCGAAAGGGATACGGAATACCCTTTTTTCTTTGGGGACACGGATTTTCCTAAGATGGGCCAAGTTATTTGGACTCATTTGAGGTTGATTTGATAAAAAGTTGGGGTGGTTATTGTAAATTTGTAATCCATCGATTTTATTTGTAAACCCTTTTTAAGAATTTTCTTTTTTTTTTTTAGATTTTATGAAAAATACATAAGGTTTTTATAAAAAAATTGGCCATGTTGCTTACCAAAAAACATTATTTTGACTAACTTTATAGAAGAAAATATTTTCAAAATATATCGTTTAAGGGGATTTTTTGGCTATTTATAGTCTTTATTTCAATTTTACAGAAACGAAAATTATAAATAGCCAAAAGGTCAACTTAAACGACAGATTTTAAAAACTTTCTTCTACATAATTGTTCAAAATGATGTTTTCTATCAGACAATGTGACCAATTCTCATGAAAAACTTTTATATTTTTCATAAAACCTTAATAAAAAAAATGAAAAAAAAAAGGGGGGTTTACAAGTAAAGTTGAAGGATTGCAATATCCGCCCTCTAAAAAGTTCGCTTGAGTTCACTCATAAGAATAAGGAGCCAAGCTCAAACATAACTTTAAGCTCGTGTATTTATCAAGCTAAGTTTGAATAGAATACTACTTAGCTTGATAAACTCATTAATACTTTATATAACTAAACTAATCGGGATTGACTGTATGAAAAGTACGTTCCAACTCGCTTATAAACTAAATGAACCAAGTTCGAACTTTATTTTAAACTCGTTAATGTAATGAGTTAAACTTGAGCAATCAACTACTGAACTTGATTCGACTCGTTACACCCCTAACTCCCTAAGTCCACTAACCCCAAAGATTTGGCGCGTTTTATTGTTTGATATTTAGAGCGAGCTTGGGCATTTAATATTCACCTGCAACATTGGGCTAGACTAGGGGGCTGTTTGGCATTTTGTGAATGTAGTTCAGTTTAGGTCCCACCTTTACACACTATCTGGTTTTATTGTAAATCAACTTTATGTTGGTTTGAAGTTCACGCCTTTTTGGGCATGTTTTCAGAACAAAAGTGAACCTCTGTACTATCTTCAAATACTTACCAAACATATGTAAAGGAAAACTAACTAGTGATATCCTCAGTTGACCTGATTCTTTGATTTGCCAAACACCACCTAGGGTTTAAGAGCCGATTGATTCTTTAGGCGGGCTTTGACTTGAATTTTATGCATAGCCAAATCCTTTAAAGAGTTTTATATTTTATTTTTTACATTGGACCCTTTGATTAAACAAAAAATGTTGATTTAGTACGTATTTTTATTTCTGAAATAGGATGGAGAAGTGATAAAATATAATAAATTTAAATAAGTTACTTTTAGGTGAGGCTGCAGCTCAACTGTTAATCTTTAAAACCAATTTTGGGTTGGCTGGTTTAGGCCCGATATCAGGTCAGTTTGCACGGGAACGGCTATTGCAACCCCCCATTCCTATAAGCCCACCCCCCATCCTTTAGGTTCTTAAGGTTTTATGCAAAATATAAAAAGTTTTTATAAAAACCGGCCATAATGTCCACTAGAAAACATCATTTTAAACAACTTTGCAGAAGAAAGGTTTTCCAAAATTTATCGTTTAGGTAGACTTTTTGGCAAAAAATGAAATAAAGGCTATAAATGGTTAAAAAGTATATTTAAACGATAGATTTTGGAAAAACTTTTTTCTGCAAAGTTGTTCAAAATGATGTTTTCTAATGGAAATCACAGCCGGTTTTCATAAAAACTTTTTATATTTTGCATAAAACCTTAAAAACCTAAAGGGCGGGGGGTGGGCTTATAGGAATGGGGGGTTGCAATAGCCGTTCCCCAGTTTGCACACAATGCTGGCCTAGACCAACCTCAGCCCGACTTGCTCAAAGCCCAGCTCTATCACAAAAGGCTTTGCTCTAATCCATACTATTAAAGAGGAGCCTAATTCTTGGGGTGCTCACAATTCTATTTTGAAAATATATACTAGCTCCTTTCTATTCATTAAAATGTAAAAATAAAATATAGCAAATAAAAAATACTGTAATTGGCAAATTGAGCTAGTTTCTTCCATCAAATGCCTACACGTCCCCATTCTTCATTTTTTTTCTAATGAGATGAGCCCAAAAAAAAACAAAAAAACAAAACAAAACAAATCCTTTTTGTTAAGAGTAGGTCTTAAATTTTTTTATTTTTCCCGATAAATTTTCCCTTATGTGTAAGCATTCCAAGAATGTATCATGCCCCGCATTGCGTGTGTCCCACTGCTGCCTGCTAGTCCTCTACAGTCTAAGCCTTGAAGAGATATGTAATCTTCCTTAAGGAAAGCAACATATTGGTATTTGTCTCTACAAGTTTTGGGGCAGTTTACAAATTACTCTTAGAACTTTATAATGCAATTTCTAAACTGCCCCCAAGCTTGTAGAGCCAAATGCCAATATGTTGCATTTTCAAGTTCAATATGACCCCCTGAACTCTATTACATATAACAAGTTAATCCGTGGTGAGGGGGTCATATATTGAACACATTCAAAAAGTAATCCTTCTCATATGTCACCTTTAAACTCCATTTTGTTTCAATGCAAAATACTTTTAGAGCATATCTTTCTTAGGATACTTCAGAAGATACCCCTTTTATGCCCATTTTGTTTGCCATAAGGCCCATAAACTGGTGCACGAATCGAGCCTTGACCATAGTACATATATCACCCTACATGTTGCTATTTGTAGGTAATCCTTTGTCATGCTCTGTTGGCCAGGGATGGTTTCTATCCAAGATGAAATTTAGTTTTAATAAAAGTGCGCATTTGAGATATTTTCAATTTTTTTTTAAAAAATTTAAAAATGCCATATCTGCAGCCCTGCAAGGTAACAGCATTAACACTAGTTTCTGCACTCAATTAATTAGCAACAGCATTCGAGTACCAGACACGATGAACTCATCAATGAAAAACTCAAGTCATTCCTTTTAGTGTTTTGTAACTTGTCTTCCAGTGCATTTCTAATATTTGATAAATAAGATCCTTAGGAATGGAAAAGTCCTTACATTTCACAGAATTCAGAAGCCCATAAGTATTAAGATGGTGAAGCAAATATACAGTGTCCTCAGAAATGAAACCTCCTTAAGAGCCATACACCACCAACATTCTTAAAAATACTCTATTTGCACTAGAAGGCCCATATGTGATCAATCCCATTCATGCTTATAGCTTTGAAACAGGTAAACCTGTAAGAAGAACAGATTTTTGCATATTAGAGAATCTGAAAATATATTAACAATTTGTCAGGGTTCAAAGAAAAATATTACCCAAGACTTTTGAATTGACAATGCTTGGACATGCAGCTGGAGGAGGAGCATTTTCGTTGAGGAATGGTTCTACCAGGTTTGGATTAGACCAAACTGGGTATCCTTTAATTTTCCCCTATAATATGGATGGGCAAAGAGTGTGCTTAGTAATTTTAGAATTATAAGCCTCAGTACTCACTCACAAACCAAACCAGAAGTTTTTTATTTTATGAAAGAGTGTGAGTTCAAGTTGAAATTGAACTTGAATAATTTCAGGCCATTTAGCATGTGTCTATATATATATATATATATATATATATATATTTAAATAGCGTACCAGGACATTCAAAGCAGCCAGTGTTGCCATTCCTTCTCGAGTCCACTGCACAAACCATGGCGAGAAATTATTAATTTCATAACCAATTAGTTATGATACAAACAGGCTCTAGTAAAATTTTATGTATAATCTTCAAACAAAGTCCAATTTAAGAAAAATCCATGAATATTACCTTGGAAGCAGAAGCAATGTGAGGTACAACAATGGCGTTTTTCATGTCTGCAAGCCCAGGCTTCATGTAAGGCTCATCCTAATTCAACACCACAGGATGACAATTTATATAAAAAATTGGAGATGATTTTGCTACCATAAATCTGAACTTGAGCAAAGAAGGTGGATGCGGCTACCTCAAAGACATCAAGACCAACTCGAAACATAGGATTTTCCTTCAAATGCTCCACGAGAGCAACTTCATCAACCACAGGTCCCCTACTACAGTTTACAAGAATTGCTTCCTGTATATTCAGATTGCATAAATTTTGGCAAAGGGTCCTCATATTATATCATAAAGAACTAGAAAAAGTTCATTCAAAATTCACCTTCTTCATCATTGAGAGCCGTTCTTTGTTGATTAGGTGATAAGTTGTCTTATCCAAGATTGGATGCAGACTTATCTACAGAATCAATCACAACCCATCTAATATGACCCAAAAAAAATCCAATTTAAGACTATTGAAAAGCACATTAAGTTCTAGGCAAGTGTCTTACCACATCAGCCTCTCGGAGCACCTCATCCATGGAGGATGCTCTTTTCCAAGTAACAGGCTGCTCACCATTGGCTTTCAAGAACTCAGCATAAGCTGCGATTGAAGCAAATACTAAGTCTCAGCAAATAGAACTTGGAAAATTGAAAATTTGATTAGTTCAAACAGATTGACACAGACATGCCTGTAACAAACTTCTCTAAGCGTGTGGCTTGGTACAGATCATAGTAGATTAGGTTCATCTTGAACCCTTCTACCTATAACAATTAATCAGCAACAGAGTCACTCCCATCAGCATGACAACTATATCTACACTAGGAATACTTTTTGATCCAAGTGAATTGTAAGAATCAACTCATAAGCCATGAAAATAAACCAAAGGGGGAGGCGGGAGGATGAGAATGAAAGCTAAAGAAGAAATAGACCCATAATTGACATGAAAATAATGAAACTCCATTTTTAGCACCATAACTGCCCAAGTTGTAAAGCTCTGTGTCCTGCACTAAAATGTATGGCGTACCACTCTTCCAAGCATAGGATTACACATTTGCAGATTATGCGACATCTTGGTTTTGGTAAAGGAACTAAAGGCTTGGAAGAGTCCTACATCACATTTTTGGATGTCGTCGGACAATGCATTATGGCTGGGACAGGTATATGCAATGCCTTTAAAGGTTTCATGTAACAGTTCATGATATTTTGATATACTCGTATACTCTTGGTGGTGCTCTATCCAACCCACGACCAAGAATACATTGATCCACCAATTTGCCAAGTTAAGATAATGAGTTCATGCATGCTGATCAATGGAACTTATAAAGCATCCAGCTAATTCAAGTGGATCAGGTGAACCTTACCAAGTTCTATGACACTTGATTTGATATACAGTCAAAAAGAGATTACCATCATTCTAGCATAAGCAGATCCAATACGACCTGCTCCAATCACACCAACAGTCTGCCCCTTAAGCAAGTTTCCCACAAACCTATATGAGAAACAAAGCCAAATAATGCAATTGTTTTCGTAAGGAGCATTTGAAATGCATTATCAATCACCAAAGACTTAAAGACAAGCAATGAAATGAAGGAAATGAAAGTCAATGATTGCCATACAAATGAGGAAGCCATCCATCATATAAGCCTGCCCTCATGAACTCATCTGCTTCAACTATTCTTCTAGCGGCTGATACAGAAAGAGAAGCCGCTAATTCTGCTGTTGTCTCTGTCAGTACTCCCTAACCAAATGAACATTGAATTAATCTCCGTTCTAATTTTTCCTCTATGTATTTGTCGAGGAAAGTCCAAACAAAAATTAGTTACCTTTTCTACAAAGCATATATAGCACAATGCATACATGCAGTTATGCATGAATGGCAAGTTTGTAGTTATGGATAAATAGAGGATATTTATTTATAAGCATGTTGATGACTTCCATTGAGAGGACACCATGAGTGAGGATAGCAATTACTAGTCGGGCAGCAAGGACGCCAGTGACATGCCAAAAATTATACTATTATTGGTAGTTTGCTGCATAATCCACTTATCCACTGCCTAATAAACATTTGATCGAGCACGAATGATGCATTTTGGCACTTGTCATTCATGTATATATGATGTGTAGATATAATTGAACTAATAAGCATGTAATAGTATACCAATGGAAATTTATACGTCTACATCAGCGGACACTTGAAAACATAAAAGTGTTTTACATGTAATTTTTTTTTTTTTTTTGATAATAAAAGTGTTTTACATTTAATGCCAAAACACGATTTCACCACAAACAATAAGATGGATAATTCATATTTAATATCACCTTTGCCTAATATTATATTCTCTATATGTTGCTTTAGAAGTGCCACACCCACTAGTAGAATCCAAAACGAAAAAAAAACACTCACATATTCCAAAAACAAAATATACATAAACTTACAGGAGTGTTTCCAACAGCAACACCATACTTATTAGCAGCATTGACATCAACATTGTTATAACCAACAGCCATGTTACTGAAAGCTCTGCCTCCTGCTCTGCTAAATGCAGAGAACAACACCTCCCCCCAATCTTCTGTCAACTGATACACAAACGAAAAACACCCCCAAACAATTTCAGAAACAAAAACCCATTTTCACAGAACAAAAAATATATATATATATATATTTCCTACCCACTTACCAGATAATCAATTATTCGAAAAAACAACAGCAAAAACTCACCTGTCCAATGACTCCATCGCACTTATCGCCAATCAAAGCAATTATATCTTCCACAGACAATATTGTTTTCTTCTGTGTGCATATCTGGATATCAATATGAACAACAATTTGATCATAATTATGAATTTATTCTTCAATATATCCCAAAAGGAAAACAAACAGAGGAGAGGAAGAAGCTTACTTCTACGCGACAGTCTTGCTCGATTAAAAGATTAATCCATCGAGTTCCAGGCATGGGTTTCGTGCTGATAACTCTGTATTTTCCATTTGGGTTCCAGACCTCAATTGAGACGGGCTTGGCCATTAGAAACTAGAGCTTCACAGTGAAACTGCAGAGTATGCTACTAGGCAATTGAAACAGGGCTTTTAAATTTCAGGTATATTCTGTTTCCTATATATAGAATTGACTGATATGGTGTATTGCGGGCCACAATATTAAATGGTCTATACTGAGTAAATTTGTTCATCAACCATTGATTGTTTGACTTCATGCCTTGTTGGTATGTTGATATGTGGTGAGTGGGAATGATGCAAGTTAATATGGTAGGTTGGTGGATGATTGGATGTGTACCTTTTAGATAAAGTGTGTTTGTTTTGAGGGGTTGAGGTGAGTAGCAACTGTTGTTTGGAGTCTATGGACCTCTCGTTGGGTATAAAGATAATGATGATGTGGCTTCATGGCTGGACGACATGTAATCGGGCCTGCTATCCTTACTGCCAAGTGACATGATTAGCCCTTCATCAGTCCCCCTTCCCCCCCCCCCCCCCAAAAAAAAAAAAAAAAAAAAAAAAAAAAAAAAAAAAAGTCTTTTATGGTCTATTTTTCTTGCTCAAAGGATTACGTTTCAGGAAGTGAAGGTATTGAGTTCGACTATTACTAAACCCCTAGAAGTCCCTCATACAATGTTTTATGACCTTCATGGGTTTTGGACTTATTTTTTCCATATAATTCGTTGGGTCTTATATGGGTCAAGAGTTTACCAAATGATTTCATTGTCTCAATAATAATAATAATGATAATAATAAAAATGTGTTCATTTGTTGTAAAAAAAAATGCTTGCATGAATTGAACCATATATCACCTTAGTTTGTTGATTTTGGTCATTTTATCTTAATCATATCTTTGGACGGTGAACTGCAAAGCCGAAGGAGAGAGAAGGGGGGGGGGGGAACTATTGGGAAAGAGATGGAATGAATTTTGAAAACCTTTTGAGATAAAATTATGCAAATGATATAGACAAAAGACAAAATCGGCCCCGGCTGGTAGGCGAGGAAGGATGGGGAAGGTGCCTGATAGAGTTGGTTTCTTTCTCTCAGGATGAGATGAGTCCTTCCATCTAGATAGATAGAAAGGTAAAGGACTGGGTTAGTAAGGTGCGACGCATTCTCTTCCCGCGCCTTGCCCGGTTCTAGCATCTATCATCTCTATTGCCAAAGAGCATAACAAGGTGGACGGAAAGCCTGATTGCTCAAGTCAGTGTGGATTCAACATCCCAAGCCCGGCCCGGCGCAAGGAATGATTTTCATGCTTTATTAATTCGAAGTGTGGTATTAGTTACCATGATTTTATCAATTGCTTCTATTGGAATATGATATTGAGATCTAGATTATGTAAATTGGACTACGTAATTACATTACTCCATATCGGCCCAATACGGACTGAAATCAAAGACGTTTTTTGATTCACTAATGGCCTGTTTGGTCTAAATGAAAATTAAATAATTATAGTATATGTATTGTATATAGTATTGAAGGTATAAATTTATCACCTTAATTATGATTATTTTAGAAGTTGGAGTTATTACTTATTACTATAGCATCAATTTTGAAAATTCATGAAATGCCTCTATTTTAGAATATCCACTTTCATTTATAATGATGGCCATGATGAGTTGATGACCTATAAGATTTTCTCATTCAAGATGATAGATTTATACTTTTATTCTTATGTCAAGTATGTTATAATTATTTAATTTAATTTCCATTTCTATGATCAATTGGGCCATAAAGCAAGTCCTTTTTGTAGGTTGAGTGTAGGTTATGTGTGTATAGCCACAAAAAAAAAAAACCCCTAAAGTTTTCTTGAAGTCTTGAACTGACTCACAGTCAATAGAATGTTTTTGAATTTGATTAATAATCACTGTAATATGCTCGTGCCAATAATTGATAGGCGGAAAATAAAAGAAATGCAGTGCAATAGGTTTATCTTTTCTATTTTCCTTTTCAATTCAATGTTGTAAAATTATTATCTTGTCCCTTTTGAATTTATAGTTATATGATAGGAGACTTTAGTCACAAGTCCATATTATTGTACTTGTATAGTTAAAAGCTTATAAAAAAAACTTGTAAAGGTTTAAGTTCACAAATATAACCATAGATACAAATACCTTTCAATAAGCGTTAAAAGAGGACCTTATCTTCACCGTTTGTTCAGATCTAATTATTTTTTTATCAAGCCTACTTATTGAACTAAGCATACCTATATATATATATATTCTTTTTTTTTTTTTCTCATTGTATTCATCCTGATTGAAAAATGATAGCTACACATGGCGTGTAACTATTTTAAAAGCACTATATTCTCTTAAATTCAAAAAATTTCAAATCACTGATACCAAATTTAATTTTTTTTAATTCATAATATAACTGTTAAAATTACTCTCAAAACAATTAATTTTAATTTAAACTCTACTAAAAAAAATTTAATTTAAAATTTTTAAAAATAGTTATGTGTAACTATTTTAAAACAGCACATTTAATTAATGTAACTGTTTTTTTTTTTTTTTTTTTTTTTCTAATTTTATAATCATCATGGGTCCTATTTTGAAACTTTCAACGAGTATATTACAAAAAATATAAATTTTATCAAAAACTGACATATAAATTAAAAATTATGTCATTTTAATGTTTAAAAACAAAAAATAATAACTTAAGGGTCATATAGACTTTATGCAATTAACACCCTTATAAAATACTCACGTTTTACTTCAATTTGAACTTATGCCTATATGAGATTCCCACATGGACTTTTGCTTTTACAGATCACTAAAATTGTACTTTAGGCTAATTTTCCCTATATAGAGTAATGGTAGAAATAATTTCAAAAATACCCACCTAATTAGGATGATAGTTTGCTTTACGATACTTGAAACCCTTTCGCTTTTGGTTTAAAAAATATATAAACCAATCAAATAAAGAGATTGTTTCCATAACAATATAAATACAGAAAATATATATATATATATTCTACTTCTCACCGTGTACATTTTGGTAGCAAAGAAATTTTCTAATTATTCTACGTTGTGCGCACTCTCGCAAACAAGCATATTGTTGGTGTCCTTATAAGCTTGTAATTTCTTAAGAATAGACAGGGAATCATTGCTAGGTGTTAATCTTGGTTTTGGATTTTATAACTTTAAAAAATGTGGACTTCTTGGGATGGATCCAGCACTTGCATCTTTAAAATCATGTAAAATTACTTATCCTCGAGAGATGTCAAGCCCATAGTCCACAAATTTAAGTGAAAACCCCACATATCAACATCAGTTGCAACCTCAGTCCACCTTGTCTGCCAACTTCACCAACTTTATTCCAAACAAGATGGACTTTGTCTACTTTCAACCTACCACATATGTGAAACTTGATTGGGGTAAATACCCTTTTTAATCCTAATTAATAATAAGGTAAATTACATTTAGTCCCCCTCTAATATATGATATTTATGGATACGCCCTCTTTTATTTATGAAATTACACTACCACCCCATCTTATGATGATGAGTTTAACAGTGTTAATAAAATAAGTAAAATGACATAAATGCCCATAAATTCAAGCAATGGAGACAATGAATTGGAGGTGGCCTGGTGGGAGATCAACAACATTCCATGAGGTAACTTTGTGCTTGGAAATTAATTTTTGTCAAGTATTTTGCAAAATTAATTCACCTTTTTTTTTTTTTTTTTTTGCTAAGTAATCATCCATTCTTCCTGCAAAAGAACTGTATGACATAAAGTAAGGTTTAAGAGCGGGAAATAAATAAATTTAAAAAAAAAACCCACAAAATAGAAGGGTAGAGCAAGGCATGCTAGTCTTAGACATTAATATTGCCCCTGCAAATCACATATGAAAATAATAGATGAAAATAAAATAAATGTATCCTCTGCAATGTGTTGGTGGACCCATTACTTCTCCTCCCCTTCTTCTTCGTCTTCGTCCAAATTGTCCCGATCTCATCATAATTTTATGGTTAAGTAGGTTTTTTTTTTTCTTTGAAAAAAAATGGACTTGATAATGTGTTTTTTGGAACAAAGCAAAATGGTAATTCTCTCCATTAAAATACAAGAATAAATAAAAACTATTTATTTGAAAAAGGAAGTGTGGTGTTTCGTTTGTTTGGGAAGATAAAAGAAAGGAGAGGAAGGTGAGATTATTAGTAAGAATATGAGGGTAATTTTGGCATTTTTAAAATATTTAAGTGTGACATCATCAAAATAAGATGGAGTTATAGTTTACTATTATGACGAGGGGGTGTGTTTTTAATTTATTTACTAAAGTAGGGGGTTGTGGTGTAATTTTAGAAAATAGAGGGGTGCATCTATAATTGTCAAAAACTAGAGGGGTGTAAATGTAATTTACCCTTAATAATATCCCATGTAGTTAGAAAGGGCTAATTACTTTCCAATCATTGGTGATACGATTTTGTTATAATGGGTTATGGATCAGTCAATTAAAATAATAATAATAATCGATAGAATTTACCCATATCCCTAGGGACCCTAACCCCTAACTATGGGTATCAATATTTTTTTATAAGTTTAAACCTGAAATCACTCGTTCAACAAGTGAGGAAAATGGTACTAAGCTATCATCCCATCAGCAATGAATCGTCATATTTACACTGTCCAAATTACTATAATTTCACATAAGGTGAGACAACAAGCTAGACTCAATTATAAGTCACTTTTTGATATCAGGAAGTTTCAAATGCTTTGCATTTGACTAATCCTCATTGACATATGCAGTCTCCCTGTCTCACATGCACCAATTAATTACAGGACAAAGTTCATGTGAGTGGCCTTGAGGAGGAGCGGTAAGAGTTAAACTCAAGACCTCTTACTACATAAGTAGCCCTAGGACCACTCAGCTCATCTCTCAAGATTCGATTGTTAGTCACTTATATGTGATTAGTGCCTTTTGTGTATGTGTTGTATGCCGATTGGTTGGAGGATCTCCATTTTTCCACGGCAATACATTTACATGTGCATTTCCCCAAGGAATGAAAAGTTGCAAGAGAAAGAAAGACGTGAAGGCTACTGTGTTTTAATGGCGAATTGTGGCCCAAATGAGGCCGCGAGTTTCATTTTGGACTTTGTCAATGACAATTGACACCAACTTCATCGTGTACAAAGAAGATTTCAAAATCAATGCACGTTCAAAAGAGCTATGGTCGAAGTTTGAAATGTTCTCTATGTGCCTCTTTCTCAAGAAAATTTTACATTAACCTTTTTAAACCAAGAATGTTTTCATGCTTTATTTTTGGGTAAAATGCAAATATTTATGAAGAGTCGCCAATTTCAATCTTTCTTTCTAATGCACTATATTTCATAACCACAATTTCAAGCTTAAATTTTTACAACTTTTTTTAATTTAAATTTTGTTCTCTAATAGTTGCCACCATTCAAAAACCTCATAGATTAAAATGACTAATCATTAATTGTCTTAAGCTTACCCAATTTTAAAACAAATTAGATTTAGAAGTGTGTGAGGGTTTTTACCCCCCCCTCACGGAAGGTCTAGATGTGATGGTTACACCCTCTGCCTACGCACTCAGCTAATATGGCAAGAATGGGAGGCGTCCACACTTGATGTGGGACAAATCAACAAAGACCTTCAGTGAGGGGGGTAAAAACCCTCACACAAGAAGTATTCTATTTCACCTAACTTTAGGATTTAAAAAAAAGGGTAAATTAGAGATAACCCCCTGAAATATGAGGGATTAACAGATAACCCTCTTATGTTTTAATTTTGTTAATGTGCCTCTCTTATGTTTTAATTTTTGTCACTGTGTCCCACTGTCACTCACCATCGATGAAATTTAATGAAAATTAATCACGTAACCACGCACGTAATACCTTTAATGGACCCGTGTTGCCCAAAATCGTTAGGCTCTTGCCAGCATCATGGCCAATTGGGTGACGATCGATGATTGATTTTGTCTTCCAATTGAATTAGGAAGCACATTGATAAAATTAAAATATAAGAGGGGTTATCTGCTGACCTCCCATACTTTGGAGGGCTTTTTGCAATTTACCCAAAGAAAAAAATTTTACCCAATCCAAAACCCCACTGCAAACATGCGAGTCTTTGGAAGCCTAAGTTTAAATTATACCACTACCAAAATACGAGTATATTCTTGTATAGAGTTGTAAATGAGTTAAACCAAGCTAAATAGTATGTTATCCAAAAATAAAATTTGAGTTTAACTTATTTATCTCATGTGTATGTTTGAATAAGCATTTTATCGTACAAATCTTAGTCCAAATCTTAAATCAAACTCCAATAATTTGGTTATTGAAAATAATTATAAATTTATTAAGTGGAGTAATACTCTATTTGATCTTAGCTTTATGAACTAATGAGTTCGAAAATAAAATTTGAGCTTATCTTGTTTATCAAGAGAGCGAATTTGAATGAGTTCTCTACGGAAAGAGTTTTATGTATGCATGATTAAGGTTACGATTAACCAAATAATAATAACAATAAAATCCATATGTTCAGTTAGCAGTTAGCGATTGGGCCGAAATATCTTGAACATCCTCTCTCTCTCTCTCTCTCTCTGTCTCTCTCTCTCTGCAAGATTCTTCCCTCTAAACCCCTTCAGGGCTTGACAAAAAACAAAGAGAGAGGAGAGAGAGAGAGGGGCCATGGAAAGGCTTATCTACTCATCGTCTCCTATCCCCTCCAAAATCCACCTAAACCCCTCTCCTTTTCTCCCTCGACTCGGTCGATTTGACGCCGGGAAACTCGGTTTTTCGTCATTATCACGCCCCGAGTTCAAACGGATCAACTCGGTTTTCTGCAAACACGAAGACCCTTCTTCTCTGTCAACGCCCTCAATCAAAACATCGCCTTTCTCGTCTTCCGGAGTTGATTCACCAAATGGGTCGATAACCAAACCCCATTTTCTCAAACAGATCACAAAAGGAGCTTCTGAGCAACAAAAGGTATTGACAACCTGTTATATAAATGTGTCCCTTTTATGCGTATGTGTGATATAATTTGTATAATCCAAAGCAAATCATGGGTTGCAGTTATTTTCTGTTATGGGTATGTGTGAATTGTGATAGAATTTGTTTACTGCATAGCAAATCATGGGTTACGGTTATTTTTTGTTGTGCTGCATTAATTTCAGTATAATTTATTGCTTCTGTCCCCGCAGTGGATTAGTCATCCTATATGATGTAATGGATCGGTCTGTTAACATTCATGGTTTCATGGGTTAACTCAGAAGTTATGTTCTGTTTGGTAGCTGAGAAACCAGAGGAAATGAGAGTTTATGTTCTGTTGGTTACTGGGAAAGCAGAGGAAATGAGAAGAAAATTTTGGAACCTCACTTTCGGGCCCATATAGTTACTATAAGATTTAGTGCGTTGATCCCTAGGCAATACATGTTATAAGATTTACAAATAGCTTTGAATCTTACCCTGAGGACAGCATATTTGCATAATTGCAGGAATCCAACTATTCTTTTCTTTTGGTATGTCTTTTTCGGCAGTCACAATAGCACACATTTTAACTATGTGTGAAGGGTTGCAGTTTAAATCATACTGCAATTTGGAAGATTTACTTGTGCAATTTCAACTTTATATCTTTGAAACATTGAATGGATTGTTCAAAATTATGAATTATGGAGGATAACTAATAAGTAAGCAAATTGTGTATTGAGTTTTATTTATATGGAATGGATATTTGTATATGTGAGTGTTTTAAGTTTCAAACCTTGCCCATTTCTCTGAATTGACATATATGATAAAATATGGACAAACAGGAGTAGTTTCCATGGTTTGTTTGTGCTTCATCTTATGGGAGCTTATGATTGGTCCATTGAGTGTCCATATTGCAGGAAATTTTTATTTTTATCATTTTTTGTTTTTTTTTTTTTTTTTTTTGGGGGGGGGGGGGGGGGGGTTGTGCTGGGGGAGGGGGGAGTTTAATTCTGGTGATACAGAAGTATGTCGAAATAATAAGTTAAATAAGAATAAATTTCCCACACCTTTGATTCCAACCAAAAGGACTTCAAGGCATAATATTGAGAATGCTTATTGCATTACTAATTCAGATCTTTGTGGTAGCTAAACTGAGATCACTGGTCCTGCTCAATGAGGAGCAGATTTGAAAATATCTGATGAGGGACTGAAGGATTACCAGATCAAAGGAATTGATGGAAGGCTTCTATGATTGTATTCCAGACCATACAATATTGAGAGGCTAATGATCACACATCCTGTATTGTTGTTCTTAAAAGTGCCAATAACTTGTGGGAGGTCTAATGGAAATTGAATCATTTTGTTGCATTCTACATAGCATTTGGAAAACAGTTGACTAATATATCTCTCGGTTTTAAAATTCCAAGGTTAACAGTGAAAACATTGGATTTATTATATATCTTTGAAATGTCCTAACTCCCAGTTAATGTACTCTTGGCCACAATTGGTGTATGGAACTATATTGTGCAGTGGAAAATAAAGTTAATAGTGCTATATCACTTTCCTTTCGAAAAAATTCTTAAGATCAAGGTGGTTAGATTTAGCATTTTAAGAATTAGTGGTTGGAGTTAGATCTTTAAGAATTGGGATATTAGTCTATGTAGTTATATTTCAGTCATTTTCTCGCCTTTAGGTGAGGATTTTTCTAATATTTTTACAAATTCAGACCTCTTTAGTTGAGCTCCTCTATTCTTGCCTTATTTGATGATTTGATTTCCTAATTTCACATTGTTTTTTGCAATTTTGATTCGTTTACCTCTTTGAAAAGCTATTGCTTTAGTCTAAGTCCTAACTATTCAGATGTCAATAGCACAACACTAGTCCTACCACTCCATTATGACATTATGCCCTTTGTTAAATCAATAGAAAGTTTTTTCCAGAACGTCGCTGCTACAGTTGTCTATAAAAGTTTACAGCTTAAGTTTTGGGGATGCATTCCCATTGTACCCTAGAAGATCAACTTCACTACAGCCATTGAACTATTGCTTTAGTGTTCATGATCCCTAGTCTCTTTCCTCCTAATTGAATTGAGGAGCTATAAATTTTTATTTTTAGGAATTTTTCTTTACTGCAAATTTTAACTATCATCCTAATTTTGATTTAAGATCCTAAGCACTCATTAGATTCTTGATTTTCAGACTTCAAAATTGAAATAGATCTGGGTGTTTTTATGTGTCTTGAAGTTCCTCTTATTTTATTTTAGTGGTTTGAGATGGCGAATATTGACAGTGGAAGGTGAGTTTATTATTGAATATGCAGTATCTATGAACTATTGTTTTGCTGGATGTTGGTTTCTACTAGAATTTGACTGAGATACGATTTTATGATATTTGGCTTGTTGTAGATAGTTTTAAGCTTTGTTTCTTGAGTTTGAACTTTCTCTTGCAGACATGTCAATTTGGTCTTTGAAACGAGAAGTTTTTGTTGCCATGAAGATAAATTTTTATTTGAATGTTGGGGAGATGAATTCATCCACCTATTTTTTAATATGCCAGAAGTATTTGTATTTGTAATTTTTTATAAGGTCTTGATTTCCTACAGTGGAGTTTGATCCATGTGGTTCTCTCAGACTTCTCATTAAAAATGGAAAAAAAAATGTTTTCACAAGTTGCTAGAGATATAAAATTCATTGGAGATTTTGACTACTTTGCTTCATTTTGTACTCTTTCCCCTATGGTTTCACAAAAAGTATACTTTTGAGTTACCCCTCATGTTTCTGAAGTGCAATAAACGCCCAATAGTGTACTTATTAAGTACTCAAATGCTCCTCATGATGATGCCAATACTTTTTTGTAATAAATGTTCTCTTCTGAGGTATGGCTTCAATATATAGGATTGCAAGCTATCACAGTTACCTTGTGAAGACATAATTTTTGTTAAAAAAAATTTGGAAGATAATCGAAGGACTTTTTTGAAGACAAGTGAGGTTAAAATCTTTCTGAGGATAGAAAAACCTAAAGCGTGTTCAATTTAGTACTGAAGCCACAGAGTACCAGGATATATGGTCACCAAAATCTAATGAAGCAGTAATGGAAGGGTGTTTAGTGTATTGGAGAAGCAAAATTATTTGAAAAGGATTGAAAGGGACTCTGATACATGGCCTATTGGCATAGTAATGAAGGAACTTGACACTTTGTAATTCATTCATCATAAAATTCTCTGAAGAAGTCAAAGGAGATTTGCATAAGTCTGCTGGCAAATCAGTATTTCCACATTTTAAATGTTCAGTGATCCTAATTTTGACAAGGCTTACAAAAAATTTACATATTCACACACATTTCAGGTAATTACTGCTGGGACGGTCATACTACTCTCAGCTTTCATTGCGATCTTAATCCCAGTCATTGCACCCCCAGCTTTTGCAACCATTCAAACTGCCACTAAGAGCGGGGGTCCAGCCGCAGCAGCAGTAGGGCGAAGACTCCTCAGGACCGAATTAATAAGTAGTGCTTGGACTGGTTTCTTTGCTGGTTGCTTACACACACTATCAGGACCTGACCACCTTGCTGCTCTCGCTCCACTCTCAATTGGCCGTACCCGAATGGAAAGTGCTGCTGTTGGAGCTCTCTGGGGCTGTGGCCATGATGCCGGTCAGGTGATTTTCGGCTTATTGTTTTTACTACTGAAGGATCGGCTCCACATTGAAGTTATCCGAACTTGGGGCACGAGAGTGGTGGGCTTTACTCTACTTGTTATTGGTGCTATGGGAATTAAGGAAGCTTCCGAAGTCGCTACCCCATGTGTTGCCCTGGAAAATGGTGAGTGTGATGTTAGCGTTTACGAAACGCTCGAGAACCCGGCCCTTGGGAAGAAGAAGATTGGGTTTGCAACTTTTGCCACTGGGATTGTCCATGGGCTGCAACCTGATGCACTAATGATGGTCTTGCCTGCACTTGCCTTGCCTTCTCGCTTGGCTGGCGCTGCATTTCTAGGTATGTTCTTAGTTGGGACCGTAGTTGCAATGGGAAGTTATACCGTATTCATAGGATCATGTAGCCAGGCATTAAAAGAAAGGGTCCCTAGAATAACTGAGAAACTCACTTGGGCTTCTTCCCTTGTAGCAATTGCTCTTGGATCTGCCCTTCTCCTCAGCCAGTTTTTTGGGTTCAGCCTCTATTGATCCATCTCACACACTTTCAAGTTTCGCAATTTAATTAGGTGTTGCAAATCCCGGATTCTGAGCCTCGCATTTGTGCGCAGGTCATAGTGTTAGAAAAAGATCTTAGAAAGGATTAATCAATTTGTTTACCACACAAGTTCATCCTTGTAGTATCTTATCTCAATGAGAATCTTTGCGACTTTTATCTTATTTTGCTTGGAAAGGTTGTAAGTCTTTCCTTCTGCATCTGAGAAGTCTTTGTAATTCTTTTATGATAAGAGTTCAGATTGGTTTTGCAATTTGCTTCCACTGATTTGTTTCATGCTTCAATTTTCTCGTATTCTGCTCTTTCACATCTATGATTATTTATTTTCTTTATTTTGTGGGGCAAAGTGTGGGTTTCTAAGGCCTATTCTCGCCGAGTTTGGGTTTAGACTAGTACCCCGTGATGGACAGTCCACCTGTAAGCCCATCCACATCTATGATTAATTCGATTTTTTCAGTGTGTGTCCATCTATGGAGTTTATAATTTGTGACTTTCAAAACTGGGAAAACAAACTCTGTATTTGTGCTCCGCCCTTTCTGGTATTAAAAGCTGGGCCAAATTTTGGGCCTAAATTAGGAGCCCGTTAGTGGAACATACAAAGGGAACGGCTATTGCAACCCCCCATTTTTCACCCTTCCCCTTTCCTTTTGGTTTTTAAAATTTCATGAAAAATATAAAAGGTTTTTACAAAAACCAGTCACTTGTTCTACTAAAAAACATCATTTTGAACAATTTTGTAAAAGAAAGTTTTTCCAAAATCTATCGTTTAGGTAGACTTTTTGGCAAAAAATGAAATAAATGTTATAAATGGCTAAAAAGTATATTTAAACGATAGATTTAGGAAAAACTTTCTTCTACAAAGTTGTTTAAAATGATGTTTTCTAGTGGACATTACAGCCGGTTTTCATAAAAACCTTTTATATTTTGCATAAAACCTTAAAAACCTAAAGGACGAAGGTGGAGTGATAAAAATGGGGGGTTGCAATAGCCGTTTCCACATACATAATGGCCCTCTTTTTCTCGGGCCTGTTTGACCATGTTTATAGAACAAAAAATTTTGTTCTCAAAGTCGCGTAAAATAGAAAACAGTTCATATAGCTTGTTTGGGAAGGCATTTTCAAAAGCAGGTAATATTGGTAACAAAAATATAATTGAACCTTTTTTTTTCGGTTTATGAGGAAACCTTTCGGCAAATCCCAGGCCCATGTAAGACACGTCTGGCTTCATATAAGACACGACAACCTAAATAGACCAAATTAGTCCAAGCGCTTAATTGGAACTATATTGAGTTTGAAATTGAAATTTTCAGAAATGGGGGCTCATTTGTTTTCACAAAGTGCAAATAAGTGTACTCATTGTAGACTTGTAGGAGTTGTAGCCATCGAGCTTACCTTCTGTCCACGGAAAAAGGAGGGGAGGGTCACGGGTAGAATCTTGGAAAAGAGGAAAAAGGGTAAGGTGGGGTCGTGAAGCTAATTCCAAGCTTCCACACCTTGCATAGTACGAGAAGATGCAAATTGCTTTTCCTCTTTTAAAGCCCAAAATAGGTCCAAAGCACGTTCTATGACCCAAAACAGCGTTTGGACCGTCCAAAGATGTTCCCAAACGGGACACCCCTATATCCCTTTTTAACTTTAAAGAAGTGAAATGTCAAATGTGGTAATGGCACCATTGTACCAAATAATAAGAAACAAATTGCCCTTTTCTTTTTTTTTTTCATAACTTTTTTAAAAAATGCAAATGATCAAGTATATTGAATTCATCCCAAATTCAATCATGTGGATGTAATACCATTTATATATAGATGTCTTTTCTTTTCTTTTCTTTTTTTTTTGGGTATATTTGGAGGGGTTTGAATTCCCAACTTATCCTAATCCTATCACTTATCAGATTTGGATTTGGTGCATTTAGTCATTTTAAATGTACCGTAAAGTTACCGTACGATAAGCGACACGTGAAGAAAGTTGAGATTGAGAGGGTTAAGATTGGTTGGGCATAAATGGTTGTCTCCAATCTCACTCTCTCCACGTGTCGTTCATCGCATATTAATTTTACGATGCATTTAAAGTGACAAAATGCACCAAATCCACTTCTATCATTTACCTTACCTTTTCTCACCACTATACTAGCCTCAACAACTTCTTATATATAGTATATATAGATGTCACGAAAGGTAAGAGTATGCATGTACCCGATAAATATTTGTAATGGGTAACGTATTCCATAATGTAAGATTCAATAAAATTTAATAACTATTTTGATAAGAGTTATATGCATATTGTAGACCGACACATGAAAGTTCTTCAAAAAAAAAAAACAAAGACTTTGGTAGAGATAGAGGAAAGAGGAAGGAAGAAGAAGACACACGTTGGGTTTGGGGCCCAAGAGAGCACTCTTCCCAGTCCCCACACTCAAAAAATGCCAAAAAAAAAAATTAGAAAAAGAAAAAAGGGACTGTACGGTGGGGTAGCAATGGGACTATGGGTGATTGGGAGCAGCCGGAAAATAAGGAGGAACCAGCACGAGAGTCTCCTGTCTAACTTTTTCCTTCTTTTAATTCAACCACCTAACGGGGATTTTTTTTTTTATATATATTTTATTTTATTTGTATTTTAAAATAAAGTAAATAAAAATTTATTATATTATCACAAAATAAATAGTTAGACAAAAGGAAAAAAAAAAAAAATCCATTTTTGCGTCATATCCATTATGCCTTAACTAATATTTTATAATTAGTTTATACATTAAAATTTGACAATTATATACTATAAATTTGAATGAAAAATTGCACAAAAATAGGCATTGAATTGAATAGAGCGATCAAAATGTCCCAATTTAATAGTTCATAAGTTATTTCCTAAAATTGATGAGGGTTTTTATGAAATTAACTTCTTGTTCTAAAGGATTTTGTGTAATTTATAATTTTCTGTGTAATAATAATTTTTGTGTCATAACAAGAACTTGACAGAAGAACTCAATGCAAGAGCAATGAGCTAGGGTACTTTCATGATAGCTTTACTCTGGGTTTTTTATTTTTCATTTTTTACCTTTTTTTAATTTATTTTTGGGTGGCCCTGGGGTAAGATAGGGTTGTTCTCATAGGGGTAGGCCTAATTTCAAATGTTAAACAATTCAAAGCCCAAGTTTACCCCAAGGGCACCCTATTTTCAAGTTCAGTAAATTTTTGTAAATCTCACATGGCAACAGAAATAGTTGGTAAATTAGGAAAAGAAAAAATTGGTATTTATAACTGGTTCTGTTTTCAAAAAAGGTCAAACATATTGGTCCCATCATTCAAGCCTTAGATCTCAACATATTTTCAGGATCCTGGTACTGCTAAGTTAAACTTGACTATTATTATTTTTATTTTTTTGCAGATAATATATAATGATAGTAAGAGACTAAGAATATTACCACTGATTTTATTTTCTCTAATGAAATCAAGATTGGTGTTTAGTGTTAACTTATAAAATCAATTTAGTAGAGATTTCAAGGAAAATCCTTTTTAATATAAAAGCTATAATTGGCATCACTATATTTCTTATATATGATTTAATGCTCCAAAAAAAAAAAAAAAACAAAAATGATAGCCGCAATTCAATACCATTTTTAGTACTATTTAATTCTTCATAATATATTAATTAATCTCAAATTAAAATGAGTGTTTTTTAAATGAGTGTTATTAATTAGCATTAATTTAAATTAAATTAATACCTAATATTCTTCAACATTATTTTGTATTAAATTTCCTTGTTGTCATGATGACATTGTACCTACACAAGAAAACATTATCATTGATTCTATTAAACACTTGCACCCTTTAGATCTTGAAATAATACTCCTCTCCACTGCATCACAAGCCATAGAAATTCTTTCTAGAAAAATTCTACTTCACCTGCCTCAAATCATCCATTTTTCACTACTCACCATATGTGACAAAAGTGAATAAATGAAAACTGTCATGTGGATCCGTATTATTAAAGCAAAAAATTGTCAAATATGATAGGCGATGAAAGGTGGGTGGCATAGCAATACTCATTATTTTTTGAGTTGGTTTAAGTCTAGCTCACACACCCGTACCATTGAAAAATGATGCCCCCCAAAACCTCAAGAAGATGATTCCGACTAGCACTGATGGTAGGCTGTTAGTAAAAACATTGATGATACAAGATATATATGCAATGCACATATGGGCCTACACATTTTATAGGGACATGCACGTGTGCAAGTGTTTCCCAAGAAAAGATTGGGTGGTCATGATTTCCATTCTCAAGGCTCTTTCACTTAAATGGTGGGGGACCTTAACTGCAATCCAGCAATTGCATGTGTGGTTTTAGCACTTGGGATCTAAAGCCAAAAAACAATCATAAATCCATATCCCATAAAGAAAACTATTGTGTGTGTGGTGTTAGATTGTGATTTAAAGCCATACAAAAACACTCATAAATTCCATAAAACTCAAATAGCAGAATGTCTCTAATTTATGTGTTTGGATTTTTTTTTCTTTCATCAAGGAGATATCAAAGCTTCTTAGAGCATCCCATGAATCCCAACAAGCATAGATTGTCCCCCATCATACACATGGACTTGGATTTGGTATAGTTTTGTACTTTAACGTCACTATGTAATAGATGTTAGATGAGCGACACGTTGTAAGGAAAGGTCAGGAATGATTGGGATTTGTTCCATTAACAATGATTGGGATTTGTTCCATTAACAGCTTACAGTATTACACAAAGGCAATTCAAATTCAAGATCTGTGGTTCATGAGGTGTTACCCTTGCCATCTCACCCACACTTTAGGGTTGGATTATCCTTATCATAATTCAATTTGGCCTCCCAAATCTCAATTATTTTATTTCTTATTAAATATCAAAATTATTTTTAATGTTGTTTCATTTGGCTTGTAAATAAAAAATAAAAAAAATAAAAATCCAATTGCACCCATATTCTTTAATTTAATTTTACATGTCTACAATTGGTAATTACTCTCATGCGCGGAGTGCATGGGCCCCTAACTGTGCATATTATTAAATAAACCTAATCTAAGAATAATTAAGAGTTACACTTGACAGGCAATTTCAGCTTTCAATGCTTCACAGCCGTCCCTTTCTACTTGTTGCAAATGATGCTGGCTCCTCCTTTTTCATTTTTGAGGAAACAAAATGATTTATCTTAATTTTTATTTCCATAAAACACTTTTGAAAAACAAATACAAGTTTTTTGTGAAGTGTGAACCCAACAGATTCCTCTGACATTGCTTTCAATCCTTCCTGTCACTGTAAATAGAGCACTGCCAAGGCCAAACAAAAACAACAACTGCTGAATCTGTGACATGAAAAATCATATCAATCAACCCACCCCCAACAAATAAATTTACAAATCTAAAAAAGGAAAAGGGCAATAAACCCAGGAAAGGAAAAGATGCTCTGTCCTGTATTTCTCTGTTCAATTGATTTGGTTTGTTTAAAGTACAAATAAAATCTAATAAACAGAGACCTAAAAGGGAAAACATTTTAAAAAAAGATTTAATTAAAAAAAAAAAAAAACAATAAAAACTAGAGATTAGTGCATGCATTAACATGGGTTCTCTTCACTTTCTTTTATTTTCCCGAGAAAATAATATTTTCCTAGAAAAACATGGCCTCTATGCTAGCTTTCTTTACCATTCTACAAACAGGGCAAAAATCGAGAAAGGCGTCACAAGCTTTACATGAGCAAAGGTGCCTACAAGGAAGGAACAGAACGCACGAATTCCGAGAATTACAGCTCTTGCAAACCATCTTTCTCGTTCTTTCCTCTTCACCTTCTTCGCCATTACAGCCACCTCCTCCCCTGTTTTCCCCTGTTTCGTCCTCTCCGCTTTCGTCACAACATGACTCTGCATCCTCTGCGCCATTGCTGAACCCATCAAAAGCATTTTCTCTTAGCTGTTCGAGCTTGGTGTTGAGAGACACCGCTGTGGCTTCGTTTTCCTCTGCCAATCTCTGCCACGATTGATTTTCCATCTCTAATTTTCCCAGGAAAATTTCAAGCTCCATTGTTCTCTTTGCAGCTCTTGCTATTTCTTCGTCCTTTTGTTTCAATAAAAATACTGTTTTTGATTCGATTTTCTTTAGAAGTACTGCGAGTTCTTGCTTTCTCTGCTCTTGTAAAAGCAACCTCAATCTCTCATTCTGTTTCAGAAAGCACCGAAATCAATCATAAACAAAATCAATATAAACAAAAAGGCCTAAAAATATGGACTTCCGATTTTTTTTTTTTTTTTAAAGCCCCATTTGAGAATGCTTTGTTTTGTTACCTGTAAGCTGATAAACCGATCAATCTCCTGTCTTTGCTTCTCATTCTCAAACGCCATGCTTTGAGAAAACCCCATCGGCAAACGATCATCGCTGCTGCTGTTATTGTTTTTCAAAGCAGAAACAAGAAGACTGTTGTCAAAAAACAGATTTTGATTCCTGTGTTGTTGCTGATTCTGTAACTGCTGCATGTGCTGTAGTTGTTGCTGTTGCTGCTGTTTCTGTTGAAGATTGAAACAAAACTCATTGAACCCATAGCCATTATCCATCCAATCCTGTGTGCCGCCCAAAGGAAACCCATGATTCTCTGAATACAACTGCGCTTGAATCGCCATATCCAACCACCAAAACCAAAAACCCTTTTCTCAGATCTTTCTCAGCCTCTCTCTCTAACACATATCAAAGAACGAAACCGAACTGGGTGTTCTGTTGTTGAATCAGAAAATCTTCACTCTCCCTCTCTCTCTCTCTCTCTCTCTCTCTGTCTTCCTCTGGTTTTCTTGGGTCGGTTGATCTGGGTGGCTTTTGGGGTCTGCTAGATATATATAGGAGTGATGGGATTTGATTATAGAAAAAATGTGATTGAATTAAAAGTAACTGAAAAACCAAAAAAGAGAGGAGAGAGAGAGAGAGGGCTTTGGATACTTTCTCTCTCCTGTATTTTCTCTCTCTCGTCAAGCATTAAAGAGAGATGTATGGGACGCGGTAAGCAACGACGTACACATGCAGATTTTGTGACTAAACTATCGGGTCAGTGATTTCAGAGGCGTTTGTTGGAATAAGAAATTCAATTCCAAGTGGGTGAGCCTCTGCCCTCTGAAATAGTCATCACTTGCTTTATATACCCAGAGAGAGGGATAGGGTGATGTTCTCCTGTGGGACAGTCCACACATCCTACACGGATCGGACGGTAGAAACATGACATCAAGTATGTGTTCGTGTCAAACACGTAAGACTATATATCATCCGATTTCTAAAGGGCTGTGTTAACGGTTTTTATCTCTTAACCGATTCCTAATTTGAGTTAGGTGGAGACTTTTAATCTAAATACTTTATTTTTTTTATCTAATGCTTAAAATGTGGGATACCTACTGATATGCATTTTAGGTCTAATTCTATTTTGATCGTATCGGGACTTTGTAGATTCATCGTAGTCATTTATTAAAAAGTTAATAATAATTTGTATCGAACCATAATTATTTTTTGATAGCCCGAAATCTAAAATTCTCCTAAAAATAAAAGATTGTAATTAAAAATCTTTATCTAACTTACACAGGAGATCCCTCGAGAGATTGGGAGTGTTTTGTAGAATCACATATTTATTAATTTGGTCATTTGGAAAGGCTGAAAAATAGGATTCTTATTTCTCATGAAAATTCTAAATTTACCTCTTTTTTTTTCCTTCTAGATTTGGGCACCCTTTAATTTAGGGGTGGAAACCCATAAGACCACAATAATTTCCCTTATCAAGTCAATTCCGTCCCACTTATTGAAGGGCAATTATGACTTTTAAATTGCTTTATATAAGGTGGCTTATCGAAATTTGGAGTGCTTTAATGAGTAATTTAATATTTTCTAGTACAATACATTTCCAATAAAATCAGGACAAGTATGGAAAATAGAAATGGTGACATAGCAAAAAACAGGCATGTATTCTCCTAGAAATGAGGCATGGAAATGTATTGGTATTAGGAAATTGGCATAGAGGAGTAAATCTTTGTGGGTGCTATTTGGATGGAAACCAAAGAAAAGATTTTCAAAGAACTGTTAAACCAACTTATATTGGATTTACATTGACAAAGGCAAATCTTGTGGAAACGCGTTTTAAATTATCACAATTATAATTACTTTTTGACTCCAATTACCAACAAAAGAATTTCCAAGTCAAATTATCCTTTCCCTTTCCTGATGTTATCTCCTTTTCCCCTTTTTTGGGTGTGTTTATTAGTCATGGAGTAATAAATGATAAAAGTACAATTAAAAAAAAATAAAAAAAAGTTCATATCGCTCCATCATAGCCCATTGAATACGTCCCTCACCAACCCCATTTGTAGGTTTCCCTAATGATCTTGGAAACAATGTGACAATCACAAAAGAAAGGAAAATATTTGAAATTGTGTTAGATTTGCATTTTTTTTCTAAAGTATTTTCAAATTCTTTCCTCTCCTTTCTTCATATTTTCCAAAATATTCAATAAGAGGCTTAGAGAACAAGGCCGTGTTTCAAATCTATGAGCCCCCTCTTACAAGCGGAGAAAAAAAATTCCATCACGATTAAAAGGCCAGCGATACATAATGAAGGTATTTTAAATTTTGTGCTGCATTGCTTTTCCTCCCCAACCCCACCCTTCTTGATGCTTGTGATCCAAGCAGTCCAAATGTGATTATTTGATACCATGTGCTTGAATCCACAATATGAAATTTGTATTGAAAATGGCACTACTACCTTCAAATTCAAATTTAAAATATTTTAAATGCAGACAATAGCAATAGCAATAGCAATAGGAAATCCAATCAAAGGTCAATATAACACTGCACACTTTGTTAACCATAGAGAGTAGCCATTGGTCTTGTACCCTATGTACTCTATTTGAAAATAGAGGTTTATGATTCAAATATCAACCCTACACTATGAAAAAAAATAAAATTTGGTGAGAAAGGTCCTATCCTAAGAGCTATGGTATAGCGTTACATGTTATTTCCTCTTATTTTTAAATTTTTTTTAGTAAAAAAGAAAAATTGGGTTCTAGGTTACATACTGTTCTTGATTTTACCCAAAAAAAAAAAAAAAAATGACAATATCAGCTTTATTATCACAAATTCAACATGCATTCAAGGCATAATTATTTTAGTTTTGTTTTTTTCCCTTCCTTTTGCAATCCCCCTTTATTATCCTTACTTGATGACAGCCCAAGGGGGGAAGGAAGGTGACACCACCCAGGAAATTGAACCCATGGGTATTAATTTTATTTGACATTAGTGATTTGGAAAGTGACCAGACCAGCCAGTCCAATTGTTTTAGTGTATAACATTAGACCCCATATGATATGATATATATATATTAATATGGTCAAATCAAACTGTTTTTGAATGTTTCCAAATGCCCACAAAATGTCTCTGAACAATATTCCATATTGCTCATCATGGCCTTATCTCACCACATATTTTGTCAATAATAATAATTCTTGCATCTCTTATGGGCAAAGCAATCAGGCAACTTATTGGCAAATATCTCTTAGAGCATTATTAAATTCTTATAGTATTCAAAGTCTCCAAACAATTCAAGGTTTATCCGATATGAAACCAAAAAATCAAAAATGAAAAAATGAAAGGATTGAATCCATCTTGGCTAGCTCACTCCAAAGCCCACCAAGGAGAAGTGGTGTAGTAGTCTACATCAAGAAGCCGGCCATCTTCCACAAGATGCACTCAGCAAGCGTTTTTAATTCTCCATCATGAACATGGATGTCATGAAGCACAACAAAGATGACATTTTGCTTTGCAAATCCCTCACAATACACGTATAACTTAATTACAAACAGGCTGGCTCTTAGAGTTTTCATTGATTCATCAAAATCTATACTATATATTGTATTAAATCAATTCCCATTGTACTTAAATGGCATGGCTTCTTTTTCCTTTCTTTTTTTTTTTTATAGGCAATTCATAGATTAAGAAGAATTACAGCAAAAGCTTCCAACCCCGATGGCTAGTACTATATTAAAATACCCATAATACGAAATTTCAAAAGAAAATTAGTAATTTTTGGATCGTGCCAACTTCTCACACTTTCTTTTCCACATAAATGCCATGGCTTATTAGATTCTCTGCAATAATTGTTTTAGATTACCTAATGGATAACTTTGGGAAAAAAAAATGGGGATAAAGTGAGCTAGGTTAGGTACACATGCATATTGCATGTTACCACCTCTGGAAGTGAATAATCCAAGGGTCTTTTCATTTTTTTTTCTTCTTTCGACAATCAATAGAAGCTATCCATTAATCTTAATCTCGTAATATTAACAAATGGGTATTAATTCTCCATCATGAATTTGCCCCTGAGATTATTCATTTAACAAGTGAGGCCAGTAAATGCCATTAAACTACCGTGTCATCGGCAATCCAAAAGTCTTCCATCTAAAAATATCATTCATAGCGTATTACTTCACACAACATGACTAATTATATTCTTGTACTCCTATAAGCTCGTGGTAAAAATTTAACCACAAAAAGAACATAAAATTCGTGGTGAATGCGTGCTTTGTTAATTAACCATATTTGTCTTGGATTAGTGGTAATTCATGGCCGCAATGGAGCAGACGATGTTAGTTCAATTCTATAATTAACTTACCACATTAACATTTTCGTTCCTTCAAATGCACAAAGTGCTTCAAATTTTTGCTAAAAATAATATATCATATCATTTTCCTTTTTCTCATCATTAAATATATCAAAACCTTTGAGAAACTTGCTTCTTGCCTTTTATCAATTTCATTTTTTATTTCTCTTGATAAGAATTGCACTATTACCGTGAAATAGGTAGTCCATTTACATCACTCTGCAATAACTTTTCCTCTTTCGTGAGGAAATTTACCAAACAAAAGATCCTGCAACCATCCTAATATCATCAATGTGACTATTAATGCTTGCTTTTTGGGGACTTGAAAAAGATTCATTTGGTAGATTTATATTGGCTTCCTAAAAAAACCTGGTCTTGATTAAAGTTAATTCCCTAAACTTCAACAAAAATTTACCCTTGCACGCCAACAAAATTTTTCTTATTTCATCAATGATGATGTCAATTATAGCTATACTTTCTAGGGACTTGAAAAGTTTTGCTGGTTTGGCCTACCCTACATGGTTACATCAAACAGAAACGATCCTCCTGGCCTACAAGTTTCCCCATATCATCAACACTTTCCTAGAAGGTGTTTTAACTATCTGCATGCCTTAAATCACTGGATCTTGCTATTAATTTGACTTTCCCTATATTTGATTAGGCAATTTCCAAGCTACTTCTTGAAAGGACATTTGCCCATTTTCAAAGTATTTCTCTACAAAGAATTCGTTTTTTTCTTCTTTTCCGATGGTGAGTGTAAATCAAATTTTGTGATATATTGTTACCTTCTCCTTCAAGAAATTCTTTGGCCGGGTCATCCAAGCCAATTAATGACTTGAGGATGGGGGGATAGCTTAACTTATCTATGTACAAAAGTATTGTGTATAGACTAAAAACAAACACCCATTTTCCCCCAACTCTCACATCTCAATATATATTACATACACACACATGCACATATTCAATAGTTAGTGCATTAGTGGATGGAAAGTGGATGCTCATACAAAAATTCACCCACATGCCTATTGAATGGCGTTTTCAAGTAAAACCACTTTTTTTTTTTCTCTTGCTTGGTCAAATTAGGGTAATTTTGGCCTATCCCAGAGATTAAATTAATCTCACTTAATGCATAATTTACATAAATGATAGTGAAAAAATAAAAATAAAAATAAAAAATAAATCAAACTCTGAAACTTTGGTTTTGTATATTGAGCATTTGAGCCATCCATTTTGTTAAGGCTTGGAATTTAAACCATTTATTGTTGGTACATCGATCATCTACTGAGTCCTGAAACCTGATGGAACTTTACACCAGTATTGGCACATGCATGAGCCATGACCCCACTTAATGGGCAGTTCCAGTGAATCATAAATCGCGGAAAATTTAACCTCATATTGTCAGCAAGATTCCAAAGAAAAAAAAAATCTCTTACTATGTGGAAGGAAAATCCCATCCAAAGTCTACAGTCTTTTCCCATCTCCCAAGGCGTGTGTGTTGTGTAGTTGTTTCCACAGACTCATACACATAGGAAAGCGTCATCTTTCTTGAAAACACAACACATATACAGTTTTTTACATAGTTTTCTTCTGCACTCGAGAGGAGGAGACGAAAAGTAAACAAACACACACATATACAAATTATGGATGGGTGTGTGTGTGGCCCATGTGCTGGCCAGTGGCCACCTTGAAGGTCCCCATGAGTCCTTTCCTGCTTGGCCGACTCTTCTGCACCCAATGGTGCAATCCATGTGAAAACACCTCCCCAACATCAAACACCTATCTCTCTCTCTATCTCTCTCTCTCTCTGCCATTGACTATGACTTGGTATTATTAATTTATTAAAGAAATGGGGTGGTGCGTAAATCCAAACCCAATTCTCGAATTTTGATGCAAGTCTTCCTGCAACTTCCCAACTACTTCCCTTTGTTTTTAACCTGTTGCCAATGTGATATGGACACCCTTCTCACTTCCTATTAGAGGGCTTACTTCATTACCCTTATTTTTTTTTTCTTTTTTTCCTTTTTTTTTTGGGTGTGGGTGGGGTTATTTCTTGTTACAAGGAACTCAAATTCTATCCTGACATTTTTTTGCCCTTTTTTCTATGCCTCTTTCATGTTTTTTACATGATTGGATTATGTTAGAATCATAAAAAATTACATCAAAATCTATCAAATAATGAGTCTCACATAATATGTTTTGTTCTTAAAAGATCAATCCATTTAAATGGTTTTTGATCATTAGAATAATAATTTACTAATAGTGGGGCCTAATTATTTACAACAAACATAAAAGAGAACGCGATTAAAAGAGGCAAAGCATTTCGATCCAAGTTATCCACACCCCAACTCGCCCATATATATGTCTAGATGATGAGGGCCTTACACCAATATAATTATAAGCGTGGACATAAAAGAGAAGCTAGAAAATTATATACTAGTTTGATCATGCATATTCTTAAAAATAGTTTTATACTTTTTATTTTTAATTTTTTTGGGTCCTGAAATAGTTTTATACTTTCACAGTAAAAATAAATAAATAAATAACGATAACAAGCCCTCTTCTGTTTTCATCAAAAGGAGTGAAATCATTGAAAACAACATATTTTCAAAATTTATTACTGTTTCCTTAAAATATGCTTCTGAAAACCGTTTTCTAGAACATGGAAATAGACTCATGGTTCTCTTTCTTTTCCTCTTTATTTTTTCCCCCTAGAACGAATTGATTCACTTTATTATTTATTTATTTTTTGTTATAAACAATTAATAGATTAAGGAAAAAATACTATTATTTCCAACTCCTTCAACTTTATCTGCGGAGATAACATCCTTAGGTAAAAAAATAATTGAAATGGAACCAAAGCGATGGACAACCCACTGAGCAAGCAAGTGTGCTGCTTTATTAGCAAGTCTAGGCACACAATGTGCGGACACACATGGGGTACAATTAAGTCGTATAAAACAGTGGTTGCTTAATTCATGGTGGCAGAAGGGAAAAGCGACTTTCAATTAACTTCCGATTTTCCATTGACATGGACATGAATTTTGAAAAATGGGAAATATGCCTGAAGGGTTTTGTAGGTAGAAACAGTGAGAACACTGACAGCAACATGCGTGGAAATTAAACAAGCCTAGAAATTCATGTTGAAATTCTAGCTTACCCTCCTTGATGAGATTTTTTTTGAAAATGACTATGGAAACGTCATGATGAGGACTAAAATTTGGTATGACTAGAGTTTTGATTTTTGAAATTGGAGTATTCTTATTCTGTTGGTCTTTATTGAATCTTGACCTATAAAATTTACTTCACTTTCTTCTCATAAATTCTGCATTGATTTTTGAAAAAGACAGAAGAGGAGAACTGAAATTTGCAATCCTATAAAGATCCGTTTGGCTGTCCAAATAGAGAATAAATAATTAGTGTATTTTAAGTTTTTAACATAACATTGTAGGCATAAATTCATCACATTAAATGAGATTAAATAAAAAATTGGTGTCATCAGCAATAAATTAATATAATTGATGTTATAAAATCAATTTCTAAAAATTCATAAAATACTAGTACTATTTTAAATTTTAATTCCTAATTGTGATGGCGAGCATCATTCTCTTAAAGTTTTTTTTATTCAAAACGGTGGATTGATTTATGCCTTATTAAATAAATAAAAAATAATTTTTTTTATTTAAGAGAATTATGGGGTAGGGTTACATCCTAACAGCTATTGTAGGATCTCAAAAAGAAAATAAAAATAAAAATAAAAATCCATTCTAGGCAACCGAATGGAGCACAAAAACGTCAAAGCAATAGAGTAATCTATCAAGGATTAGGCTAATCAAAGGGTACATGCATTGAATGTTGGATTAGGTCATAGAAATCGCATCTTAATTTTTAATTAACTAATATATATTTTTTAGAGGAGCGTGCTAACAATGCCAAAAATTACTCACGCAATGTGACCACCAACATCATTAACATATTCATTATAGGGAATTTTCAATTGGGCCCAAATTTCTCATCAAGGCAAAAATTTCTCAATAAGGGCGTTAGGCTGTTAACATCCCAAAAGGGGTTTGGTAAATATTTGCAAAGAAGACTTTACCTTCGATTCAAGTCTTAATGGAATACAATTTTAATGTCAAAAAGTTAGTTTTGGATGCTATTAGAAGACTTGAGACTTAATGATATGTATCAATTAAAATTTATTATATATCTCAATCACACCCTAAACCTTAATTGTTGGGCGCATTCACCGGCCAAATAATTAGACTTAGTCAAGCAATATGGCTGGTTAGAAAATTGTCTATAAGGTTGAAGAGTTTAATCAACCTTAATCAAGGTGATGTCATCCTCGCCATTGAAAAAGAAAAAACGGACACTATTATATGAAAGGACGATAGACCAATGTTAAACCTCCTTTATTCACCTTCTGCCAATCAATTGTGTCCACGTATTTATATATTCATATTCATATAGAGTAGTCTTCTTTTTCTTCTTTTTTGAAAAATAAAGATGAAGTTTTGTTTAGCCCATGAAGCCATCGATATAGGTGAGTATTTTCCTATCCAAATAAGAGAGAGGTTAATCCCATTCGTGATGATCCGTATTAAATACGTAAATGACACGTGGGTGAAAGGCTTATGTGTGAGGCTTATCATATAATCATCAATCACATCGTGACAGTATTAGCATTCCTCATTGTAATAAACCCCACCCCCACTTTTCTCTGTCATTGCAATTTGGTGTGGGTGGGGTTTAATTTGAAAGGGACCAAAGAGGAAGGAGGAAAGGGCAGTTGTTGTGAGACCACCAACCCAAGCTAGAACAGGTCACGTCCATTTAAAGTCGTTCCAACCTTGTGATGAGTGAAACTTTATGGCGCAATGTGTGACTAATTGACCACAATTGGCTAGACCACCTACCTTGTGGGGTCTTAATTTGGACCACCACCACCCCAAATGGTCCCTCATGGGGTTCATTGGGGATCTACCCTGTGCTTAGTTGGGGGAAAAGAGAAGGGAAGGAAAGAGGAGGAGGAAAAAAGGGAGGGATAAAGATAGTTGTGTGTGTTTGGTCGAGGGGAATGGGGGAAAGGAGGAAAGGGGGAGGGAGGGGCAAATCTTTCTTTAACTTTTTGAAGTCCTCTCAAAAGTGGGGGGGGAAAAGGGAAGGGAAAAGAGGGAATTATTCTTAAAAGACACATTTACCTTTATATTTATTATAATTTATTATTACTATTACATATTTAAAGGTAAAATAGTAAAATTAGTGTCTATTCATTCCATTTCTTCTTCTATACCAAACACACAGAAAGAAAGAAATTATCTTTTCTTTCATTTTCTATTTATTAAACCAAACACGTAAAAAAGAAAAAAAAATTTCCTCCTATAAATGAAAAGTCCAATCCTTACATCTTTCATTTCTTCCTCCTTTCTATCTTCCCACCAAACACTAAACATAGCATAAAGGTATAAGTCCATGAGCATTTTGACATCAGCAAAGTTTTTTAAGTCGGTGTGCGGTCTTCTGTTCACAAACGATTAGCTGTGTTTTGTTCCTTTATTTGTCTGTTTTGGTTAGGCAGCCAAATGGCCCCATGCACACACCCCGATTTTATTTTATTTTCGTTTGTACGAATTAAGCCCATTACCAATGTACGACTATTATTCTTAGGTGACAATTTATACAGGATTTTGGACCGACAGTGGTGTAATTTATGAAAGCGATGGGCATTTACTCATTTAATTTTGGGAGGTAGTAATGATTGGGTTTTTTTTTTTTTTTTTTTTTTGATGACGGGGGAACCTAACAAGATCGAGTCGTGCAGATCTGACCCTGTCAGGTAAAATTTCAGATGTACAAACTATCCCAACCGACTTGTACACCAGGTGAGAGGCGAGTGCTTTCAGCGAAAATAGAACCCAGGATGCCCGAGTTTACGGTTCGTCCCAAGCTCATCCCAACCAATTGAGCTACCCAGGTTGAGGTTAAGTGTTGGGTATTGGCACTGCCTAAAGAGTCTTTTGTATATTTCTTAATAACGAAAGAGGGAGAGAGTGTAGGGGACCCTTATAGAATTTTATTGTATCATTTTCTTTATTTTATGGGAATTTAGTCAAAAAAATTGGTAAGATTAGCATTGGAAATTATATTTTATCTTTTTTACAGTTATACTTCACTCTCTTCATTTAGTCGGAAACAATTTATTTTATTATTCGATTTTCCTCATTTTCCTTATGTAGGATGGGCTGTACACAGTGTCGGCTGTTGAAAATATAGGGGACAATTTATAACCCGCATATAAAAAACTATAAGGGAGTAAGGTGAAAAATGAGCCAATCTTAAAGGGACTAGTACTTTTACCATCTAAGAAAAAAGGGTACGCCTCCATTCTTATCCTCTGTTTTTTATTCTCTTTTTTACAGTTTTACTGCATGGATGTAAGGAGTGTTAGAGCATATTCTGTACATTATTATAGTTACCCTCTCTTGTATTTGTAGTGTAAATAAGCACTAAAACTTATTACCCTTACTTTCATTTTTCATTTTGGGTAAATTATAGAAAATTCCCTTAAAGTATAAGGGTCAATAGATAACTCTTCCATGTTTTAGTTTTGTCAATATACTTCTAGTTCAATTAGAAAACAAAACTAAACATTGATAATCATCTAATTGATCATTGATTATGACGCTGACAAGAGTTCTAATGATATATGCAATTTATCCTTTGTAAGGTACCCCTCCCTATGCTTTAAGGGGTTATATGCAATTTATCCTCTCATTTTCTCTCTTTTATATATTGTACAGCAAGTGTACATTCATATGGGATCCATGTGCGCCCTTCCCCAAGTACATAGCCTGTGACTCTGTGAGAGAGTGTACCAATGGTACTAGTGCACTACGATCGAGAGATATTTTCTTTGTAAAACAGTCTCTTGGTTTAAGAAAGAAAGCAATAATGGCAGAAGATAACAAAATTTCTTATGATTCATCAATCAACTTAATTTGAGTGCGAAGAATAACGTGGAAATTGGAGAAAATAGATTCATGTCCATGGAGGCAAAAAAATGCTCTTATCTTCTTAATTAGGGATCTACATCTTATAATCAACACTATTTTCTTCTCTATTGTGTGTGAACAAAACTTTTGCCACGTCGTTCTGATTGTCGGTATTGAAGTTTCTAGGTGATCGTACAAGATTTTGGATTGAAGCTGGTCTTCATGACAGGAAACACAATCCCCACCAAAAGAGAAAAAAAGGAGTGGGGGGGGAGGGGGGGAAGGGAATCTTATATTGGCCGGGTTATGGGTAAGATAATTATAGTTAAGTGTTATTTTTTTATTAATTTATTAATTTCTTAATTATTATTTAGTTAACAATGATTACTAAAAGTATTTCCAATGGGAGAGTTATAGTGCGAGCTAAGTTATAAATAACTTTTAGTTCTAAAGAGTTTTCTCCAATGAAAGAGCTAAATGGTGAGCTAAAATAGTTCAGAGTTAAATTGAAAGTCAAATTTAGTTTTCAGTTTAATTCTAAACTATTTGACCACGTGGGAAATAGAAATTGGTAAGAGGAAAACCTAAATGAGTTAAAAAATAACTTTTACTGCATTAGATCAGTTATTTTACAGCAGCAAACTATTTTTATTGTAGAGCGTTATTTTTGCACTTTTTGAACTAAAAATAACTTTTATCTCATCAAAATAACTCTCTTGAATGGGAGATGCTCTAACTATAATTATTTTTCCATAGCATGGGCGGAGCCAAGGGAGACCTTTGGTGGCACGTGCCCCCACTGGCTCAACCAAGAAATTTTTTCTTGGGAGAGATATTTCCATTTGATGACTATTTCTCAACATAATACTAGAAAGAGGAAGATGTTAGTCCTTTTAAAATATATTTACAGTCAATTTGTAATAAGTTGACAACAAAATCTTTTTTCTGGTATTAAATTGAAAAATGATTACTAAAAAGTAATTTTTTTAAAAAAATGCTTTCTAAGGCTTTTAGTTCCCAATTCCCACTTCAGAGAATCATAACATAGTGCCCCATTTGGAGATAAATCCTGACTCCACCCCTGTTCCAGAGCCCGACTAATTTAAAATTTTCCACACCCAAAAAAACCCTCCAAAAGGAAAAAAAAAAAAAAAACAAAAAAAAAAATTCATTTGATTAATTTCAAAAGTACTTATCCAAGGAAACAAAACCCTTTTGAAAACTTCAAGACCATATTTTCTGGTATTTAGAATATTGGGCCATTTTGCCCCTCTCATGAGGACAAGCAAGAAGTAGAAGTAAAGTAAAGAATGGGGTAGCTAGGCTCCCATATTCCTGCCATATTGCTCTGCTCATAAAGGAGAGAGGATTCCCCATTGGTTAATGTGAGGCATGTCAGATGATTTCATATTTTCTACTTTGGAGACCCACACACGAAAGTCATGTGAAGCGTCTTTGGAGGAGTCCACACTCCACTCCTCTCTCTCTTCCTTCTTTCCCTTTTTCATTTTTTTGTTGCTTTTTGTGAAACGCTTGGAGTGCTTTTCGTGCAACTTTGACTGCATGCCTCTTTGTTTTTGTTCGCAGTCGGTCCATGGGGTCTTGATGGCTACTTCAATTCGTACAGCATTGAACCTTCCCTAAAGCAAACCCATATACATACAATTTCACTTTTCCTTTTTTTCCTAAAGTTTGACTTGTTCTAATTTCCAAGAAGCTCACCTCCAAGCACTAAATCATCACTAAATCGTGTTTTATTTTTTTTTATCTTTCTTTATTTTCATACGAGAGATATTATTAGGTAGGGAGTCCTTTATTTTTCAAATACTATTGGAATTCTCGTAATAAATTATTAGAGCACATGCAATATGATATGTATTCTACCGTAGTATGAGAGAGAAACTGCGGTCAAGGACTTAAAATTTAGAAGTCCATATCAAGATAATGTAATAATTTTGTATAAACAGTCGTTATGCATCTAGACGACTAAACCTCTTTATTTTATGATTTCTTATGTTCAATTTGAAAAGAGACATAGATGGATTTCTCTTATGATGATCAAAATCAAATGCAGTACTTACTGAAAAACAATTTATTTATTTTTTTAACCTTTTTATTTTATTATAAGGAAGCCTTTATAGTAAATTGTTATTTTTTGTAAGTGAAAGAAAAAGATGATAGCATACTAAGTTTCTCCTTCCTATAAATAATAGTATCCATACATTTTTCCAAGCATGCATATGCACCATGCATGAGTTCATATAGGCAGCACTCAAGGCTTTCTTTGTGAACTTGTAGGATGAAGCCGGAGGTACAGACTTTTTTGCCTATTAGAACTTGGGCAAATCTTAGCAATACATGATCAAAGGATCAATTTTTAAAATTTTTCTTTTGGGTAGCCAAAAAAATTAAAAAAAAAAAAATACAATCATTTTATAGCTAGTTTATGGTTAGTAGGATGAAAACAGTTGCCCTTTACGGAAATTTGAAACCCCAAATCTGGTATGATACTGAAGGGCTTTATGACCTAAAGTTGGGAAGTATCATCGAATTGTAAGAACACACGATACTTTTTTTTTTTTTTAATATGAATAGATTATATGTGCTTATAATTAGTTTTATTGTATTTGCAATTTTGCATAAAGCGATGTATATCAGTATATGGGGATGGGCTGAGATTCACCCTGGGCTCCGCGTCCATGGACGGGCTTTGAGATGTACATCATCACAAGGGAACGGTTATTGCAACCCCCCATTCTTATAAGCCCACCCCCAATCTTTTAGGTTTTTAAGGTTTTATGCAAAGTATAAAAAGTTTTTATCAAAACCGGCCGTGGTATTCACTAGAAAACATCATTTTGAACAACTTTATAGAAGAAAGTTTTTCCTAAATCTATCGTTTAAATATACTTTTTAGCCATTTATAGCATTTATTTCATTTTTTGCCAAAAAGTCTACCTAAACCATAGATTTTGGAAAAACTTTTTTCTGTAAAGTTGTTCAAAATGATGGTTTCTAGTGGACCAAGTGATTGGTTTTTGTAAAAACCTTTTATATTTTTCATGAAATCTTAAAAACCAAAAGGAAAGGGGTGGGCTTATAAGAATGGGGGGTTGCAATAGCCGTTCCCGGTCTATAAACTGTCAAAGTTCTTTAAGACAGCGGCCTGGACCTGGGCCAAGCCCAATGCATCGCCACACCTTAGGCTTCATTTGGTAAGCAAAGTTCTACTCTACTCTTACGAGTCTACGGTTACAACTGCACCTTGGGGGAATAGCCTATTGTGTTAAGCCACGTCAGAGATAATTGCTTGCTTAAATTAAAGATCTCTTGCAATGTCACAATATCATTGGATTGATTCCTTGCCAGATTCATACTAAATTGAGCAACCTATTCCAATTCATATGATGAGTGGATATAATCTAACCAAGAAAATGCTAAAGAACCCAACTCATTTACCCGGCATGGTAGCTGACGTGACAGCTATGTCTAATTAATTGATTGATGTGGCTATTAAAGTGACCACCATGTGAGCTACGACATCCTTCAGGGTAAGTTGAATTGGGCAAATGAGTCAAAATCTAATGGCACTGCTCAATTTAACATATTTGCATGTCTAAGATCAAAAAACCATATCCACGGTGAATCAATTGCCATATCAACCGGATGAGTTGATTTAGGCAAATGAGTTGGACAATATAACACTACCTAATTTCATATATTTGTATGTCCAAGGCCAAATAGGCATGTCTAGGGTGTGAAGGGAATTAATTTAAGTTTTATATTAAACTCTATTGTGCCTTCCAATTCTACTATGGGCCAATGCTAGCCTAAAGCCCATTACAAACCTACACAGACATCAAAATTAGGGATGGAAATGGGTCACCTTAAACCAGGTCTCCCAGCCTGTCCCTATTTGGACAGGTTTGGGATTGTTTTAAATAGGATAGGGGTAGGATTGGTATTTTATAAATAAAGAAAAATCCCGACTCAGGGTTACTAGGCAGGTTTGGGTTTAAGGTGTGGCATCGCCCCGTCCTGCCTAATTTCATATACACAGTTATCATTTATATATATTGTTTTACCAAAGTGGTCTTTCATCAATTCAAAATTACCAAAAAAAACCATAAGATATTTAGTGAAAAAAGCAAGACATTGGGATGTAAAACATAAAGATACATGGTCACTAGGGGTGCAACTTGGTTCGGGAATTCCGGGGACCGGACCGTTCCGAGCAATTCGGTCCGGGACGGGACGGGACAAACAGTGTCCGGGACGGGACTCGGGACAAATTTTTAAAAACCAAATTTTTTCGGGACGGGACTCGGTTTAGGGGTGTTCAGTACCGTCCCGTACCGAATTCCCGGACCGAGTACCGATTAATTATAATATTATATATATTTTTTTATATATATAATATATAATATATAATTATATATTACTAATATATAATTATATATTACTAATATTTTGGTTTTGAATTATGACTTTCTTGAGTATAAATGTATAATTATGTTTGGTTGTAAAATAATGCTAATGGACAAGTCGACTTATTAGTTTATTGTGCTATCACTAGTTCACTACTATGAATGAATGAATGAATTATAATTAATGATTATGTATTTATGATTTTATGTAGCCTATTTTGTGGAAAAACAAGTATATTTAGCTCATTTTGTGGCTAATCAGGTTGACAATTTTTAATTGGAAGTAGTTATTTTTAATTTTTAATTCAGGGAAAACAAACTAATAAATACCGAGAACCGGACCGTTCCGTCCCGGTATTTTTCAGGACGGGACGGGACGGGACAATAGTAAATTCGGTTCGGTTCCGGTATTGATTTTCAAGTCCCGAATTACTTCGGGACGGGACGGATATACCCCTGTCCCGGACCGTCCCGGACCGAGTTGCACCCCTAATGGTCACATGGGTTATTTGGCATTTTTGGATTATAATATGGGTGCATTGCTAACCTTTTTATTTATTTAATTATTTTACTATTGAGATGAGTGCATTTACTATATGTAATAGGTTGTATTCATTGATTGAATAGGTTATATTGTGGGACACTGGGATGGGGATGGGTTTACATACCTCATTTGTAAACGGGGGTGGGACTTTAACATCTTATCCATGTAAGATATGAGCAAGACACGGGTTCATGATTTTCTTATAAGGTCGGAGTCGAAATAGAAATGTCCCGTCCCATACCCGTCCTATTGCCATCCCTAATCAAAATGCTTTTGGAAAGACAAATGCCATCCAAGAGGAAAAGAGATGGACCAAAATGTGGTGCCAGGGACCAGCATTATGGAATGTAGACATAATTTTGGCTCAAAAATGAGAGATTTTGAACCAAGAACTGTAGACCAATTTTGAGTTGACAGAGACTCAGGATCACCACCAAAATATCACAGATTTCGCTTTAAATGCGAATTTTACCTTGCTTTGAAAGTACACCTTTTGAGGCAAAAAAAAAAAAAGGGTTTAAACACAATATTATCACTATGTGAAGATTCTTTTTGTGGGTACCAATCTTGTACCTTGTTTTAAAAATCGAAACTCAGTCTCCTACAAGCATGAAAAAGAGAAAGAGAAAAGATCACCACAACTACAAGACCCAAGAGCAAAGAAAGTATGAAGTTATTTGCTCTCTTTTTTTTTCCTTCAAAACTAATTTTCAATAACTTGAAATTATTAAAATTTCAGAAAAAAAATAATAATAATAATAGTGGATCATGTGTAAATAATATGGGCATGTGAGTGGTGAGGGGTACGGTGGATATAAACAACTTTGGTAATAATAAATTATAAATAATATGCACACTGGAAAAGATTAAAGAGGCCACACACTAATTTGTTTTTCTCTAAATATTTATACTAAATTAAATTATTAAAATAAATAATGCATGTGTGTTGGTCCTATGTTCATGGATTTATATTAAAAATAAAGTGAAAGTTTGCCGACAGGTTTATCTTCAAAATATAGAGACTGCACAGAGCGTTATGCACCTCCATGTGATATTTTGAAAGAAAAAGATGTATTTCTCTTATGATGATCAAAATCAAATGCAGTACTTACTGAAAAATAATATTTTTTTTTTTGTTTTTTAAACAGTTTTTTGACAAGGAAGCCTTTATAGTAAATCGTTATTTTTTGTAAGTGAAAGAAAAAGATGATAGCATACTAAGTTTCTCCTTCCTATAAATAATAGTATCGATACATTTTTCCAAGCATGAATATGCACCATGCATGAGTTCATATACGTAGCACTTTGGGGCTTTCTTTGTGAACTTGTAGGGTGAAGCCCGAGCCGGAGGTATAGACTTTCTTGCCTATTTGAACTTGGGCAAATCTTAGCAATACATGATCAAAGGATCAAATTTTAAAATTTTTTTTTTGGGTACCCAAAAAAAAAAAAAAAAAAATACAATCATTTTATAGTTTTTATAGTTAATGGTTAGTAGGATGACGACAGTTACCCTTTACGGAAATTTGAAACCCCAAATCTGGTATGACACCGAAGGCCTTTATGACCTAAAGCTCGGAAGTATCATCGAATTTTAAGAACACCCGATACTTTTTTTTTTTTTTTTAATTAATAATATGAATAGATTATAAATACTTATAATTAGTTTTATTGTATTTGCAATTTTGCAAAAAGCGATGTATATCAGTATATGGGGATGGGCTGAGGTTCACCCTGGGCTCTGCGTCTACAGACATGCTTCGAGGTGTACATCATCAACTGTCAAAGGGGAACGGCTATTGCAACCCCCCAAACCTATAAGTTGCCCCCCCCCCCATATTTTTTAATTAAAAAAATTATTATATAAAATTACCAAAAAGGGCTTATCCCTGCTTACCTCTCTCCGGCACCCCATCCCATCGGCGATGGCGAGGCAAACGCACCCCTCTTCTTCCTTCCTCCTATTCCCTCTTCTTCTCTACTTCTTTCTTTCTTTCTTTCTTTTTTTTTTTTCCTTTTTTTTTTTTTTCCTTTTTTTTTTTTTTTTTTTTTTTTTTTCGTAACCCCTCTCCCGCACCCCTCTCTTGTCGGTAGCCCTCCCTCCCATCGGTAGTCCTCAACTCTCTTCGGCACCCCACCCCACCGGCGATGGCGAGGCAAACGCACCCCTCTTCTTTCTTCCTCCTCTTCCTTCTTCTTCTCTTCTTCTTCTTCTTCTTCTCTTCTTCCTTCCTTTTTATTTTTTTATTTTTTTATTTTTTTTCCTTCCCAGAACCCCTCTCCCGCACCCCTCTCTCATTGGCAGAAAAAATGGTGGTTTTGAAAAAAAAAAAAACCTCCCTTGCCGAAAAACATGCAGATCTGACTAGCAGAGGAAAATTTTTTATTAAAAAACAAAAAAAAAAAAAAAAAGGAAAGAAAGAAAAAAAGAAGAGAAGAAGAAGAGAGAAGAGGAAGAAGGACAAAGAGAACAAGAAGAGAAGGCAAGCCGACGCCATCGCTGTTGCTGTCTCTTCTTCTTCTTCTCGCCGATCATCATTGCTATGAGGGTGTGGGGTGGGTGAGAGTGAAGGGTATTTTAGTCATTGAGAGGGGTGAGTATGTAAATTTGGGGGGTGGGGATATCAAGGGGGCGACTTATATGCTTGGGGGTTGCAATAGCCGCTCCCCTGTCAAAGTTCTTTAAGACAGCGGCCTGGACCTGGCCCAAGCCCAATGCAGTCGCCACAGCCTTAGGCTTCATTTGGTAAGCAAAGTTCTACTCTACTCTACTCAAATCTACGAGTCTACGGTTACAACTGCACCTTGGGGGAATAGCTTATTGTACTGAGCCACGTCAGAGGTAATTGCTTGCTTAAATTGAACATCTTGCGAAGTCACAATATCGTCAGATTGATTCTTTGCCAGATTCATACTCAATTGGGCAATCTATTTCAATTCATATGTTGAGTGGATATAATCTAATAGGAAAATGCTAAAGCGCCCAACTCATTTACCTGGCATGGTAGTTGATGTGACAACTATGTCTAATTAATTGATTGATGTGGCTATTAAAGTGATCACCATGTGAGCTACCACATCCTTGTGGTGGGTAAGTTGGAATGGGCAAATGAGTCAAAATCTAATAGCACTGCTCAATTTAACATATTTGTATATTGAAGATCAGAAAACCATATCCACGGTGAATCAACTGCCATATCAATTGGATCAGTTGATTTAAGCAAATGAGTTGGACAATATAACACTGCCTAATTTCATATATTTGCATGTCCAAGGCCAAATAGGCATGTCCAGGGTGGGAAGGGAACTAATTTAAGTTTTATAATAAACTCCATTGTGCCTTCCAAATCTACTATGGGCCAATGCTAGCCTAAAGCCCATTACAAAACTACACAGCCATCAAAACGCTTTTGGAGAGACAAATGCCATCCAAGAGGAAAAGAGATGGACCAAAATGTGGTGCCAGGGACCAGCATTATGGAATGTAGAAATCATTTTGGCTCAAAAATGAGAGATTTTGAACCAAGAACTGTGGACCAATTTTGAGTTGACAGAGACTCATTCTGAGCGTTTGGATCACCACCAAAATATCACAGATTTCCCTTCAATTGTGAATTTTACCTTGCTTTAAAAGAACACCTTTTGAGGCAAAAAAACAAAAAGCAAAACAAAAGAGCTTAAACACAATATTGTCACTATGTGAAAATTCTTTTTGTGGGGTACCGATCCTGTACGGTTGTACCCTATTTAAAAATCGAAACTCAGTCTCCCACAAACGAGAAAAAGAGAAAGACTACCACAACTACAAGACCCAAGAACAGAGAGAGAATGAAATAATTTGCTCTGTTTTATTTTTTCTTTCGTCAAAACTAATTTTCAATAACTTGAAATTATTAAAATTTCAGAAAAAAGATTAATAGTGGATCATGTGTGACAGAAACTCACTCAGGATCACCACCAAAATATCACAGATTTCGCTTTAAATGCGAATTTTACCTTGCTTTGAAAGAACACCTTTTGAGGCAAAGCCTAAAAAAAAAATAAAAAAAAAAAAAAAAAAAAAAAGGTTTAAACACAATATTATCACTATGTAAGATTCTTTTGTGGTACCAATCTTGACCCCTATTTTAAAAATCGAAACTCAATCTCCTACAAGCAGGAAAAAGAGAAAGATCATCACAACTACAAGACCCAAGAGCAAAGAAAGTATGAAGTAATTTGCTCCGTTTTGTTTTTTTGTTTTCTTTCGTCAAAACTAATTTTCAATAACTTGAAATTATTAAAATTTCAAAAAAAAAAAAAAAATTAAATAATAGTGCATCATGTGTCAATAATATGGGCATATGAGTGGTGAGGGGTACGGCGGATATAAACAACTTTAGTAATAATAACTAATATGCACACTGGAAAAGATTAAAGAGGCCACACACTAATTTTTTTTCCTTTCAATATTTATACTAAAATAAATTATTAAAATAAATAATGCATGTGTGTTGGTCCTATGTTCATGGATTTATATTAAAAATAAAGTGAAAGTTTGCCGACAAGTTTATCTTGAAAATATAGAGACTGCAGAGAGCGTCATGCACCTCCATGTGGCTTCATTAATTCATTAATATTCTTAAATTGTTAGAGAGAAAATTGTTAGAGAGACGTTGAATTCAAAAGAAGACACAATAAAGGTTGAACCAAAAAAACAAAAAAAGAAAAGAAAAGAAAAAGGAAGAAGACAAGAAAGGACTTGTGTGGGCATTGGACGGTTGGACTGGAAGCATGGGTGGTTTTGGTAAATTACCAAGAAGACAGGTATTTTGTTCGATGCCAATAGGACCCACCACAAGATTTGTGGCATTTTTTATTAGATAAATTACATTAAGAGATCCTACAGAATCTGGTAAATACTGATACATTCTTTCACGTTTATGAAATTATATTAACACTTCTTATTTTACAAAATAAACTATAGAGAAACCTCTCCTTCTAACCTTAGTTTATTAATCCATTAAATTATGTTAAATTTTTTTCTAAATACCTTAACTACCCTTATTGGATGATAACTTTCATGTTAAATGTATATAACTTATCACTCCAACTCATTCATCTATCATATTCAATTTTTTTTTAATTGATAAATGATTAAAAGATAATATATATGCAAAATAATAAAAATTAAAAATTTTTATCCAACTAATGTGATAACCATCAAATTTAATAATTAAAAACAATTATTTATTTAATTAAATTTCTAATTGATGTGCTCATTACAACCCTTAGGAGTCCCCATAGATATGTATATATTTCCATGAATACCCTTATATACGTCGGCTGCACTTCCAAGAAAGAGGAACTAGATCTTGAATCAATGGGATTCAAAGGATGGCACGATTGTCTCTGCTTTTGTTCCAACACGACTCTAGGTCACTTACTCCACACGTAATTGATTGGAGATGACCAGTATTTTCCCAAAGTGAGTTTTGAGCGCGCTGGACAACAGCTATCTTTTTTTTCTATTGTATTCTAAAAATAATATATGTAAGTCGGCGTGGGTAGTAGACTAGTAAACATTTCTCCTCCCTTTGTGGGGGTAGGGTTTTTAAGAATATCATGCTCGCTTGCTAGCCTTCAGGCGTGCATGCATGTGCAGAGGTGCTAGGGGAAGAATCAATGAAAAAAAGAACGGACAACCTTTATTACGTACCCAAAAATCATAGGACTCTCCTTAATAAAAAAAAAAAAAAAAAAAAAACGCCCCTTTGAACTACTATATTTATACTAATTATATTTTCATCAGCACATGTTGAAAAAAAAAAAAAAAAGGGCCCTTTGAACTATTATATTTACACTGATTATATTTTCATCAGCACGTGTTGATATAAGTTATATTAATACTATGCATTAGAAGTTGTATTTTTTATATTTATCTAATATATCTCATATTCCATTAATACACAAAATATAATTTCTAATACAGATATTGATATAAATTATATAAATACATCCTTACCCGCTCTATCATCCATATTTACACAGCATTACAAAATCTATGGACAGTACAAGCACTGCTGTCTTATTTTATGATACAAGGGTGGCCAAATGGCCCCCACTGTGACAAAGTCAGAAAATAAAATGGGCCCTTGCTCAGGTAGAGGAAGGCTTCTACTTGTTTTTGATACATTATGAGGGACACGTGGCGAGTCTGTGAACCAGGCAAAGATATGCCCCCTGAGACATATAAATAGTCATCACGTGCTAGGTTGTTTGCTTGAGAGGGGGCATATGCCCTTGGCACATGAAATAATTAAATAAATAGTATATATATAGAGATGCAAATTCATATTAAAAAAAAAAAAAAAAAAAAAAAAACCAGAAGATTGGAACAGAGGATGCGATGACAAGAAGTCAGTCAACATCTCCCTCTTAGATTAAGCAAATTATATGTGTGTTTTGTTGGTGGTGGTCTTTCTTAACGATAGATTTGGCCTTTTAACTGAATTTTAATATTTTGAAGCTTAGAAACAAAGGCATCGGCATCCCAAACTAGCCGTTAAGGGAAACATTAGACCTCCATATATTTAAAATAATAATAATAATATTGCCCATGTTAGGGTCGTATTTAATTAATTAAACCTTCCTAGCAAAAACCTGAACTTGCCAAACGTCAAAAATTGATTAAAATATTTGACGAATCCAAGAGGGACACCATCGTCACTAGTAATGAAATTACTATTTTTTTTCTTAAAAATTGAAAATTCTTTTGTTGGCAGGTATTAGGTAGATTTAGAGTGACGCACTAGTCATAAGAATATAACAATAATATTTAAAAATTAAAATTAAATGAAAGTTATTGAGGTTAGATACGGTGAGCTTATTAGTTAATTTATTGATTTTGTGTTATATGTCATCTTTCTCACCAATGGCTTTGCAATCTGATAGCAAATTTACTTTTCTTGTGAGGGAAGAGGTTTCAAGTTTGAGTCTCTCATCGGGATAAAAAAAAAAAAAAAAAAAAAAAAGGAGTGGAAGCGCCTAAGTGCAGGGTGGGTTAACAAAAAGATAGAAAACCTCCTTCTCCACACACCAACCACTACCAACCCAAAAAATGAGGAAAAAAAAAAAACAAAACAAAAAAAAAAAAAAAAAAAAAAAAAAAAAAAAAAAAAGGAAGAAAGAAAGAAAGAAAGAAAGAAAGAAAAACCCAAGATTAGGTTCTAATAGGTATTTCCATCGGGCTATAGCCAAGAGGTCAACCCAAGCCCCCAATATATGGTATGGGTTAAAGGCCACAGGCAGATTCAGATTTGGGGCAATCTCTAGATTCTTTTTTGGGGCTGGTCTGGGTTTTACTTGGACTCCTGACTTGCAGCCTCTATGATGGGGGATTTTGGCAATTTAATTCATTTCTTTTAATTATGCTGAGCTTAATTTCCTTGTAGTTGTGTCAAGAATTCAGATTAAACCTACATTATAAGGATCATTTTTTTCCATCATGCCATTGATTAAACACGTCTTTTTCACATGCGTAAGAAGAATACTAGTGTCCGTCGCTAATTATAATTAAACGTGCCATTCTTGTGTAGATATGATGCATCTTCAATTTTAGAATTCATGTCAATTTTCAAATCTAGACTCAAATAATGATGTCTTCTGAAATGTACGTGTGTCTACAAATCAAACACGTGCATGTTATGTCCGCAAAGACAGTGACACAATTTATAGGAGCCAATGACTTGTGGTTACATCCCATCCGAATTTAATGTTCTTTAATCTCCGTTTCTTAGTATTTATTGCTAGCTACTTTGGGAGTACTATATCATAAACCTAAAAATATGAATTATCCTTCCATTATTGAACCCCATACAACTATACCTACCAAATTCACAAATGGTTAGTCCCCACCCCACCTCCCCACAACAACCCAAGCTTTGGACGACATGTAAGTGTTCAAATTAAAATCAAACATACATTGACCCACAAGAAGTGTGATGCAATCGATTAGAGCTAACAACTGATATTGTCATCCCTCCAAATTTAATGCTTTTAACCTCGATTTCTTAGTATTTATTGCTAGCAACAGGGAGTCCTATATCATTAACCTAAAAGGATAGGTCATCCTTCCATAATTCAACCTGGCCTGCACCTTTATTGTAACCCACCAAATCACATGGTTTTTAGGGATAGGTCGTCCTTCCATAATTCAACCTGGCCTGCACCTTTATAGTAACCCACCAAATTATATGGTTAATTCCCCCCCCCCCCCCCCTTTTCCCTCTCTTCCATAATTCAACCTGGCCTGCACCTTTATAGTAACCCACCAGATTACATGGCTAATCCCCCCTTCCCCTTCCCCCTCCTTTTCTTTTCTCCCCATTCTCCCAACCACCCCACCCTAAACCAACTTAATTAATTTTTGGAAAAAATTAAACTGATATCTCTTGAGATTTGACAAAATGAGACTTATCTTCCACCCTAACGTTTTAGAAATGACATTGATTATATAAACCTTCCTTTATTTAGTTGACCATTAAAAGTAGATGATGTCATGCAAAAAGAAAATGGGCTATGCTATTTCCCTCACATTCTTCTTTCCATCCCTGTGTGATAGCTTCTTTTTATTCCATATTGAGCTTCACATGTTTGCTTTTATCTTTACACTTTTGACATATAAGGTGAGTAAATGAGTAATAACCATGGGTGATTAAAGTTACTAATGCATTAAAAAACTAAAATAACCCTAAATTGTCCATGTAAAGATAAAAATACCGCTATTTATCCACCAATGAATTGGTTAAGGAAACCCATGATTCAACCTCATAGGTCTATATCATAAACCTTAGGATGGATGAGTCATCCTTCCACGATTAACCCCATGCGTTAATAGCACCCCACCAAAATCACACATGGTTTATCGCCCCACTACCTCCACCCCAAATCTACCTTATTAATTTCCCTTTTTTCATTTTTTCCCCTCTAGAGGTCGTAGGTTGTTAAAGGCTATACACACTACATTAAGATGCAACCAAATACCATGCATGTGTTACCTAAAATGTGATTCCCACAACATGAAGTTTAATAATTAAAGGTGGACCAATGATTATTAGGAAAGCAAAAGATTTGAGTTTTACTTTATTTTATTTTTTTAAATTAAGTCACCAACAAAGTTTATTTTGAACTTTAATTGATGTAGATAAGTAAAGTTGAATGTGCAATGACCACACCCATATTCAAAAAATTAAGGGTAAATTGCGGATGATCACTAAAATATGGGGATGAGTAAAAAACCTCCATAATGTTCAAAATCAAGCAATGTCTATTCAAAATGTTCAAAATGAAGCAATGGTCAGGATGATTTTGGAGGATGGGGAATATTGCCTGATTTTGAACATCCCTCCCGCCCCCTCCCCCCAAAAAAAATGTCAAGAAGGTTATTTACAATTTACCCAAAATTAATTAGATTGAAGATTTGAATACCTTTTTGGTGAGAAAGAGAGAAAAGGAATTAGTAAGAAGTCTAATTGATTTTGATTTTATGACTATTTAATAATTTTTAAAAAACTAGTAATCCTTATGGAAAATAATTTATAAATGCAGTATTTTCTCTTCATTATTTATTTTTGGTATAAAAAAAGAGTATGCAAATAGATGACTCCACATACCTAATCTGTAGGAAACCTCACTGCACCTATATTGGAGTCAAACTTTAAATTTTACCTCGAGATCTGGAGGTTTAAGAGTATATTTAACTTCACCAAGCAACCGTGGAGACTCAAACCCAAGCATTGGGGAGAGAAAATCCAAACACTAGTCATCTTAACTAATTACTTCGACGGTAATGCAGTTTTTTCAAATCAATTATTAATCTCTTCTAAATACCAATAATAATGGTAATGCCAATAGCTTTAATTAAAAAGATTTCAATTTTCCTTGGGAAATATTTGCCAAAAAAAATGAATGGGAAAATTTCATTTTCATCACTATGCTTCCTAGAAAGAATTCATGTGATCTTTTTTTTTTTTTTTTGATAAGCAAGAACCCATGTGATCACATGGTCCAAAAATATAGATTTATGGCAGTCACTGACTCACTGTAACACACTGCATTCAAGTAAATACTTTTTGGACACGAAGATGGGGTCCCCCTAATTCTATCCTCGACTTCGGAAAGGAATCCAGCTGATACACAATAGACATTACGTATACAATACTACTATCGAAATAGATATTCTCGTATATGTGAGACCAATTAAGGATGAGGCTACACTCCTAGGAATAATCACGCGCTTTCCTTATACCAAAGGTCCCGTTCACAGAATCCACGGCGTGAGAAGGATCCACCAGGGCCGCCGCCAGCCACCATCACCTCTCAGCTAACTCATCACGGCGCCACCCTTCGAGTAGGACCCACTTCACAAGGCCCCTGGGTCCCACCGGCCACCACCCCTCTATCTCTCTCTCGCCAATCCATGAGGGGACCCTTGGGTCGGTGCAGTGGGCAGAGAGTCAAGGCGCCAAGACAGAGAGGCCACGCCTCTTCCCTTTGTAAATATCGATTCTCTTTAAATATCAAGCCTACCTAGACACGTGGCTCAAGATCACCCCGCAAGAAATATCCGACGGTCCAGATTGGAAGAAGGCCTAGACAGCTGCCTATATATAATAGGACTACCCATCTTCTCTGTGTTCATCACCATATCGTTTTCACTCTTCTCTACAAAGCTTCTGGGATCTGATCTTCTACTCCATACATAACCCACTTGTAATATCATCGTTGGTTCGAAAAACTGTGAGAAATGGGTGCTTTTGATCATATCTCCGACCTCTTTGATTGCTCTAGTAGCGGTTCCAGGTTCAAGAAACGCAAGCAATTGCAGGTAAATTCTTCTTCTCTCTGTCTATATGTAGAACCCCTTTTACGCCTCAGTGTTTTTTTTTTATTTTTATATTTTTAAATTCTTTGATCTGTAGTCTCTAGTGGGTTACAGAGTTCGTAAAGGTCGAATCTTTGTTGATGATTCCATGGTTTTGATGCGGAAACTTGCTCTGCGTATTTTGTTTAATTAATACTAAGATCTAGCTCTGAGAATGTCTGAAACTACTTCTTCCAAGGTAGATCCTTGGAGGTATCGAGTTCGGGTCTCCATTCTTTCACTCTGGAATGTATGGATTTGCACGTGGTTGCATCATGAGTTGATTAGTCTGTACTAATCACATAGGATACCATTTTTTGAAAAAAAAAAAAAAAAAAAATTTTTTTTTTTTTCCACTTGGAGGGTGATACAACATTCGTCTCTTTTTTTAACTGCGTGGGATCATGTGAGTTTCACGTGTAGCAGTCGAGATGGGCAGTAAGAGTAGCAATTCACATTTTTCCTGTAGTCCTCGGTTGGACTTCACTCCTTTCTAGGTTCAGACATCAATTAGCTTTATCGGTAGGGTATTGGGCAATAACCTGACTTTGTTATAGGGTTTAATCTGGCCAAAGATTTAGATACTACACCCCTCCAAAAAAAACAAAAAAATGTAAATTACAGGCAATATGTCATTTATTTATAGCGTAGTGGCAATCTTCTCTTGTTATTGGTAGTGATTGATGTTGGTTTCAAAGTCATATTATATTAGGAATGTTAGGGTTAGGGGCAAAGGTAGGAGTAAATTGGGAAGTGTATTTGGTACATTTAGTCCGTTTAAATGCACCGGATTAACTACACGTAGAGAGAGTTGAGATTGCAGAGTTGAAATTGGTTCTGCAATTTCAATTTTCTTTACGTGTCTCTCGTTGCAAGATAACTTTACGGTGCATCTAAAATGAATGATTAAATACACCAAATCCAAATCCAGTAAATTGTATCAACCTAATTGCCAACGAAGTTTATTGTTGGATTTAAATAAAAAAAACTACAAAGGAAAAAAATGTTGAAATCTAATATATGAATGGTGGGTTTAATTTAATTGGTCATGATTTTGCGTAAAAAAAAAACAATTTGTGAAAAACACACTTAGAAGAAAAATTTTCATATTGCTTTATGTTATATGCTACTCTTAGGATAAAAATTACTTTTACGAAAACATAGCCAAACCAACCGAAAATCTTTGAGTTTACATTTTTAATTGCCTTAATAATTATTTCCAAAAAAAAAAAAAATTGTTTTGATTATTACTTCTTGAATTATTTTGTTAATAAGTAGGCACTTTATACTGTGCCACCCTCATTGTATTGGAGTAAGTCTTGCTTCAAATTATGTGAGGGTTGCTGTTTGAGGATGATCAATCAACCTCCATATCCCCAATGTGGCGTTTTTTGATAGGATGTGATAAAGTGAAGGATTCCCTTCATCTCCAGATATTTTAGGCAAATGCCCTTTATTGTCCAATAATTGAATCTCGCGGGCAGCGTCCTCTGGCGACCATTCAAATCATATGATGCAGGATCATGTCATGCCCCATCTCTGTGCGAGATGTGCCTGTAGTCACTTTTGTCTGCAAAGGGTGAAAAGACATAGTAAACCTACTGTCATCCTGTCAGGACCTTCCAGAATAGACCAATATCAGTGGAATTATGACTCTGTTGGGTGGGCTTCCTGTGTCTATTTTGCTAGTGGGAATTACAGATAGGTCCTTCTACGAGGCAAACAATTACTGTTTTTTAATTACAGGATGTTTGGCAAATCTGAAAACTTGTTAGTTAGGGCTAAGCTTTTGTCCATTTTTAATTTTATATTATTTGATAAATCTCTTTTTTCTATTAATCATTTCAGTTTTGTTTTGAAAATAAGGTATAAATATAGTTTTTTTAAATCAATTATGATTTGGTTTATTTAAAAATCAAATAACAGTTATGAATCAGATATAGATCCAATTTTTGAAATTCTCAAATTGGATGAGACTAGGTTTAATTTATAACTATTATTTGGTTTTTAAATAAACAAACTCACGGTTCATTTAAAAAAAACTGTGTTAAACAAAACTGAATTGATTAGTAGGAAAAAGATTTATCAAATAGTGTGATATCAAAAACTGACTAAAGTTATCCTGTTTGTAGAGTTTGCAAAACAGTCCTGGATAGGAGTAGTCATTCTTAATTAGTTAAGTTAGTAGTCATTTATTAGTAAGTTAATAAGTTAATAATAATTTATATTGAACTATAATTGCTTTCCCGTAATATGTAATTCCCCCAAAATTTTTTTTTTCTAAGCCATAGAGCATGTTCTCCCCATAAACCCCAAAATAAAAAAAAAATAAAAAACGTATTGCATGAAAATTGGTGTATGTGGAAAAGTTGAATTTAAAAACCGTTACGATTGTGACTAATGGTGTGTTTTTGGATGATCAGACGGTGGAGATAAAGGTGAGAATAGACTGTGAAGGGTGCGAGAGGAAAGTGAGGAGGGCAGTGGAGGGCATGAGAGGGGTGCAACAAGTGGATATAGAGCCGAAGCAGAACAAGCTGACAGTGGTGGGATACGTGGAGCCAGCGAAGGTGGTGGCGCGTGTCTCACACCGGACGGGCAAGAGAGCTGAGCTGTGGCCCTACGTTCCGTATGATGTGGTTGCTCACCCCTATGCCCCTGGTGTTTATGACAGGAAGGCCCCGGCTGGGTACGTGCGATATTCCGAAGATGCACAAATTTCGCACCTCGCACGTGCTAGCTCCACTGAAGTGCGCTACACCACCGCCTTCAGTGATGAAAACACCGCTGCTTGTGCCATCATGTGATCCATATATGCACATATCTATATCATCATCTAGTGGATTTTGCTTATCCAAAAAAAAAAAAAAAAAAAAAAAGAGAATCGTAGGGGATTTCCCTTGTAGATTGTGTGGTGCATTTTTGTTTTTTTGGGTTCATTTGGTCTTATTAGGGCAAAATCGTCAAACTGTTCATGCTTTGTGTTGAATCTTAAATGTATAGTTTGAATGGTTGTCAAACTCTCTTCAATTGTATGGGTTGAAGTTGAAAATTATTTTATGCAATAGGTGTATTCCATCTTTTTTTTTTCTTTGAATTCATGATGTATCATGATTTCTTTGCGCACCTCTCGTTTCTTTAAGCACTTGATTAACAAAACCCGGATCCTAAGAAAGCGCATGATTAATTCTTGTGTGCACGTGTAGTCTTTCCATCTCATACAGATTATTATCAAGATATATCTTTTGAAGGTAGTCATAAATTTTTTGAGGGAATTAATTCTTATGTGCACCTGTAGTCTTTCCATCTCAAACATACGGATTATTGTCAAGATAAATCCTTTTGGGGTGGTCATAAATTTTTTTGGGGGTGATTCTAAGAGGAACTTTTGCATCCTGAGACATGATCTTGGTTACCTCACCCTTACCCTTTGGGGGTTGGGGGTTGGGGGTTGGGGGTCATTCGCTATGCTGGTTTGACAGGAAATGGGATCATGAGAGGGATTATTTTGTGTGATGGGCATATGTGTCTTTAACACACAAATCATTCGTCACTATGTGATTGACACAAGATCAATTTGGTTTGTGTCATATTCGGCCTTCATACCAAATAATTTTTGGAATCATGCAGACGCCCTAAATGTATGTAAACCAAATCTTGGAATTATGCATACCAGCCTATATGTGTATCCAAACGGATTTGATTTCTGCACGTCACTGGTGAACTAAAGGAATATGGTTGCTTTAAAAAAGGGCCAAGACTTTAGTGCTTTGTGTGAAAAGGGAAACAAATAATTACGACTCTATTTGGATGTATTGAAAACTAGAAATGATGGCGGATAACATGGTGCTCAAATTGGTCCACAACTTTATGAGCACATTGAGGATTGCTGGTTGCTGCCTTGTCATGTCACTAAATATTGCATCAAACTCAGAATAAGATTTGCCCATTTCTCCCTTTCCCTTTCCTTTCTCACCTTTTTGTTTTTTTAACCTCTTAAATTCTTTAAGATAATCCTCTTCTTTTTTTCCTTCTTTTTTTTTTTTTTTTTTTTTTTTTTTTGGGATAAGCTTCTTAGGATAATACTTAGCTATTTACAATTAAAGGAGAGTTCCCTCGTTTTTCTCTGCTCAATTTTCTTCACAAGTCTTTAATGAGAATTGATTGTAAACATGTATCTCGATTTTTATATGATTATGGACATGTATCCATATATCTTTATCTATGAAGCTATGTGGATATCAATGCATGTATATATGTTGTCGTGTGTTTGTATTAATATGTCTATATTTTTTATTTTATATGTGGCAAAATATGAGTATGGGCAAAGAAGAGTTCCTCCTTCATTATAAGGAGCCAAGTATTTTTCAGAGGGAGGGGTTATTTCCACACACCTTTTGATTACACCCCTACCCCTCCAAAGGTAAATAGAGGTGTAAAAGATAGGCATGGAAGGGTTTGGGTGTAACCAAAAGGAGTGGAAATAGGCTCTCCCTTTTTTAATTTTTATAAGTTAGATGAACACTGAATGTTCCTATAGAATTTGAAGACTGGACATGAAAAACAACACATCAAAACTATCTTATTAACCAACAATTAAAAGAGTGTCACAAGTGCAGTGGTGAATATTTAGGACCCATTGAAGCGTACAAATGGAAATTAATTAGTAATACTATATTTTATATAGTATTAAAGGCACAAATTTATCATATCGAATGAAAAAAGTCAAAAGAATGATAGCCTGTCATCACAAATGAGACTAAAAATTTAAAATAATATAATTTCAAGAGTTTTAAAAAAATGATGCTATTACATCACTACATAGACTATATAGAGATGTATTCTAGTCTTCACAAATATTTATTTCGTGGAAAATACTTTGGACAATTCTACTTGAACTCCCATAGCTTAGCTCGAAGTCCTTATTGTTGCGCATGCACAAATTGGCTTTCAAGTCCTAGCACTCGTCCTTGACTATCATTTTTTTAATAAAAAAAATAAAAAAGCAACAATTAGATTTATCTTGAACATTAATTGATGAAAAATAAATATAGCTTTACTTGTGTTCACGGGACTTAATCGGGCCAAAGTTTGAATAATATTTTTGTTTTATTGGAAAAGAAAAAGGAAAAAGGAGAAAATGGTTAAGACTTAAGAGGGGTGTTGGCAACCTTAAACCTAGTTTAACAAAAAAAAAAGGCAGCCTTTAACCCATCTGGCAACCCATTTTCAAAGAATGATATCACCGCATATATATATATATATATATATATATATTTTCTTGAATATGAAGATAAATCTCTTTAACCTGTTGTTCTCGACTTCGGCATATATATATATATATATATATATATATATATATATATATGAGTAGTGATAGGTGATATACCCATCTAGCATATTATATATATATATATATATATATATATATTCTTGAATACGAAGATAAATCCCTTTAACTTGTCGTCCTCGACTTCGAAATATCGCCGCATTCATGAGGAGAAAGTTGAGACTCAAATCTATAGGTAAAGTGCATGTTGACCAAAGCCCCAGGCCACAGGCCACAGCCACTAGACCACCTATTGGGTGGCGGATGAGGGTCTATTACAATTGGGCTTTCCTTCTCCTAAATAAGTACTCGGTAGAATTGTGAGCCCATTACCATTTATATACGTCTTGTGATTCCGTGTATACTCTTTATCACATACTTCCCTGCTTCAGGCACATTTTTGGCGGGAAAACGGAAACTCTGAGAGAGAGAGAGAGAGAGAGAGAGAGATGGGAGAGCAGGAAGAGGCGGGCGTTGATCAGGTGGAGGAGGAGTTCACAGTATGGAAGAAGAACACCCCTTTCTTATACGACCTCATCGTCTCTCACCCTCTCGAATGGCCATCTCTCACTGTCCAATGGCTCCCATCTCTTCCTTCACATCCCCCCTCCGTCGGATCTTTCGCCGTTCACAAGCTCATCCTCGGGACCCACACGTCCGACGACGTCCCCAACTTCCTCATGATCGCCGATGCACTCCTCCCCGACAGTTCCACCACTTCACCGGAAACCCACATCGCCGGCGACAACCCCACCATTCCCAAGGTCCATAACTGATACATTTGTATATATGTATATGCTCCTGTGTTTTCAAATATTATTATTTGCACACTAATTGTTCGATGAAATTTCGCTGTGAAATAGTTCTGTACACATATATACCCATTTATTTTCAACTGTTATTATATGCACACCAAGTTTTTGGAGAAATTACGAAGTGAAATACCTTCTACATTTTTATAGGTGGAGATAACACAAAAGATACATGTTGATGGAGAGGTCAATCGAGCTCGGTGTATGCCTCAAAACCCGTCGCTTGTGGCTGCTAAGACAAGTGGGACTGAAGGTGTATGTGTTTGATTGCACAAAACACCCGGCGAAGCACCAAGGGGGTACTTGTGATCCTGATTTGAGATTGAGGGGTCATGAAAAAGAAGGGTATGGGTTGTCTTGGAGTACCTTTAGGGAGGGTTACCTTTTGAGTGGTTCGAATGATAACAAGATATGTTTGTGGGATGTGTCTGCTATGCCTCGAGATAAATTGCTTGTGGCAATGCATGTTTATGAGGTAATTGGGTTATTTTCCCTTTTTATTTTTGATACAGAATGCTACTGTTTTGACCATTGTGTGTTTGATACTAAATCATGGAACTTATGGATGTGATTTTAGGCTCATGAGAATGTGGTTGAAGATGTATCATGGCATTCGAAGAATGAAAATTTATTTGGGTCAGTGGGGGATGATAATCGATTAGTGATTTGGGACTTGCGCTCAGAAAAACCTCAACATTCAGTCATAGTTCACGAGAGAGAGGTGAATCATCAAACTTCGAATTTTTTCATGTTTATGTTCGCATCAATCTGCTATGTCCATTTTGTAGATGATTTTTCCTACTATGCTTATTCTAAATGTGCTCTAGTTGTTTGCAGTATAATCTTTGTGCATTTGGCCTGATGGGTAACCTAATTAAGTTTAATAGATCTAATTTTCGTCCACAACTTTTAATTTTAAAACCTAGAGAAAAGTAGTTCAAAGCTGTATGTTGTAGGGCAATCTAAATGCTCACTTGCAATGTGACAACATCTGCTACTACTTCGATAAAAGGCTATATAATGGTGTTACTTCTATGATCATACATGTTGCATGATGGAAATTCTGAGTAACTAGAAACTGGAAAGTGATGGATTATAAGCATCATATTTGCAATAGCATGAAAAACATTGTGGTGCAGTCCGTTGGGGAAAACAGTGTGGTGCAGTCCACTGGGGAACTTGCCAATTAGTTTAGTTGAGCTGTCAATTGTAATCTTCTGAAAGAAGAAAAGTGGGAATTTGTTTTTTCTACTGAGAAGACCTGCTCCTTTATATACGTACTAGAGAGGTGGCATGTGCTATCACCTTCCCTCATTGTATTTTTTTATTATTATTTTTTTTTTAAAATTCTCTGTTCAGTTATTTATTGGATGATTTAAGTCGTTATTGCAGGTAATTTTATGGATAGTCGTGTTCATGCAACAAGTGGTGGACGAGTTTGATTTAATATGTTGTCCCTTGTATTTTTGTGTTTATTAAAAAAATTAGAAGGCATGATAGGGACATTTTTGGAATAGAATTGTGATCATCCCGAGGGAGTGCTTCGTTTATAATAGATATATAATTCTGTGCTAGCAACCTCTGTTTTCTTGCTTCACTTTTGGTGTTATCTTTGTAATCTTCTAATGAAGACTTTATCCTTTTCTTAACGTCTCTGTGCTCATCTTCAGTAACTGTACAAACAATTTTGTTATTTCTTACTCAAAACATTTATTTTTTGTGGTCCCAGGTGAACTATCTATCTTTCAATCCGTATAATGAGTGGGTTCTGGCTACAGCATCTTCAGACACTACTATTGGTCTGTTTGATATAAGGAAGCTGACAGTGCCCTTGCATGTTTTAAGTAGTCATACGTATGCCCTTTGCCTAACAGATGTTGTAGAATTCAGTATCATGAAGAATTTATGCTTTTGATTATTTATCCTTGAGAATTTATAGCACTCCCATGCCCTTACCCCATGCACATCAGTCTACATTTTCACAATATCCCTGGGCAGGACTATCACAGGCATGATGAGTTTACAGAATTGGGGTACTTGGTTAACTACCGAACTTTTCAGGCAAAAGATTTAAAGCTGATATATGGGTTTGGAAAATGAATTTTTAATCAAAAAATAAAAAAATAAAAAAATGAATTGGCCTCTTCGTCTTGCTGCACCTTAAGTCGAGACTATTTAATTGAGTTTAACATACCCACATTATGAGCACACAATTTCTACTATATATATCTGAGAAGTTAAATGATGTTTTTCCTGTTACTATGTGAGACAAAAATCAAGCCTGTTGGGTATCTTGGGTATGATTTTATTGGCAGTCGCCATTTATCTTTCCCATGATAGATTTTAAGTTATAATTCTCCTTAATTAATCAGTGATGGAGCAGTCATTGATGTATGAAGTAGCATTTCTTACTGGATGTTGTTTTATTCAGAGAGGAGGTATTCCAGGTGGAATGGGATCCTAACCATGAAACTGTGTTGGCATCTTCTGCTGATGACAGGAGGTTGATGGTTTGGGACCTTAACAGGTATTTTTCACTGAGAAATTGCTGCTAGGAATGAGTTAAATGTCATTTATCTTTTCCTTTAGTGAGTATTTTTAAGTTTCCTCAAGTTTCCTTACTCTTGTTGTTCATTTAATTTATGCTCCATTGATAGCTGAGAAGAAAGAAAATATGCACCTTCTATTTAGGTTATAAGAGTAGTTGTGTGATTCCAACAGAGCGTTGCAATCTTAAATAAAAACCCTAATTTTCTATGCCCCCCTCTCTTCCTTGGTTAAAGGGAGCATTAAGTTCTATCTGAACAATTTTAAACACTGAAGTCACTCCCCCAAACCCCCCTCCCTCCACCCCCCCCACCAAAAAAAAAGAAAAAGTAGTTTACCAAACCAGAGGACATAAGCTGTTGTCACTACAAAAAATGATATCATGAATGGATATTAGGAATCAAAAATGGTTGACGTTTGCAATCCCCAACTATTTGACCACTGCTTTAACATTCAGTTCTAGAGGGAAAAGAGATGAATGGAAAATATATAAAATAGAACACCTTTCAGAAACCTATCGTCTATTGTTCTCAGTAGAAACTCTCCAGTATCCTGATGCTATACATTGTGATTGATATATGCCTTACCTAACCAATAGTTCGTCATGGAATTTGATTGCACTTCGTGTTTTCTATTTTATGCCTAAGTTCCTCTCATCCCAACTCATATTATTTGAATTATTGATTGTAGTCATGCAGCATGAAATTTGTCATGCACCTACTGCCCAAATTTATTGGTGCCCCTGCCATATGTCTCTTCAATTTTGGCATAATTTCAAAATTTTCTGGACTTTTTTTTTTTAATGTTTGGAAAGCTTTTTCTCATCAGAAATTTCAGATAAACACCGGTAATGTCGGGCCAAAATATGGGTGCCTGTCTTGTTATGGCTTGTAAATTGTATGAATCCCCAATTCATGTAAATTTTGCTTTATCTAACTGATATACTGATGCCTTCAGGATTGGGGAAGAGCAGTCAGAAGGAGATGCAGATGATGGCCCTCCAGAGCTTCTCTTCTCTCATGGGGGTCATAAAGCCAAGATATCAGATTTCTCATGGAACAAGAATGAACCTTGGGTCATTTCAAGTGTGGCTGAGGACAATACCCTTCAGATTTGGCAAATGGCCGAGAGTCTTTACCGTGACGATGATGACATGCAAGCTGCTGATAACTATATATAGGTTTTCTCTATGAGCCTGAAGGCGATCTCTCCCTTTTTGAGGATTGATCTTCGGGTACGGGTCATAATTATGTTTTTGCTAGGAAATCATTAATGCTTGCAAGCTTCTCTCATTGTTTGGTACATTGTCTGGAAACATTCAAGTAATTTGTACGGGTGTGGTTATCCATTTGGGTGAGTTTGTGCAAATGGTGGGTATGAGTAGAGAAAGTTGTGCTACATTTGGTTGTCAGTCTTGGGTGAGTCTATGCTGTGGACTCTGTTGTTTTATATTGAATCCCCTGATAAAGAAACAGAAGTAGAGATTACCATCCTTAGAAAAAATTATTCCCTTAGCCCCTTAATTCAACAAATGAGCATCAATGCTTCTCCATAAGCATAAACCCGAAATCACACACTTACCAAGTTATACAAATGTTATTAGGGATGTCACTGACAAAATTATTCACACCTTTGAAATCTCAAAATTGTTCTCAGTAGAACCAATGGGAAGGTTGAGCTGAGAAAGAGGCCCATACGGACTGTTGGTTAATTCACAGATCACCGTAGCAAGTTTTCATAAGAGTCCATTAGAAGCAGGCAGGATGGAAGGTTGAGAATGAATGGTAGCTATACGGAGAATCTATACGTATAACGTGGCCTAGCTTGAAACTAATACAATAGCAAGAAAGACCTCAATTTGTTGAATGTCGTTTATGTACAGTAGTAAGAATGACCCTTCAGTTTGTTGAATGTTGTTTATGAGGTATGTGAAGGGTCTACGCAAGCCTGATTGAGGTCCGTACTTGTAGGGCAACCTTCACTCAGCCATGTTGGCTTAGATATTAGAACATTTCTCGCATGTCTAGGGTTTCCAGTCTTAATGCCCTCCAATTAAACCACCCAAAAGAGGTCCTAAATTGTAGGGATGAATGCAAAACAAACACCCCACGACCTAGAAAATGGCACGCTAAATAGGTTGCGTCACGTACTCTAAATAATTCTTGCAAAATGAATTTGTAATCACCTAACAGAAACGAAAAATTTTATTATCCAGGTAAAAGTCACGTTCTCATATTCAGCATCTAACACATTTACATCTTTGCGTCCATTCATTACAAGAGGAGCCAAATGGCCTCGTAGGTCGGCTTTTGGACATCATTCCCGGAAGTGGAAGCAGAGTGCAAGACTAGCATAAACGGCATCAGCTATGATGTATGACCTTTATTTTCACACCGTATGGAAAGGAAATCACTCCATGCTGGATCTAACCAACTTCCACAGTTCCACCCAGTTTGGCTTTTCAAGAAGTGTATCCACCAAGACCAAGACCAAGACCAGGACCAAAACCAAAACCATGAAAAAGAAACACTCCAATGAAAAACTAGAGGGCATTTCCAGATGATTACCAATGAAATTACACGAGGTAGCTAACCAAAAGGAACTGGGTATACACTATATAATTCAACAAGGTAGCCAACAGGGAAGCAAAAAAAAAAAATCTGTTAAACGAAAAATTGGACTCGTGAGGAAAATGTACCTAAAAAAATTCCCTTCTCTTGCCATCTCCATTTTCGGCCTCAATGATGGCATGATGATCCCATCATGACCAATTAAGCTGTTAAAATCAATCACACATCACAACATACTATGCGATTTTTCCACATTGTCTGTAGCAACCATCAATAACATGATTCGGTTTGCAAAAGCTTCCTGATGGAAGGCTGGTATCTCTTTAGCAAAATGGAAAGGGCAGAAGCAAGTTTTTATAGTTGTTTCAATGGAAGTAGAAGTAGAGTAACAAATGCTGAAAATATGCAATGTGAATATGAAAGCTGAGAATTATATTTGAGCTTCATAGAAAACCAAAAAGATGGTCTCTGCTCATAAGTTTCAGCTAGCCACAGCCATAAAGATTTCCGCTTTACAAAACATTTATGTAAAACATAGACTAAAGACCATAAACTGACCAAACAACCGACTGTAAAAGCATCAAAACTATCTAATTCTGAGCTTAATGTATATAAGTGATGCTGGCTCTGAAAACAAAACGCTGGGGGGAAGAAAAGAAATATAAAACAATAAAAGAACACAAAATAACCTGAGGGGAAGGTGATACTGCAGTTCAAGAAAACTACTTATTGAAAGACAATATATACCCCTGTGAATAAAGATACTCCATTTAAATAGTTCTTCAACTAGCTGTTGCTGCACGAGCCCCTCCTAATAAAATGAACACCATAATCAGTCACAAACGGCAAATGAGAAGTAAGTTTCACAATCCCAAATCTGAACCCAAGTGCTGCAATATATTCTTGGTCAATAAAAGAATTGATAAGATAAAAGGGACATGGAAAACAGGGGTCAAATTATTCAACTTGTGGCCACCTTATGAATACATAGATGTGTTTTGCGACTAGAAGGTCCCAAATCTTAACTCAAGTGCATCATATTCTTGGTCAATAAAATCATTAATAAGATAAAAGGGGTTATGGAAAACATGGGTCAAATTATTCAACTTGTGGCCACCTAATGTATACATAGATATGTTTTGCGAGTCATGGGTGAGCACACATGTGTTGTGGGTTGTGTGTGTGTTGTGCAGGGCGTGTGAATTTGCAAGATATCTGCTCCTTGTCATGCACTCTATAGTTTAAATTTTTCTGAAGCTTTCAACCGATGATCATAACTCTGAAAAAATTGCATTGCATTCCAAATATGTATAATAATATAGGCATACTACGATAGAGCTAAAATTAGGTCAGTTTAGTTGCGGCCTTAGCACAAAGCTCATTCAATCTTATTTTGGTTGGGAATGTAAGCCCAACCCTCCTAGAACTGTAGCCCAATATTGTCCATTATGTAGGTCTATATGTACATACATACATATATATAATGAGTCCTTTTAATAGCAAGTGCACTTGATGCAAAGTCCATCAAATGCGCTCCAAAACTCTTATCTGCAACTCGTATTTTGTGAAACCAACCATTGGATTTAATTTGATTCATATGTAGGTCATGCATGCCAAATATCTACAAATGAATCAAATTAAATCCAACGGTTGGTTTCACAAAAAATAAGTTGTAGGTAAGAGTTTCGGAGCGCACTTGATGCAAAGTTGCATCAAGTGCCCTTGCTATTAAAAGGACTATATATACATAACAGCAAGCATACAATAAAGCCTTCCAATTTTATCTCGACTCACCCTGATTTTGCCATAAAAGTTTTTGTATTTCATTACACCGTGGTATAGTTTCTATATTCTAGTTTTACAGTAGTCAGTCTATACCAAGGTGATACTAGACAATTTATAAGGTTATGCATCTTATTACATCCCATGGACACATACTCTAGACAATGAGTTTACTACAGGATATGTTTGCATGATACAACAGTATATATCACTCTCCTACCCATCATAAATTGTTAGGAATTCCTTAAGTATCCCTCACCAAAACTAAGAGGGCAGAATATTATAACGTGAAATTTGGAAAGAATGAAGTAAATTTAGTAAATTACTAACAAGAGACTCTGGTGGAAGCTTTCCACCATGATGAAATATGCATGTATAATACATACAAACACACACACACACACACACACACATGCGAATAGGGCTGCTATAACCTTGGTTTAAACAATTGTCCATTTAAACAATAGTCATTTCATTCCACCTTTAACCCCATGTATTCATAGGATTTGTAAATAGAGATGCCAATGACTTTTCACTGATCAGAAAGGTTTCTCTCTCTCACTAGGTGCTCTAACAATGAGTGAGATCCGTGAACAGCAATAAAATTCCATACTCAGAATAAGTGTTCTCAGACAACAATGGGGTTCTTTTTGATAATCTAATTGCATTAGTATTTGAGGTCCCCCTATAGTACATATTTGTGTTATTTGTTTGCTTTTCTTAAAAAATTTCATCTTTTTGTTTCCTAATTTCTATTTCCAATATTGTCCTTATCTCCAACAGTTTTTCAAAAGATCATAAGCACCAAATGCAGACATTCTTCTAGATTGTAAAGGAAATTATGATAAAATCCTCACCACAGAACATCAGAAACACATCCAAGAGTACCAGTACTATAAATGAGAGATGTATCATATATACGCTGTAAGAAACCGTGCAACTGTAGTGGTTTATATTGCAAAATGCTCCTAAGCAAGAGAAGGAACATAATACAAAATTATTATAACCACCTCATAAATTAACTGTACAAAGTACTCCAAATTCAGATCAAAGATGGATTCCTGTTTATGAAAGAGAAACCATATAATGATTCAACAATCAGATGAGCAATAAGAACCAGATTTGTGAGCTTGAAGAAAAAAAAGTTACAAAAAATTATAAATCATATATTGCAAATTTAACTTAAACGGATCATCCTACATCCATAAAACAAACAAATAAATAAACATCAATGGAAGGAGCCCACAAGATTTCACCTTTTCTTCTATTTGCACTGGGTGTATTGACAGCAGGCACTACATTCCCAAGTCCACAACCAGGAAGCTCCTTCAATCCCGAGTTCGAATTTGCATAACATTGAAGATTCTCAAAATCACAACCACTAAATCCTTCGCCATTTAGTGCTGCCCCTTCTCCACTTTTTCCATCCACCCCAGGATGAAGGCAATAAACCTGATCATCACACTGCATGTTACACGGATTCATCACATATGCAGCACCAGGCAAGTTTGGATTAGCTGATTTCTGATAAGGAAAAGATCCAATCTCCCCTTCAATTCTGCCCCGAATATCCACAAGCAAACACTTAAGCCTCGCAATCTCTGCCTCCAATGCAGCCTGACCCTGCAACCTTTTCAACAATTGCTGATTCAAAGTCCTCAATCTCACAACCTCATCCTCCAATGACGCAGCCCGAGCCTTCTTCTTCTCACGGTACTTGCGAACTGCTTCCCGATTACCCAACGGACGCTTCTTCGTTTTCTTTTCCGTGGACTCCGCGGTGTCATCAGTCCCAGCGTTATCTTCAGTTGAGGCAGACACAATTTTGGTGTGCACATGAAAACAAGTGTGTGTATGCGAGAAATCAGGGCCAGGTGGGTTGCAAGTGTGGGTGTGAGTGCAAGCATGCGTATCTTTCAAAAGTTCCTCAAAGAAACTGTCCATTGAGGAACTACTCGGGATTTCGCCCACATTCCGACTCGAAAAAACTTCTTGATTCGTGAAATCAAGCTCGCCGTCATCCATCGTGATGAAGAAATCTCAGAACACAAAATCTAGTGAAAAAGGTGATACTTCTAAGATTTTGAGCTTGACCCAGATTAAATTTGGCTATCTATTCTTCAAATTAAATCTCAATTCCTTGATTGAATTCAGAAATACCAAATAGGGAGTGCTGGATAGCCCCTGAACCCTAGAAAACAAAGACAATGAGAAAATTTTATAACTGTAAGCAAAACCCAGATGAGAACTTGAATTCCCAAATGGGTTTTGGTTTTCGAACAAATTAATAAAAATTCTAAACCCTAAAATTCAACTACACAAACACCATCAATTCAACCATTTCTGCAACAACAACCCATATGAGCACCCGTCATTCACATCGATAAGAAAAAGGCTTACCATGAAAACCCTAGACTGTACGGGCCGATCAAACTCTTGACTCTACCAGATAACAGCAGTGTTTATGACCAAGTAAAAAACAGAGATAGAACAGAGTCGATAAAAAGATCATGGATTTGAACTGAAATTCGAAACCGTAGAAATCAAGAGAGAAGGATCGAGAAGCATGATAAGAGAGTAAAATTAAGGGAGACTTGAAACCCTAGAAACGGTGATAGAGATATATATAAAAGGGAGGATACATTGCGAAACTTAGATGGAGAGAAAACAAATGGTCGTACCCACAGCAGAGTCGATTGGCTCAGAGATTCCTGAGTCAGAAATTTCGGGCTCTCAAATTTATACGTATTTACGTGACTGGTGCTTAAATAAGGCAGTATTTATGGGGAATATACACTGTAATCGAGGTACTAATTGAGTACGGCGGGTCCATCTTAGTTATCATGATCTGCATGAATTTCAATCTACGGTATGATACACTAATCCTCACTCTACGATTCTCTATGGGCATAGCATGGTATTGTTACAGCGCCAAACCCTAACACTTGCAACCCACAACCCACATGGAGAAACTGTAAGGAAACATTTTGGATTGACAAACTCGAAACCCATATAAAACCCTACAATCCACGTAGACCAAGTAAAATCAAGGCGTACGAGAATCATGAAAATTTTATTTTGATGGTCCTAAGGATTAGTAAGAGTAGTAGAATTTAGAACCTATGCTTCTTGAGGCATGGTCCTTGCCGATTGAGCTACCCTTTGATCAACCATATCTGATTGATAATTCTTAAAGGGTCACGTGTATAAAATTTCGTGATTTGATCACACAAACTAATCAAAGTGTGATATTTTTTTATCATAAAAATGATCGATTGGAATTTTTCGTTAACTTTCGACTGATATGTGTGAACTTGGCAGACATTATATTCATACAATTGGACATAATGTGATGAATATCATAAAGTGGGGTGTGTCTTGAATTTTGTGTCTAAAATAATTTTAAAAAATAAAATTATTCATGACGAGAAGAATAAAGGCGGCCTAATAGTAGACGAAATCAATTACACCATGGAGACTCATTGGGGAAAAATGGGGATGGGGTCAGATTTAAGAACGGATAGTCCAAAGAATCTTTAGATTTTAGCCACCGGATTTGATTCTTTCACTATCTATGAAGAAGAAAACTTGAAAGAGAAAAAGTGAGATTATCGCTTAAATTAAAAATAATAAAAAAAATTGTGCCTTTTTTCTTTCTTTCATTGTTTGGCCAATGAGAGTAGAAAAATGAAAATAAAAGTTAAAACTTGATACTCAAGTCTTTTTTTTTTTTTTTTTTTTTTCTAATGAAAATGTTTGGTTAGGTCAATGGAAGCAGAAAAATGAAAATAAAAGTTTCGCCTTAATCCAAGATATGAGACAGTCACTTTATTTTCAATCTTCATCATGAATAAAAAATGAAAGACACTTAATTTTAATTTTTTGTGCCATGCAATTTTAGCCACACATGAGGTGCCGTATTCATAGGAAAAGTCTTTTGGTGCTCATATGACACCGACTCGAACGTACCCAGCAAACCATTTGAGACCAGCCACCCATACATTTATGCCTAAAATTTTGTTGTACTCTAGTGTCCTATTATGCCCAAGGAATGGTCAAAATCTCATGATATCAACTCAAAAATAAGACAAAGAATTTATTATCACAATTCATGTGTATGTCTGTGTATATATATATTTTGTGTTTGGTAACACACACGACATTAATCGAGACCGTCTGTAATAGTCTTGTATCCCTTTATAACCTTAGCCAAATGTACGTATCTGCTAAAATTGGCAAAGCTTGGATAAATTTATTCTGGTTTTGCAAGTACTCCTTTGTCCTTGAAGGTGTGGATGGATAAAATTAATCTGGCCGGAGAGGCCCAAATTTTAGGCAATAATGAAAGGGACTTTTAGACTCTCCCACTTGAGAATGTAATACCGACGCAAAGGAAGCCCATAAGAAGAATCACATAACCAACGCAACCAATGTAATAATACTGACCCCATAAAAAGGAAGAACCACTTAGTTTAATGATTAACAGTAGCGCAATTATGGAGAAAAAGTGAAGAAGGGGATAGGTCTGAACTCTGTGGCCTATAAAATCATAGATTAAAAGGTTCGAAGAACAATAGAAAGAAGTATAAGGGAGGGTAGAGGAAGAAGGATGAATCTATGCAAAGCAGAGAGGTGTTCGAGAGAGACTTCTGTGGTTGATTCGTACATCATTAGAGATCAGTCTAGACCAAAACCTCGGTGGGAGATGGCTTAAATATCCTATGTTGTAAATAATTGAAAAATAAAATAAAAAATCAAGTGAGCAGTAAAGGTATTAGCTGCCAAGATCCTTGTTTGCATAACAATGGTAAGATCATAATGGGATTTCTAAATTAACAACCCATTTGATAGAGACATGAGATTGCAGCTTCGACCGTTTCTAGTTGTTGGCACCTAAAATTGAATTTTTTAAAAATGTTAGTTAAAACTATACAGCTTCATCTCTGTACTCTAGCTAAAAACCAAAGTCGCAAGAATACGAATTCTCAAAGGAAAATCATCCGAGCATTGGTGTTTTCACCTTGTACCACAATCCCAACCACTATATATGACTCTCAACACCCATTTGCATTCAAAGTTCAGTCCATCCAAAGAATGACTCAAATTCCATTCTGGGTACTCTTCACTTCATCCTTTCTCTTCCTCCACGCCACCAATTCTCAGGAAGAAGAGGTCAAGCGATCGCTTATCAATTTCCTTGGCAAAACTCTTGTTTGCGGGGAATATCGACGTGGAGTCAACGGGGCCCACATGGGCCGTAGTCCATGGAGGTTGGCCATGCGAAGTGGCTAGATAGTTGTTGGAATCATAGTGGGCCACCCTAAGGGGGGTCATCGACATAGGACCCCTTGAAAGGGATCGTTGGTGGGTCGACACGGTGGAAGACTGTTGATAGTAGGAGGTTCTCCAGAGAGCAACTTCGTCCTTAACTGTGTAAAGTGAGGGGATGGTTGGAGCGACCAAGTCGGAGGAGAGAGAGAAGCAGCCTGATAGCAGTGTAAGGGAAATGAGAGGGCAGTGAGGTCCGCGACCTTGAGGCGTAATTGCAGCCGGAGGGTTCTAGTCCAATAGAACCTTGGAGATATATTTTGAGAAAAGGTAAGGAAGTGGGGTCGACCCGCCTTCCTTCCTTGGTGGTGATCCGATCCCGTTGTGGGGTTTTGGATGTCATGGTGGTATGTTGGATGGTATTGATGATGGTGGTGATGTTGGATAAGTGATAGTGGTTAAGGTGGAGTGTTGGAATGTTGGTATGTTAGAAGGTTGAGGCAGAAGGCCTTAGTGGTGGGTCGCCGAGTTGGTGTGTTGGCTCACCAGGTTTCACTCGGTTTTGTCCCCTTCTCCCTTTCTTGGTCCCCCTTCCTTCTCTTCGTCTCCCCCGAGAATGGGGGCAAAGATGGCCTTTTATAGTGGTGGAATCTAGGATAACCTAGCAGGGTGAGTAGGGTAGGTGGGTAGGTAGGGTAATGGGGGCAGTAGGCCTAGGCTCATAATAGGCCTGTTGCGGTGGTGCCGTGTGCATGGTCGCCCATACCGTGTCAGGCCAGGCGACCATGCCGTGTCAGGCGGTGATGTGACCGGTCGCGTTCCCTCAACTGCCATCAGACTGACTAAGGCAGGTTCGCTAATTCCCAATGCCATGGGAGCGACCCGTACCTTAGAGAACCTTCTCTCTAGCCACCAAACCAAGATCCTCCAACCATCCCAATGAGAACCTGGGTCAAGGTCGACGACCTTGCCCAAACACCAAGCTCAAGATTGAGCTCCCCAGGTACTGCCCGACCTGGGCAGGCATGGCGCCAGGGTGTAGTGCCACTATGGCACTCCAAGTGGACCGTGTCAGGCCGACAACTTGGCTCCCGCTGCGCGATGCAGCAGGCATCCGACCCGAAGGGGGCACGAGGACCCACCCCGAGATAGCTCGGGCAACTCGACAAAGGAGGCATCCATCCGGAGATGGGTAGCCTCGATGAGCTGTGACGTACTCACCGAGGGTACTTAAGCCAAAGAAGGCACTAAGTAAGAGCTATGCCGAAGGCCACTGGCGACTTATGATTGGCGAGCTATACCATAGGCTAATAGCGACTTAAGATGGCGAGTTAAGCATCCTTCTGGAGAAGGGCATCTCCGACAAGGGAGGTAACCATCCAGAGATGGGTGAGATATGCCATAGGCTGATAGCGACTTAAGATGGCGATATCGGAGTCGACCTTGGTACCATCGCAAGGCGAAGTAAAGGCAATAAACAATGTCGGTGACCTCGTAAGGCGAGATCGGCGACCTTCTGAGAGGTATGTGAGATATGGTGCCTTAGAATATTAGGAATGAGGCCACGTCACTAGAGTAGTGGGCATGTGTTAAGTGCGACATCAGGCCATGTGGCGACCTTCCATTGGATTGGAAGGTCACGTGGCAGCTTATCATCGATCTGACGTGGTTGATGCGATCTATGTATAAACAACTCTCTAACAAAAATGGTCATCCAATGTCTGAAATACATGTCAGCCTTTACATTTTTTTTTTTTTTTTTTTTTTGGGGGAGGGGGGGGGGGGGGGGGGTGGGGTGGTGTGTGTGCGGACTGAGAAGGGGAAAGAGGACTGGATACTACACCAAGACTCTGTGAAGAAGAGTCACTTACAAAGTTACAAATCAATAATTACTCTGCTCACATTCAAGTATTCAGCCTTAAGTCTAATCTCTACGATAAATTCATAGTGGAGATTTCATATTCAACTACTATGAATCTCAAAAGACTCGAAGGAAGATAGTTCGGGATCAAGCTTCACAGCCCTTGAAACTCAAATCAAACTCTTTAAACTAGACCATCAATTACTTGGTTCAGGCTTGATGAATATTGGCCTGAAATATAAATTAATCTCAATCATCTGATCTTGTAACTATATTACATGTAGATATTAAAGAAAACCTTTGAGATGCCAACTTCAAGAATGGTGTGGAGTTTTTTCAAGAGACATCCCAATGTTAAGACCATAGAGGAATTTCTTGATTAACCCATTTGATAGTGACATGAAATTAGCAATTCTGACCGTTTTTCAGGTGGTGGTACCTAAAATTTAGAATGTTAGTTTGAGCCAAAAGGTTTATTTCTGTACTCTTAAGCAGCAGCCAAAGGCAAAAGAACAAAAAAGTTTCTTGTAAAATCATCCAAGCATTGGGGTTTTCTCCTTGTACAACAATCCCAAGGCGAAAGAACCAAAAAATTTCTTGCAAAATCATCCAAGCATTGGGGTTTTCTCCTAGTACAACAATCCCAACCAACTATATAACTCACAACACCATTTCATATTTGTTACTCCTAGGTTCCTCAAAACATAACTATATTGCTGACCCATTTGCATCAAAGTTCAAATCATCCGAAAATGACTCAATTCCCATTCTGGGTACTCTTCATTTCATTCTGTCTCCTCCTCAATGTGACCAATTCCGCGGAAGAAGAGCTTAAACAATCGATGATCAATTTCCTTGGCAAACTCTCTAACAAAAGTGGCCAACCTGACCCCAGTTTTGGTTGGAACATGACCTCTGATCCCTGCAAGAATCTCTGGAAGGGTGTCGTTTGCGATTCTCAGTCCATCTATGTGACAAGAATCATCTTAGATGGGTTCAATCTCTCTGGAATTCTCCATGCCAATTCTCTTTGCAGTGGGCAAACTCTTGCTGAACATCTTAGTGTCCTTTGTCTTAGTGACAACAATATTGGTGGAGAGATCCCAGCTGAGATTGCAAACTGCAAACAACTCACTCACTTGTACATAAGTGGAAACCAATTTTCTGGTGACCTTCCGGACTCGCTTTCCCAGTTAAACAATCTAAAGAGACTCGACATTTCGCACAATCAATTGTCTGGCAACTTGCCTGATTTGCCTCAGATTGCGGGTCTGACATATTTCCTTGCTCAAAACAACCAGCTTGGTGGGGTGATACCCAAATTCAATTTTTCCAATCTTTTGCAGTTCAATGTCTCCTTTAACAACTTCAGTGGTCCTATTCCTAATCTGAATGGCCGATTCTCCGAGAGCAGCTTCATGGGTAATCCTGAATTATGCGGGGAGCCATTGCCAAAAAAATGTCCGCCATCACCACCTGAGGTGAAAAGGGCAAACATTGAACCAAAGGGTAATGTAGGAGAAGGAAACTGGGCAAATCACGATCGTTGGATGTATTTTTATTACTGTTATACTAATTTTCGTTTTTTTATTAGTTTAGTTATTTATTTGTTCATATTTAGTTGGTTTTAAATTTTATTTACTCGAGTCCCTTTAAGGTACCATATTTGATTATCCATTAGTTAGGGTCAATTATAATAAGTTTCTAATTGTTGTTAGGGTTTTATATGGACTTATAAATTGGCCATAAAGTGTAAAACTTGAAATCATACATTGTTATTAATAAAAGATTTCATGTTTGTGGTATGTTATCTATTGTTCCAAAAATATAAATTCTGAAAACTAAATTAAACAGAAAATATAAGTGGGAGCGTACACATTAAAGATTTGTAGAGCCCAAATCACCGTATAGTCAATAGTCAATATTTTGACTGTTTTTTATTTTATTTTTTATAAAGTCATATGCATGATAACTTACTAAGTGACACAGAGGCCACAAGATTGGACAAGCATTGGTCCAATAAAATCCAAAGTCTGAAGTACACCTCAGCTTATTTTTGGATAGGTAAGATATATATGTATCTAACTCATGTACCCAAAGATAATTGAACCTACAACCTCTTGACACCTTTCCCCCTTAAAGAGGAAGACATCTCACTAGACTGAAAGTCTGTTGACACATGTTTGCTTTGTCAAGCATACGTAGACTTGGGCGAAGTTTGATTTCAAAAGTCCTCGTTTCCCATGAATTAGGGGATTATCATCCTTTACTTTCTCAATCCAAATTATTGCCAAACAAAAGTATAAATATGCTCTTATATTGGCAGATCTCTATAAATTAAGAGATTAATCATGGAGATTTCAAATCAAATAAAAAAAATCAGCCCTTAAATTCATTAATCCTCTTTCCTTTTTTTTTTTTTTAATCGCTAGACCTACGATTATCCAAATCCCACCCACCCTCGATGCCACCACTAAACCATAAGGACATGTCTTAAATTGGTAAATATATGCACTATTTTTTTTTGTTTTTTGACAATCAATAAAATTGTACTCTTAACTCTCCAATATCAATAAATGGGTATCAACGCTTTTTCATAGGCTTGAATCCAGAATCGCTCACTCAACAAATGAGGAGAATGGCAATAGGCTATTATACCATCAACGGTAAATATGCACTAATTAACGGATTGATTTTGGGGATTTCAAAGCAATCCTCCCCACCCTTACATGAACTTGCAATTTTAACGGTTTCTACTTGCCAGCGCCGAAAATTTTAAGTCTTAGTTTAAGCCTGCTGTCGTCTTGTGTCTGTACTCTATCGAGCAACCAAAGCCAGAAAAATACAAATTCTCATTGGAAAATCATCCCAGCATTGGTGTTTTCTCCTTGTACCTCAATCCAAATCACTATATAACCCACAACACCCATTTCATATATTGGTAGGTTCCTCAAAACGTACCAATATTTGCAGATCCATTTGCTTCAAAGTTGAGCTAGATAATCCAAAAATGACACAAAGTCCATTCTGGGTACTTTTCATTTCAGTTCTTTCTCCTCCTCCACGCGATGAATTCTGAAGAAGAAGAGGCAAAGCTATCGCTAATCAATTTCCTTGGCAAACTCTCTAGCATCAGTGGCCAACCTGACCCCAATGTTGGTTGGAATATGACCTCTGATCCCTGCAAGGACCTCTGGAAGGGTGTCGTTTGCGATTCTCAGTCCATCTATGTGACAGGAATCATCTTAGATGGGTTCAATCTCTCTGGAATTCTCGATGCCAATTCTCTTTGCAGTGGGCAAACTCTTGCTGAACATCTTAGTGTCCTTTGTCTTAGTGACAACAATATTGGTGGAGAGATCCCAGCTGAGATTGCAAACTGCAAACAACTCACTCACTTGTACATAAGAGGAAACCAATTTTCTGGTGACCTTCTGGACTCGCTTTCCCAGTTAAACAATCTAAAGAGACTCGACATTTCACACAATCAATTGTCTGGCAACTTGCCTGCTTTGCCTCAGATTATGGGTCTGACATATTTCTTTGCTCAAAACAACCAGCTTGGTGGGGTGATACCCAAATTCAATTTTTCCAATCTTATGCAGTTCAATGTCTCCTTTAACAACTTCAGTGGTCCTATTCCTAATCTGAATGGCCGATTCTCCGAAAGCAGCTTCTTGGGTAATCCTGAATTATGTGGAGAGCCATTGCCAAAAAAATGTCCGCCATCACCACCTGAGGTGAAAGGGGCAAATATTGAACCAAAGGGTAATGTAGGAGAAGGAAACTGGGCAAATCACGATCGTTGGATGTTTTTTTATTACTGTTATACTAATTTTCGTTTTTTTATTAGTTTAGTTATTTATTTGTTCATATTTAGTTGGTTTTAAATTTTGTTTACTCGAGTCCCTTTAAGGTACCATATTTGATTATCCATTAGTTAGGGTCAATTATAATAAGTTTCTAATTGTTGTTAGGGTTTTATATAGCTTATAAATTGGCCATAAAGTGTAAAACTTGAAATCATACATTGTTATTAATAAAAGATTTCAGGGGTTTCTCTCGTTTTCCTTGCGAATTCTACGGTCTTGCAAGTGGATTATAGGAATGGATTTAGGGATTATCATTCGGATTGAAGAATTTGCCACTTCTTCCTTTGTTTTTCTATTCATTTCTGCTATGCCAATGGATGTCTCAAACAAATGTCCACCATCTTAATTATTTATGCATTTCTGAAATAATGTTTCAGCTTTTCATGGCTGGATGCATTAGTTTATTTTTTCTTATTTTGCTAAACAATTTGAGAGTGGCCAACATTCAACTGAACCACTTCATTAGATGGCCTGACCACTTGAACTGCAGATTGGGTAAGAGATTGGCAGTTTGCCAACCATAATTCTGATCTGGATATTCTCCAAATACACAAGTTATTCTCTAATGAAACAAAATGGATGAGACATTGTTGTCAATTACCTTTGGGTCTATTGACATGTCCCATCCCAACAAAAGGGTTTGCGGAGGTCTTGATTTCGACTTTGTGTGGATGCGTACATGTGTGTGTATTCTCCTATCATTAGGCAAAAACGGATGAGACACAGTATCACAAATAATATTGTAGACAATTGGTTTACTTTCCTGTTTTTTTTTTTGGTGATAACAATTGGTTTACTTTCTTAAATTACACATTAATTGCAAATACTTACCATAAGATATTCTTTCAATGCCCACAAGACTAGTCCTACGTTATGCATGCACGATCACAGTTATAGAAAAAGCGCACACACAAAATCACAAGATTTACTGATTTAGGAGGTTCAACAACATGCCTACAATCACAGTAAAATCCTATGCTAGGCTATGGGCCTATTGGCCCTCTACCATTTTGAAAGGCCCCTTAGTTGCGCCTTCTGGGCTCCAGTAATAATAAGTAAATACAAGAAACCTTTTATTATTTTATTGTATAATGAAAGAGCTTAAGCATATGAATCCCAATTAGAAAACTATAAAACACATCACAACATCTTATCTATGACAAATATTTGTTATAATAGTTGTTTAATTTGCTTCAGAAATAACTGCTAACCCTCTGTTAAAAGGTCTTTCAGGCGTGATTGTACTTTGAATTGTAGAGGCAAAAGGATTTGGTGGCATGGCTAGATTGTCTCCGTCTCCTTCCAGCATTTGAACCACAACTTTCATTGAAGGGCGCTCCATAGGGTACCATTGGATGCACCAAAGTCCTACAATTGTTAATTTCTTGGCCTATTTTTGCATCACCGTCTTCCTTGATTCGAATTTGCAATTCTTCTCCTTGATTCAAATGATTATAAATCCATTCTGGGAAGTACACTTGGCTTGTGTTTTCTACTCTAATATCAGTATTCTTCCTCCCACCAACCATTTCAAGCAATAACATTCCAAAACTATAAACATCTGACTTATAAGACACATTTCCAATATTTCTAGATAACACTTCCGGAGCAATATAGCCCATCGTTCCCCTAGCTGCAGTCATAGAAACAACACTTTGACCCTTGGAGCACAACTTAGCTAGACCAAAATCGGAGATCTTCGGATTGAAGTTATGATCTAACAAGATATTATGAGGTTTGATATCAAAATGGAGGATTCTTTGATCACATCCCTGGTGAAGATACTCGATTCCTTTGGCTATGCCTATAGCAATATCTTGGAGCTTCTCCCAACGGAGGGAATGTTTCCTATAATCCATCGAAAATATGAACTTTTCTAGCGACTCATTTGGTAAGAATTCATAAACAAGAGCTCGCCTAATTCCATCAGCACAGAAGCCGACCAAGCGAACCACGTTGACATGGTGGATTCTACCGATTGTGCCCACTTCATTTTTGAACTCTTCACCACTTCCTGTGTTATTGTCGAGGACTTTTACAGCAACAGGAATTTTATTCGAAATCTTTCCTTTGAACACAGTTCCATAACCTCCTTGGCCTAATTTGTCCTTAAATTGATTTGTAATATTCTTAATATCAGCATAAGAATATCTAGTGGGCTTGAGAGCTTTGAAATCCTCCAAAAATTTTTCAATCATATCTTTTTTCTTTTGCTCCTTTTTTTCCAAGTAGCTGAATCCACCAGGAATAATGACCAATATTAGCACCAAAAAAAATATCCCACCTGCATATTAGAAAATCATGTTAAAAGCCCTTACCTCCTTAGTCCCTAGCTAGTAACTAATTGTGTAAGGGTCGATAGACATTTTCACCTGTAACCTGTGGCCATTTTGATGTTGCACCTGTAAAAGACAATAAAATTATTAGCTTCTCAAGCTTGTAGAATTAATAAGGTGAATACACTGATATGATCGAGTCCAAAGTCTGGCCATTGGACTCAGAGAGCATATAGCCTCAGGCCCTCAGCACCCTGACCGTCTGCTTTTTATGATTGCAGATTATGTTTATTTAAGTTTCCAGATTGAATAATCAGCAACCCGAAGTACAATCAGAGCAAATAGTAGAAAGTACATGAGTTGGGCTCGGTTTGGTTCAATATACATGTTCGATTGATTGATATAGAATACATAAAGCGTTCAGGATGTGCAAAGGATTCAATACCTTTATCTAGTTTGGGTATGCATTCGGTTTCAGGATTGGTGCTATTATTCTTCTTCACTCTACATCTCTGGCTTTTTTCTTCACAGGCTCCACATTTTGGATAGGACCAATACAAAAGAACAAATTTCTTGTTGAATATCTCATATGGTGCCGATGAAATGCCATAAAGCTTTCTGCAAGATAGTATGTGGCTTCGAGTAATGGAATTGAAAGACTCAACAGCATGGACATGATAACCATGGGCACTTAGGCAAGGGACAGAGTCCTTTCTATATTTATTAGTTGGTGAACAATTGAACAAGGTGTAGTCAGCAAGGGGCTCTCCTCTGAATTGGAAGGGAGAGGCAGATAAATTGAGGGATTGGAGCTGTCTTGGAAGACAACCATGCTGGTCGTGGAGGAGAATTTCCCCAGAAGTGTAATTGATGTTCTTGACCAAGAGCTTCACTGAAGATGGAAGCTCGAGCACAGTCTGACCTTTGTCATTGCAATACAGATCGAACCCGGGATAGCCACAGTGGTTTGGTTGGTGGCCTTTGTGCCGGAATGGGAACCGGATGGCTGGGCCATGGTGATGCCTACACCTTGATTCAGTGCACTCATCTTGGCCCTCTCCGAGGTTTGCAAAACTTAATACTACCACCAAGAAGTAGGTGAAGGAAAAAGACGACCATTTTCAAGTATCTGCCCTGCTTCCAGTTTGAGTGAAAGACCTTTGAACAAATTGCTCTTAATTAATGCGCACTGTTTTTTCCAAAGGGCACACTGCTCAGCACTTTGCAATCCACTTTTACTTTCTAGCACTCCATTGCTTTAGGAATTTTTTTAATTACATGCGTGGTGAAATGCATTAATATACCATAAGGTGAACCATGAATGGTGCTTGCCTTTCTCAAAAGGTTTGAAAAGCTTTTACAAGGAAATGTGAATTTAGGTTTTGACAGAGATGTCATCTGCTAGTTGTTTGAAAGAAAAATGCTTCCATGCCACCAGTACTGCAGCACACCACTTATAATGACATGAAATTCTTCGTTTAGCTTCTTATCAGGAATGATGTCCCTAACAAGTAGGGACGAATGTAAGATTTTTTCTCATTGGTTGCACATAAGTAATTGCATGGTTGCAAATGTGCACTACCATGGTGTATTTTAGTAAATTTGGCCCAAATTAATCAAAATTTAACTATATTTAATCAAATTTAATCATTTTTTTTTTCCAATGGGGTTGGGACACTTTAGTAAATTTAGCCAAAATTACTTATCCATATATTATTAAAAAAAAAATTGTCGAAAATTGAGTGCTGGATCCACCCCCTGCCCCCTGCTAACAAGGAGTTTTGTAGATCTTGAGGCACTTTAATATACCAGATTACCAGGTGATTGTCCATTCTTTGGATCTTAATAATGGGGGAAAATGCTGATCACATTTTTAAAAACTAATTAGTTTTCTATTACTATTTGGTAGCTTCATCCTCAAATTTGGGAAATGCTTCTATCTTATATATTTATATGGTGCGGATGACGGAACAGAGGAGAGAAGAATGTTAATTTAGATCGAAAGTGACTCGCAATTGGTCATTAAAGTGTTTAAAAGTGACTTTGAGCCTTACAAATCTGGAGAAGGACATCCGGAATCTATCTAGAAAGTTTGATAATGTTAGCTTTAATCATGTTCACCTTTAACATATATATATATATATACATATGTGGGTCATTCTGATCCTTGTACATGTATGTGGGAATGCAGATTTGCTAGGAGCCACTAGAAGATTGTAGTGGATGATGCTTGAGGAATTGCTTTTTTTGATGTGCACCCGATAAAGGGGTGGGGTTTGTGGAGGTTGGTATGTGTGCTCTCCGATATATCCTTCGCCCCTTTATTTTATTTTTTTGTGAATTTTGCTTACTTTCTATAAAAAAAAGACCGCAAAGGAAAGTCGTTGGCAGGCCACCGGCCAAAAGGAGCATTCATGCATGTAAAGAAATGGATAGTTTCAGTCATGAATTTGAAGATTTCAAGCACTGTGAGGGCACTTAGTGCATAAAAGCATCCTCCAAATCCAACATTATTGATTGTGAAAATCATACCTTTTCCAAGCGGAAAGAGCGTGTTGGCATTGTGGCCAGACATATGGACTACTGTACTATTTTTATATTTGGCTAAAGCACGTATGCGTCGACTGCACTTACTTTCACTTAATGCTGTACAACTCAAAAGCTGTTTTGGCTCGTCTAGCAATCTCAAGGGTGGACCACGTACCGTATTATTTATATATTTGGCTAAAGCACGCACGCGTCGACTAAACTTTCACTTAATGCTGTACAAATCAAAAGCTGTCTTCGCTCGTCTAGCAATCTCAAGAGGTAGCAATCTCAAGAGGTAGACCAATGGTTCTCTTAATATATGTCTACTCAACAAGCACATGATCATGGGATGATCAAGTTCCTAGATCTCTTATAAGATCCGTTATTAGTTAGATTTATACTCGACATGAACTGATGTGGAATAGTTGGTGGCCTTCCTTGTATCTTGAAAATTGGTTGGGATGACAGTTTGGACACTCTGTTAACAGGAGGAGAAAAAAGGGCGCGGGGGGGCGGGGGGGGGTGGCGAGTGGTTGGTGAAGGTCATGTTCCTTTAATATGCTTGTAGCCTTGTTAAAGTTATCAGCACCAAGTCACGATAGTCTTCCTAACCATCAAGATAGATTAGACAATTTGATAGCCATTTCACCTGGTAATGCCTTTGCACCTGAGTACCTGACCCCAGTTGGGTCAATACTCAATACAGTAAGGTTTGGAATGGGAGGACCGCACCTTCCTTTAATTCGCTCTTTCGTGTTACTGCGATGGCAAGCCCAAAGATTATCATGGGTAGCAAATGGACACAATCCTTATACTCCGTATTTATTTTGGAACAGTTGTGTTCCCATCAACACATGTTTATATAAGTTATACTAGCACCATGCATTGGGGGTTGTACCCTTGCATTGGTCCAATGTACCTCATATCCTACTAATGTACAAGGTACAACTCCCAATATGAGTATTGATATAAGTTATATCGGCGTGTGCTTATTTGATCATCATCCTATTTTGGAAAATGCTAATTATACCCACTTTGTTTACCAACTCCGGCCATATATCGGCTTAGGTATAATTGACATTTTTTGTGGTTTATCTAAAAAGCAAGTCTTTTATATTTTGAAAAAAAAAAAAAACAAATACCTCTTCAATAGGTGAATTCATTCTATGAATGCAACCAGGGGGGTTGCACTAAGGTGCACATTGTGCCTGTGCAACCACTTAAATTTTTTTTTCTTTTCAAATTTGGATAAGTAAATTTATGTAGTGCTTTAACCTTTATTGAGAAAAATAGTTAATTTTAATTAAATTTAGTTAAATTTTGATTAAATTTACTAAAGTAAACCACTTTTGTAGATTATATAAAGTAAATGTTTAATTTATTCTTATGTGCAACCATTAAGAGGAACCTTGTCCCATATTAGGTACAGGGTGTTAAGAGTGGTATATAAGTAAAATCTCTAAAAATGACCTAGGTTTTTAGAGTATGACGTCAATCTTATGTCTTACTTCATCACATTTATTCAGTCATGTCAATGTGTGACTTTCCCCCCTTTTGCTATTTTGCTAGGACCTTGTTTTACATCGGGTAAACAGGGGTGTTAGGAGTGATATATATATAAACAGGTTTCACGTCTCTGAAAGTCACTTAGGCATTTTAAAGTATGACATATTTGTTAGTCTTATGTCCTTTCATCACTTTTATTCAATGATGTCGATATGTGTTCTTATTTTTCTCCTTTCATCATCTTACATTTGGCAAAAAATTTAAAATTAAAATTTTTTAAAAAACGCAACCACTAGAAAAAAATTGTGGAGCCACCCCTGGATGCAGCACAACCCATTTATTTTAGTGAAGCCCTTTGTTGATTATTGGAATGTAGGGATCGACACATCGCAAGCCCATCGTTGGCTAGGCACCAGTGCCATCCACATATGATAATGATTTGAGTTTTTTATTATCCTCTCCGCGCTTCAAAGATTATCCCTATTTATTCTCTTGGATTGTTCCAAAATTTGTCACTGTCAAAAAATCAATTCATTAATTTTGATAATTTTCTAAAAAATCTTTCTCTATGATATAAAGTTATAAACTAAGTTACTAAAGGATAAAGATGAGATTATTCCCTTTGCTATTATAGAAAAAAATGAGAATATCAAAATAAATTAGTTGGTGCGAATACATTACAAGCACTTTCCATAAAAATGTAGGTATGTCTTCTTTTTTTTAAATTTATTTTATTTATTAAAAGAACGGCCTATAAAGGATGGAGAGAGTATAAAGGTCAACGGAATACAATATAATGAAAACAGAGTTCTCACTCACACAATTGCTCTCTGTATGCAGCCCTCTCAAGCTCTACTCTACATACCATATTCTCCATGGATACAATATCACTCGTACAGTTTTTTAATTTTTTTTCCAATATCTAAATATTATTAAGAAAAGAAAAAGAAAAACAAATAGTAGACAAAAGAAAAAAAAAAGTCTCGTCTTAGTGACTTATAATATTACAATCTAACTCACAACAAATATAATGCTTAATGAGGACGAAATCTGTAAGAAGGACGAGAGAACATGTCATGAGAGATGAAAGAAGCTGACTCTTTAGGAGAAGCCATCACCTTTGAAAACTAGAAAATTGAAATCCCAAGTTAGCACATTTATCTGCAATAGTATTGCCTTCTCTATATATGTAACTAAATTGGACTTTCATGTATTGCATATAATGCAAATAATTAAACCATCTAGTCCATAAATCCCATGGAGGAGTAAACTCTATATTCTTGAGACACGATATAACAGCACTTGAATCACACTCCAGCCTAAATATACCTCCACCCATTGATCCCAGCCTGTGCAATGCCAATCATCACTGCTAATATCACTCGTACAACTAGCAAAAGCTTATAAAACGTACTGTTTGATCTCTCATTTATAGAAAATAAAACATTTTAGGAGAAGTAAGAAGGTCCTCTCAAAATGGAGGTCTATAGAGACTGTATTTTATGCAATAAAAAAAATTGAAGATCAAAATCTTATAGCTTAATAAAAGAAGCTTGGAGTGTTATTAGAGAAGCATGTGTTCGACTTGACTGACTTCTAATATGGATGTGTGTGATAGCTAATTGGGTTGAAAATATTCAAAGAAAATTGAGGAAATAGAAATGAAGAGTATTAATTTGAACAAAGTGGAAGGGACAAAAAGTTGGAGGGATGAACTTTTCATCCCAAGGAAGAGAGACTTTATTTTCTTTCTATGTATTTGGTATGATAGATGGAATCATGGAAAGACGGATTTATTCCTTTTTGTGTGCTTGGAAATGCAAGAAGAGGGAAAATGAAAGAAAACTAATTTTACTAGTTTACCCTCCCATGTTAAAAAAATAGTTAAAATGGAAGGGTAAAAATGGACGAGAAAAAGTGAGGGCAAGTGGTGACTGTATCATTTCGTTTAATGAGCACTTTTTCCCTCCTCTCATTCAATCACTTTCGGGGATTAGAAAAAGTGGAAATAGAGGGATTCTCAATCCTTCGTTCCTTCATCCCTTCCTCTTTCCTCCTCCATACCAAACACAACAATCATCCTCTATCTTTCCACTTTTTCTTCCTCACTCCTCCACCATTCCCCTTCTCCCTTATATGAAACACTATATTAGAAAAAAATAGCTACTCTATGATGGCAAATTTGGTGTCAAAAATTTATATTTAGAAACAATCCTTTTTAATAAGTTTTTGATTATTGAGAGAGCTACAAACTTGAGTGTGATCGAGCAAACCTACTTCCCTCGCCCAAAAACATAACGTCAGAAACCCTTTTCGATTAAAATTCACTCTCTCTCTCTCTCTCTCTCTCTCTCTCTCTCTCTGTGCCTGCGCTAAGGATGTCAAGAGCAGGAGTCTTAGTTAGGTTCATGGCCCTAGTTATTGTTTTACTCCTTGAAGCTTGTATTGCAAAAGAAGAAGATCAGCTCTGCACTCCTTCTTGCGGAAATTTACATAACATCAGCTACCCTTTTCGATTAAAAGGCGATCCTCTCAAGTGCGGCGACCACAACTATGAACTAACTTGTGAAAATAATCGCACCACTTTGTACTTGTATGAAGGAAAATACTATGTCCAGGAGATCTCTTATGTTAACAAAGCAATGCGAGTGGTTGATGCCAGTTTAGACAAGGATAGCTGCTCCATTCCTCGCTATTCCTTGACGTACGACAACTTCAGCTGTTGGGATCCATACGGTTTGCGTTCATTTTGTGCTATAGTTTTCATGAATTGCACAACACGACTGAACTCTTCTCTCTATGTTGACGCCACTCCTTGCATAAACAACTACTCTTCCTCTCCGAAAAAGGACTTTTTTTATGCTTTGTATGGAGTTCTTTGGGTATATAATGTCCCTCAGCTGTGCAATATCCAAGCTGAACTTCCGGCTCTTCCTTCTAATGTCACAAGCTTGTCTATTTCTGATATTCACCATGAGATGTCAATGGGTTTTGAACTTTTATGGGGACAAGATTATGCACTTTGCGTTGGACAACTTCCATTTAAGATCAAGTAAGACCTTTGGAATCGAATAATTATATCATTTATAATTTTTTTTTTTCAAATTCACATGTTAATTTATAATCGAATAATTATATCATTTATGTCTATAAAATTCACGTATATTTGTCTTTTTTTTCTGTCGGTCTCTCTTTGCTGTGATTGTGTTTGTCGCATTTCTAAATTCTCTCTTTGACTTCGGTTTCATTTTACACTTATTATTAACAATATGGCTTCAGACTCATGCATATCACTGCCTGGTTGGTTGTACCAGGTTTCAAATATTTTTGAAAGGCTTACTGTCTCACCTCTGTTCAATTCTTGGGTACTTACAGGATTCTCTCAAAAGTAAGGTTTTCTTTTCTTTTTTCTTTTTTTTTGGCGTTTATTCATCAGTAATTGTTTATTCATTTATTATTATTTACTAATTTCACTTTTATCTCCCTCATATTGAAATCTGTTTTATCTTGGCCTCTTGGGATTCTTCTGACAGACCCGATTGCTTTCAACAGAATCAAAGGTGAGGTTCAGCTCTCTTTCTGATAAATTAGCTTGGACCGTTTGAGAGGGTTCTAATCCGGAAAGTTCTTGAAAAGAAGTTAAAATAAAATAAATATACTTGCAATTAATTGCAATAATTTAAAGGAAACTGGTTGTGTACACCAGGATATGTTGACATGTGTATATGAAAAACCAGATGTTGCATATCCACGTGCTCATCATTGCTGATGGTGGCTTGCCATGCTGGCCAAATTCTAATTTTAATGTGACTAAATGACCAATAAATTGCAAATATATATATGGTCCCAATCTTATAAGAGATCCTCATATAAGAATATAAGATCCATGCAGATATTTATTTTCAACCATTTGTTTTTTTACTATATATAGGTGTATGTGCAACACACATGAATAATATTTAAATAATAAAATATTATATATGAAGATTAATAAATTCTCAAATATATATATATATAGATAGTTTTGATGAAGTCAACATGTGTTGATATAAGTTATATCAGTGGGTTCGGATATTGCAACCCTTTTAAGTGATTTCCCCAGCCTACTAATTTTAATTTTTTAAAGTTATAGAAAAATATAAAAAGTTTTTATGATAGGTGGTTGCAAAATCCACTAGAAAACATCATTTTGAACAACTTTGCAAAAAAAAGTTTTTCCAAAATCTATAATTTAAGTGAACTTTTTGGCAAAAAATAAAATAGGGATAATAAATGGCCAAAAAGTCTACTTAGATGATAGATTTTAAAAAATCTTTCTTCTGCAATGTTATTTAAAATGATGTTTTCTAGTGAATTACGTGACCACTTTTGATAATAAAAAAAAACATTTTATATTTTTCTTAAACTTTAAAAAAATTAAAATTAATGGGGGTGGGGAGATCACTTGAAGGGGTTGCAATATCTGAACCCTTATATCAGTACCATGTGTTGGGATTGTACAGTCTACATTGGCCCAATGTACCCCGTAACCTACTAATGCACGAGATCCAACCTTCTAATGCAGGTGTTGATATAAGCTATGCCAGTACGTACTTACCTAATCATCATATATATATATAAAACATAGAAATCTAATTATTTATTATTTATTTGTTGATTTAAGTCATTAGAATTTACGCTTAACACAATAGGTCAAAATTCCTTCCATGGCTAGAGTCATAGTATGAATAAGAAATTAGTTATGAGACATGTATAGTAATAGAGACTGATTAAAATTTATGAAATGAATGTCATTATCATTTTTTCTCTTTTTTATTTTCCTTCTTTTTTGCTGGAAAATAAACATTCTTAATTGGTTAAATATGAAGGGTAAATAAGTATTTAAAATTTAAAATTTAAAATTTGAAATTTAAAATAAGGGTGTGATGGTCAATTTCAAGATACAGACTTTTATAGGTAATATAGATATAACATTTCAAATGTAGAGGAACTTAAAAAGTGGGTTACCAAATGGTTAGTATTTTGGATCACTTGATCAAAAGTAAAAGACTGATTAAATTTCCACACAAAGACCCCTTATAAGATCAGGACGGGCCCTTTTCTTTAAATACTACTTTTTAAAAAATTTATTCCATCTTTTGGATGCTTTTTAATTTTATTCCCAATTACCAATAAATCGTAGTTGCTAACCACGTTTTTATTAAAATCGTGACTAGCAACCACGATTTTAATTGTCGTATACATCTGAATTACTTATAAGGATTTGTATACTTAGAGATAAAACGTGGTTGCTAATCACGATTTTATTAAAAACGAAGCAAACACGATTTATTGGTAATCAAGAATAAAGTTGAAAATCATACCAAACTTGGAATAAATTTTTTAAAAAGTAATATTTAAGAAAAAGAGCCCGGAAATTTGGTATTATCTTTCAACAGAATCAAAGGTGAGATTCAACTCTCTTTCTGATAATCAAAGATGATATTATATATATATATTTATAATCCCGATTTTATTAGGGCTCTTAATAGAAGATACATGCGGATTTTTATTCTCAACTCTTTATTTTTTATGTAATGGTTCAAAAATGTAGAGGAACTTAAAAAGGGCACGGATTACCAGGTATCAAGCATTTTGCATCATTAGATAAAAAAATAAGGGCCAAGCTATTACCACCACATAAAATACTCTAAGCCCCCTCCTAAGTTTATATTTTTTAAGGTTTTATGAAAATATAAAAGGTTTTTATGAAAACTAATCACATAGCTTAATAAAAAATATCATTTCGGACAACTTTGTAGAAGAAATTTTTTTCAAAATTTATCATTTAGATAAACTTTTTTGCCATTTTTCATGAAAAATGTAATAGAGATTATAAATGACCAAAATATTCACTTAAATGACAGATTTTGAAAAACTTTTATTCTACAAAGTTGTTTAGAATGATGTTTTCTAACAGACGGCAGCGGCTAGTTTTTGTAAAAACCTTTTGATATTTTTCATAAAACCTTAAAAAATGTAAATTGATGGGGGGTTTAGAATACTTTATGTGGTGGTAATAGCCTCCCTCAAAAATAAAAGACTTCTGATTAAATCTCCGCACCAAGGACCCCTTATAAGATCGGGACTGTGTATACGTGATACTGATTTACACTACATGCATTTGATATATGTTGTAACATGAAGCGCATAAATTGACCTGTACTAAACTAAACAAAAGGGTAATAGACACCTCCACGTGATTTTCATCTTTGAGGGTCATACTTTCCTCAGAGTATTAGATCATCTAATAATTGTGTTTATGATTTTTCTTGTAAAGGATTTTTTGTAGGAAGAACTTCATTGGGAATATTATGCTTCATTGCATTTCTGATATATAAGTTCCAGCGAAGACACTTGTCAAATGATGAAACAATTGAAGAATTCCTTCAAGATCACAATAAGTTCATGCCAATTAGGTACTCTTATTCAGAAATAAAAGAGATAACCAAAGGTTTTAAAGATAAGTTAGGTCAAGGAGGTTATGGCTCTGTGTACAAAGGAAAGCTGCGAAGCGGTCCTCTCGTGGCAGTAAAAGTATTGGGCACAGCTAAATCTAATGGGCAGGATTTCATCAATGAAGTTGCTACCATTGGAAGGATACATCATGTTAATGTGGTGCGACTCATCGGATTTTGTGCAGAGGGATCAAAACGGGCTCTTATATATGACTTCATGGCTAATGGATCTTTAGATAAATTCATTTTTCATACAGGAGAGCAAAGTAATCCTTTGACTTGGGAGATAACGTATGAGATTGGGCTCAGGGTGGCTAGAGGAATCGAATACTTACATGAAGGCTGTGACATGAAAATTCTACACTTTGATATCAAACCACATAACATTCTTCTTGATGAAAATTTTATTCCCAAAGATTTCAGATTTTGGCCTTGCAAAATTATATCCAGTAGATAATAGCATTGTTTCTCTCACTGCCGCTCGTGGAACACTTGGTTATATTGCTCCAGAATTGTTTTACAAAAATATCGGAGGAGTATCATATAAGGCTGATGTTTATAGCTTTGGTATGTTGTTGATGGAAATGGTTGGAAAGAGGAAGAATGTGAATGCATTTGCAGAACAGTCAAGTCAAATCTACTTCCCATCATGGGTATATGATCGAATCAATCAAAGTGAGGAGATCGAGTTGGAAGATGCCAATGAAGATGAACAAAAACTTGTAAAGAAGATGATTATAGTTGCGCTATGGTGCATACAGATGAAACCTGCAGATCGCCCTTCAATGACCAAAGTCCTAGAGATGCTCGAAGGCGATGTTGAATTGCTACAAATGCCTCCAAAGCCTATCTTATATCCTCAAGAGATGTCAATTGTGGATCGTGCAAACATCAATCCAAGAGGGGTGCCAATTTCTTCCAATAATAATATCGACACGATTACCTTAGATGGAAGGTAGCTTTTAATTGTACAACTCTGTTTCGTAATGCAATTGATTTGATTGCCCTTACACTGTGTTTGGAATCAAGAAAAGTAGAATAGAATTGATTTCAATTCTAATTTTGTTTCAATTCCTTTGTTTGGAATGACGCAAAAATAGAATAAAATTGATATTACAATTATAGTTTTGCTTCATTTTTGTAAAAATACAAATCCTATAAAAAGTAGTAGATTTCTGTAGAATTGATTTCATTTTTAAATGTCAAAATACATCATCACTTGATCCCTATGCAAGGTCCATGAAGGAGGGAGAAAAAATGGAAAAAACAAAGGGGGCTGAAAGGCCCATTGAACTCTCCTTTAAACCAAAAATAGGGCTGACAAACGGGCTGGTTTGGACTTTGGACGATTAAGTCCTGTTATATTCTTACTCAACTCGATCCGGACCCAATAACAGGTTAAACACAAAATTGACTAAACTTGAACCCTACCCATCTATCATGCATGAACTCAGAACTGATCCGCCAACCCAATTACCATGAACCAGTTTTTCTTGTATTACTTTTCTTTTCTTTTTTTTTTTGGTTTGACGGTAAAGGTGTTCAGGTCAGATTGTGCGCATCTCAATTAAATCCCTCTCCGGGTGATCTTAAGGGCGCATTCCCTCACATCGGTTTTGTGCATTCAAGAAATATATGTATGCAACCATACATCATAAATCTACCACAATTAGAGACCCAAAACATCTTGAAAATGGCCAAAACGTTCAAGAAAAATAATCCTAAGCATTTGTACATATAAGTATTCATGAATATACAAGAATCAAGGATTGAAACATAAATATTAACAAATTATATCTTATTTACAAAACAAATATGTACATAAGAGCCTGTTCTTGTTCCTTCGAATGACAAAATGTAATTACTAAACAAACTGGACACATTACTTGCAAAACATATGTACAAGGCATAAAAGTATTCTGTACAAGCATTTATTTACAAAACATAGACGTAAGTGTAGGACTTGGTTTGTTTTGGTTTGTTTGTTTGTTTGTCCCTTTTTCATTTTTTTTTTTTTTTTTTTTTTGCTTTTTCACCTTTTTTTTTGGGTTTGCAATATACACATATTTTATACAAGCATTGACGACATAAGTGGATTGAGCTACATACACCTTGGGAAGGTCTGTCCTACACACCAGCCAGAACCTTTCTCACACTGGATTCAAACATCTTTGGGTAATCCCTCAAAACTGCAGTTGCATCATGATTGAGGGGACTCATGATTTGGTTGCTGCATACAAAATGAAAAATTCATCCAAATCACTATAAAATTTGGGGTAAAAAAAATATATTTTCAACCAACCAGAATATCTTCCCAACCACAATAAAAATCCATATATATATAAAATGATTTCCCGAATGCACAAAATCCAATGGGCAAGATTGAAGAGAAGGCAATTTTCAGTGTAAGACTAAGAGACCCAACAACAACAGCGGCAACAACAATGGCTTAATCCTTAGAAAAAAAAAAAGGAAGGAAAGAAGAAGAAGGGCTTATTCTTCAATAGCTTCTTCAATTGTAAGAATCTAAAATAAGGACTCTGCCACTCAGTCTCTCTAACAATGAGCAAGAGACTGAACAGCAATTGAAGTCCATAATTAGAATAAATTATAATCAGACAGCAATGGGATTCCTTTTCAATAGTATTTTTGTCTAATTGAGTTTAGCACTATGAGGTCCCCCTTATTGTAAAAAACTAAATATTTGTGTTCTTTGTTGTCTGTTTTCAAAAACTTAAAATTGTTTTGCTTCCTAATTTCTATTTCCATTATCGCTCTTAACTCCTAGTTTTTTCAAGGCCTCGTATGCACCAAACGCGCAAATTCTTCAAGAAATTACAGCAATTTTCTGAATCCTCCCACAGAACATCATAAACACATATCTAAGATTAGAAGTACTACAAATGCTGTAGGAAACTGTTTTGTGTTAAACCTAGATTTGGGATTTGACTAACAATAAAGTAGAAGGTAGAAGAAAGGCAAAAAACACAATACATAAAGCACACAATGATTTATATGATTCGGTATATGGTTTTGTCTAGAGTGTACATCCATGGCAGAGTCAACAAGAAAAATTTCACAAATGAAAATGGCAAACATGTTATAATCTTAAGCACTTAAATGGGTCAGACCACATCACTTTGAAGCGACTATTTCTTAGGTACAAACGTGGCACACCGGATTGAATTCAAGACACCATCACAACAAAAACCATATGACTAGAGCTCTCATCTATATCATATATTACATACTCCGTATTACTGCTAAGTCCTAACCAAGAGAGGAAAAAAATGGGAACACAAATACAAAATCATTATAACCACGGAACCACCTCATAAATTTAAAAAACCAAGTACTGAGAACCCATATAGTAATGATTAAGAATCGAACAATAAGGTGAGCAAAAAGAACGAGATTCGTAAAAGAGCAGAGCCAACAAGACTACACCTTTTCTCTCCTTCGCGCAGGATGGATTGACAATGGGCACTGCATTCCCAAGTCCAAAACAGGATGGACTTCACCTTTTGTCTTCTTCGCGCAGGATAGATTGACAATGGGCACTGCATTCCCAAGTCCAAAACCAGGATGCTCCTTCAATCCTGAGCTAGAATTTGCAGAACATTGGAAATTCTCAAGACCACAACCACCAAATCCTTGTCTATTTACTGTTGCGCTTTCTCCAGTTTGGCCTTCCACCACTGGTTGTGGGCGATAAGCCTGATCATCACACTGCATGTAACACGGATTCATCGCATAGGCACCAACCAAGTTCGTATTAGCCGATTTCTGATAAGGAAACGATCCAATCCCCCCGTCAATCGTACTCCGAACATGCACGAGCAAACACTTGAGCCTCAATATCTCTTCATTCTCTGCCTTCAGAGTCACATTCTCTGCCTTCAGCTTTTGATTCTCCGCCTTCAGTGTCAGAACCTCAGCTTCCAAAAACTTGGCCCGAGCCTTCCGCCTCTCACGGTAATTTCGACTTGCTACCTGATTACCCAATTGGGATTTCTTGGTTTTCTTTTCTGCATCCGAAAGAGTATCAGCGGTGGCAATTTTATCTTCATTTGGGGAAGGCACAAGGTGCGCATGAAAACATGTGTGTGTATGCTGGGAATCGGGGCCTGGGGGGTTGCAAGTGTGGGCATGAATGCATGCAGCTGTATCTCTGAGAGGTTCCATCGAGCAACTACCGTCGCGAAAGAGGTAAGATAAATCGTCCTCCCAGTCATTATGATCGAAGTCCATGACGGTAAAGAAACCTCAGAAGACAGAATCTAGGGGAAGAGTGACAATTATGAGGTTCTTCGAATAAGATCCCAATTTCTTGATATAGCTTAGCAATACGAAATGGGTTGTGTTGGACTAGACAATGAAACCCTAGAAAACAGAGACCACGATGGGGAAAGATGTAGGACTATAGGCAAGACCCAGATGAGAAATTGAGGTTCTGAAGTGATTCAGAGATTGTAAAATGAAAAATCGATGAAAGATCACAGATTTGAATTGGATTCAACTACACAAACGCAATCAATTTAGCATCTCGACATAACCCAGATGAGCATCCGTGATTAGCACCATAAGAAAAGGCTTACCATGAAAACCCCAAAGTGACATGGGCCGATTCAAATTTCGAAATTGCGAGAACAACTGCTGTGATTAGGATTTTGTGACAAAGTTTGAAACAGAGAGAGACAGAGCAGAGAGCAGAGAGCAGAGCAGATTAAAGCGCTCATTTGAATTGAAAATTGAAACACAAGAAATCAGGAGAGAAGGTTTAGGAAGTATGAGTAGAGAGTGAAGTTCGAAACAGAGCGCAGAGCAGAGCAGAGTTGATTAAAGCACGGATTTGAATTGAAAATTGGAACAAAAGAAATCAAGAGAAAAGGTTTAGGAAGCATGAGTAGAGAGTGAAAATAGTTGATATATATATATATCAACGCAGATCATTGAAGAGAATCGTGTTAGGAGACGCAAAGTCGATGTTAAAACCACGCAGTAGATAACATTTAATGCACATAGCGCCATAAATCTATGCAGCAGAAGCTTCCATTCATCGGGTCAATGGCTGAACAGTTCTCTTCCAGGGTAAGAAACAAATTTTGTGGCTAAAACATAAGCAAGACCGCTGGAATACCTCTGCAGTTATTGGTTATTAGCTCTGTATAATCGTGTAATGTTTATGACCTCTTCTTGGCGTTTTGGATAAGATACAAATGGATATTAATCGTTTAGCTGCTGCTAGATCATTTGTAGGAGAAAGTCTTTGATGATTATGATGTGTTCCAAACAGATAGGGTTTCTAAGAAGACCACAGCAAGGCTTGTGCAGGAACGTGTTGGTTGAATTTCAGGCACACGCCGTTGCGTGAATGGCAGGATTGGACTCGTGGCGGCAACCTTTTTTTCTGAAATAATTAGGAGTTCCACACTTCCACCAAGCGCGCCTATATTTGGAAATTCAGTGTCATAAAACACCAGCAGCAAATTTCTCCGATGACTACTGCCATCAGCACAGCCACCGCCCGTAGACATCACTGCTGCCACAGCCATCGCTGTTATCTAATCCAACTTAATGGAACATTACAGCACAGCTTAGCAGGAGGCTCATGGATGCTTCTTCATCAGTATCTAACAGTTCAGAAATGGAAAACGAATTTTCATCCTTCCCTGTGGGCCATAACATGAACGGCAGCCTGGGTTAGAATGCTAGAGCTTCCAGTTGAATACTACGATGAAGTAGTGCTTCTTGCCATAGCTAAGGTATTAGGGGAAGCCTATCAAGATGGACCATAATACATCAATGGCCACACAGGGTAAATATGCAATAGTTTCTGTGGAAATCGATTTCCACAAGCCTCTCATCTCAAAACTTCAGCTGGGAAGGTTTACTCTGAGGGTTGAAAATGAAGAGTTGCTTGTGATTTGCTTTGAGTGTGGGCAACCAGGTCACAAGGGAAAAAACTGCCGCTTGAATAGGAACGAAGAGGGATGTGGTTTACAGGTACTGGATAAACCACATCAAGGACAAGGAGGGTGTAGCAGTGGCAGCCCCTTAAACTGTAGAGGAAAACTTCGCATATAGAACCCTCATACTGCATGGTATTTCTATTTTAGAGGTTGGTCTGCTATCCTATAAGTCCCATTAGCTACTTATGATACTTGAAGCAAATGTACTTGCATAGAGAATTTATTGGTCACATATTAATACTTTATTCTCAGTTTTTATCACAAGCAGCTTTATCCTCTGTTTTGATATCACTTTTTTCTTTTGGTCTCTATGTTAATCTGTTACCCTGAAGCTCGAGAGAGGAGGGGCAGAAGCCAAGAAGGAAGAAAAAGTAGAGGCAGAAGAAAGTGAAGGAAAATGGAGATATCAAAACAGAGAAAACAGAGCCAAGATAACAGGTCCAAGGATGATAGAGCAAAGAATATAGGAAAATCATCAAAAGAGAAGGAAATGTCAAACCCCAAGGATTGGAAAACCTTCAGTTTTACCGAAGAGCTCAAGCAGGCCATGATTTCTGACAGCTCATATGATTCTTCTGGCAATTCTCACACCATTAAGAAGGAAAGATCCAGTCTGCCAACAAATGGATGCCATAATTATATCAAGTGTGTTTTCCATTACAACTGGATTGACTTCCCACTGTAAAAGCATCAGATCCTGAAGTACTATTTAGCAAATCAGTCTGCTCTACTCAAACAAGGGTGGATTTGTTGTAAGTGAAGTTTGATTGTCTCCTAGACCCATCAAAGATCAGTTCTGTTCAATCTTTAATACATCCAGAGAGCAGTACCATTCACCACTGAAAGAATAGAGATTGCCCATGAGAATGCTGAAACTGCTCTGACATCCAGCTTCTCTGAAGGTGGCTCACTGCTGATAAAATCACGGCTCAGAAAGTAAACTGGGGATAGGCTCCCACCTCCCATGTAGATTCAGCACACTGAACTTGATGATCAAGAGTGGTTCTTTGAGACGAGGCTGCCCAGAGCCAGAAGGCACATGACTAAAAGATCTGAGGGTTGCGATGATGACTTATGTCATAAAAGCTCCTCTCTATGTTCATATGCTCATTGCCTGCCCAGGGCTGACGCATATGCATTGCCATTTCTCGGTACCAATAAAAAATTGTCACTGGAAGCACCGCATTGACCAATGTGAGTCCCACTGAAGAGTGATATAACTAGTTACAGATCAGTATGAAGAGAAGTTGTTTACATGTCGAAGTGGCCATTTATGTAGCTTTAGTTCCATTCATCATCAAAGCATGTAAAGGTACTTATGTAGTAAAGTTTTTGATCATTATCAATATAAATTTTCCATTTTCAATCCCAAATTGCATTACTGCATTATGTGTCCTGTCTTCAGAATGTTTTGTATATTTATGCATCACCACTTTTGCAGAAGACCTTTGCGGTTATTAGTTAGCTAAGTGTACATGCATTGCTGTATAACATCTCTTTGCTTCCACCTATGGTTGTATATGAGTAAGTTCTCTAGTTGTGTAACAAAATAAAATTTCAATTTTTTAAATTAAAAAATCAAGGGTTTATCTCTGTTACTAGAAAGTTCTTATACATAATCATTTATTTAATGGAAAAATGTTCACTTATTTCAAACAAGATCCTTTATACTTTGGACATTAGAGCTTCTAGTAATAACCACAACATGTGTCTTGGGTCATTAACTTCTCTATCTCCATATGTTGCAAGACTGAAATCTTGAACTTGATTGTGGCTTTATCCTTTCATTCACACTACTCACAATGAAGTTCCTACATGTCTACATCCACGAATCACCTCACCAACGGGTGCAGTTTTTTTTTTTTTTTTTTTTTTTGGTACCTAATGTACAGGGAGAAATTATACGTCCTGCAAGCTAAGAGGACAGTAAAATTGTCTTGAAAACAATTAGAAGGTATTTAGTGAGTACAAGAGAGGGCTAATCTAAGCTTGATGATCGGCTCCATCTTCCTTTCAAGTATTCCTCTATGGAGAGACTGTTGCTTTGCTCCACACTGCTGAAAGACGTAGAATCATCATCCACATCAAGCAATGCTAGACCCAAATGTGACTTCGTGCATGATTCTGGATAAACTTCATCATCATTATCGTTCTGGTTTTCTAAGTCATCTGGACCATCAATTTGGGAGTTGATCCACTTCTCAACATCTTCCTCCCCTCTCAAGAGCTTCAGTATCTAAAGGGGAAAAAAAAAGGGAATTTTCATTATGATTTTAACAGGACTTTTTACTATGAACATGGCTGAGATTGTTAAGAACTGCAATCAAACTGTTATTACCTGGATCATTTTCGGACGAAGCCTAGCTGCCCGTGTGATGCAGAGGGTTGCCGCAAGAACCATTCTCTGCATCTGAACCTCATCAAAATTTCCATCCAAATTTGAATCCAGAATGCCTTTCAGATCCCCACTCTCTATTATTGGTTTTGCCTGAACTCAAAGTCACCCAGTGTTATAGATAGAGCATTTTAAAAATGAAAACATCAATCTTGGAGAGAAGGTTCTTACCCACATAACCAAGCTCTCTTGGCCCTTGGGAGTCTCAGAACATATTGGCTTTCGTCCTGATAACAATTCGAGGAGAACCACTCCAAAAGAGTAGACATCAATCTTGTCACTGACTCTCCCATACATGAAATATTCAGGAGCAAGATACCCGAAAGTTCCTACTACTTCGCATTGAGTGAGAAAAGATGAAGTTGTTGGTCCCCATATTGCAAGCCCAAAATCAGATAACTATCACATAGAAACAGTAATCAGTCATATTGTAATATTATGCGACATTTTGGATCTTCAAATACTATTAACTACAATCTGTATTTGTCAGATAAAACACCTGTGGTTCAAACCCGTCGGAGAGAAGAATGTTTGAAGACTTGACATCTCTATGAATGACGGGTGGAGTGCATTCATTGTGTAGGTAATTCAGGGCTTCAGCAACCCCAACTGCAACTTTAAATCTCACTTCCCATGACAATACAATTTTGTCCTTTTTACTACCTATATCTCAAAAATCAACTAGACATCGATCAGCATAGCTTTTAAGAGTTCTTAGAAAGTGAACAAAAATATGAATCTCACAGAAGCTTTACCATGTAGGTTTTCCTCCAAGCTTCCTTTAGACAAGAAATCATAAACAGATATTAGATCATTATTTTCAATGCAGACTCCAAGCAGAGGCATTATATGTTTGTGCTTCAATGAGGAAATGATATTAACTTCCAGCATGAAATCCTTCCATGCTTCTTTTGATGACTTCAATATCTTTACTGCCACAGGTTTGCCATCTGGAAGAATCCCCTTGTATACTCGATTACACCCTCCTTTCCCGATCAGATTTTCTGTCATAAAACACATAAATTTAGGAATAGTACAGACATAGAGATGAAAAGTGAATTGAATTCAGCTACATCCCAAGACGTTGAGAGAAAAATAAAAGGTAATAACCTGATGAAAATTGAGATGTTGAGTTTTTCAAGACTTCATAAGTGAACCACCTGCAGCCAGATGTGTTTGTTTTGAGAAGAAGCTCCAACTCGTTTAGTAGTATCCTTCTCTGCGCAAATGGACTATTCCTATTACTTCTACCTACAAAGCTATTGATCTCTCTTCCTAGAGGATTTCCTCTTTCAACCAAACTTTGAAGAGTTTGTGGCGGAGACCGGTTTGGTAAGCTCATTACCCATTGAACCACAGACAATTTTCTTGCTTCCACAGCTTGTGGAATTGCTGAACTAGCTCTCCGGAGAAGTGGCCAACCAGGCCTCTGCTCTGAAGGGTCTCCTGCAAAAAGAGAAATTGATCTCCTGGAAAATTTCTTGCGTGTATGGACAAGGCTGAAATCGTCTTTTGGGTCTTCACTACCAATACTTAATCTATATTCTGATCTGGATTTTTCGCTCTCTGCCTCAGAATCACCAAATTCAGACTGGCTTTCTTTGAACTTGGGATTTCCAAATAGATAGAGACTCGGCCTTGGATCTCCTTTCATGCCTAATGGAAACAAAACAATTCAATATTTTTTAATAAACGGCTAAAAGGGTCTTATTATTAGCAGCAGATACCATACCTGGTAATCGGTTACTTGAACCCCTTCTGAAGATAACTTTCCCATTGTGAATAGCTATAGTTTCAGTACTGGGGGGTAATTGCTTGGCGCAATATCTAGCCACCGAAGCCCAACTCCTGCGACGCCAAAGAGAAAAAAAATTCAAATCTATGTTTTGAGTAATCAGAGAGAAGGATCACATAAGCTGAAATCAATGCATTTTTTGAGCCTTTGGCTTCCCTTACCCAAGACCATTAGGCTTGTTTATCCCCACAATTACAGCCATGGAACCACAGTTCTTCGCCTCTTTCACCAGAACTTTTCGGATAGAACTTCCTATCAATATCTTACCGGTGAGATTCACCTGAAAACCCAAGTACCAGAATTCAGAATCATTCTTCCTTTTTTTAGCTAATGTAAGGAGAAAATTATGAACATTTAAAAAAGTACAGACCTGCTTTACATTACACAGGCCTTCATAAACTTCCAAGTAACTATCCAACAAGGGTTTATCTTTCAAAGCAAGATCTGCAAAATAAAAAATAAAAAATAAAAATCCCCTTTACAGTATGGGATTGCGATGATAACAAAAACTCTCAATGTAAGGAATTTTAAGAGGCTTGGTATATTTACCAGAACTGCGACAAACATGAACTGCAACAACACAATCTCCCTGCTCGGCGACCTTCACAAGTGCCCAGTTGAGCAGCTGTCTGCTTTGGCTGTCCATTCGGATACCCACTATCACATTCCTCTTCTTCTCAACAGCCTTAACTTCCTCCTCAACTGTCATTGTGATATCTCCCTTTTACTTTCGCAACTTCAAAACATCCCCAGATTTTCTCCCTCCAAGTTCTGCAAATCTGTTCTTCTTCAAAACCTTCCCACTTCTTGAAATGGCCATTCCAAGCTCTGCAACATAAAGCAACATGAATATTTAAAACTCAAGCTGGAGGAATTAAATTCGAACTTCCCACCTTTCAATTTAAATAATACCCCATTAATGTATTACTAAAATTAAAAATACATAAAAAATTTAAAAGTTAAAAGAAATCCCAAGATAATTCTCATTGCCACCACCACAAGCTCTCTCTACATTAAACTACGCATTAAATTCTAAAAAAAAGGTTGAGTAATGGGAAAAAACAGAGGTAACCCGACAACAGTGAGCCTACCTAAATTTCGAATCCATTTGTCACCCAAAAGCAACATGTTTAAAGAGTTCAATGGCTTCCCAATAGCATCACCCTACCTACCTACTACAACCAAATTCAAAGACTCAAAAATTGTTTTTTTTTTTTTTTAATTTAATTAAAAGATGGGTGTTTTTGTGACGATAAAGCTTAGTAAAGCAAATGGTTTTTCCTTTTCTTTCAAAAAAAAAATTATAAAAAATTTCAAGAATTAAAGATGATGATGATGAGAGTGAAAAAACCCTTCGGCAAGAGAGAATTCCCGCGAAAACTGGACGAAGATTTACAGTGTACAAAGAGAAAGAGGAAAGTCAGGAGGTTTTGCCCCTGAACCGTTAAAAAAATTAAAATAAAAATGGAGAAATGTTCGCGGGAAACCCCTGATAACCGGTCACTTCATGGACCGACGGAATGGGCTTAAGACTCTCGACCGGCTATTGCGGGTTGACGCAATAGTATAATACCAACAAACTAAATGGTGTGCCTTCACAAAATAAATAAAATAAATGTGGACCCTTTTAGCAAAAAGAAGTAAAATACAATAAACGTGGTCCTATAAAAGAAGTTCTGGACGCATCTTTTTCTGGTTATGGTACCACACAAGGTTATTTTGGTCACATAAAAGAAATTTTTGTGGGGTAGAAGAACAGTGGATTACTTATAAGTTATACTCGCACATGATGTAAGGAGTCCAATTTTTTATGGCAGTCCAGTTTTTTATGGGTATTGAAGCCTTAAAAGGAGGCCAATCTAAATACGTCTCCTCTTTTACTTTGCTTTGATCGTATGTAAAATATCTCGTATGATTATAGTTGACTCGCGTACAAATGTATATGAATACATATGTATTACTCATAGATGATTATAATTGTTTTAAGATAATAGTTTAAGATTTCCCATACTTCAACAATTCTTTTTTTTTTTTTTTTTTTTGGTTTCCCAAGGTGTCCCAAGATTTTGCCAAGAACTAATCCTCCGAAATACTATTGGGTACCAAAATAGAAACTTTTCCTAAGAAAATTTATTGCATCTAAGGTTTCGAACCCAAGACCCCTTGACTCTTCCACTCAGGCCAACCTTAGATAGTAACAACCTCCTTCCTTTACCTACCATGAATATCCGCTTTTACAATTTTCATGAGCTTTGGCTTAAAATGACTTGCATAGGATTACACCACGTGGATAGGAAATCCAGATCGAGGGTTGTGGCCTTGAAATGACGACATCACCCCTCTAGTCAACACTGCCTTAATAGGCATTCCTGTTTCTATCTAGATTTTTGTGGGGAGATGGTCCCTTGAAGGTCATAGATGCATTTTTTTCTAGCTAGAGGCCAGAAGGTTACCCTGGCCTTTGTACTAAAATGAGAATCATTTAAGTTCACTGTAAGGGTTTCCTCTAATAGAAGTCACTCTCTATGGCCTCCAACAGTGACATCCCAAATGCTGACACTAAATGACTACATGTGCTTCTCCGAACCCCACTTCTTCTTCGCATTCTGAATAATTCAAATTTGGAATTTAGCATCCATATTGGATATATTGCAAATAAAACCCAAGAATGACTCTAGAAAGTGACAGTAAATATGAGTGCATAGTGATCCCAAAGTCATATAGAATAATTATGAGATTTCACGACAATTAATTAATTTGTGAGTAATCCCAAGAATTTGAAGTTGTGCGAGATATATTTGAGTTTCATAAACATGTTTAAGCTTGCCCGAAATGATGATCGACCACCAAAATCAATTCCTTGACATACACATGCAAAATGATAAAATTAAGATAGAATCCAAGTACATCTCAAAAGAATCGAACCTTTAAAAAAATGGTAATGTTCTGTACTTTTTCTTTTGTCTGTCGTTTTTCCTTTCTTTATTTTTGATAACAAGGGTCTATGAAGTTTTGCTCTCCCTAATCAATTGGCGCGTGCAATCCTCTTATTTTACATATATTAGGTACTTACCAATTTTAAAAGATGTCAAGGCTTTTGTAAAATTTTGAACATTTACCCTAAATTTTTTAAAACGTTTGTGGAAACTCAACTCATGACTAAACTAACCTCTAGGGTTTATAATGTGGGTACCTATATGGGTACATTCATATCTAAGTAATGTTGCTTATTGGGATGGTTTAAATTTTGGGTTTTCCAACAAAGCTTGCAAAGGTACGTCTGGCCATAATTTCAATTTACAGTTTTTGGGACAGAAATACCCTTAGCACAATTCGGTTGGTCAGGTATCATTTTCATGACAAATGCCCAGTCAGTCAGCAGAATCACCGACACAACAATAGCCCATAGATAATGATACACGTGTTAGTCAATATCTCCATATGAGTCACGGCGGAAAGAGCAGGGGCCTACCATGGTAAGATGATCTGATGTGATCGCTCCCCATCGTAACAATGTGGGGACACTTCAAAGCGAATGACACCTTGCACCCATTTTACCATCTATTTTTTCATGCCTCACAAAGTAATAAATTTGGAATTCGAAAATTATTCAGCATACGAATAGTTTGTAATATGAGAATTTTTTTTTTTTTTAAATATTGAAAAAAATTGTAAAAAAAAAAATTATGAGTTAAAAAAATAATAATAAAAAAAAAAAAGGCAGGCAACTTAGTTCAAGGCGGGGATGGGCTACTATGGGGATTTGGATTTGCTCAAGTTGATGAAAAAACTGGATGCTCTAGTAGCCATTGATGGGTGGACGCGTGGATGGGTCTTGGATCTAAAGGCTGCAGATGGAGGGAGATGGGAGGCGTTAAGGGCTTAACGCCGTTTGCTGCTTATGGTTTGAAAAAGGGAAAATGGCAGCGTAGATAGGTGGAAGGGGATGAAAACGTACAGGTGGTGGGCGGATCTGAGAGCAGATCGATGAGCGGATAAGGGTGAGAGATAGGAGGGAGCAGAACACTGTCCAGCCGACGGGGGAGAGGCTCGCCGGTGAGTAGATCTGAGAGTCGACGGGGACGAGAGAGAGATAGGAGGGAGCGCGAAACCTCCGTCCAGCCGACGAAGGAGAGAGATAGATAGGGGATGCCGACGACTGGTGGGGTGGAGCACCGGGAAGAGGAGAGAGAGGAGCGAGAAAGAGGAGAGAGAGTGGGCGAGAGGGAGAATGAAAATTGAAATCGCCCGGTATGTGTTCATCCCTTTGCACCCATCCAAAACGCTGCCGTTTTCCCTTTTTCAAACCATAAGCAGCAAACGGCGTTAAGCCCTTAACGCCTCCCATCTCCCTCCATCTGCAGCCGTTAGATCCAGGCCCCGTCCACGCGTCCACCCATCAACAGCTACTGGAGCGTCCAGTTTTTTTCATCAACTTGAGCAAATCCAAATCCCTACTATGGGCGTGGCTATGGAGTGCACGCAAAAAATTTTGGGACACAAATTCACGTTTTTATATATTTATTTATTTATTTTTGTGTGGTCTGCAATGAAAATAATTTTCTTCAATTTAATGCTATAATGTTGTTGGGGCTTTGATGGTCCAAATTAATAACTTCTACCTAATTTACAAAAAATAATTTTCTTAAGAATAACATAAAAAGTGGCATCAATTGGAAAAAAAATATTACTAATGGCGTTAGATAGATTTTAAATTGACTTATTTAAAGAGGCAAGATTTACTTGAATATTAATTTTTTCCGTTAGAATAACTTTCATGTAAAAAAATGATTTTTAAATGGAATTCATGGTGCATTTGTGTGGTCGTATGCTCGTATAGTATTGGTTCTTTATCTGTTTAGGAAGATATGAAAGATCTTAGTCTAAATCGTAATAAGATTTTCATTGGCTAATTGTTCTCAAATGACACTTCCTCTAGTACAGAATTCTCTATATCAAAATCTATCAAAGTTAGGGTTATCAAATTTGAAAAAAAAAAAAAAAAAAAGGGTAAAAGGGAACAAAATTGAGATGCGACACTTCCATAATTGAATGTCATATTCAAATGAACCACCTAATCGTGAGAAAGTAGGTTTTATAGGGCCTAGCAAAAGTGTCTACTCCTCTGATTCTCATCATGTAAAGCAAGATAAAATAAGAGGGTTTAGGGTAAAAATTGAAAAGCAAAGAGGACATGACCATTCAAAGTGGACACTAAAAAATGGAAAGAAAGAACAAAAGTTTCCTAATTTTTTTCAAAAAAGAAAAAATGCCGGTCTCTTTTGTACTGAAAAAAGGGTATGGGTGGTTCATTAGTGCCTTTACATGCCCTATGGAAGTATCATGCTATGCATAGGATTAATTGAGTGATGCTCACAACTAGACCCATAGTGATTTAAAAGCAATAATAGCCTAAACCATTTCATTTTAATTACACGACAAGGACGATCATAGAAAAAAAAAAGAAATACCGAAAAAATATGGCGCAGAGAGAGATTAATCTACTATCAAATAAAGATTTGGGACGAGCTTATAGGATTGTATCTTGATTGCTCTGCATGCACCTCATCGATGCGTAGGTTTTGGACTCTGAAATAAAGAGAGACAGTGAAAGGCCGATCAACTAGAAATTTGGAGCCATCTATAGAAATCCTAGTTAGAAAGAATAAAAATGAGGTCAAGTAAGGCCCTCACCGTCCTTTTCGGGGAATAACATCTACTATATGGGTAATCATTCAATTCAATAATACATATGTACAGAGGACATGGGGTTTGGTGTGGCATCACTCGTTGCTATAAACAAATGAGGCATCCTCATTTTGCTAATCTTCTTTATTTGAGAGGAATGCGCCATATGCGTCCTGCTGGTTTTTCTTTATTTGATATGATTGTGGCATCGGTCCAAAAGAAAAAAAAAAAAAAAAAAAAAGAAAAACAGAGGGAAATTATGATTGGCATGCCGGCATACGCATACAGCCCGTGTATACGATCCCGTCGTGTGAAGGTTTTTTGCTTACTTAATCATAGTTTTGACATTAATAAAATTAATTATGAAAATTACACAAAACTCTCCTAAATCATAGACTGTCATATGACCATCATGTGGTGCTTTTAAATGCAATTAATGCCTGGCACTTTCACCACATATAAGGAAAAATGATGGTAAACTGTCATATGACCATCATGTGATGCTTTTAAATGCTCTTAAATGTGAGCTTGCTCTTAGAGGAATCTTTCTTCTTCTTCTTCTTCTTCTTCTTGTTTTTATTTTTATATTTTTTTTAAGAGAATAAAAAATTAAAAAACATAAATGATTTATTAATCCAACAAAGGTACATACAAAAGAGAAGAGGCAAAAAACGACTTACTAAACCTATTTATCTTCCCATGAAGACTTGGGATAAAATGATCAATTCCCCTCGTATGGTTAGAAATACTAAGGGTAAAATGGCCATTTCATAATTTCTCTTAACAGTGTAATCCTAAATAATTTGAGGTGTTTTTATTTGGCTTTGAAGGTAGGAGGGGAATCGTGCATTTACGGGTTACTCCTATAGGGATGGGGACCATGTTTTGTGTCACTCACCTTTTCTCTCTCTGTTTTTTTTGCTAAGGGATTTTTGTGTAATTTATCCGAGTGCAAATAAGGAGTGAGACTATTACCACCACATAAAGTACTCAAAGCCCCCCATTAGTTTATACTTTTTGAGATTTTATGAAAAATATAAAAGATTTTTACGAAAATTAATCGCATTGTTCATTAAAAAACATAATTTTGAACAACTTTGTAGAAGAAATTTTTTCCAAAATCTATCATTTAAGCACACTATTTGGCCATTTACAATCTCTATTTCATTTTCCATGAAAAATGCTAAAAAGTCTACTTAAAAGACAGATTTTGGAAAAAATTTCTTCTACAAAGTTGTCCGGAATAATGTTTTCTAGTAAACTATGTGATTAGTTTTCATAATTTTTTTTTAATATTTTTCATAAAACCTTAAAAATATAAATTAAATGGGAGGTTTAGAATATTTTATGTGGTGCAAAATAGTCCAGCCTGCTAAAAAGTCTACTTAAATGACAGATTTTGGAAAAATTTTCTTCTACAAAGTTGTCCGGAATAATGTTTTCTAGTAAATTATGTGATTAGTTTTCATAATTTTTTTTTATATTTTTCATAAAACCTTAAAAATATAAATTAAATGGGAGGCTTAGAATATTTTATATGGTGCAAAATAGTCTAGCCTGCAAATAAGCCATGCAAGTTTTCCTTTTCCCTTTTCTCCTCTCAAATTTATTTTTACATCTTCCTATATATGCGTGAGACGCAAGAGGCATTAAAATTCTTCTTAAATGTTGTTTGGTTGATCATTGATATCCAGAACCACAAATAATGGGCTTCTTAAATGGATATGGGACTGCAAAGGTGGTCAATGGACAAATGGGCGACAAGAACAAAAGCATATTGTACTAGTTTTCTATAATTCTTGCAACTTTCAATTGCATCATGACATTTCCTATAAAACTACTCCTATAATTCGATCAGTAGGTAAAATAGTCCTCGAGCACATATGATTCTTGGTATGATTGATAATGACAGAAAATTAAGATGGAGAGGCCATGTGCCCCCGAGGTATACGGAGCAATCCCTTATTTCTTGACTAGAAAAAAAAAATAATAAATTAAAACAAATTTCCGATTTTATATGTTAATTTGAATTTCAGTAGGAAAATGTATTAAGGTCCCATGAAACTATCTTACCTGCCAATATAGTGTCTCGGATAATGCTATGGATGTAGTCATTGGTATTGTTAATCAATCTGTCATATGCTTAATTACATCACTATTTATTTGGTAACGGTAGAATTAATCTATATTTTGATATAACCTTATTAACCTCACGAGGGTAGCGTAAATGGTCTAGATCCAAATAGGCCTAGTATGCCTATTTTTTCATCCAAAAAAAAAGAAAAAAAGAATGACATAACATGAATTGTATCTTGCTAGGAGGGTGTTGGCACCACTTTTTCAATTTTTTCTATTTATTATTATTTTTTTAATAACAAGAAAGTCCTTCGCATAAACCCATATGCACCATACAAGACCTCACTTTCAATCTTCATTTCCTTAAATATCATGCTAAATATCATCACAAGTGAAAATTAAGTGTAAAAATAAAGAAAAATAGTGGAAGTGGTGGGGGTGGGGGGGGGGGGGGGGGGGGGGGGGGGGGGGGAGGGAAGGGAATGAATCTTATTGCCCATTTTTTTTTTAAAAAAAAATGATAAAAAGAGATGGGGAAAGAGATTGGAAACTTATGAAAAGCATGCGCATTACGTGGGCGTACGATGCCTAATAATATATAAGGTGCAAAGAAATAAAAATTAATAATAATAAAAAAACTACAAGTCTACAACATTAAAAACCATCATCTCCATCGTAAAATCAACATACGTAAACTTGAAAATGATACTCTAGTTTAGTTGTTCTTATCAAGATCAATTGAAAGTCAATTAGGGATCAAGTATTGATTCCAACATGGCCACAAGTAGGCAAAGTGGCGTGTCGAGTTAAACTTGATCAAGATGGTTTTAATTACTTATAATCAATAGTTTATCATTTTTTTTAAGATAAAAAAATAGACAGTTATTAATGGGATGATTGTGAAGTGGTTGGGATTTAATTAGATATACTAATTAATGGGTCTCTATACTATCTGTTGAAGCCCAAATCTCAGTACGTCAGCCATAGAAAAGAGCTAAGATATGATACGCATTGTTTGATTGGTATTATTTATTAGACTAAGCATGAAAAAGATCAAATTAATTTTGAAAATGTTAGTGCATGGCAGTAAGAATTGAAGGTCTAGCAGCGTGACGTTTTAAACTTGATCAAAAGAGTTTTAACTGCTTAAATCTATAGCTTAATCTACTTTTAGATTTCAACAGTTAAGGGGTTCTTAGATGCCGTATGCTCTTGTCTTGTTCCTTGTGTTCTTTGTCTTCTTTTTTCTTCCTTTTGAGTTATGAAGTTCTCACCTTTTACCTAAAAAAGATGGGATGTTTGTGAAGTGGGTGGAATTCTATTTGAAATACATTTTCTTTTTTTCTTTTTTTTTGGGGGGTACAATTTTTTATAGACCAATTTTTGGGGTACAATAATTGAACACATTTTTTTTGGAGTACAATCTTTTATATACTAATCAAAGGGTACAATTCTATTTGAAATACATCCTTTTGGGTTACAATCTGCCCCCAAATCTCAGCACATAAGCAATAAATAAGAGTTTGAGACACGTTTGATTGATACTTATTTATTAAACTAAGCATGAAACATCAGCATGATTAGATGAGTTTTGAGCATCCGATATGCTTTAAAAGTTTCGAGCCATTTATTCGAACAAAAGAGATGCTCAAATTACAAGTTACTGCCTTAGAATACATATTTGTATGTAGCTTGGATAGCCACACTTAGGCCATCACTGTACCTCAACAAGGAAATTAGGACAAGAAGGATAAGATTGGAAGGATTAAACATAGTCAAGAAGAGAAGATGGGGGGCACTTATAGAGACATGAGGGTTCAGCCCATGGCATATTTCTGGGTCCAGCTGCGAGCCGTCGACTCATACTTAACTTTGTCAGTCTTGCACATGTGAGCAATCTCAGGAACAAGTGGATCATCCGGGTTTGGGTCCGTAAGCAGAGAACATATGGAGAGCAAAACCTGCATGAATCACACCAGTATATTTTCAGAATCATTACATGTTTAATGCTCCAAACTCATTTCAGCATAGATGAGTTTATAGTGTTTCCCAGAGCCTAGTTTGAAAGAAATGAAAGGACATTTTCTGTTTTTCAGTATGAGAAATGCTATTCTTCATGACTAAATTGTTTAGACCCCTTCTCGTGAATCACACCAATATATGGCATTGCTTTTTCCAGAATCTAGTTTTGGTGATGATTTCAAGCATGGGTTGTTTCTCTTTTGTCTTCTTGCTTGTAACATTTATTCCTGGGAATGGGTCTCTGTCTTATAAAATTACATAAGAACAGGAAAATACCAAAGACACTGAATAAATTTACACCACTCATCAAATTGGATGAAAAGGGAACAGTAAATTAAAAAGTAATAAAACCCGCGCTAGTTAGCTGGTATGAATTTTGAAATCTATCTGGTAAACCTAGAAGCACTCGTAAAAATAATACGGATGAATTTAATTTCCATTTGGTGTACAAACACCGCACTAGGGGAGTTCTCTAGTAATCACCTTGGATATGGTTAGTGCAGGACTCCATTGTTCCTTGAGTATGTCCAAGCAGATATTCCCATTACTGTTTATGTTAGGATGGAAAACTTTGGTCCTGAAGGCAACCTGCAAGCAGTTTTTTATAGGAGAACATCAGGGTCTTTCTAATAAAAGGAAAAATGGAAGAACCTAGATGATCTTTGCCTTATACCTTTGGGGGTTTGAAAGGATAGTCTGGTGGGAAATGGATAGTCACAAGGAATACGCCGCCTGAATAGGGACTATCATTTGGACCGATGATGGTTGCTTGCCAATGGAACATATCCTCGGCCACAGGACCTGAAATTCACCATTAAATCACAATCAACTTTTCAATAAAAGAACGTTATGATGAAACCCAATTCAAGTTTCTTATGTTTCTTTTACCTGCACTACATGAAGTTGGTGGGTCTCTCTGCAAATCCTTGAGCTCCTTCAAAATTCTCTTCGATGCCATGTGATTAATTCCAGAATATATATGCTCTCTCTAAGTGTTTAAATGAGAAACTTTAATATGGGTGATGGAATGCAAAGGAAGAGAAACAATCTATGCACAAAGCGTGGGAGGGAAGAGACGTATTTAATGGACGAATTGGTGGGGGTGGTGATGGCCGGTGGAGAAGAGAGGTGGAAAAGGAGAAGAAAGGTCCACTGATTCTTTCAGAGTGATGAAAGTGGGCACCGTATATATTCCAGCCAAAAGGTAAAAGCAAAGAATCAGGGAGTTTTCAACACGAAAGCAATACGAACTGTCCTGTAAAAATTAAATAAAAACACTTGAAATTTATTAGCAATTTTGCTTTGTTTTATCATGAAACCCAAAACTGCATTGCCATCAGTCAATAAGAAAATGGAACCCACAAATCCATCCTGGTTTTTGTAGCCACTGCTTTTGGTTTGTCACAAGGCATATACTAGAGGTGCCACTTTCTCCCCTAGTCATCCATAGGATCAAAATCAGAGCAAAAGATTTACAACTTTAAGAGAGTCAATTACGCGTTAAAACGCACGAGTTGATGCTACAATATCAGGCTGAATGTGACCATGGCGACAATAATCCATGTTTCAAAAATCAAACAAATCAAGAATTCCAATTGTCAATGCAGCGTTACTTTAATCGGATAACAAGAATTTAACGTAGGATGCTACGACTCACATCCAAATCAGGAATCTTCGAAAACTCCTGTGTTACCTTGCACTGAATACAGCCTGTTCTCAAAGAAATATTCGTGCTTAGCTCTAATGGTCAGATCACTGGGAATCTGTGGTAGCTTTCGGAGGATGGGTGTAAAAAGGACCACAGATTTTAACACTCACAAGAATCCTTTCATAAAGAAAATGCTGGCAATGTTCTGTTTCCCATAAAATATCAATAGCCCAATCATATTTTCCAGGCATTTGTTTTTCTTGACTCTGTTTCTTAGTCCTCTGAATTGTTCCTCTCAGAAATCAGTATTGAATTTCGAAAATGTACTTTTGTGTTAGCCTATTTTGTCAAGCTTTTTGGATTTTGAATGCTGACATCACTGACATGTCAATCTGTAATTCCAACATAAAAATAAAACACCATTTCACTGGTGTGAGAACAAAGGTTCAAAATACACCGCAGTTTTGAGAAAAAATCTAGAAACTCATGCGTCAGGTCAAAAAAACCCGTTTAAAACCTGTCTTCACCTTTTTTTGATAAGCAAATAAAAACCGGCTTTGCCTAGTGACTCCCTAGCCTTTTATGCTAATTTATCCTCGTCATGATGTTCTTTCAATATGCCAAAAAACCTACTCTCTCCCACCACCAAAAAATATTTTCTTTCAATGTGCCAAAAAATGAAAATTACCCAAGGGAGAAAGTTCCTGGCTCAGATTATATTTTCTTAACATATCAAAAATTAGATTTACATGGCATACTGAAAGTTACATTCCTTAAAAATTGTTATGCATGCATCAAGATGCAATTCGAGCACAAACCCTACATGCATGCAAATCTGAATAGTAAGAGGACATCATTCCAATTTTGAAAGGCTTCTTTATGCTTGACCCCTCTTTCTTCACAACATCACTCATAAATTAGTTCAACAGAAAAACATTCGAGACAAGGGCAGATTTTATAGATAGTCAAAAAACTATAAATAAATAAATAAATTACGAGAGAAAAAAGAGGAGATGAAAATTACAGAAGAGGTAAAGAGGAAGGATAAAGAGGAGAAACTAAGGGAATAGGCACTGCGGCCATGATTGCATAAGCTGAGAAGGGTACAAAGGTCCATGAGGTCACTGCAACGAGAAACCCTCTTGGAAACAAGGAGCCTTATAGAGTTATACAATTGAATCCATGGATACTGAAATTCGCAGCCAAAAAAAAAAAAAAGAAAGAATAAAAAAAATAAAAAAGAAATGAAGCTTTGAACGGAGCAAAAGAGGGAAGAGATAGTGGGTGCCATCAAGTAACAATGAAAACTTCTATTTTTGTGAGTTCACCTTGCAAAATTTCCTGAATGATGAGGAACTTCTCCAACAAATTCCATTGGATATGGTTTGCCTCCATTGGATTTGGACAGGCTTATAAAGCAGCTTGGTCTGGTGGTCTGGTAGAACACAAAGGGGAATTCCAACTGCGATAAAAGCTCGCTACAAAATGGATCCAAATTTCAATCCATGTCCATGAAAAAGGAAGCCCCTTTCTATCACCTACCCTCTCTCCTTTTTCTCCCATTGCCGGCGAGCCACCAACAATAGTCATCGTCCTAGTGCAAACCTTCTGTCTCTCTGCTCCTATCTTCTTCCTCTACATTTGACAGTAGCACCACCATCCCCGGCCACTCTAAGCAAGAACTCTCCCTTCTCTCTTTAAGCCTCACCCTTCCCCCCCCCCCCCCCCCCCCCCCATCCTCATGCATTGAATCCAACACGTCTTTCACTTGAAAACACGTACTCTCAAGCACAGCTTGAGCAATGTGAGCTTTAGTTGTAAATCTAGTGATCCCAATATAGACCCTGCGAGCATTGTCGCACCACCATGGAGAAAACGATCCATTAAATGCCAGCACAAAATAAACCCCACCTGTAAGTCAACCAGCGATGCCAATTCCTCAATCTCACTTGCACTACTAATTATCACAAGACTGTCTCTGAGCCACTGAACTGTAGCTCCTGCAATAATAGATGACTAGAAACTAAACCATAACAATCAAATTCAAAATAAATTGAAACCTTCAGAATCAAAGATGCTCAGAACTGTAGCTCCTGCAATAATAGATGACTAGAAACTAAACCATAACAATCAAATTCAAGTAAACCATAACAATCAAATTCAAAATAAATTGAAACCTTCAGAATCAAAGACGAAAGAAAGAAAGAAAGAAAGAAAGCCCGCATCTTCCATTACATCAGAGAACAAAACCCTGAAAGGGCAACCATATCTAAGAGAGTCAGATATACTAGAAGTCTGAAAGAAAGAAAGAAAGAAAGAAAGAAAGAAAGAAAGAAAGCAAGCCCACATCTTCCATTACATCAGAGAACAAAACCCTGAAAGGGCAACCATATCTAAGAGAGTCAGATATACTAGAAGTCAAAGAAAGAAAGAAAGCAAGCCCACATCTTCCATTACATCAGAGAACAAAACCGTGAAAGGGCAACCATATCTAAGAGAGTCAGATATACTAGAAGTCTGAAACAAAAGAATATGAATTTTAGAACTCAAAAGAATATAACCCACATCTTCCACACAGTGCTTAGGCACGACATGGTGGTCTTCTACAGAAAAATACCAGAATTGGCACACTAAACCCTCAATAAAAATTCAAAATGTATAGACTTGAAAGAATTATAAACTCACTCGAAGCCAAATTTATATTTAGATATTATCGCCCTACAAGTTTAGCTTATTTCTTTTTTGTATTTTTCATTTTATAACGAAAATTTCCTGTCAAAGTTGTTGTATTTGGTTTTTTATCCTGTGCATTTAAAACCCAGATTTGCAGGAAATTCAGATTATTCTAATCATTTGGTGTCCAATATAGGTTGCATTGTCTATGCAAACATCTGTTCACTTTGGGTTTTTCCTTCTAATGCGTACAGAAGCTCTTCCAAAACAACGTAATGGCCTAAAAAATGCACCTTCTTTTAGCTGAAACTGATTCCACCAAATCTTTGCGAAAACCAATTTCCCAAGTCATTTTAAAACCATAATACAAACACCACAACTCGGCTTGTCTATTATGACAAAAACCCACATCTTCTCTTTCAAACCATAATACAAACCCCAAAATTCATCTTACATAATATTACCACCCCAAGCCCTAGATTTCAGAAATGTGGAAAAATAAAATACTAAACATAACAAAAAAATGGGTTTCTATCGTCCAAGCTTACAAGCACGAGAAAGAGAGAGACGGGTGTTACCTGTTGACGACGGAGGACGGAGGACGGAGGACGGCGGACGGCGACGGCGACGGCGGCGGCGTATACCGGCGAATCGACGAGTGCGGAGGACGGCGTGCGAGAACCCTAATCGCTGGAGAGGGGCTGTAGGAGTGAATGCTTCAAATTTCAGTAACAGGGCTTAACAAATACTTATACTAAAGAGACGTTATTAAAATCGCTTTCCATATAACAAAAAGCAGCGGTATCAACACTGCTTTCAGTCTAAGTAAAAGCGGTTTCAGTAAAAGTGCTTTTGGTATAAATAAACGCGGCATTAGTAACACCGCTTTTAGGTTTTTTTTTATAAAAATTTTAAATCCACTTCTTGAAACCCATATTTCCATATTTTACAACGTCTAAGTCAAGAGAAAGCATATTATTGAACCCTAATGCTATGTTTGGTAAAGAGGATGGAAATGTGAAAGGAAAGAAAGAAAGGGGGACGAACTTTCCATCCCAAGGGATGGATTCTTTTTTTCCCTCCAATGTGTTTGGTAGAATGGAGGGAAAGACACACTCTTTCCATCCCTTTTGTTTGGTAGAAAGGAGAATAGAAAGAAAGGAAAATGAATTAAAGAGTAATTTTACCATCTTACCCTTGAATGATTTTAAAAAATGTGTTATTAGTTGGCATGTATATAATATTATCATATAGGGGTAAATTTTTCTTTTTAGAAAAATGTTAGCCTTTCTCTCCCAATCCGCCTAAAAGTGGGCGGATTCCAAAAAGTGCAAAAGAATGGATTTGGTCTTTCCCTTCCCTTTCCTCCCCTCTCCCCTCCCCTCCTACCAAACACGCCTCCTCACCCTCATCCCTCCCCTCTTTTCCATTCCTCCCCAAATCCCCCTTACCAAACACGAGCTAAGGGGTAGCTCAATTGGTAAGAGATCCCATCTCAAGAAACAAAAGTCTTGAGTTTTACTCTTGTTACTTGATTGGATTTACTTGATTCATATGGGTTGTAGGGTCTTATATGAACTCAAGGTTTGCCTGAAGGGCTTCCTCGTTATTATTCTTAATAACACCTCAATTTCAGAAAAAGAAAATAAAAAGAACTCTAAAAAAAAGTATATATCAAGTAAAAATGCCTTAAACTACAAGCTATGTTTAAAACTGTTTTTTTTTACATAAATTAATTAGTTCTCCAACATTTTTTAGAATTGAGTTGTTTTTTAAAGTTATTTCCCAAACCCAGTGAAAACATACTTTGTAATTAAACACATTTTCACTCAAGGCATATATTTTAGAAAATCTGTATATATATAGGATTAATCATGTGCGGAATATCCCCGAGTATCCTGTTCAGTCACAAACGGTTGTGATCGAATGGGATATCCCGCAGATGATTAAAGCTTTATATATATATAACATTAAGAAATAAACATTTGAAGGTGTGTTTACAACACAAAGCATAATTAGCTTAGGGAAATATCAAAATTTTGATGCCCCAATGGTGCTAACAAAAAAAATATGTGACAAATTTGTCCTTGCCTAAATTAAAAGACAACAATAAAATTATAATGGCATGAGAAGAAAAAAATTATGTTCAGCCTAAAAATTTATATGGTAAAAAATTTTAGAAGATGGTAAAGTCAAATTACATCAAACTTAGTGAAAGTTTCCTTTACTGTTTTCATTGTCTAAGAGGTATAAAGAATTTCTAAATCACAAAGTTAATTTTGTAATGTGACAAATTTGTCCTTGCCTAAATTAAAAGACAACAATAAAATTATAATGGCATGAGAAGAAAAAAATTATGTTCAGCCTAAAAATTTATATGGTAAAAAATTTTAGAAGATGGTAAAGTCAAATTACATCAAACTTAGTGAAAGTTTCCTTTACTGTTTTCATTGTCTAAGAGGTATAAAGAATTTCTAAATGTTTTGGTATTTGAGCTTACCCATAAATATCCATAACAAAGTTCTATTTTCAAACCTTTTCGGGGTAAATAGAAGTTTCAATTATTCAGAATGTGTCCTTTTGGCCCTACATATTTTTCATGGGCCCACATTTTTTGTTCGAGGATATATTTTCTACCATAAAATTCCATTTTTCTTTTTAAGGCAATTTAACCACAATTTTAGCAGTTAATTAAGGTGTATTGATGGGTCTTTATTTTCTACCATAATCACATCCGTTGTCTTTATTTACTCTCGCAACCTTTACCAATACTAGACCAAATATGCAAAGACATAAACATTACATGTCTCTCATGATAAATATGTGCTTAATTATGCTAATTTTATTGCTCTCTCATGTCCTTACACCGCATCATTTGTTGCTCAACTCCATTGAAGACATCTAACGCCGAACTTAATCATTAGTGATCGAGTTGCCATATTTGGAAGTTGTTCAGTGTGCAAAGAATGCTTTGAAATAAAAATATCTTAGAAGTTGTAACATATATAGCTAATAAGCATCAGTTACATGTCTCTCATGGTAAATATGTGATAAAGTATGCTAATTTTTTTGTTAGTAATCAAATGTAGATTGATTCTAGTGGGGGGAAGTCTGGCTTATCGAAACGGTAAAGAGAAAGACAATAAAACGCTTCACAAGCTCAATCATTCTCGAAAAGTTGATTTGTTCGCTCTTCGATTTCAGCTTCAACAACAATAATACCCATCCTTCCCAGGTTTGCTGATGTAGCCAAGTGATTAGCTAGTTGATTTCCCTCTCTATGTGTAAAGACGATTTCATAGTCATCAAACAGTGTCAAAAAGCCAAACATTTCCCTATTGGGAGAAAAAGAAAAAAGAAAAAAAATTAGTTCCTATACTAGAAATAACATTAATACATTCATATATATATATATATATATATATATATTTCTTCCTCTAGTACAGGATCGATCCCCTTGAGGCGGTTCATTAAGAGCAGTTATCTCCTTCTATTATAATCTTCCGACGTCCACGTTTCATTGCCATGATTAACCCCCTCCTCGAGTTTTGTGTCAATCACAATTTCTACATTCCAAATATGAAAGTTCCGCAAATCATAAGAATATCCCCCTGATCCCGTAATGCAACGCTTCCAGAAAAATAATCAATTCCTCCCACAGTCAGACAAGATGCATCAATGTTAAGTTTGGTCCACTCTATCGATGGACTACTCCCACTCTATCGATGGACAACTCCAAATGACCCTACACATTAGGTGTTTTCGCATTGCTTCAGAAATATGAAAAAGTGAGACCCTAATTTTTTTCTCAAAATAAAAAATCTCCAAAAAGTCACTAAATCAAACTTTGTAAGCTTGTGAAACAGCTCAAGGAATTCCTCAATTGAAACATATGTTGCTTCATCTTCAAATTTCTGATGATTGTATATATGAACATGGAGGTAACCACGATGTTGGAAGTAAAATGTGTCCAACAAACTCATTTCCACTATCGGGGGAAAAAATTAGTCTCTATGACACATTAAAACAGTTGAATATATAAATAACTATACTTAAACCTTTCCTTTTTTGGTACAAGTTCGATGCCTTAGAAGTACTTAATTAAGATTTCATTATCTCCTTCAATTATAATCTTTGAATATCCGCGTTTAAATGTAAAGATTAACCCCGCCTCAATGACTCAAATTCAGCATCAATCACAATTTTGACATTGAGAACTTGAAAGTTCCACAAATTGAAAACATTTTCGACATGATCCCGAATATATAAATACCTATACTTGAACCATTCCTTTTTTGGTACAAGTTCGATGCCTTAGAAGTACTTAATTAAGATTTCATTATCTCCTTCAATTATGATCTTCGAATATCCACGTTTAAATGTAAAGATTAACCCCGCCTCAATGACTCAAATTCAGCATCAGTCACAATTTTGACATTGAGAACTTGAAAGTTCCACAAATTGAAAACATTTTCAACATCATCCCGAAAAGTAACACCGCCTGAAAAATAACCGAGGTTGTTCCAATAGAATGCTAAAGATAATATTATAACACTACACTTGTATATACACTATGTGACTCACACTCTCACACACAAGTACACTACACATAAGAGTTCATTCACTCACTTGAGCTCGCTCCACAACTCACAACCAAAATGAGCCTAGCCTCCCTTTTTATAGCGGCTGGTTCTATGAGTTAATTCTCTACCGACTGGAAGCTTCTCGGTCTATATGGCTACAACAGGAAAAATCTAGAACTAAGAAGGGATAATAGAAATCTAGAAAGAGACGGTAAAAAAGTCATTAGAAGGAAGAAGATAAATCAAGAAAGATGAAGATCGAGGAAGAAGGTGCTAGAGAGATCTATAGAGTCAGTAGTGATTCCTTCAGTTCTCAATTTTTATTTCCCTTTTTTTTGTAACATATATTTATTGGAATGGGTTTGTCTTCTAAAATTACATAAATATAGGAAAATACTAAGACTTTATCCACTCACCTCATTACCTGACATGGGAGAGAAAAATAAATTAAAAATTAATAGAAAAAATGAGTTTTTTTTTGTTTTGACCTTAAAAAAGAAAGACCGGGAAACCCAAGTTAATTAGTTGGTATGAATCATAAATTTATCTGGTAAACCTAGAAGCACTCGTTAACGAACAGATTTAATTTCCATGCGGTGTATAAACACCCCCTTGGAGTTCTCTAGTTATTTACCTTGGATATGGTGAGTACAGGACTCCATTGTTCTTTGAGTATGCCCAAGCAGATATTCACATTACTGTCTATATTAGGATGGAAAACTTTGGTCCTGAAGGCAACCTACAACCAATTTTTTTTTATAGGAGAAACATCAAGGTCTTTCTAAAAAACATTGTTGCAAATTAAACGATAATGATTCTTAAAAGGATTAATCAGCCAGTCATAAATAAAAGGGGTTTGAAAGGATAGTCAGGTGGGAAATGGATTGTCACAAGGATTACGGCAATGGAACAATTCCTCAGCCACAGGACCTGAAATTCACCATTATTTATCACAATCATCTTTTCAATAAAAGAACAAACTGGCCTTTATGATGAAACCCAATTCAAAACCAATAGCCCAATCATATTTTCTAGTCACGTAATGTTTTTCTTTCCTTGTTTGTTTTTCTCCGACTTGTTCCTATCAGAAATCAATATGGAATTTTGACCATGTACTTTGGTGTTAGCCTATTTTGTCAAGCTTTTTGGAATTTGAATGCTGACATCACCGAAATATTTATTTTTTAAGGGGGAATTACAGGTTGGTCCGACTTCACTAAATAAATACATATATCAATAATAAATGGCAACTGGCAAGTTACCCTGTGTTTGGTTGGGGGGAAAGGAGGAGGGAAGGAAAAGAGAAAAAGGAAAAAGGAAGGGATGGAAAGAGTTTGGTGTATTTAGTTGAAGGGAAAGGGGGAAAGATGGGAAGGGGAGGGAGGACCCTCCTTTCCACTTTTTCTCTTCCTTCTAATTTTGGAGGGATTTGAAGAGGGAAATAAAACTTTTTTATTCAAATGACACATTTATCATATGTTTATTATTATTATTATTTATTACTACTGTATATATGAGGGCAAAATAGTAAAATAAATATTTATTTTTTCCATTCTTTTCTTTATATCAAACACACAAAAATGAAGGAAAATCTTTACCTTCATTCTATATCGATCCAACCAAACACATAGGAAGGAAAAAAGGTTTCCTTTCCTACTGTGTTTGGTTAGAAGGATGGAAAGGGGAAAGTAAAAGAAAGGAGAAAGAAATAGAAAACCTATTCTTAAAAAAAGAAAATCTTTTTTCTTTATTATTATTTGATAAGGGGATGGAAAGAGACTTTCTTCCCTATCTTTTTGTTAAATAAAAAAAAAATAAAAAAAAAAAAGATGAAAGTTAAAAAGAAATATTTTACCATATTACTCTTATAAAATAAATAAAATTTTTTTTGTCGGTTAGTTTTTTAAATTATTTAACTCTCTTCCTAACCCAAACCCTTATCCCACCCTCTTTCTCCAGTCACGACAGCCAGTGAAGATGCCAGCCAGCTGTTTCCAGTACCCACTGTTGATTCGACGCCACGAATATCATGGATTTGACCAAACCCCCCATTCCACCCTCGCTCTGCATCCATAACAGCTGGATAGATGAAGAAGCCCTCCATTTTCCACCCAACCAAACACAGCATAAAGGAAATTTCATGTGAACATGCATGCCCCTCTAGCATCACATGTTGCAGACCATATGCTTCCCTATACGTACTCGGCCTATTTTTTCTCTTCTTTCCTTGCTTTTTCTAGTCACTAGTCATATCAGAGGGGCATCACATGTTGCAGACCACATGCCTTCCCTATACGTACTCGGCCTATTTTTTCTCTTCTTTCCTTGCTTTTTCTAGTCACTAGTCATATCAGAGGGGCATCACATGTTGCAGACCACATGCCTTCCCTCTACGTACTGGGCCTTTTCTCTCTCTCCTTCCTTACTTGTACTAATCACTAATCATGTCAGGCACTCTCTATTCTGACAAGTCTTTTCTGAGAAGTCTCCCCTCATCCTCCTTATAGTCACCCTTTTTTTTTTTTGGGTGTGTAACCCTTGTAGCTACTCTTTAATCTGCTCTTGCAATCCCCTTTGCGCCTCTACGCTTTCAAAATCGATCTACATCAGTTTTCCTGTGTTTTCCCCCTGAATCGCATAACTCTCACTCCTTTTTTGCTAGCAATTTTTTTTTTTTTTTTGAGGTTTTCCTCAAAGCCTATCTGGTTTGGTTGGGGGAAAGGAAAGAGGGAAGGAAAGGAAAGGGGAAGGGAATGGAAAACCCATCCTATCAGTCATGGCGATTCATTTTTTTTTCTTTCTCTTCTCTACCATGTCAAGAGAAAGGCATCCCATCGGCCATCGATCTGGCCGGTGGGATGCCGTTTTTTATTTACTTTTATTTTTGTCCATAACTCAAGTTTCGGAAGATTTCGAGTTGATGGGATCCATCCATCATCACCCCACCGGAAAAAATGAAATAAAGGAAACGAAAAGAAAAGGATCCCATGATCTGAAATGAGAGGTATGGTTAATTTTCTCTTGTTGTTTAACTTTTCATTATTTATTTATTTATCTTTGATTATGTTAGTATTGTATCAGATTGAAGTGTTTTAAAGCTTTTTTTTTTTCTCTCTTTTTTTTCTTCTTCGTATTGTTATTATTCATATATATATTGGTTTGTTTGCGTAAGAGCGGTTGATTAGATGCACGCTGCGACTTACTGCGAGTTATTTTTTTAAATCCTCAAAACTAGGATTTAGGTTGATAATTCGGTTTAGTTTAAGAGTTCTTCTATTTATTTATTTTATTTCTCTAGCGTTCAGCATCTCTGTCTTCTATCTTTTTCAACTTCTCTTTGTTTTTGCTTCTTTTCTTTATCACGTATCTTTATTCTTCCATGGAAGAATAAGTTAGTATCATGTTCTGTATTGCTATTTTCATGTTCTGTTTCTTGTTTTTTCTCTCTTCCTCCTCTTTTTTTTTTTTTTTTTTTTTTTTTGCTTCCTCAAAACTTATTTTCTTTCTTATTGGGTTCCTCTTGCCATCACTGTGTTACATTGTAGAAAATGCAAAAATATATTTTCTAGTTGGTATATATTGAGAATGTAGAGAACCAAAACATTTTAGATTGGTGGGCACCCGAGAGAGTGGATAGACTCCTGGAATTCCCTATAGCAAACAGATTTTTAAACATAGTTTAAGGCTTTTAACACATATACATGTTTCTAACCAAGCTAGAAACTCCATGCTTTTGTATTAATAATCTAGGAAGAAAGAGTATGTATTTTAATAAGCGTCATGCTACAGCTTCTTATTGAATGATGGGCTCAGCTACAACATATAAATTCTAGCCATAATCAAACCTATATCAGTTACAATAGTCCTTCAAACTGTATACCTGATTTTCGATAGTATAGTGATTGAAATCTCTAAATTTCTTCTCTATGAAAATTGGATCCTTTCTCGAAAAGTCTTTGTGAAAGAAACAGTGCTTTGCTGGAATATAACACGGAAATTCTTCTTTGTAGGGCATCAACTTGAAGCGTTGAACCAATACATGGTCGAAACAACTATATATGGAGTGATCGAATTGCATTGGATTCATGCGAATTTAAGGGAGAAATGGGCATGAGCGGTGAGTCGACTGAAAACCCTTTTTCTTATTACATTTTTTGTCCTGTGTGTGTGCATGTCAATTTCTATGTTTTTTTTTTTTGGGGGGGGGGGGGCAAGTGTGTGCGCATGTGTTTGTTTTGATTATTAACTTTTACTAAATGTTAATGTTTCAATTGGGTCCTTACAACCATCTATATCTATATTACTATTTAGTATGGATTTTGAGAGAACTTTTGATCAATATTTACATAATGCCCTACATACCCATATATAAACACACACCAAAATATTTAAACAAAAGAAAAAAAAATTCAACATATTAGAATATTATACTACATTATATTTAAGATGAACTAGGCTATGCAGGTTTTGTTCGTGATAGGTTCAATAAGAGGCTCCTTTTAACTAACTTGTTAGATAAACAGGCTAAGCTCTAATTTATTTTTGAGCTTGGAAATTTAGTGAGTCAAGCTAGAGTAACTCCAGCAGCTCATTACTACTCTAAACTACCGAAGAAGTTGAGCTTGGCTTGAGATGTCCTCAATAAAAGGCTTTGAAGTTTGATTGATAATAAAGGAGCGAAACTCAAATTTATTTTTTAACTTGTTACATTAATGAGCAAGCCTCTAAGAGGCCTACTACTTGACTCAATTTGGCTCATTTACAACCTTAGCAACAACTCCAGTAGACTGCTATCCGGAAATTATATAAAGATCTTAGTTATCCTTTAATCAATTAGGCTTCTACAATTTCCCTCCACATAAACAAGTACTTGCCACCACGAAGATGTTATATGTGTAATTTCACTAGAGGTTTCTTCCATTCCAACCACCCTCGCTACCCATGAATTCATAATGTTCGGTCAAGAACCATGTACCAGCCCCATGCTTCATTCTTCTTTCTTGAGAAAAATATTTTCATTGCAATTGATCATAAATATATACTAGTCTCTTAGAAGGTAGGCATATAGCGACTTTCCCTTTTTGGGTTAGCTACACTTCCCAATTGCCGTGAACAAAAAATCCTCTGAGTGTGTTTTTTTTTTTTTGGGTGCTTTACATTTGCATTCTTTTTATTTTTTATTTTTTTATTTATATTTTTTATGGAGAGACAATAAAATTTGATCGAACTAAATTGCTTTATATTTTTTATTTAGGAATTTTTTTAGTTTCATTGCAACATGTTGAATTAAAATTTTGGATTCTTTTGGAAGAAAATAAAAATCATGCATTCACATTTTTTACTTTTTGCACTCATCATGTGTGTTTTTATTCACTAGTCTTTTCAAATGCACGGTGCTAGTCCATGCTTCTCCTTTTGATCAACTATGTAACATTTTCCTTGCCGGCCTCATAATTTTTCAAAAAGGCCCCAAACTTAGATGAGAGCTTAGTTTTTGTGGTTTTGGTGGTAGACCTATTTTAATAGGTAGAGTTCTAAGAGATTAAGGATTTTTCCCCCTTCAAATAATGGGTAACAAATTGATTTAGGATTGTTTGAAATCAAACACTGTAATGATAATTGAGGGTTAAGCTGATTGTAATTAGCTTAGGAATGAATAAGAATTGGTAGAATAGGGTTTTGCTAGTAGGATTAGGGAGTTAAATAGGGTTGCTTGATCAATGAGTGTTTTTCATTGAAAAGGTGAACATAGTTTTTAATTGGTAAACTAAAGGAAAAAACATGGAAGAAACAAAAGGAGAAATAACAGTAACAAAAGGGAAAAAGGAGGTGAAGAAAAAGGAATTAGAGAAAATGAAAAATAATGAAAGAAATTAATTTTGGCAATAACAATGTCTAGAATTTTAACAAATCTTTAGAGGTGCAACTATTTATAAAATGTTGTTAACTTTAAAGTGATGACCGGAACCAAATGAATATATATATATTTATTTAGATTAGAAGCTGTAACCACATAGAAACCTAACATTTGAATAAAAGTAATTCCAACCATTAATTGAAACCTAAGAAAAAGAAATCCAAAAAGGAAAAAATAAACTCCAAAGCTCCAAGAGCATAAAAAGTGTTACACTAAAACCATGAATACAACCTCGATTCAAAAGCATGGATGGTTCACAAGATAGTAGCTCACCACATTAATGCTAAAGTATATTTTTTATTTGGGTAAATTGCAATTTAGTTTCCAAAGTTTGGAGCAATTTTCACTTTAGGATTCTAAATTTCAATTTCATCAATTTGTTACCCGATATGTGTGTTGACCAAAAATCAATAACACTGTCAATGGATCTGTGAAATGAGTTTAATGCTCCTCAGCAAACAACGTTGTTTTGAGGAGCAAGTATAAATCAATTCTTCAACAACCAAAAAAAAAAGTTACTAAAAAAATTGCACATAGAAAAAAGTATTTCAATACAATATATAAAAGGTTTGAACACTAGGAAAAAAAATGGTAAATTACCACGTGTGTGTGCATGGTGTTCATTCTCATGGTAGACATAGGTGTGCCATTCTTATATATATATATATATATATATAAATTTTGGTCCCCAATCTATTTGTTGCTTCATGCTTGGTATGCCATTTTCATAATGAAAATAAAGAAAAGAAAAGAAAAGGATTGAGAGTGCCATTTTCATAATTAAAAACAAATGGAGAGAGAGAGAGAGAGAGAGAGAGAGAGAGTGATTCTATTCTTGTCAAAATATAAAGATTTACTAGATAGTGATGGGGGAAAATAGCGTTTTCAAACCTACAAAAAGGGCAAAGTAGGAATAATTTAGAAAATTTTGGTCACATGCACCTTATGTGCCAAATTACCGAGCAATACCAATTTTTGACTACAGGTCCCAAATTGCAACTCAATTAATAATTTAGGGTATTGAATTGATGAAATTAGAACTTTGGACCATAAACTGAAATATGACCCAAACTTTGGACTTTAAATTGCAATTTATCATTTTTATTTTTACCTTATATTTAAAATTTATAAAGTTTTAGAAAGTAAAAATGAGGCACTAAAAATTTGGACGAAAATTTCTTTTAGAATAAAAAGGCTTCTGACTGCCACAAGACCCATAGAACTTAGCTTTGGACTTCCAATCATGATCAGATAATATGTTTTGGGGAAGATATATTGAGATTGGGGGATCGCTACAATCCAATATTATAGACTTACAGAGTTCGTTTTGATAAGTATTATTAATCTAATGTCTAAAACTGAAATGAAAGAGACATTTTTGGTTTTGTCAGAACCTAAAACCTAGATCTAAACTATATGGTTGGCCATGGTTGTGGTAAATTGGTAATGGAGGATAAGGAAATCATGCCCAAAACACATGTACAAGATGAGATATATGATAAAAGATTAGCCGTGAGATTTGCAAAAACATCAGTGATGATAATTCCTAGAGGCAGTAAAAAAACCTTCACACATACCAGAATGTAATATTGATAAAAAAAAAAAAAAATTTGTTAGGGAAGGTGAACATAAAGCTAATGTGGATAGAAGTCGATTACAGCAACGACATATTTGTTTGGTCAACAGAATTGGGGGAAATCAGAATGTGCGTGCTTTTGATTTTAGTGTGTCCAATTGGTAGTAGGATGTGCAAGTGCATGCTATTGATTGGTTCAATGGTGCAAGACGTGCCACTTTGTTACGAAATTTCAAAAGTAGGGGTGCTCATAGGCCCGCAAAATCTGATCAACCCGCTCAATCCGAACTGATTTGTAGCTATATGGGCTGTTTCAAGTGGTAATATGGGCGGGTAACGGGTTTAAGATATAAATTTTTCGCGGGTTCGTGAGCGGTTTGTGGGTTAAAAGTGAAAATCCGACTATAACCCACCTGCCCACATTAGTGATTAGAAAAAGTATACGTGGGGTGACCTCTATTATGTGTATAAAGCTTTTCATGGAAAGCTTTTAATATAAAATTGAACCCATGATTTTAATTTGCTTTGTGATTGTCCAGGCTTGAGGTTTGACTTTAGCAGAGTAGTGTTGTCAATATATTTACAGTGTATAAATATTATGAAAAGCTTTATATTTACTGTGTATGACATGGATTAAGTTTATCATGATAAATTATACAAGGCAGTAAGGCTTGTTAAAATAGGGATTCAGTTTTTAATTTTTTTTTTACTGTTAAGTGTGTATGAACTATAAGTTTGTTTGGAGATACATATTTCATGGGATTTCAATTTGAGTGAAGTTCTTAGCCTTTTATATTAAAAAAAAAAAAAAAAAAACATAATTTGCTTTCACTGATTCATATGTGCTGATTTTTATATTTGTTTAAATTAATAATTTTTATTTTGTGAGGACTTTGCTATGGTAAAGATTCAGAGTGTGGCCAAATAAATCCAAAAAAAAAATAAAAAATAAAAAACAAAGAATTTGCCCCAAGTCAAAGTTTGATCTGTCAAACCACTCACAACCCGCCCGTCAATCTGATATAGTGTGGGTTAAAACCACTCGATCATATGGGCGGATGTGGGTTAGAATTTAGTTCACCTAATAGGGTTGTGAGCTGATTGCGGATGAACTCTAAACCCGACCCATGTGCACCATTATTCAAAAGGGATAAAAATCATTTTTAGTACCCTAAACTTTTCCAAAAACCCCAATGTCGTACTTAGATTATTTTATCTCCCAATTTCATACTTAAACTTCATTGTCGTGTCCAAATATAGTCCCAACTGCAAACATCGTCCAAATAGTTAACAGACACATCACGTGTTGTCACGTGAGTGGACACGTGGCATCCTACCCGTCAAGTGTAGTTAAACGTAATAGTCAAATAACACTTTTACTGCCCTATACTGTTGATTTAGTTCCAATTAGGTACCTAAACTAAAAAATTCTAATTTAAACAAAAAAATAAATTAAATTGTACCAATTTGGTCCAAATATAAGTTTTAGCAAAATTGATTTTTCTAAGAAATGATTTTTTAAAACCTACTATAATAGACAATGGACATTTACATGAAAACCTACTAGAAAAGATGATTGGCGATTGAATATTTTTTAAATTGATTCTTTATTTATTTTTTTGTTTTTATAAAAAAATGATTTTTTTAAGATCGAAAATTGTCCATTATAGTAGGTTTTAAAAAATCAATTTGCAATAAAATCAATTTTTAAAAATCAATTTTGCTAAAATTTATGTTTCGACCAAATTGGTACAATTCAGTGTAGTTTAGGATTCAAATTAGATTTCTTTTTCAATTTAGGTACTTAATTGGAACTAAATAAAAAATATAGGATTGTAAAAGTGTTTATTCACCTATTACGTTTTAAGTTTTTAACTATCCTCCTTGATATGTAGGTTTCACGTAGGATGCTATATGTACACGTTATAGCACGTGATGTGTCTGGCAACTATTTGGACGGCGTTAAGGGTTAGGCTACATTTAGGCATGGTTATGAAATTTAAGTACTAAATTGAAAGAAAAAAATAGTATTAGTATCACATTAGGATTTACAAAAAAAAAAAAAAAAAAATTAGGTACTAAAATGATGTTTTACCTTTATTATTATTATTTTTTTGGGGGGGGGGGGGGGGGGCTATGTAAAAGAGTTGGAATGAGAATAAGAATGAGAATGAAATGGAATGGGAGTGGGAATAAGAATGGACATTCTATTTCAATGTTTGGTAATGGGTGGGAATGGAATGAAAAAGCATAAGTAGGACCAATTTTAATGATTTTTACTATTTGAAAGGTGGGAATAGCTTTTCCTTTTGGTTTGGGAAGGAATAGTTATTTCCTCATTAGAGGGAATAGACCCCACAAGGGAATAACCATTCCATTTCCTTCTGCAACCAAACACTCACTCTGTTTTGGAAAAGCCATTTTCTCTCTCATTCCCTCATAAGAAACATATTTAAGGTTTCTCAGTTGTTCGTTGGATTCTTCATTTCTTTCATTTATGCCGACTGCTGATTGAGTTCATCTCTTCTTTTCATTTGCAAATGGTATTTTCAAGTTGTCATTTGAGAGCAATCAAACATAATCTTCTAGCATATTAGAAATTAGGGGTGTTAATGGTTTGGTTTGGTTCGGTTTTAGGGTAGATCTCAAACCAAACAACTATACTTTGGTTTTGGTTTTGGTGTTTTATTCCTACCAAACCAAAACCAAACCATACTATAAAAAAACCAAACCAAACCAAACTAAAAAATTTCGGTTTGGTTCGGTTTTGGTTTCGGTTTTAACCTATCAAATAGCAACAAATAATTGAAAATGAAAAAAATGATATACCAAACTGCAAATAAAAATATTTTTAATAAAAACATTACATTAGCAACTAAAAAAAACATTAAACATTGTATCAAAATGGAAACATATTGATATATGTCAATCCAATATCTCACACAACATTAATAGCTAGTTTAATACATGTCAATCTAAAAAATGAAAAACAATAAGAAACTTAAAATGAGACGATACTAAGGCTAAGAGTCTTAGCCTTAGGGTTTTGTATTATTTTTAAATTTATTTCCTATTATGCCCTTATTAGAATGGGAAATTTACAAGCTTTAAGTTTGATATATATATATATATATATATATATATATATATATTACATATTTTTCGGTTTTTTCGATTTGGTTTGGTCTTTTAAAAATAAAAACCAAAACCAAACCAATTTAAGTTTGGTTTACTAAAATTAGAACCAAAACTAGACCTAATGACAAAAAAACCAAACCAAACCAGTTGGTTTGATTTGATTCGGTTTGGTTCTTGGTTTTAATCTAAACCAATCTAAAAAATGAAAAACAATAAGAAACTTAAAATGAGACGATACTAAGGCTAAGAATCTCAGCCTTAGGGTTTTTTATTATTTTTAAATTTATTTCCTATTATGCCCTTATTAGAATGGGAAATTTACAAGCTTTAAGTTTGATATATATATATATATATATATATATATATATTTTTCGGTTTTTTCAATTTGGTTTGGTTTTTTAAAAATAAAAACTAAAACCAAACCAATTTAAGTTCAGTTTACTAAAATTAGAACCAAAACTAAACCTAATGACAAAAAAACCAAACCAAACCAATTGGTTTGATTTGATTTGGTTTGGTTCTTGGTTTTAATCTAAACCATTAACACCCCTACTAGAAATGCTTAATTGGATTTTTCTATTTGAAATGCTTTGATCTATGAATGATCGCTGAATTTTTTCTTTCTCATTTTCATTCATTTTTTCAATTTGGTTGTTGTCATTTCATTTATAGTGCTGCTCATTTTATCATCTCCTTTTCATCTTCTTCTGTTTTTTTTGTTTATAGTACTGATTTTTTCTTTTCATTATGTTTACCTCGTATTCAGCATGTAACATGTGCTGAGTAGTGATATTATTGCAAAGGGTTCATTAATCATTTACTCCCTCATATTCATATTTTCCTAATTCCTATTTTGAACAAACAATGTTTTAGATTTTTCTTGATGATGGTTTGATTATTAAAGAAAGTTGTAATTGACTATCTATTTATTAAAGTTTGGAAGCTGCATATATAGAATGGTTGGCATAGAGTTTAATAAGGGAGGTTGTTACTTGGGGTGGGAAAGAGTTCTTTTTACAAGATAAGAAGTATAGGTGTAGTAGTTCTGTTGTTTGGGTGAAAGGTTTAGGAAATAGGATTTATGTTGACTTAATAAGATTAGAGGAAAAGGAAAGAGGGAATTTAGTGTAGTGTCGACAAGGGAAGATGTTTTGGGTTTAGAAGAAAATGGTAGATTTGATTGAAAGGTTGATAAGTAGGTGACTGTTTTTCTTGATGCTTTAAAGAATAACAAAGCAGCTAATCAAGAATATCATAATGCAGCCTTGTATTTGTCAGGTGAGTTGAAGGCGTTTGTGTGCGAGATGTCCACTAATCGTAATTCGTACCCCTCTCGCACGCATACGCCTTTTTCAACTCTACTCACCTGATAGATACAAGGCTGCATCATGATGTCCTTGATTAACTGCTTTGTTGTTTTTTAAAGCATCAGAAAAACAGCCACCTACTTCTCAACTTTTCAATCAAATCTTCCATTTTCCTGCAACCCCATAACATCTTTCCCTGTCGACGTTACACTAAATTCTCTCTTTCTTTTTCCTCTAATCTTGTGAAATCAACATAAATCTTAGCTCCTAAACCTTCCACCCAAGCAACAGAACTATTACACCTATATTTCTTATCTTGCAAAAAGAACTCTTCCCATCCCAAGCAAGAGCCTCCCTTATTAGGCTCTACGCCAACCATTCTATATATGCAGCTTCCAAACTTTAATAAAAAAATAGTCAATTATAATTTTCTTTAATAATCAAACGATCATTAAGAAAAACCTAAAACATTAATTGTTTGTTTAATAAGAATTAAGAAAATATGAATACGAGGGAGTGAATGATTAATGAACCTTTTGCAATAATATGAATATAAGGGAATAAATGACTAATGAATTCATTGCAATAATATCACTACTTAGCACATGCTATATGTTGGATATCGGGTAAATATATCAGTAGAATGAAAAGAGGAAATCAGCACTATAAACGAAGAAACAGTAGAAGGAGATAAACAGTAGAAGGAGATGAGAAGATGAGCAGCTTCATTGTGTCTTTTAAATAGGAATTTAAACTTAATGCACCAAGATGAAATGACAGCAGCCAAGTTGAAAAAAGGAATGAAAACGAGAAAGAAAAAATTCAGTGATCATTCATAGATCAAAGCATTTCAAATAGAGGAATCAAATGAAGCATTTCTAGTATGCTAGAAGATTACTTTTGATTGTTCTTAGAAGACAAATTGAAAATGCCATCTGCAAATGAGAAGAGGAGACGAGTTCATTTGGCACAAATGAAAAGAGATGAGGAGTCCAACGAGCAAGTGAGGAACCTTAACTATGTTTGTTATGAGGGAATGAGGGAGGGATTGGTTTCTCAAAAACAAAGTGAGTGCTTGGTTGTACTAGAAGAAACATCCACTTTTTCGTCCATTTTTGGGTCATATTTCCATCCACTTTTCCGCCCGTGTTTGGGTGGATTGAATTTGGTAGGGGGGACGGAAAGTGGATCCATCAGCTTTAACTTTCACTCCTGCTTTCCCTCCAACCAAACACGGGATTCTGAAATCTTTCCTCCCCTTTTCCATCCAACCAAACATAGCGTTAATGTGAATCATCAATTTCAAACCTAACATTGCAACTATACACAACGAGAGCATCGTTTTCAAAAAAGAAAAAGACATATAAAAGGAAAAAAAAAGGCTGAATTGGTGGCCCACCATGTCGGAGGCAGCTTAAAAATACCCGAAAGGTAGAAAAGGAAAATAATAAGGCTGAATTGGTGGGTGCACCCATGTATTAGGGGTGTTCATGGTTTAGGTTAAGACTGAAAACCAAACCAAACCAAACCAAACCAAATCGGTCGAATTGGTTTGGTTTTTTTGTCCTTAAGTTTGGTTTTGGTTCTAATTTTAGAAAACCGAATTAAATTGGTTTGGTTTTGGTTTTTATGTTTAAAAAACCAAACCAAACCGGAAAATTGAAAAAACCGAAAAAATATAATATAAATATATATAATTTTATATATTACATATTAAACTTACTTTGTAAATTTTTATTCTAATAAGGGCATAATAGGTAATAGATTGTAAATTTTCTTAATGTTTTTTCTTTATTAGATTGGTATGTATTAAATTAACTATTATTGTTGTGTGAGATATTGGCACGTATTAGATTGTAGATTTGAACTTGGATTGAAAAAGTCAATTTTTTTCTATTTTGATTCAATGTTTAATGTTTTTTTTAGTTGCTAATGTAATGATTTTATTAAAAATGTTTTTATTTAGAGTTTGGCTTGTCATTATTCTATTTTTAATTATTTGTTGCTATTTGATAGGATAAAACCGAAACCAAACCGAACCAAACTGAAATTTTATGGTTTGGTTTTTTATATAGTATGGTTTGGTTTTGATTTGAGAAAACAAAAACCGAAGTATAATGGTTTGGTTTAAGATCTACCCTAAAACCGAACCAAATCGAACCACGAACACCCCTACCATGTATGACCTCTGACCCCAAGGTCCCCAATGTCTCACTCCTCGATGTAATCGCACAAGTTAGTTTTGTGTTAAGTTATCCTCTGAAACTTCACTTGGGATTTGAATTTTGTAAAATCAATTCTTGAATTAGCAATGCTTTATGTAAAAGTGATGCATGTTAAAAATTAAAAGTTATTTCACCCATAAATGTTCAAAATGACCGATTATCATTGGTTAAAAAAATATTGGTTTTGAATCTAACATAAATCAACCTCAGATCAACTTGATTTTTAACATGCATCCTTTATGTGATAACTTTGTTTAATTTAATGGTTAGTCTTAGAAAATAAAAATCGCATATAGTGTTTTAGAAAATAACCTAATGCGAAGTTAGGTTGTATTAATCTCATTAAAAAAAATGGACTCTACACCATTATACCATGTCATGATGTCATAAAGCCATACGTGGTATGGTATAACAATCATACCAAATAATTTCTTAGCAACTCATAAACTAAGCGGGTTGTAGACACAAATCTCGAACTCGCGCCCATGCAAATTTGATCTCAAAGTTAAATCTACGTTCTCTTTTTTTTTTTTTTTTTTTTTTTTTAATAGAGTACTCTTACTCTATTATTCTTCTTTTTTTGGTTTGGTTTTTGGAAAAATTTCTTGATAATTTTTTGGGGGATTTGGCTACAAGTTCTTAAAATGGGACTTGTATAGGCAAAAGTCTAAAAGAAAAACTTATATGGTATGGAGTCCACCAAATATCTGTTTGACCAAAATGCCCTCATAGTACTTACAAAGAAACATGTATACTACCTTAATTGTTTTTGGCTCATTAATATCTCATTAATTAAGGAGAGAATCTTAGTTATAATATCTCCAAAAATAGTGAGCATAAATTAACGAGACAATTAATTTGAGTTATAATATCTCCAAAATTTTTCAAAAATTGTGAGCTTATATAAAGGAGACAATTAACTATTTAATACAATTTTGTAATTGTAAGTATTTAATACAATTTTGTAATTAATTATATGGGGCTTATTTGGGGGTTCCTTTGAATGCATAACCTTGTTGTAACTATTTTAATGGATGCTAAATTACTACAAAACTTGTTGTATCTATTTTGGAGATTTAAATCAATGTACAAATCTGCGGATTTGAAAATTGATATACTATTGGGTTAATATTAATGGAAAGCATTACAAGTTATTTTGCCAGTCAGATCTTAAAGGAAATAAACATAAGAATCTCTATGATTTCTGCAAAAAATGTAGGGAAGATTTGTATAAAAAATCTCGTTAAATGTTAATTTTTCAAACGGATGTGGATAGAGATAAATATAGGCATAAAGATTGAATGCAACGGAAATCGTGGAAAATAAACTCAAGGAGAATCTTGTTTAATTTTAAACGTCATCAAGCAAAAAGGCCAGGTTGGCATTCGTGGAACATAACAAACCAATAAATTGCCAACGTTACCACTTGGGGACTTAAATGGACTTGTGGCTTTAAAAGAGTTTTGTAGGACTTATCACTTTATAAGACTTGGGAATTGGATTTTTGAGTAATTTCCCCTATTTTTTTCTTTGGGGACTATTAGGGTTATATATATAGTAGTTAAAACTATTGTTCAAGCTAGTTAAAATAGCAAAGTACTACAACTTTGAAACCCTAAGTCCCAAATTTGAGTCTTTGTTTTCTTATTATCGGATGCATAGGATTGTAGTTCATCACGGAAGATTAGTTTGCGCCTAATGGCTTAGGATAACATTTAAAAAAAAAAAAAAAAAAAAAAAAAAAAAAAAAAAAGAAGAAGAAGAAGAAGAAGAAGAAGAGAAGAAGAAGTCGAAGATTGATTTGATCATGATGGCGTTATTATAAACTTTTGACTTAAAGAAAGAGGAAAAAAAGAACAGAATATATGAACAACTTTGCTGTTGATCAAATTCACCTTTTAAAAGCAAAATCATTTTTTAAGCTTATACCTGAAATCACTCACTTAACAAGCTAGCAAATATTAATGGACTACTATATCATTAACAAATGCAAAATCAGAAGTTAATGTTCTATATTCATGAATTGATACACATAAAACAGATTAATTATAAAAGGAGGCATTATTGCCAGTGAAAAAAAGCTTTTTTCCAAGCTCATATACAGTATATTGATTGTTTTGCCTTTTGTGAAATCAAGAAGGCAAAAACCCCTTTTCACTGTGCCAACTTTCCACTGTGCTAGCAATACATTGACTCCATTCTTTCTGGCAAAGACGTCATCCACTCACAAGCTCTTCCCCCACCCCCAAAGGCGCTCTCTCATACTCTTTATACAACGTAGTCAAACCACCCATTAAAAATTTATAAAAACCATTCTGGTCGGCCAGAAATCTCCATTTTTCCCAGCAAAGGCCATCTTTGCTTCCATGAGCAAATCTCTCTCTTTCTCTCTCTCGTGCGCGCCACTAAACGATGAAGTCAGATGGAGTAACCTATTATAGCACATTTGGGGGGCAGCAGGTGGACCCTTCTTGTACAATGAACTAGCTCCATATTTTCCGGCAAATACCCCGTCTGCAAAAGGCATATATCTATTCTCAATCTGTGTGATTTCCATAGTGGACCAAAACCCATATACACCCATGGCAGACCAAAACCCACACACATATCCACGTCATATCAAACCCATAGAAATATATACATATTCATGTCAAATCAAAACCCCACGTACATATATTTACTATATACGAGGTTAGATTAAAACACTCGCATGTTAAAACACACAGACACAACCTTCTTTGCACACCCACCATCTCCAACGCCTCTATTTTCCACATCACAGAAATCGAAGGAATGATTCCGGCGAGCTTGATGTGGTTGATGCAAGCTCGACCACACCTCTTTGCCGATGCGCTTCTAGCTTGTGCAAAGTGGTCTGAAGTTATCTACGACGATATTGCCGGAGGTATCTATCAGAAATTTGGAGATCCAGTGGCAGAGCACGAGATAGAGTTGGGTGTTCTAGAAAGTTAAAGACGATGAGGGTTATTTTACGTTTTTTGACTTTAATGGGCAAGTCAATATGCTATATATGAGCATGGGAACAAACCTTTTATCTCTGGCAATAGCGCCACTCATTATAAATAATAATAATAATAATAATAATAGTAATAAAGGAAAAAAAGAAAGTAAAGATTACTAGTAGTTTGCTAGATCTCTTATGTACGGAGTGTCATTGTTTCATGTGTTGAACATAATCCCAAAAATAAATGAGTCCCTTTCTTATGAGGTTAATTTAACCTAACTTTATATTAGGTCATCTTGCAAACTCTATTTTTAATTTTTATTTTTCCAAACTAATTGTTAAATTAGATCTACTTGATGTGAAAATCATACATACCAAAAATCAAATTGATCCAAAATTAAGAACTACTTTATTTATAAATGTCTAAAATGAGTGATTGTCATTGATAAAAAAATATAATTTTTGGATCGAATAGCAATCAGTCTCAGATCAATTAGATTTTTGGTATGAATCACTTACATGATAAGGTTATCTATTCCAATGGTTGGTTTTGTAAAATATGAAAGCACATGCATCACTTACATGATGAGGTTGTGAAATGCTTTCCTTATTTTGAATGAATTGGATGATTTGAGTATGTCAGTTTGTGAATTACCGTCATTGTTTTCTTTTGATTTTGGGTGATTTGGATATATGGGTTTGTGAATTGTTTATTCTTTTTTTCTTTTCGTACTATTCTTCATGTGGTTTGGGTATGTGGGTTTTTGAATTGCCTACTTTACTTTCATTCATTCAAATGGATGAAAATTGAACTAAAGCTTTTAGACTTGCGAAAGAGGGTTGATATCTTCAAAGGATGGTGGAGGGCATCTCTAATGTTCACGAGGAACTTGAATGAATAACTAGACTCGTGTAAGAGCATTGATAATTTAATTAAAGATTTTTATGCACATTTCAATCATCTGTTGTTTTATATTTATTGTGTCTTCTAAAGATATAGAATTATGATTTCGCTATTTTTTTTTTTCCTTTTATAATAATGGCCAAATTCTCTTGCATCAGATTCATTTATATTGTAATCATAAAACCCACGGGGTCAGTTGGATTTGTCTTAGTACTCATCTCGTCAGTTCAACTTGGATGTAGCATGGAAATGAATATCTTTTGAAAATAAGATGAACTTCTTTTGAAGTCACAGACTCCCACTCACATTGAGAAAATGGATTAATGTTTAAATGAAGTGTAAATAGGAATGACTTTAGACAGGTAGAAGCTAACAGACCAAAAGATTCAGCTTGTCATTGTCGATTTGGTATTATAATATCAACAGCCCCAATTGTAAGACATTGTGATTACATATTTTTTTTACAGAATCTTTCATTATTAATATTTAAGGTATTGGTAGTAATTGTTTTATATATATATATATATATATATATATATATTTGTAAAATTCATCGTTTTGAACATGGTTTGGACAAGGATGGCTTGCATATGTTTCCCTCAGCATTAGCTTAATTATCTTTGACTACATTTTCTCTTGCATTGAAAACACCTAATCTCACTATTGTATCGTTATGCTTTCAATCATTTATCAATAAAAAGGGACAATTTCCTTTATGGGTTCACAACACAAGAACCATAAAAGCACACAAGGCAAGACAAGCACTAGAGGACAAAACTGGAGAAGCACGAGCATGTAGTTCTTATGCAGTCTATTATGAAGATTAACACTGGCATTGGATTGCTATCTGAGGACTTTCGGATTCCAACAAAACTTTTAAGAGAGAAAAGTTGCGATATAGCTCCAAAACTATATTTGTAAAATGTAATCAACAATGTACCTTCTTTTTTATTTTTATTTTTTTTTGCTATGACTAAAGGACAAAAGGGGGCGACCAACGATAGCAATCCACCCTTGTGCGTTACCATAAGAGTCTCTACCTGCTGAGGAATGTTCGGTTTGAACCATATCTACTGCCCAAAGGGTGTGCCCGTCACCTTAGCACCACCAAAGATTTAGTGGGTACCAGTTGGCCAGAATGGAAGGGGGTTCAAAGGATGTGCCGCCACGCCTCTATTTTCAAATTCAACAATTTTAGTGTAAAATCTATATATTTAGCAACTAGCAAGTGCTCCTTCCTAGTATATATATAAGTTCGGTTATGTTCCCATCAGCACATGTTGATATAAGTTATATTAGCACCATGCATTGGGGGTTGTACTCCTTGCATTGGTTTAATGTATCTCATATCTCACTAATCCACAAAGTACAGCGTACTTTCAATGCGGGTGTTGATGTAAGTTACATTAACACGTGCTTACCTGATCATCATCCTATATAAGATATAAGATATATTGGCCGATTTCAAGCTCTGTTTGATAGTTGCCCTCTTGCCTCACATTATGTATCTCATCTCTTGCATGGTCAGTTCAAATTCATTGTATATGGATTTTTACATATCACACTGCTTCTATTGTCAAACGTTCATGATCAGATTTGTTTCAAATTTTATTTTATTTTTGAAAAAAAAAAAAAAAAAAAAAAAACTATTTCCTCCATTCAGCTTTGTTTGACCATCTTTCAATGTTAGGATATTCCAAAATATTTGTTCAATGTCAAAAGTAAAAACAAATAATTATTTTACTTTCCTAAAGTACTTTTTATTATATTTAAAATTATAATTATTATATCAACTATTAAGTCACATAGTCCTTACGGGATTGGTTGAACGGTTAGGTTCTGGGTATGCTTCTTAAAAGTTATTGTTTCAATTTATCGCAAAGATTGTTACCTGTGGATATGGAATATCGTACACAGGCCGTTAAGGTAATAGTCTGGACAGGAATCTTAATTCTTAAGGCAAAATGGGACAGAAGGAGTAATTAAAAAAATAAAAATATTTAAGATTACAATAATGAAGGGTATGCAACACCATAAACATCTTCCCCAAAAACATTCCATGACGTTATAGAAAAACCTATTTCACCACCCACACACAAGAATTCTCAAAATCAGATTTGTTTCAAAATTGCATCATGTTGCAAAATAAAAAGTTGTTGATATGATCCTTGCTTCATTTTTATTTTAATATTTCTTTTATCAAATAAGGGATATCCCAAGTTTTCGGACTGATACCTACTTCAGTTTAATTAGAACATGAAAATCTTCCTTATATATATGTATTTGGCTATGGATAAGAGAAAAACGTTGACTACACATCAATCAATTTGATGTGATAGAAGTTGACTACACATCAATCAATCTGATGTGATAGAAGTGATGAATGGAATAGATAATATTGTTATCCTTTCTAATTTATGTTTGTGTGCATTCTCTTTCAAGTTTTTTTTTTCCTGAACTTTGGGAAATGGCGGACAACTGTAATGAGAATGAAATTGATGATATTTCCTTTTATTATTATTATTTTTTTTTGGTGTAAAAGATAAGATCTTCACTATATTATAATGTCAGTACAAGAGGGAGATGTCCACAGAATATGACAGAAGTTACCTCTAGCACATGTCGCATTTCAGTAGGCTACATACACACATTAACTAACTTACTTACCCTAAAAATACTTGCCCAAGAAAAAAAAAATTTACACATTCTAAACCTATTGGCTAGGGAGAGAATATCAAGGATGAACAAAATTTCTTTTGATTTTTCTTGCACACTAGCTAGCTGTTGAACCAACTTAGCGAGTCCGTACCTACCTGAACTGTGGCAACATAATTCCCTTTAGTGATAAGCCAAGAGAGTGCATTGTGCACAGCCATGGCCTCAGTCTGAAGAGTTTGATTCAGCCCGAATCGAAAACGCTCCCGCTGCTAGCCTTGTGCGCCCCTGCCATTATATATCCTAACCAATGCCAGCCCATTCCTCCTCTTGTTTCCACCCTCCATCACAGTAAATTTGAAGCGAGTAATTCTGAGGAGTTTGGTTTGTACTATATTTTCTTACCCCGAGTTCCATTCGGATGATATTTTTTCAGGAGCACATGGTATTGCGAGCCAATATAAATGAAACAAAATAAGAATATGAGATAAAAATATGATCTGACATTCTCACTTTACTCTTATTAACTGGTAATACCATATTAGATGTATCACGATTACATATAAGTTTTTTTGGACATAAAGATAGAAATGAAAATAACAAAAGTGAAAAAAATAAATGATAAGACCGAACAATTGAAGCACCTATCAACCCAAAGTCGGGATGAGATTGTTAAACTACCTGTGATGAGGATCCCTTGAAAGGGATTTTCTTCTTCCGGGGCATCCCCAACCTACCCAATAGCATTTTCTCATGCACGTAACAAAAGGACTAGTTAATAATTATAAATTACTCCTGTTCCAGTTTATTTGATCACTTTTTAATTTAATTTTTTTTTTAAATTTTGGGATCTTCCAAAATGTTGGATCACTTTAAAATGTCAAAGCAAATCACTATTTTATTTTCCCAAAATACCCTTTAAAATATGTAAACTTGCTATTATTATATTAACTACCACATCAAAAAAACATTTTATCATAAAAGGGTAAAATTGGAAAGTTAAAAAAATTGGATGAGATGGCTATGCATTGCGATTTTTTTAGTTTTATTTTTATTTATATTTATTATTATTTTTGTTACTACAAGAATGAATCCCTTCAATCTGTCTTTCATGACTTTGGAATTGATACCTAATGCCACTAACTAGGATAGAGGGGCAAAACCCAGATGCGTGAACCGACCCCATAACTCACACACCATTAAGTCAGGGAGGTTTGCTAGCGGTAGGAATCGAACCCACACTAAAGCTTAGGACTTCAAGGTCCGTCCTTCAAACCATCAAGCTACAACCCGTGGGGATCATTGCATTAATATGTGTTCAGTCAAAAGTAGTTAAACAAAGTGGAATGGAGAGAGTAGTAGGTTTTCAGAATATATGCCTACTGAAGGCACACGAGTTACACCAAAAGGCAGCACCAAACATTATAAGTTAGACCGGGCAACTACATCCAAGAAGATAGTTATGCAAATCCACTAATATAAATATAATGTCTTCGGAATTCAGCAGCTGGTCTCCATAGCAACTGCAACATTAAAAAGTGCATTTCATCAACAAAAGGGGCTAGAAAATTCAACATCCGCAGAAAGTCAACTCAGCTAAACTATTTGAAATCATTACAAATGACAAACACAAAGACTAGAAAATTCGACTCGGAATTCTGGATTAATGATTTAGCAAAAGGAAAGGGCCACCGGGAAGACAACTCACTCTCAGCCCTCCTTCGATATCAGAGACAGTTTTCACATACATCAAACGTAGTGTGGGTATCACAAAAGCCAAAATGCTTTGGTTTTTTGTATCTCTGGCTCAAAAGTTCATATCATCCAATTTAGTAATCCAACCTCGCCTCTGACATTTACATGCGCATATGACCATATATTGATGCCTTCGGAGGTAAATTAAGAGGAAGAGATTTAAACGTGTTTCCCAACACAATTGTATGGTTTATCAACCGTAGCCAAAACTGCACAAATCAGAGGGATCTCCTTGCAAGCACCAGGGATCCATGATAACGTCACTCATGGTAATATTCAAACCTTCATATCCAAACATGCAAATCAGTAAATAGGCTCTTGAAGGAAGTGATGTTTTCTAGGGGTGCAATTCAGTTTGGCTTGGGTTGGTTTGGCCTCAACCCAAAACCAAAACGAATAGAGGTTGGTTCTCATTTCTTTTAACTCAAGACTGAACCAAAGTACCCCAAGAACCAGACCCAAATAACACAAGGATGTCAGCTTTGGTTCGGTTTAACCAGACCAAGTTCCACCCCTATCTTCTATCCACATTTTTTGGGACATCACTGGATTTCGCAAGATCCAAAGATCCAAGAATTGTGTACATAAATTACGTCCCCTAATCCTAACCCATCAATATATGTATAAGTCCATGTATGGGACTGCAAACCCACGTGAAGGTTGAAAAAAACCTTTAGGCTCTATTTGGTTCAGGGATTTTAGCAAGGAAAAAAATATATATATATATATATAAGGAATTGTACTTTTTCTTATTTAGGTTGCAATGGAAAATTGGTAGAAGAAGAATAATTAAAATAATTTTGACTTGGTATGATTTCATACTTTCCTTTCATTTTCTTTCCTCCACATTTTTTTTTCCCTTCCCTTTTTTTTTCCATGGTGAAATCCACGAACCAAATAGAGGGTTAATCTTACTTTTGCAGCCTTGCAAAAGCTGTCTAACATTATTTTGACATGAAGTTTCAATATTTCATCGACATCACTAAAAATAGGTCATGAAAGAAAAATGTGACAAACAAATGAGAACAAAAAAGGTCTATCGCCAATTTCTCACCTTAGAATTTGTGAAAAAGTATATCACTACCGAAATTTATCATGGAGAACCCCTGTGACAGATCTGTTGACAGACATATCAACATTACCAGAGATATTTAGGTCCTCGGGTCTACTATTTATTTATTTTATTTCTTTGGGTAAGTAGGTTCTAACTATTTTCATAGTAGGAAAAAATTGACAATGTTCTAAACATGCCCCATTCGTGTCCCAATTCAGCAATTCATGTTAATAATATATATTTAGAAACTCACATCTGATGCCTAGAAAGTTTTCTTCAAATTCACTACACTTGTTAGAGTTAATGGTTGTCTTTCTTTGCTCATTGCACGATCACCCATAGGAACGACTTAAACCATAGGCATAGTGCCCAATGAAAACGATAAACACATCCCAACGAAAAGGACATTAAAGCTTCTTGGGACACTTGAACCAGGCCGGTCTAGCTATCTCTAGCACCACCACTTACCACCAACTCTAATGACATCTTCACTTAATTGTCAAAAACGATCTGTCAATGGCTAGATCTCCAGATATTTAGAAGTTGGCATAAATTTAATTAGTTGAAAACCACTAGGCTTGTTATCGACACGATACACTCGATATGTCGTCTATATCTATCGATATGTCGATAGATATCGACCATATGATCTTTTCCCCTGCTGGTACCAGAGAGAAGAAGCAGAAGAAGAAGAAGAAGAAGGAGAAGGAGAAGGAGAAGAAGAAGAATATTAAAGGAAAAAAAAAAAAATCAAATGCACCTAATTTTTGCCAGAGATGCTACCATAGTTGTTGTCGGAATAGGTACCAGAGGAGAAGAAAAAGAAAAAGAAGAAGAAGAAGATACCAGAGGAGAAGAAGAAGAAGAGTGGGAAAAAAAAGAAGTCAAACTCACCTAATTTTTGCTGGAGATGCTACCGTTGGTGCAAGAGTAGGTGCCAAAGGAAGATATCGTCGTTGACAGGCTGTGGGTGTCTTCTATTGTTTGAAACTTTGACTGACTCTAGGTTTCCATCGTGAGAAGTGAGAATACTTTATTATCTTCTTTGCTTTGCAATTATACCCTCTATTTTATTCTATTTTTATATAAACAAAGACCAATTTCACATTTTAAGCTTTCAAAGTATTATTATTATAATTCTTCCATACTTTCAAAACTTATCTTCAAATTTACCACCCATGGTTAAATTTTTCTCAAATTTATTCCACATTTTTTTTTTTTTGCACCACTCACATATTTACTTTATAACATATACATACACATAGAAGTGCTCCTTACATGCCTCATTATTATAATTTTTTATTTCAAATTTACCCGTGGGGCGCGCATAAGTGCATAAAAAAAACATAAATCTCTTCCTTCTAATGTTATGTGATATTTAAATGTTGAATTTACATAAATCTCAATTATTTATTTTCTAAGCACGGCTTACATTTTATACCCTATACAACACATATTTGTCTTATACACATTTAAATTACAATATTTTGATGCTAGATTGTGTATTATAGCCTAAATCATTGTTTTCCAGAGTTTCAATAAAAATATCCGTATTTAACTCATAATATCCACCATATCTTTAAAACGCTATCAATATTGTTGATATATCCAACGATATATCCGTACTTTTGGACCCTCGATATATCCATCTATATCAATATTAAAGTCCTTGATTCCGAGATCCAGAGGTGTTATTAGTTGTGATAGTACAGAGCTATTATTAGTTTTTTAATTAATAAAAGAAGAGATTCTTCAATCTTCCAATTGAGGAGAATGAAAACCAACATGAAGTAAGTTGATAGTTGTCATTAAGAATAAAATAAAATCATTCAAACCCATATAGTTGACTTGGTTTTCATTAAAACTAAAAGCGCTGGCCACATGTATCCTCGTAGTCATTACATGCAAGTATGTAACTCTGTCCATATGTATGGTATGTGCTACTACTATTACTAAATCGATGCAATTAAAAGTTAAAGCTAATATTTATCCAGATATCTAACATTTTCATTTGCATAGAAAAAGAGAAAAACTTTGCTTTCATGCACTCCAACTCAATAATCTACTCGAATATAAAAGGGAAGAAACAAAATGGTATGGGAAGCTTACATGCATGAAACCCATCATCATTAAAACAACAACAACAACAACAAGCAGAAAAGTTGGTTGCTTAAATGTCAAACCATTTTGAAGCAAAGGTCTGAAGTAATATATTTTGAGGGAAGAAACAAGAAGCCTAAATCAAAAGGTAATCAAACATACCTTCAAAGATGGATCTTCTGCAAATCATGCACGTCTCATCCCCCTTTGATCACTAATCCAAAATATACCCACTTCTGGCTAGTCATAAATTTTGGCGAATATTGTTCGATTGCTTTGGTTCTCTTCTTTACTTAAACAACCAAATCTTTCGAATATAGAGAACCAACGTTACATTTTGAAACTCGATTTGTATGGATTGACCGCCCTACAGAGGATACACCAAGGATTCCATGCCTAGAAGGTAATGACCACTGAAAACCAATACCAAGCATTCTCTTCTGTTCAGAGAAGAAGACAACAATGTCTTACATCATTTTTTATCAGCAACAACAAAATGTTTTTTTGGTAGACAAAAGAAAATACAAACAAGGAGGACAAGGTGCCCTCAAAGTCTCAAACAAAACAACAAAAAAGACACTAAACCTTACAAACTGATTTCCAATCACACTTAATAAGGAACAAAGGCACCCCACTGAAAGCTTTGAAGATTGAGGCCCAAAAAAGAAGATAAAAAATTGGCTCTCTCCCACAAACTATCAATCAACTCAAATTTATCCTTGAACACCCTAGCATTCCTTTCAAACCAAATAACCCAAAACACAGCCATAAAAGCACACCTCCAAAGAGTAACCACTTTCTTATTTCTTCCAAACCCCCCGTAATCTATTACATCATTCAATTTGATGATCTGCATTTTCTCATTCCATTTTTGTTTAAAAATTATGTACAATTGTTACAAGCATTACAATCTAAACATGGCATTTGTTATAGTACAACACATTCGGGCAGCAATTACAAGGGATCATAAAACATGATACTTCTACCCCCTTGATTGCTTCCTTTTTTCTTTTGTTGGGGAGGCTTTCGTTCTTGTGTATTTATTTATTTATTCATTTATTTTGACGGTAGATCTCATTGTGACCACACAGGGTGATTTTTTGGGTGGACTATTTGTCCACCTCTGTATGTATCCTATAGTTTTCTTTGTCAACATATTGATTGTTTATAATCATAAAATAATAATAATAATAATAATAATAGCTACAGTATAGTGCATCTCAAGAAACAAGGTTCCCATCGACACTTTCAAAGAGAAGGAAAAAATTAGCAAAGAGCATAGTAGATGCCAATTTTCTTACCGGTGGGTTGAAACTTGTGTTTTCTAGCTGTGAATAGGGCAAGTGGCACGAATGTGGATATGACTTCTCTATTGCGAGGAAATGTGTCAGAATATTAGTCATTTGCTTTCCTTCATTTTTTCTTATGAAGCAAAAGGAACTTTACATGAAATAGAATTCAATATATCACCTGATTCTTCCATAATTGGGTCCCTTGCGCGATTACATAGTCAATATCATGTCACAAAAAATAAAAAATAAAAATAAAAAGGCATAAGTTTCAAGTAAGAATGTATTGTAGCACCAAATTTGTATCACATGAATGGCATATATTAAGAAAGAAAAATTATTTGGCCAAAAAAAAAAAAAAAAAGTCTGATGATACTGAAAATGAAAATATTGAAGATGAGGATCAGGTTTTCAACACATGCACATGCACACAACACACCAATTCTATTCGGCAAAGCATAATAAGTTTAGGGAAAGATCAAAATTTCGATGCCCAAAGGTCCTCTGATAAAATCTGAAAGCCCAACAAAAATTGAAAGAGAGAAGAGACATGGCGAGTGCCGGTAGGCTGGTACCTGAAGATAGAACCACCACACTGAAAGATCCTCTCGCCACTGAAGAAGAGAGTTAGAGAGAGCCCGAAAGAAAGCCCTACATGTCGAATGGGATGAAGTGAGCTCGTTTTCCCCATCCTATTTTGGGGGAATTACCGATTGATTTAATGTTTCCATGGAATTGCCCCATAAGGATGTTTTGACTATCAACTTGTTTTTGTTTCCAATAGTTTATAATAAAGTCAGTAGTCAGTTTGTTGAGACAATCCTTCTAGGGCAATTCCATGGAAACATGGAATCAACCGGTAATTTCCCCTATTTTTTTTTCTCATTTTTTATGGGAGAATTATAGATTAGTTGGGCTATGGGAAAATAATTACAGTTCAGTGTTATTTTTCACTAACTTCCTAATAAATAACTACTAACTTGACTAACAATGACTACTAATGGTAATTATTTTCTCGTAGCCAGACCAATAAAAAATTCTCCCTTCATTTATAGTGTAAATTACAAGAAACTCCCAATGTTTAGTTTTTTTTCGCATAACTCCCAGCTCTATTTGTTCGGCATAATTATTTTGCGGTGTAAAAATTTTTTCATGTAAATCCAATTACAAAAAAAAAAAAATGGATTTCCAAATGCTTTTCCGTTGTTTGGCTTGCCTCTTAAAATAGGATAGAATTTTACCTCTTTATGGAGGTTACAGGCTGTATTTGCAGTTATTTACATATCATGTTATTTTACACCATATCGTAAAACAAATTGCGTAAAAATAAATAAATAAATAAATAATGTAAGTTGTTTTCCATTCTTTTACTCTATATGTGTAAAATGAATTACATCATTTTCATTTTCCGAGCCTAACCAAGCATTGTAAGTTATTGTCTTACACGTAATTGATTTTCTTTGTCCTATTTTACGCCGAGACAAACAAAGCATTAAAGAAAATTAGGTTTCAATATGCTCCAAGCAACTTACAAATTTATCAATTAATGCCACTATTAATTGATATTTATGAAATTAGATAGAAAATAGTCATGTGGCCACTGTTAATTCCATGAATAGTAGTTAAGGATAGTGCTAATCGCTAAATTTGTAAACTATTTGGGGTTGTCTAGGGCATATTGAAACTTTATTTTCTTTAGGGAGTTATGTGAAAAATGGCTAAACATTAGGAGGGATTCTTATAGTTTACCCTTATTTATATTGGGGTTGATTATTACCACCCCCGTTTTTTTTTCTTTTTTTCTTTTTTGGGAAATTGGCGATTAGTCCATTATTAGATAAAATATTAGCAACTAGTCAAGTAAGAGAAAGTGAGACTTATTTAGCAATTAGTCACATTTTTATTGAATATTCCTGGTTTATCCTTATTCTTACTATGGGCATCCATTTTTTGTTATTAAGGGCACCCTATGTAATTAACTTGGTTTTTTTGTGTTCTAATTTTTAAAAAGTCACACCTTGCAAAACCTTCTCACCAGCATGCCCTAAGCGCATGTGCCAAAGTCTAGAAGTATCAGATCCACTGCCCTCTGAACTGTTAGAAACGACAACTCTCCCTATGATTGTACTCCCATCCAAAAAATATAAATTACCCTTTCGAGTACCCTTCAATACAAGGAGCGCACCACGTACCACTTTGAGGACTCCACCTTCCATAGTAATTTTGTAACCCTTTAAATAAAAAGTTCTTAATGATATGAGATTTTGCTTCAAATCCGGTACATACTGAACACCTGTCAAAACTCTAATTGTTCCATCATACAACTTCAAATGAATGTTTCCTATCCCCTATGTTTTACAAGCATTGTCAATACCCATTAAAACAATTCCACAATCTAACTCCTGAAAGCTAGAAAACAATTCCCTAGTGAGACACATATGATAGCAACACCCTGAATCCAAAATCCACTCATCTGAATGGCCAACCAATGATGAAACAGTTAAAGCTATATTTTCATCCCCAACATCCACACGTGCTACATTTGCATTTGAACCCTTACCATTTTTATTTTGCAGTTTCGAACAATGCCTTCTTCTAATGCCCTTTGTCGTGACAGAAAGCACACTCATCATTTGCAGGAATTTTCCTATCAGATGATGCACCTCTCGTCTTAGAACGAAACTTACCCCGTTTGTCAAATTTTATGTCCTCACTCCTACCCCTTGTTGTCAAAGCCCCTGATGGTAAATCCCTATGACCTAGTCAGTCCTTCTTCCAATGCTCATTTTTCATTAAAACATTAGACACATCATCATACTTAATTGTATCTTTCCCATACAACAAAGTAGTAGTCAAATGATCTGAATCAGGCAAGGAATTTAATAATGATAGGGTTTTATCTTCATCCGAAATTTTAACATCTAAATTTTGCAAATCAACAATAATTTTATTAAAACCATTCAAGTGCTCAGTTATCGAAATACCTTACTTATAGTTGAAATGGAAGAACTTCTTCTTCAAATAGAGCCGATTTTCCATACTCTTGGTCATGTATTTGTCCTCCAATTTCTTCCATAATTGCTTTATCAAAGTTTCCCTAATGAAAAAATATTTTTGATCATTGGCGAGACAAAGTCTAATCGTACCGCAAGCTTAACAATTGATCTTCACCCAATCCTTCTCATCCAAATCAACAGGTTTATCATCCAAAGCAATATCTAACTCTTGTTGAGTCAGAACATCCAAAACTTCACATTGCCACATGCCAAAGTTATTAGTTCCATAAAAAATTTCAAGTTCGAATTTTGCATTTGAAACCATAGTTTTAACCATTGACGAAGTGCTTGTGGACAAATTTTTCCGTAACGAAACTTCTGAAGTCGATTCCGCCATTAAATCAAAAGAAATGATTCCATCCCTCTCATCTTCCAGTTGTGATTCCTTTTCGTACGAAAGGTACTGATAAATTCCCCCACACCCCCAAGCCAACAATTTTTTTTTTACGGAAGAAAAAAAGAAAAAACGTCAAATGAGTCAACATATATTGGAATTTTCATTTAAACAATATGTGAATGAAGATTGAATGCATACCTTCTCCATCTCTCAAAATTTAAAATTTTCAAGAAATAAGAAGTAAGGGCACTTTTGTTTGGACAGAATCGGTAGAATCGGAATGGAATGGGCGCCATTGAAATCTCATTTCATTCTATATATTTAAAATCCCTTCAATTCCATCCAAACAAATGTACCATAATATCCTTTAAAAGGGCATAAGTTTCAAGTAAGAATGCATTGTAGCACCAAATTTATATCACAACAGTGGCATATATTAAGGAAAAAAAAATATTTGGCCAAAAAAAAAAAAAATTTAATAATACTGAGAATGAAAACATTGCAGATGAGGATCAGGTTTTCAACACCCACCAATTCCTTTGAGCAAAGGATGATAATATTAGGAAAAGATCAAGATTTCGATGCCCTAAAAATGCTCTGATGAAACCTGCTGAAAGCACAAGAGAAATTGAAAGAGAGGAGACATGAGACATGGCGAGAGCTGGTAGGTTGGTACCTGAAGATAGAACCACCACACGCAAAGATCTAGTCGCCACTGAAGAGGAGAGTAAAAGAGGGCCAGAAATGAAAACCCTAAAATCAAAAAACCTCGAATAAGGACACTTCTCACTAAATTTGGAGGAGGATGCTATTAGGGTTTATACATTGTAGGGATTTCATGCTCTGTTTGATTACATAGCACACTGCTTCTATTGTCAAATGTTCATGATCAGATTTGTTTCAAAATTGCATCATTTTTTTTTCTTTTGCTTCAATCAAAATTACATCATATATAGTCGATGTAACCTTCCAGTCCGAGAATCAATGCATTGAACTAGTTAAGTTCAAATGTTCTACACTTCTACTTCTATCGTTTTGAACAAAAAAAATTAAAAAATAGTTAGGTTCATTTTATTGCAAAAGAAAACGTTGGTACCATTCCCAACTTTGGTTTTGTTAGAGCACGAATCATTTTTGTATATGGAATAGGTAATGTTGTTTTGCTGTCTTTTTTTTTTTTTTTTGGTGTGGAATTTATAGGAAATAAAGGTACGTCTAAAGCAAATGGAAATAGAAAACGTTTACTTGAAATGGTAGCTTAGTTGGTGTGAGACTTGTTTGAGATGAACCGTAAATTTGAACATCCTAAATTCCTGGTGGTGTTGTTTGAGATGTACATCTATCTGATAGGGAATCATTTATTTACTCAAGGCAATGATTATGAAATCACTGGTGGAAATTGAAAAGCATAGGCAAATGCATACAACGAGAGGCTGACAAGAAATTTGAGAGTTGGAAGGGTATGAAACGATAGACTATAATAATGTCCTTATAAAAAAAAAAATGTATTCTAAGAAATGTGACACGTATACATGATAGATAACCTCAGTTTAAGTATGCTAATTTTTCGAACCAAAAGAAAACGAGAAAAAAGAAAAGAAAAGAAAGGTATGCTAACAAACACACCCATCCTTCCCAACAGATTGGCTGACTTAGCCAAGTGATCCGCCAATCTGTTACCCTCCCTATAAATGAAACTAACTTCATAATCATCAAAACTCGCCAAGAAGGGAAGCATTTCCCTATTGGAAAAAAGAAAAGAAAAAAATTAGTTTCTATACAAGAAATTAACATTAATTCATTCAAACATATATATATATATATAACTGTACTGAGGCCAAACTTCATATAGGTACGGTACGACATCCAACTTTCTTTGCCAAGATTATCCCGCGCTTCAATGCCTCAAATTCTGCATCAGTCACACTTCTAGCATTCAAAATGTGAAAGTACCGCGATGCATAATCATCCATCCCAATCCCGTAAAACAACTCCGCCTGCAAAATAACCAATTCCGCCCACCATCTTAAAAGATGCATCAACGTAAATTTTAGTCCACTCTATCATCGGACAACTTTAAACAACCCTATACATTGGCCGTTCTCACAATTCTTCAAAAATGTGAAAAAGAGAGACCCTAATTTTTCTGTCTATCAAAACTTTCTCAAAAGCCTCGAAATCAAACTTTGTTAGCTTGTGATATAGCTCCAGATACTCCTTAATTGAAACGTATTGTATTACACCTACTACAGGGTTCTGAAGATTATATATCCGAGTATGGAGGTATCCATGGTGCTTATAGTAAAATGTTTCGAACAGACTCAATTCCATGGGAGATATGGACTTCGCTATCTTCGCAAGTACCACGAGTAAATCAGCTTCATATATCCCTGTAAAAAAAAAGGACATGTAAGAGCCAACTATAGCATCAAAGCCAACAAACTCACTCCCTAATGCAAATGAAACAAACATAATTTGAGACAATATTTGGATCTCAACCATCTATGTGCAAATGATAATTAACATGTATTTTTCTCCCGACCATCATTCATTATTTCTTCCACGCTCAATAGAAACCCAGTGTGCACGAGTACTCCCTAATTATTGTCAACCTTAGCAACCAAAAGCAAACCATCCTGGCTATTTGTGTAAGCTGTAGTATATTTTATCAAGAAAGAACTTACAGTTCACTTATTATTTATTTATTTATTTTTTATGATAAGAGTGCACTTATTAAAGCAACTAAAACATAAATTTCCCACTTTTGTTGTAACTAAAAAAGTATCATAACCAAAAACCTAGATCTAAACTATATAGTTGGACGTGGTTGTGGTAAATTGGCAATGGTGGATAAGGAAATCAGGCCCCAAAACACAAGTACAAGATAGCCTACCTTTTAAAATTTTGCGGCCTACTTCTCGGTCTAATGGACTGTTTATAAAACATAAGGGTTTGTGCCAATTTAATAATATTGAGTGTGGGTTTACCCACTTATCAATCAGGTTGGATAATCTCAATAGGGCATCAGCTAAGGTTTGTTGGGGGGAGTTCTTCTCGTCGGCTTATATCTATATTACTTATAAATGTATGGATCATAGAAAAACTTTTGATTCACTCAAATACCTTCATTAAAAAACTTGTTACATTATCCAAAATGCCCTGCAATAAATCAGACATTGGATGCCAACAAGTTCTGCAACGATTTCTATTCTTCTACCCCAAACTAATTTCTCTTCCTTCAAACGTCCAAGCTTTTCTTATTCTTCTCTTTTTTTAGGTTTATTATAATCTTAAGGGGAAATTAGCGAAAGTCTACTCTACAAAACTTATGAAGGCATAAGTTCACAGGGAAAATTTGTGCAGCCATAAGTTCGCTTTTATGTTGAATGTGAGTGTTCTAATGAGATGGTTAAATGCTTAAGTCATTATTACCGTCAAGTGTGTGTGTGTGTGTTTTTTTTTTTTTTTTGTAAATTTTAAAATAGCATAACTCTTATTCTACACATCGGTTTTCGATAACATTTATATATTTGGAATCTATTTGTCGTAACCTTTGAAATAAGATCCATAATAAATGAGAAATTATGTAAAAAAAATAAAACAGTTACATTGGCTAGATGTAATTGTTTTTAGAAATAGCTACATGTTAATAAATACTTACATGCAACTATTGCAAGAAAACGTGAATTCACCTCAGAAGGTTTTTCGTCAGCAAAGAAGTCTACAGACTGCACAATTACAAACCTGGTCGTGGCTTGCAAACCTGGGCGGCAACTTTATCGTCAAGGTTGTTATTTTCATCTACTCTTCTACCATGACTTAGTTGATTATTCAATGTAATCATTTTGTATGGTTTATACTACATGCAAACTAACATGTCTTTGTTTTTTTTGTTTCTTTTTTCAAAGAACTTAATCCTTATTGCTTATAGGTTTTGATATGTGCTTTGGTTGTGTTCATATTTGATGAATGATGTGAATGGGAACCTTTCCTTGTTGCACACATGCACAAGTGTGTCGAAGAATATAGAGTTTCAAACCCCTTTTAATGATTAGATAGGGAATGTGCTGATGTGTCAGTGCTGTTCTTTAGGTGCACAAAGTATAAATTCGTATTTAAAGGACACAATGGAGCCTGCTATTTTATGAAAGGAATTTGTCTTAAATTTATTAACATATTGAAAAATCGCACAATTATAGGCTTTTCAAATGTACTGGTGCTAGTCCAAACTTCTCCTTTTGATCAATTAAGTAACATTTTCCTTCCCGGCCTCATAATTTGTCAAAAAGGCCTCAAACTTAGATGAGAGCTTAGTTTTTGTGGTTTTGGTGGTAAGACCTATTTTAATAGGTAGAGTTCTAAGAGATTAAGGTTTTTCCTTCTTCAAATAATGGGTAACAGATTGGTTTAGGCTTTTTAAAATCCAACATTGTAATGATAATTGAGGGTTAAGCTGATTGTAATTAGCTTAGGAATGAATAAGAATTGGTTGAATACGGTCTTGCTTGTAGGATTTGGGAGTTGAATAGGGTTGCTTGATCAATGAGTGTTTTTTATTGAAAAGCTGAACATAGTTTTTAATTGGTAAACAAAAAGAAAAAAACATGGAAGAAACTAAAGGAGAAATAACAGTAACAAAAGGGAAAAAAGGAGGTGAAGAAAAAAGAATTAGAGAAAAAGAAAAATAATGAAAGAAATTAATTTTGGCAACAACAATTTCTAGAATTTTAACAAATCTTTTTTTTTTTTTTTTTGATGAAGTGAATTTTAACAAATCTGTAGAGGTTCAACTATTTAAAAAAATGTTGTTAACTTTCAAGTGATGACTGGAAGCAAATGAATACATATTTTTATATTAGAAACCCTAATGACTGTGAGACCTAACATTTTGAATAAAAGCAATTCCGACCATCAATTGAAACCTCAGAAAAAGAAATCCAAAAAGGAAAAAATAAACTCCAAAGCTCCAAGAGTATAAGAAGTGTTTCACTAAAACCATGAATACAACCTCGAAAGAAGAGCATGGATGGTTCACAATATAGGAGCTCACCACATTAATGCTAAAGTATATATATATTTCTTAACCTTAGATTTAAAATTTATGGAGTTTTAAAAAATATGAGTCAAAATGAAAGAAAAAATGGGACACTTAAAAATTGGACGAAAATTTGTTTTAGAATAAAAAGGCTTCGGACTGCCACAGGACGTACGCACAAAACTTAGCTTTGGACTTGCAATCACGATTAAATAATATGGTTTGGGGAAGATTAGGATTGGGGGATCACTACTATCCAGTATATAGACTTACAGAATTCATTTTGATGAGTATTAATAATCTTATTTCTAAAGTTGAAATGAAAGTGACATTTTTGGTTTTGTCAGACCCTAGAATGTGGTTTATTGAGTCCCAACACTGATTTTCGATCTTTTATCATTTTCTATTATCTTATGGTTGGGGCTTTATGAGGTATATGTGTACTCCAGCAATTGGACAGTTGATATAGAACTGTTCTTGTATTTTAAAAAAAAATACCATCTTTAATTTAAAATTTATATATGAACAATACTAGTTGGCTTGGTTGTTGCTATGGGGGATGGGGAAGTCAAGCCCCTGAATTAAAACAGATATTAATGAAATGAGATATGCTATTGAAGATTAGTTGCAGGTTGTGCAAGCTCAATAGTGATGTGAATTCCAAGCGGCAATGAAAACCTTCAAGCATATTAGAATTTCGTCTTGATGAAAAATATTTGTTGGAGAATAGGAAAACCCCCTATGACAATGTTGGACATAAAGATAGTTGAAAAGAAGTGAATTGTATAGAAGGCTGGCCTATGCCATTGATTGGTGAGGTGTAAGACGTTCTCGTTTGCAAGGAAGTTTAAAAATACCATCTCAGAGGCTTTTGTACAGATGTACTGATTCTTGAAGCTCTATAGGTTTGTGTGAGCGTATTTACTCTTGGGAACTTCTAAGGTGTGTAACACTTGGAACTCATCTTGAATAGTTAAGGGCATGCAGCCACTCTCAAATAGTGAAATTGAGACTGAATTTTGTGACTTGTGGAGATCCTTACTCAGAAAATGGTGAAGATTTGGATTTCTAAGGTTGGGAGATTGCTATTGCCCCAATAGGTATATAGCTACAGAGTCTGTTTAATAATTTTTTTTTTTTTGATTAAAAAAAAAAAAAATCTAATTTCAAAAACATAAATTAAACAGACATTTTGAGTTCTATCAAATTATAGAAAATATGCTTTAATAGGTTTCCATATTGATTTATTGCTATCTTTTACTATGTTTAGGAATCCTGTTGTTGGGTTTCCTTCTAAGGTATAAGAGTGCACTTATTTATTTATTTTTTATGATAAGAGTGCACTTATTAAAGCAACTAAAACATAAATTTCGCACTTTTGTTGTATCTAAAAAAGTATCAGAACCTAAAACCTAGATCTAAACTATATGGTTGGACGTGGTTGTGGTAAATTGGCAATGGTGGATAAGGAAATCAGGCCCCAAAACACATGTACAAGATAGCCAAGCTTTTAAAATTTTGCGGCCTACTTCTCGGTCTAATGGACTGTTTATAAAACATAAGGGTTTGGGCCAATTTAATAATATCGAGTGCGGGTTTACCCACTTATCAGTCAGGTTGGATAATCTCAATAGGGCATCAGCTAAGGTTTGTTGGGGGGAGTTCTTCTCGTCAGCTTATATCTATATTACTTATAAATGTGTGGATCATAGAAACACTTTTGATTCACTCAAATACCGTCGTTAAAAAACTTGTTACATTATCCAAAATACCCTGCAATAAATCAGACATTGGATGCCAGCAAGTTCTCCAACGATTTCTATTCTTCTACCCCAAACTAATTTCTCTTCCTCCAAACGTCCAAGCTTTTCTTATTCTTCACTTTTTTTAGGTTTATTATAATCTTAAGGGGAAATTAGCGAAAAGTCTACTCTACAAAACTTATGAAGGCATAAGTTCACAGAGAAAATTTGTGCAACCATAAGTTCGCTTTTATGTTGAATGTGAGTGTTTTAATGAGATGGTTAAATGCTTAAGTCATTATTACCATCAAGTGTGTGTGTGTGTGTGTGTGTGTTTTTTTTTTTTTTTGTGTAAATTTTAAAATAGCATAACTCTTATTCTACACATCGGTTTTCGATAACATTTATATATTTGGAATCTATTTGTCGTAACCTTCGAAATAAGATCCATAATAAATGAGAAATTATATAAAAAAATAAAACAGTTACATTGGCTAGATGTAATTGTCTAACTGTTTTTAGAAATAGCTACATGTTAATAAATATTTACATGTAACTTTTGCAGGAAAACGTGAATTCACCTCAGAAGGTTTTTTGTCAGCAAGGATGTCCACAGACTGCACAATTACAAACCTAGTCGTGGCTTGCAAACCTGGGTGGCAACTTTATCGTCAAGGTTGTTATTTTCATCTACTCTTTTGCCATGACTTAGTTGATTATTCAATGTAATCATTTTGTTTGGTTTATACTACATGCAAACTAACATGTCTTTGTTTTTTTGTTTCTTTTTTCAAAGCACTTAATGCTAATTGCTTATATGCTTTGATTATGTGCTTTGATGCATGATGTGAATGGGACCTTTTCCTTGTTGCGCATTAGAGGGGGTGGTTCATTTGCATTAGGGAGTGTGAAGCTGTCAAGTTAACTATGTTGGAACAAAAATTCATTAACTATGTTGGTTTGTTCTACTTTCACATTTAAATCTACTTGATAGTGTGAAGCTGTCAAGTTTATCACAACAAAAGATACAAGTGGAAAAAATGACAGATTACAATTGCTAACACATGTAGCTGATACAAAATAAATCATTGTAAGCCAAAAACTATTTGCCTTCGCAATATCTCAAGTATCTATTCAAACTAACATGTAAGCTCTTTCTTGATAAAATATACTACAACTTACACAAATAGCCACGATGGTTTGCTTTTGGTTGCTAAGGTTGACAATAATCAAGGAGTACTCGTGCACACCGGGTTTCTATTGAGCGTGGAAGTAAATAATGAATGATGGTCTGGAGAAAAATACATGTTAATTATCATTTGCACATAGATGGTTGAGATCCAAATATTGTCTCACATTAATGCTTGGTTCATTTGCATTAGGGAGTGAGTTTGTTGGCTTTGATGCTATAGTTGGCTCTTACATGTCCTTTTTTTTTTACAAGGATATATGAAGCTGATTTACTCGTGGTACTTGCGAAGATAGTGAAGTTCGTATCTCCCATGGAATTGAGTCTGTTCGAAACATTTTACTATAAGCACCATGGATACCTCCATACTCAGATATATAATCTTCAGAACTGTGTAGCAAGTGTAATACAATATGTTTCAATTAAGGAGTATCTAGAGCTATATCACAAGCTAACAAAGTTTGATTTCGAGAAATTTTTGATAGACAGAAAAATTAGGGTCTCTCTTTTTCACATTTTCGAAGAATTGCGAGAACGGCCAATGTGTAGGGTTGTTTGGAGTTATCCGATGATAGAGTGGACTAAAATTAACGTTGGTGCATCTTTTAAGATGGTGGGCGGAATTGGTTATTTTGCAGGCGGGGTTGTTTTACGGGATTGGGATGGATATGATTATGCATCGCGGTACTTTCACAATTTGAATGCTAGAAGTGTAACTGATGCAGAATTTGAGCCATTGAAGCGCAGGATAATCTTGGCAAAGAAAGTTGGATGTCGGAGAATTATAACATCCAACTTTCTTTGCCAAGATTATCCTGCGCTTCAATGCCTCAAATTCTGCATCAATCACACTTCTAGCATTCAAATTGTGAAAGTACCGCGATGCATAATCATATCCATCCCAATCCCGTAAAACAACCCCGCCTGCAAAATAACCAATTCCGCCCACCATCTTAAAAGTTGCAGCAACGTTAATTTTAGTCCACTCTATCATCGGACAACTCCAAACAACCCTACACATTGGCCGTTCTCGCAATTCTTCGAAAATATGAAAAAGAGATACCCTAATTTTTCTGTCTATCAAAAATTTCTCGAAAGCCTCGAAATCAGACTTTGTTAGCTTGTGATATAGCTCTAGATACTCCTTAATTGAAACATATTGTATTACACCTGCTATAGGATTCTGAAGATTATATATCCGAGTATGGAGGTATCCACGATGCTTATAGTAAAATGTTTCGAACAGACTCAATTCCATGGGAAATACGGACTTCACTATCTTTGCAAGTACCACGAGTAAATCAGCTTCATATATCCCTGTGAAAAAAAAGGACATGTAAGAGCCAACTATAGCATCAAAGCCAACAAACTCACTCCCTAATGCAAATGAAATAAGCATTAATGTGAGACAATATTTGGATCTCAACCATCTATGTGCAAATGATAATTAACATGTATTTTTCTCCCGACCATCATTCATTATTTACTTCCACGCTCAATAGAAACCTAGTGTGCACGAGTACTCCTTGATTATTGTCAACCTTAGCAACCAAAAGCAAACCATCCTGGCTATTTGTGTAAGCTGTAGTATATTTTATCAAGAAAGAGCTTAGATGAAAATAACAACCTTGACGATAAAGTTGCCGCCCAGGTTTGCAAGCCACGACCAAGTTTGAAATTGTGCAGTCTGTAGACATCCTTGCTGACAAAAAACCTTCTGAGGTGAATTCACGTTTTCCTGCAAAAGTTACATGTAAATATTTATTAACATGTAGCTATTTCTAAAAACAATTACATCTAGCCAATGTAATTGTTTTATTTTTTTTACATAATTTCTCATTTATTATGGATCTTATTTCGAAGGTTACGACAAATAGATTCCAAATATATAAATGTTATCGAAAACCGATGTGTAGAATAAGAGTTATGCTATTTTAAAATTTACAAAAAAAAAAAAAACACACACACACACTTGATGGTAATAATGACTTAAGCAGTTAACCATCTCATTAAAACACTCACATTCAACATAAAAGCAAACTTATGGCTGCACAAATTTTCTCGGTGAACTTATGCCTTCATGGGTGTGTTTGGTATGCAGGAATAGACGTGCAGGAATGGGAATCCTATTCCCATTCCAATTGATTCCTATGTTTGGTTAACTAATTGACATGGGGATTAAATCTGGGAATGGAGTTTATGTAGGAATGAAATACCCAAGTTCGTGGGAATCTCAAACCCACATTAAACGTGGGTTTCTGATTACCATACCTAAGGAATAGGTTTCAAAATAGAAAAAATTCCCAAATGTACCCACGATCATTCCCGCGAAAGGAGTATCCATCTAGCACGTCTTCCACAACAATACATCAACCAAGCTTCATCCAAAAGCTGCTTTCTTCAATAAAATTCCTATTATCGTCTTCTTATAAATAAAAAAAATAGTAAAAAAAATAGCTAGACTTCCCCTCTACCCTTCAAGTTTAGAGTATAGAAAATAATATCATAACAATAATTATAACAATAGAAATAAACAATAATGGAAATTGGTATTGCATGAGGCGGGCATTTTTTAATTATTATTTTAGAAGTTGATTGCGCTTTAGAACCAAAAAACAATAAAAATTGGAAGTTCAATCAACATCAATCAAGTATTGTAAGAAGGGGTTTTTTTGGAAAATTAAATTGAATATGATTCCATACCTATATTAAATTGGTTTCACCAAACATTGGAATGGGAATGAAAATTTGATTCCCACGTAAAATTTGATGAATCCAAACGCTGGTAAGGTAATGGGTATGGGTATCCTAAGAATGGGAATCTAACTCCCAGGAATGTTATGCCCATTCCCATTAATCCATTCCCGCAAACCAAACGCACCCCATAAGTTTTGTAGAGTATACTTGTTGCTAATTTCCCCTTAAGATTATAATAAACCTAAAAAAAGATAAGAATAAGAAAAGCTTGGACGTTTGAAGGAAGAGAAATTAGTTTGGGGTAGAAGAATAGAAATCGTTGGAGAACTTGTTGGCATCCAATGTCTGATTTATTGCAGGGTATTTAGGATAATGTAACAAGTTTTTTAATGAAGGTATTTGAGTGAATCAAAAGTTTTTCTATGATCCATACATTTATAAGTAATATAGATATAAGCCGACAAGAAGAACTCCCCCCAACAAACCTTAGCTGATGCCCTATTGAGATTATCCAACCTGATTGATAAGTGGGTAAACCCGCACTCTATTATTAAATTGGCCCAAACCCTTATGTTTTATAAACAGTCCATTAGGCCGAGAAGTAGGCCACAAAATTTTAAAAGCTTGGCTATCTTGTACATGTGTTTTGGGGCCTGATTTCCTTATCCACCATTGCCAATTTACCACAACCACGTCCAACCATATAGTTTAGATCTAGGTTTTAGGGTCTGATACTTTTTTAGATACAACAAAACTGGGAAATTTATGTTTTAGTTGCTTTAATAAGTGCACTCTTATCATAAAAAATAAATAAATAAATAAATAAGTGCACTCCTATACCTAAGAAGGAAACCCAACAATAGGATACCTAAACATAGTAAACGATTGCAATAAATCAATGTGGAAACCTATTAAAGCATATTTTCTATAATTCGATAGAACTCAAAATGTCTCTTTAATTTAAGTTTTTGAAATTAGATTTTTTTTTTATCAAAAAAGAAAAATTTTATTAAACAGACTCTGTAGCTATATACCTATTGGGGCAATAGCAATCTCCCAACCTTAGAAATCCAAATCTTCACCATTTACTGAGTAAGGATCTCAACAAGTCACAAAATTCAGTCTCAATTTCACTATTTGAGAGTGGCTGCATGCCCATAACTATTCAAGATGAGTTCCAACTGTTGCACACCTTAGAAGTTCCCAAGAGTAATTACACTCACACAAACCTATAGAGCTTCAAGAATCAGTACATCTGTACAAAAGCCTCTGAGATGGTATTTTTAAACTTCCTTGCAAACAAGAACGTCTTACACCTCACCAATCAATGGCATAGGCCAGCCTTTCATACAATTCACTTCTTTTCAACTATCTTTATGTCCAACATTGTCATAGGGGGTTTTCCTATTCTCCAACAAATATTTTTCATCAAGATGAAATTCTAATATGCTTGAAGGTTTTAATTGCCGCTAGGAATTTACATCACTATTGAGCTTGCACAACCCGCAACTAATCTTCAATAGCATATCTCATTTCATTAATATCTGTTTTAATTCAGGGGGCTGACTTCCCCATCCCCCATAACAACAACCAAGCCAACTAGTATTGTTCATATCTAAATTTTAAATTAAAGATGGTATTTTTTTTAAATACAAGAAAGGTTCTATATCAATTGTCCAATTGCTGGAGTACACATATACCTCATAAGGCCCCAACCATAAGATAATAGAAAATGATAAAAGATCGAAAATCAGTGTTGAGACTCAATAAACCACATTCTAGGGTCTGACAAAACCAAAAATGTCACTTTCATTTCAACTTTAGAAATAAGATTAATAATACTCATCAAAACAAATTCTGTAAGTCTATATACTGGATGGTAGTGATCCCCCAATCCTAATCTTCCCCAAACCATATTATTTAATCGTGATTGCAAGTCCAAAGCTAAGTTTTGTGCGTACGTCCTGTGGCAGTCAGAAGCCTTTTTATTCTAAAACAAATTTTCGTCCAATTTTTAAGTGTCCCATTTTTTCTTTCATTTTGACTCATATTTTTTAAAACTTTATAAATTTTAAATCTAAGGTTAAGAAATATATATATACTATAGCATTAATGTGTTGAGCTCCTATATTGTGAACCATCCATGCTCTTCTTTCGAGGTTGTATTCATGGTTTTAGTGAAACACTTCTTATACTCTTGGAGCTTTGGAGTTTATTTTTTCCTTTTTGGATTTCTTTTTCCAAGGTTTCAATTGATGGTCGGAATTGCTTTTATTCAAAATGTTAGGTCTCACAGTCATTAGGGTTTCTAATCTAAAAATATATATTCATTTGGTTCCCGTCAACACTTTAAAGTTAACAACATTTTTTTAAATAGTTGAACCTCTACAGATTTGTTAAAATTCACTTCATCAAAAAAAAAAAAAAAAGATTTGTTAAAATTCTAGAAATTGTTGTTGCCAAAATTAATTTCTTTCATTATTTTTCTTTTTCTCTAATTCCTTTTTCTTCACCTCCTTTTTTCGCTTTTGTTACTGTTATTGCTCCTTTAGTTTCTTCCATGTTTTTTCTTTTAGTTTACCAATTAAAAACTATGTTCACCTTTTCAATGAAAAACAATCATTGATCAAGCAACCCTATTTAACTCCCAAATCCTACAAGCAAAACCGTATTGAACCAATTCTTATTCATTCCTAAGCTAATTACAATCAACTTAACCCTCAATTATCATTACAATGTTGGATTTTCAAAAGCCTAAACCAATCTGTTACCCATTATTTGAAGAGGAAAAAACCTTAATCTCTTAGAACTCTACCTATTAAAATAGGTCTTACCACCAAAACCACAAAAACTAAGCTCCCATCTAAGTTTGAGGCCTTTTTGAAAAATTATGAGGCCGGGATGGAAAATGTTACATAATTGATCGAAAGGAGAAGTTTGGACTAGCACCAGTACATTTGAAAAGACTATAGTTGTGCGATTTTTCAATATGTTAATAAATTTAAGACAAATTCCTTTCATAAAATAGCAGGCTCCATTGTGTCCTTTAAATACGAATTTAAACTTTGTGCACCTAATGAACAGCACTGACACATCAGCACAATCCCTATCCAATCATTAAAAGGGGTTTGAAACTCTATATTCTTCAACACACTTGTGCATGTGTGCAACAAGGAAAGGGTCCCATTCACATCATTCATCAAATATGAACACAACCAAAGCACATAATCAAAGCATATAAGCAATAAGGATTAAGTACTTCGAAAAAAGAAACAAAAAAACAAAGACATGTTAGTTTGCATGTAGTATAAACCATACAAAATGATTGCATTGAATAATCAACTAACTCATGGCAAAAGAGTAGATGAAAATAACAACCTTGACGATAAAGTTGCCGCCCAGGTTTGCAAGCCACGACCAGGTTTGTAATTGCGCAGTCAGTAGACTTCCTTGCTGACAAAAAACCTTCTGAGGTGAATTCACGTTTTCCTACAATAGTTGCATGTAAATACTTATTAACATGTAGCTATTTCTAAAAACAATTACATCTAGCCAATGTAACTGTTTTATTTTTTTACATAATTTCTTATTTATTATGGATCTTATTTCAAAGGTTACGACAAATAGATTCCAAATATATAAATGTTATCGAAAACCGATGTCTAGAATAAGAGTTATGCTATTTTAAAATTTACAAAAAAAAAAAGAAAAAAAAAAACACACACACACACACACACACTTGACGTTAATAATGACTTAAGCATTTAACCATCTCATTAAAACACCCACATTCAACATAAAAGCGAACTTATTGCTGCACAAATTTTCCCTGTGAACTTATGCCTTCATAAGTTTTGTAGAGTAGACTTTTCGCTAATTTCCCCTTAAGATTATAATAAACCTAAAAAAAGAGAAGAATAAGAAAAGCTTGGACGTTTGAAGGAAGAGAAATTAGTTTGGGGTAGAAGAATAGAAATCGTTGGAGAACTTGCTGGCATCCAATGTCTGATTTATTGCAGGGCATTTTGGATAATGTAACAAGTTTTTTAATGAAGGTATTTGAGTGAATCAAAAGTTTTTCTATGATCCATACATTTATAAGTAATATAGATATAAGCCGACGAGAAGAACTCCCCCCAACAAACCTTAGCTGATGCCCTATTGAGATTATCCAACCTGATTGATAAGTGGGTAAACCCGCACTCAATATTATTAAATTGGCCCAAACCTTTATGTTTTATAAACAGTCCATTAGGCCGAGAAGTAGGCCACAAAATTTTAAAAGCTTAGCTATCTTGTACATGTGTTTTGGGGCCTGATTTCCTTATCCACCATTGCCAATTTACCACAACCATGTCCAACCAAATAGTTTAGATCTAGGTTTTAGGTTCTAATACTTTTTTAGATACAACAAAAGTGGGAAATTTATGTTTTAGTTGCTTTAATAAGTGCACTATTATCATAAAAAATAAATAAATAAATAAGTGCACTCTTATACCTTAGAAGGAAACCCAACAACAGGATACCTAAACATAGTAAAAGATTGCAATAAATCAATGTGGAAACCTATTAAAGCATATTTTCTATAATTTAATAGAACTCAAAATGTCTCTTTAATTTAAGTTTTTGAAATTAGATTTTTTTTTTTTAATCAAAAAAAAATTATTAAATAGACTCTGTAACTATATACCTATTGGGGCAATAGCAATCTCCCAACCTTAGAAATCCAAATCTTCACCATTTACTGAGTAAGGATCTCAACAAGTCACAAAATTCAGTCTCAATTTCACTATTTGAGAGTGGCTGCATGCCCTTAACTATTCAAGATGAGTTCCAAGTGTTGCACACCTTAGAAGTTCCCAAGAGTAACTACGCTTACACAAACCTATAGAGCTTCAAGAATCAGTACATCTGTACAAAAGCCTCTGAGATGGTATTTTTAAACTTCCTCGCAAACTAGAACGTCTTACACCTCACCAATCAATGGCATAGGCCAGCCTTTCATACAATTCACTTCTTTTCAACTATCTTTATGTCCAACATTGTCATAGGGGGTTTTCCTATTCTCCAACAAATATTTTGCATCAAGACGAAATTCTAATATGCTTGAAGGTTTTAATTGCCGCGTGGAATTAATATCTGTTTTAGTTCAGGGGCCTGACTTCCCTATCCCCCATAACAACTACCAAGCCAACTAGTATTGTTCATATCTAAATTTTAAATTAAAGATGGTATTTTTTTTTTTAAATACAAGAAAAGTTCTATATCAACTGTCCAATTGCTGGAGTACACATATACCTCATAAAGCCCCAACCATAAGATAATAGAAAATGATAAAAGATTGAAAATCAGTGATCCCCCAATCCTAGGGTCTGACAAAACCAAAAAGGTCACTTTCATTTCAACTTTAGAAATAAGATTAATAATACTCATCAAAACGAATTCTATAAGTCTATATACTGGATAGTAGTGATCCCCCAATCCTAATCTTCCCAAACCATATTATTTAATCGTGATTGCAAGTCCAAAGCTAAGTTTTGTGCGTAAGTCCTGTGGCAGTCAGAAGCCTTTTTATTCTAAAACAAATTTTCGTCCAATTTTTAAGTGTCCTATTTTTTCTTTCATTTTGACTCATATTTTTTAAAACTTTATAAATTTTAAATCTAAGGTTAAGAAATATATATATACTTTAGCATTAATGTGGTGAGCTCCTATATTGTGAACCATCCATGCTGTTCTTTCGAGGTTGTGTTCATGGTTTTAGTGAAACACTTCTTATACTCTTGGAGCTTTGGAGTTTATTTTTTCCTCTTTGGCTTTCTTTTTCTTAGGTTTCAATTGATGGTCGGAATTGCTTTTATTCAAATGTTAGGTCTCACAGTCATTAGAGTTTCTAATCTAAAAATATATATTCATTTGGTTCCAGTCATCACTTTAAAGTTAACAACATTTTTTTAAATAGTTGAACCTCTACAGATTTGTTAAATTCACTTCATCAAAAAAAAAAAAAAAAGATTTGTTAAAATTCTAGAAATTGTTGTTGCCAAAATTAATTTCTTTCATTATTTTTCTTTTTCTCTAATTCCTTTTTCTTCACCTCCTTTTTTCCCTTTTGTTACTGTTATTTCTCCTTTTGTTTCTTCCATGTTTTTTCTTTTAGTTTACCAATTAAAAACTATGTTCACCTTTTCAATGAAAAACACTCATTGATCAAGCAACCCTATTTAACTCCCAAATCCTACAAGCAAAACCGTATTCAACCAATTCTTATTCATTCCTGAGCTAATTACAATCAGCTTAACCCTCAATTATCATTACAATGTTGGGTTTTAAAAGGCCCAAACCAATCTGTTACCCATTATTTGAAGAGGGAAAAACCTTAATCTCTTAGAACTCTACCTATTAAAATAGGTCTTACCACCAAAACTACAAAAACTAAGCTCTCATCTAAGTTTGAGGCTTTTTTGAAAAATTATGAGGCTGGGAAGGAAAATGTTACATAATTGATTGAAAGGAGAAGTTTGGACTAGCATCAGTACATTTGAAAAGACTATAGTTGTGCGATTTTTCAATATGTTACAAAAATTGAAGACAAATTCCTTTCATAAAATTGCAGGCTCCATTATGTCCTTTAAATACGAATTTAAACTTTGTGCACCTAAAGAACAGCACTGACACATCAGCAAATTCCCTATCTAATCATTAAAAGGGGTTTGAAACTCTATATTCTTCGACACACTTGTGCATGTGTGCAACAAGGAAAGGGTCCCATTCACATCATTCATCAAATATGAACACAACCAAAGCACATAATCAAAGCATATAAGCAATAAGGATTAAGTTCTTTGAAAAAAGAAACAAAAAAAACAAAGGAGACATGTTAGTTTGCATGTTGTATAAACCAAAGAAAAAATAAAATGATTACATTGAATAATCAACAAAGTCATGGCAAAAGAGTAGAAAAAAATAACAACCTTGAGGATGGTACTGCATCCCAGGTTTGCCACCCAAGACCAGAGGTATAGTTGCACTGTCTATAGAGGTCTTGTTTGATGAGAAGATACCTTTTGAGGCGAATTCCTTTCTTCCTGAAAGTGTTACAAAGAGAGAAACAAAAATGTAAATGGCCTTCCTTTTTTTTTTTTTTCTTTTTCATTTCCAAGAAGTTCAGTAAAGTAGGGAAAGTATGATTTCTAACATGTCCACACACACACACACACGGGTAAGTACCTACATTATTGTTAATGTTACTAAATTTTAACTCATATACTATAGTTGTTCGATTTTTCAATATGTTACAAAATTTAAGATTAATTGCTCATTATTTATCTTACCAAATGTTACAAGATATTTCAACAAAAAACCGTTCTGTTTAAATTCTAATTTTTCTGACAATATTATTTTAACAAACAGCACGGGTATGAAACTAGTGTAATATTGATTATTTAAATTCAAAAAAGAAATTGATCAAACTTTTCACATACAACTTAGTTAAATTAATTTGTCAAGATGCCTTCACTCAAAGGATGTACCTATAGCTATACTACTCAATCAGAAGCCTCATCAATTATTTATTCTCCCTTTGTTTTTCTTTTCTTTTTTCTTTTTTTTTTTTTTTTCTTGTTGTGAGAGTGCTCAGATAAATTTCAATGAGTAACTTTTTGTCAAAGCTATAAGAAAATGGAGGGAAAAAAAAATGCCATTTGAGTATTTCAAAAATGCCTTGTCTTCAAACAGTAGTAATTGCGACATCAAGTGCTAGGACCTAGGGTCTAGTATCGGATGGATCCGTAGAAAATATGAAATTGAGGGACTGATTGAACCCTTTGCACTAATATCTTTACTCGAGACAAGAAGAATACCATATGAACAGAATACCAGATGAATAGATCAGTGGAATGAAAAGAAAAAATCAGTCACTATAGACGAAGAACCAGAAGGAGGAGGAGAAAAATAGCAGCGATCATTCATAGATCATCCAATGAATTTCTAGTATGCTTTCAATTACCTTTCATTGCTAGAGAGGTTGAAAATGTCATCTTCAAATGAAAAGAGTCTCCTCAGTCGGCAGCACAAATGAAGGAGATAAGGAATCAACGAAGAACAAATGAGGAACCCTAAATGTATGAGGGAACAAGGGAGGGAATCGCTTTCTCCAAAAACAAAACAAAGTGAGTGTTTGGTTGCATAAGGAAATGGAATGGCTATTCCCTTGTGGGGTTTATTCCCTCTAATGAGGAAATAACCATTCCTTCCCAAACCAAAAGGAAAGGCTATTCCCACATTTCAAAGAGTGAAAATCATTAAAATTTGGTCCTACTTATGCTTTTTCATTCCATTCCCACCCCTTACCAAACACTGGCATGGGATAGAATGTCCATTCTCATTCCCACTCCCATTCCATTCCATTTTCATTCTCATTCCATTCCAACTCTTTTACATAGCCAAAATAATAAAATAAAATAAAATAAATAATGGAGGAGGTAAAACATCATTTTAGTACCTAATTTTTTTTATTATAAATCCCAATGTGATACTAGTACTATTTTTTCTTCCAATTTAATACTTAAATTTCATAACCATGCCCAAATGTAGCCCAACCCCAAACGCCGTCCAAATAGTTGCAGACACATCATGTGTCATAACGTGAGTGAACATATAGCATCCTATGTGAAACCTACATGTCAAGGACAGTTAAAAACTTAAAACATAATAGTTGAAGAAACACTTTTACTATCCTATATTTTTTATTTAATTCCAATTAAGTACCTAAATTAAAAAAGAAATCTAATTTGAACACTAAACTACACTGAATTGTACCGATTTGGTCGAAACATAAATTTTAGCAAAATTAATTTTTGAAAATTGATTTTATTGCAAATTGATTTTTTAAAACCTACTATAATGGACAATTTTAGTTTTTTAAAAAACCAGATTTTTATAAAAACAAAAAAAAAAATTAAAGAATCAATTTTAAAAAAATTCAATCATCAATCGTCCTTTATAGTAGGTTTTAAAAAATCATTTCTTCTTGGAAAAATCAATTTTGCTAAAACTTATATTTGTACCAAATTGGTACAATTTAATATATTTTTTGGTTCAAATTAGAGTTTTTTAGTTTAGGTACTTAATTGGAACTAAATCAACAATATAGCGTAGTAAAAGTGTTATTTAACTATTACGTTTAACTACACTTGACAGGTAGGATGCCACGTGTCCACTCACGTGACAGCACATGATATGTCTATCAACTATTTGGACGATGTTTGTGATTGGGACTATATTTGGACACGACAATGAAGTTTAAGTATGAGATTAGGAGATAAAATAGTCTAAGTACGACATTGGGTTTTTGGAAAAGTTTAGGGTACTAAAAATGATTTTTATCCCTTTTGAATAGGGGTGCTTATGGGTCAGGTTTAGAGTTCATCCGCAATCCGCTCACAACCTATTGGGTGAGTGGGTTAACCCACATACTATATCGGATTGGCGGGTGGGTTGTAAGTGGGTTGACCATTCGGACTTTGACTTGGGGCAAATTTTTTATTTTTTATTTTTGGATTTATTTGGCCATACTCTAAATCTTTATCATAGCAAAGTCCTCACAAAATAAAAATTATTAATTTAAACAAACATAAAAATCAGCACACATGAATCTAAGAAAGCAAATTATGTTTTTTTTTTTTTATATATATAAAAGACTAAGAACTTCACTCAAATTGAAATCCCATGAAATATGTATTTCTCGACAACTTTATAGTTTATACACACTTACACAGTAAAAATATTAAAAACTGAATCCCTATTTTAACAAGCCTTACTGCCTTGTATACTTTATCATGATAAATTTAATCCATGTCATACACAATAAATATAAAGCTTTTCATAATATTTATACACTGTAAATATATTCACAACACTACTCTGCTAAAGTCAAACCTCAAGCCTGGACAATCACAAAGCAAATTAAAAACATGGGTTCAATTTTATATTAAAAGCTTTCCATGAAATGCTTTATACACATAATAGAGGTCACCCCGTGTATACTTTTTCTAATCACTAATGTCAGCGGGTGGGTTATAGTTGGATTTTCACTTTTAACCCACAAACCACTCACGAACCCGCGAAAAATTTATATCTTAACCCATTACCTGCCCACATTACCACTTGAAACCACCCATATAGCTACAGATCAGTTCGGATTGAGGGGGTTGATCGGATTTTGCGGGCGTATGAGCACCCCTACGTTTGAAATTTCGTAACAAAGTGGCACATCTTGCACCATTGAACCAATCAAGAGCATGCACTTGCACATCCTACTACCAATTGGGCACACTAAAATCAAAAGCATGCACATTCTGATTTTCCCCAATTCTGCTGAACAAACGAGTCGTTGCTGTAATCGACTTCTATCCACATTAGCTTTTTGTTCACCAATGTAGAAGGGGCTTTCCTCTTCCCTAACAAATATTTTTTTTTAATCAATATTACATTCTGGTATGTGTGAAGGTTTTTTTGCTGCCTCTAGGAATTATCATCACTGATGTTTTTGCAAATCTCACAACTAATCTTTTATCATATATCTCATCTTGTACACGTGTTTTGGGGCCTGATTTCCTTATCCTCCATTACCAATTTACCACAACCACGTCCAACCATGTAGTTTAGATCTAGGTTTTAGGTCCTGATACCTTTTGAGATACAACAAAAGTGGGAAATTTATGGTTTAGTAGCTTTAATAAGTGCACTCTTATGCCTTAGAAGGAAACCCAACAAGAAGATACCTAAACATGGTAAAATATTGCAATAAATCAATGTTGAAACCTATTAAAGCATATATTCTATAATTTGACAGGACCCAAAATGTCTCTTTAATTTAAGTTTTTAAAATTAGATTTAAAAATATATATATAAAAAAATAAAAAAAAAACCCTTAATAAACACTCTGTAACTATATATCTATTGGGGCAATAGCAATCTGCCAACCTTAGAAATCCAAATCTTCAGAATCACTGAGTAAGGAGGACCTCAACAAGTCACAAATTGGGTCTCAATTTCACTATTTGAAAGTAGTTACATGCCCTCAATTATTCAAGATGAGTTCCAAGTTTTGCACAGCTTAGAAGTTCCCGAAAGTAACTACGCTCACACAAACCTATAGAACTTCAAGAATCAGTACAAGAGCCTCTGAGATGGTATTTTTAAACTTCCTTGCAAACTAGCACGTCTTACACCTCACCAATCAAGAGCATGCACTTGCATGTCCTGCTACCAATTAAAAGTTGGCTCAAATCAAGAGCATATATAGGCCAGCCTTTTCATACAATTCACTTCTTTTCAACCATCTTTATGTCCAACATTGTCATAGCTAGGGGGTTTCCTATATATTCTCCAACAAATATTTTTCATCAACACGAAATTCTAGTATGCTTGAAGGTTTTCATCACTATTGAGCTTGCACAACCCGCAACTAATCTTCAATAGCATATCTCATTCCATTCATATCTGTTGCAATTCAGGGGGCCTGATTTCCCCATCCCCCATAACAACTACCAAGTCCAGCTAGTATATATTGTTCATCTCTAGATTTTAAATTAAAGATGGTATTTTTTTTAAATACAACAAAATCCCTAAATCTATGGTCCAATTGCTGGAGAAGTTCACTTATACCTCATAAAACCCCAACTATAAGATAATAGAAAATGGAAAAAAATTGAAAATCAATGTTGGGACTCCATAAACAGCATTCTAGGGTCTGACAAAACCAAAAATATCTCTTTCATTTCAGTTTTAGACATTAGATTAATAATACTTATCAAAACGAATTCTGTAAGTCTATAATATTGGATTGTAGTGATCCCCCAATCTCAATATATCTTCCCCAAAACATATTATCTGATCATGATTGGAAGTCCAAAGCTAAGTTCTGTGGGTCTTGTGGCAGTCAGAAGACTTTTTATTCTAAAACAAATTTTCGTTGTCCCATTTTTTCTATCATTGCAACTCTTATACTTTCTAAAACTTTATAAATTTTAAATATAAGGTTAAAATAAAAATGATAAATTGCAATTTAGGGTCCAAAGTTTGGGTCATATTTCACTTTAAGGTCCAAAGTTCTAATTTCATCAATTCAATACCCAAATTATTAGTTGAGTTGCAATTTGGGACCTGTCGTCAAAAGTTGGTATTGCCTGGTAATTTGGCACATGACGTGCATGTGACCAAAATTTTCTAAATTATTCCTACTTTGCCCTTTTTATAGGTTTGAAAACGCTTTTTTACCCCTATCACTATCTAGTAAATCTTTATATTTTGACAAGATTCGAATCACTCTTTTCTTCTCTCTCTCTCTCTCGATCCATTTGTTTTTAATTATGAAAATGGCACTCTCAATCCTTTTCTTTTCTTTTCTTTTTTTTCATTATGAAAATGGCATACCAAGCAGCAAATAGATGGGGAACCAAAATTTATATATATATATATATATATATATATATATTTAAGAATGGCACACCTATCTACCATGAGAATGAACACCATGCACACACACATGGCAATTTACCATTTTTTTTCCTCTATTGTATTGAAATACTTTTTTTCTATGTGCAATTTTTTTAGTAACCTTTTTTTTTTTGGTTGTTGAAGAATTGATTTATACTAGCTCCTCAAAACGACATTGTTTGCTGAGGATCATTAAACTCATTTCACAGGTCCATTGACGGCGTTATTGATTTTTGGTCAACGCACATATTGGGTACCAAATTGATGAAATTGAAATTTGGAATCCCAAAGTGAAACTTGACCCAAACTTTGGAAACTAAATTGCAATTTACCCAAATAAAAAATATACTTTAGCATTAATGTGGTGAGCTACTATCTTGTGAACCATCCATGCTTTTGAATCGAGGTTGTATTAATGGTTTTAGTGTAACACTTTTTATGCTCTTGGAGCTTTAGAGTTTATTTTTTCCTTTTTGGATTTCTTTTTCTTAGGTTTCAATTGATGGTTGGAATTACTTTTATTCAAATGTTAGGTTTCTCTCTGGTTGGGGCTTCTAATCTAAAAATATATATTCATTTGGTTCCGGTCATCACTTTAAAGTTAACAACATTTTATAAATAGTTGCACCTCTAAAGATTTGTTAAAATTCTAGACATTGTTATTGCCAAAATTAATTTCTTTCATTATTTTTCATTTTCTCTAATTCCTTTTTCTTCACCTCCTTTTTCCCTTTTGTTACTGTTATTTCTCCTTTTGTTTCTTCCATGTTTTTTCTTTTAGTTTACCAATTAAAAACTATGTTCACCTTTCAATGAAAAACACTCATTGATCAAGCAACCCTATTTAACTCCCTAATCCTACTAGCAAAATCCTATTCTACCAATTCTTATTCATTTCTGAGCTGATTACAATCAGCTTAACCCTCAATTATCATTACAGTGTTCGATTTTAAACAATCCTAAATCAATTTGTTACCCATTATTTGAAGGGGGAAAAATCCTTAATCTCTTAGAACTCTACCTATCAAAATAGGTCTACCACCAAAACCACAAAAACTAAGCTCTCATCTAAGTTTGAGGCCTTTTTGAAAAATTATGAGGTCGGCAAGGAAAATGTTACATAGTTGATCAAAAGGAGAAGTATGGACTAGCACCCGTACATTTGAAAAGACTAGTGGATAAAAACACACATGATGAGTGCAAAAAGTTAAAAATGTGAATGCATGATTTTTATTTTCTTCCAAAAGAATCCAAAATTTTAATTCAACATGTTGCAATGAAACTAAAAAAATTCCTAAATAACAAATATAAAGCAATTTAGTTCGATCAAATTTTATTGTCTCTCCATCAAAACTATAAATAAAAAATAAAAAAATAAAAAATAAAAATAATGCAAATGTAAAAATGCATGTAAAGCACCCAAAAAAAAAGAAGGGAAAGTCGCTATATGCCTACCTTCTAAGAGACTAGTATATATTTATGTTCAATTGAAATGAAAATATTTTTCTCAAGAAAGAAGAATGAAGCATGGGGCTGGTACGTGGTTCTTGACCGAACATTATGAATTCATGGGGAGCGAGGGTGGTTGGAATGGAAGAAACCTCTAGTGAAATTACAAATATAACATCTTCGTGGTGGCAAGTACTTGTTTATGTGGAGGGAAATTGTAGAAGCCTAATTGATTAAAGGATAACTAACATCTTTATATAATTTCCGGATAGCAGTCTACTGGAGTTGTTGCTAAGGTTGTAAATGAGCCAAATTGAGTCAAGTAGTAGGCCACCTAGAGGCTTGCTCATTAATGTAACAAGTTAAAAAATAAATTTGAGTTTCGCTCCTTTATTATCAATCGAACTTCAAAGCCTTTTATTGAGGACATCTCAAGCCAAGCTCAACTTCTTTGGTGGTTTAGAGTAGTAATGAGCTGCTCGAGTTACTCTAGCTTGACTCACTAAATTTCCAAGCTCAAAAATAAATTAGAGCTTAGCTTGTTTATCTAACAAGTTAGTTCAAACGAGCATCTTATTGAACCTATCACGAACAAAACCTGCGTAGCCTAGTGCATCTTAAATATTATGTAGTATAATATTCTAATATGTTGAATTTTTTTTTTTTTTTTTTTAATAAAGATTTTGGTGTGTGTTTATATATGGGTATATAGGGCATTATGTAAATTACAAAAAGTATTTTTGTTGATCAAAATTTTTCTCAAAATCCATACTAAATAGTAATATATATATGTAGATGGTAGTAAGGACCCAATTGAAACATTAACATTTAGTAAAAGTTAATAATCAAAACAAACACATGCGCACACACTCCCCCCCCCCCCCCTCTTCTAAAAAAAATAAAACATAGAAATTGACATGCGCACACACAGGACAAAAAATGTAATAAGAAAAAGGGTTTTCAGTCGACTCACCGCTCATGCCCATTTCTCCCTTAAATTCGCATGAATCCAATGCAATTCGATCACTCCATATATAGTTGTTTTGACCATCTATTGGTTCAATGCTTCAAGTTGATGCCCTACAAAGAAGAATTTCCGTGTTATATTCCAACAAAGCACTGTTTCTTTCACAAAGACTTTTTGAGAAACGATCCAATTTTCATAGAGAAGAAATTTAGAGATTTCAATCACTATACTATCGAAAATCAGGTATACAGTTTGAAGGGCTATTGTAACTGGTATAGGTTTGATTACGGGGCTAGAATTTATATGTTGTAGCTGAGCCCATCATTCAATAAGAAGCTGTAGCATGACGCTTATTAAAATACATACTCTTTCTTCCTAGATTATTAATACAAAAACATGGAGTTTCTTCCTATGTGTTAAAAGCCTTAAACTATGTTTAAAAATCTGTTTGCTATAGGGTATTCCAGGAGTCTATCCACTCTCTCGGGTGCCCACCAATCTAAAATGTTTTGGTTCTCTACATTCTCAATATATACCAACTAGAAAATATATTTTTGCATTTTCTAGAATGTAACACAGTGATGGCAAGAGGAACCCAATAAGATAGAAAATAAGTTTTGAGGAAGCAAAAAAAAAAAAATGGAAGAAAGAAAAAACAAGAAGCAGAAGATGAAAATAGCAATACAGAACATGATACTAACTTATTCGTCCATGGAAGAATAAAGATATGTGACAAAGAAAAGATGCAAAACCAAAAAGAAGTTGAAAAAGATAGAAGACAGAGATGCAGAAAGCTAGAGAAATAAAATAAATAAATACAAGAACTCTTAAACTAAACCGAATTATCAACCTAAATCCTAGTTTTGAGGATTTAAACAAATAACTCCCAGTATTTCGCACCGTGCATCTAATCAACCTCTCTTACGCAAACAAACCAATATATATATATGAATAATAACAATAGGAAGAAGAAAAAAAGAGCAAAGAAAAAAGCTTTAAAAACCTTCAATCTGATACAATACTAACATAATCAAAGATAAATAAATAAATAATGAAAAGTTAAACGACAAGAGAAAATTAACCATACCTCTCATTTCAGATCATGGGATCCCACTGGCCAGATCGAAAAAATAAAAGTAAAAATAATGGAAAAAAATAAAAATAAATAAATAACGGCATCCCACCGGCTAGATCGATTGCCGATGGGATGCCTTTCTCTTGACATGGTAGAGAAGAGAGAAAAAAAAATGAATCACCATTGACTGATAGGAAGCGAAAAAGGAAAGAGGAGAAAGGAGGAAGCTTTAGAGCATCTCCAACCATGCTCTCTAAACACACCTTTAGCTAAAATAGCCAGCCAAACAGTGTTAAAATGCGTTCCAACGGGCTCGCTAAAAGCCTCGCTACTTTACCTCTAGCTACAGTTGCTCGCCATATCTGGCGAGCCTCTTAACACTCGCTATCCCATTTGGCGCGAGAAGACACTCGACGAAAGGAAGATCTCCTCTGCCTCTCCTCCACCCAGCCTCCCTGTTGGGCCATCTACATTGACACCGACGCCGAAGAGCTCGTCGAAAATTAGCCACATCTGCTTGCTGTCATCTTTGAGTTGAAACATTAACAGTTTCAAATCACAAACCCAAAACCCAAAATCACATTCTTTTTCCTCACCAACTTTAATCTTTCCTTCATCCCTTTGTGGGAACACTTCTTCAATTACAGCCACAATCTCTACAACATCTTCAACCACGCCGATCCCCCTACGAAATTAACCCCTCCCGGCACCGTATTCACCAATAGATTCATCGCCGGGAAGACAACGGAGCAGGCATTGCTGTCGCTAATCTCCACCACGCATCGTCTCCTCGCCACCACCCTTCTCGGTGACCCCCTCAAACCCTCAGCAGATTTGGGTCTGTTCTGGCTTCTTCTTCTTCTTATTCCTTTTTTTTTTTTTTTTTCCTCTCTCTCCCTCTCTCTCTGAGTAACCAGCATGCTTTCTCCATTTTTGATGTTCGAATTTGTGCCCTATTCTGCTCAAATAATGACTTCTTTTTTGTGCCTCATAATCTAGAAATTTCGTCAATTTCTGTTTCTATCTTCTCACGGAGGCTGTCTAATTGAATTTTATTGGCGAGGCTGGATGGGATATGTGGGACTGGGGGTTTGGTTAACAGGTGTTCTGTTTAGTTTCTATTATTATGTTCTTTTTTATTCAATATCCTATATATTCTTAATTCATTTTTCAGATTAAAAGTTGATTGAAGTAGTGAAAAAATAGCTAGTATTATTGGAGTACGGGATAGTTAGCTAGCTATTTTATAGAATGACCTTTTGCTAACTAAAATAGCTAAAATTTAACTAGCATCGGAGATGCTCGACATTGAAACTACACACAACGAGAGCAGCGTTTTCAAAAAAGAAAAAGACAAAAATAACAACAATAAAAAAAGCTGAATTGGTGGCCCACCACGTGGTGGGAGGCAGCTTTAAAAAAGGTGAATAAGGAAATAATAAGGCTGAATTGGTGGTCGCACCCGTGTTTGACCACTGACCCCGAGGTCCCCACTGTCTCACTCCTCGATCGGGTAAGTCTTCGATGTAATCACACAAGTCGGTTTTGCGTTAAGTTATGCTTTCAAACTTCACTTGGGATTTGAATTTTGTAAAATATATTATTGAATTAGAGATGCTTTATGTAAAAATGACGTATGTTAAAAATTAAATTGATTTGAAATTAAAAATTATTTTACCTATAAATGTTCAAAATATCTATTATCATTGATTAAAAAAATATTAATTTTGAATCTAACATCAATCAATTAAAAATCAATTTAATTTTTAACATGCAATTTTTATATGATAACTTTGTTTAATTTAACGATTAGTCTTACAAAATAAAAATCGCATATAGAATTTTAAAAAATAACCTAACGCGAAATTAAGTTGTATTAATCTCATTAAAAAAACAAGGACTTTAGACCATTTTACCACATCATGACGTCATAAAGCCATACGCGACATGGTATAACAATCATACCAAATAATTTCTCAGCAACTCATAAACTAGGCGCGTTCTAGACACAAATCTCGGACTCGCACCCCTGCAAATGCAAATATGATCTCAAAGGTAAATCTACCCTCCTCTTTTTTTTTTCTTTTTTTTTTTTAATAGAGTGATATAATAATTTTCTTACTCTTTTCTTGTTCTTTTTTTGGTTAGGTTTTTGGAAAAATTTCTTGAGATTTTTTTAGGGGATTTGGTTACAAGTCCTTAAAATGGGATTTGTATGGTCAAAAGTTTAAAATAAAAATAAGGAAATTAGCAAGAGGTACATGTTTGGGGGTTTGTTCAAGCTTCAAGTCACCTATAAAAACTCTTTTAGTCTCAGGTCCACTGCACATAAAGAAACGGTAACATTTTGGGAACAGTTGTAAAAAATCTTGCCATGAGTATCACCAATGCCCTTCTAAACATATATGGCAAGGTTTTAAAAGGAAAATCAACCACGATTTTCAAAATCAAATCCATCCCATTCATTATACTATCTTTCTAAACACATATGCCAAGGTTTTAAATGGAAAATCATCCACGATTTATGGAATCAAAATCATCCCATTCATTATTTAGGTTTGCTAAATGTCCAAAAAATTCATACTAGTCAAGTTTCGACAGATGTAACTAGTTGAGGATGTATGGCCTTTTTGTGGACTTATTTTACGTAAAATCATGTAACTAACCTATATACGTGTGTATTTGTAGAAAAATTCGCAATGTAATTATTCCAAATAATGTATGAAATTTCATAACCCACATCAATAATGTCAAAATCCCTAAATCGGAATTCAAATAAATCAAAACAAACCCCTATTTTTAGTCACATGAATAGTTACATGCTTACACTTCATCTTCTTCATTCATTTGTTCGTCATGTAACTATTCTCCGCTATAACAGTTACAGTAACTACAATCACATACATCTGTAGTTACATGTAACTGAGACTTAGGTAACTAATTACCCATTCAATTTCTTTTAAAAAAAAAAAACAGACAAACAAACAAACAAAAAAAACAACCTAGATTTAGCTACATGTTCAAAAAGTTACATGATGAAATAGAAAGTCTACTACCAAAGGGATGCCCACAGGATTGCGAATGACAAGGGGAGAAAATATAGGAATAGTTATTGAGGGAATTGAGGGAGGTAAGGAAGGACCTGACAAAGATGGAGAGAGAGAGTTTTGGGAAGTATGGGAAAATAAATGAGGATAGTTATGAATGGGCAAAAATAATAGAAGGGAGTTATGGGAATTAATTGAGGGAGATTAAGAAGGAAGAAGTAGTGCATATCAAGGTAGGAAAGTAGGGGACGTTAGGATTGGAATGGAAGAATTTGAGTGGTGGAGATTTTGTAGGGATTTGGCCGAAATTCAAAGAGATTTTCTAAGTGAGTTATTCATATTTCTGATCTTTATACGATTTGTGCCTTTATATTAGGGGCATTTTTGTTATCCCAACTTCTAGTGTACTAAAGGCTAAATGTATTTTTAAAGAAGGACTTTACGCAACACAAGCATTACTTTTTAAACTTGAGCCCAAATGCTCCAATAAAAATTTATACGGCATGAAGTCCACCAAATATCCATGTGACAAAAATGTCCTCGTAGTACTCACAAAGAAACATGTATACTACCTAAACTATTTTTGGCTCATTAATATCTCATTAATTAAGGAGAGAATCTTGGTTATAATATCTCCAAAAATAGTGAGCATAAATTAACGAGACAATTAATTTAGGTTATAATATCTCATTAATTAAGGAGAGAATCTTGGTTATAATATCTTGATTAATTTTAAACGTCAATAGCTTGCTAGAATACCATATCAAGCGAAAGGGCAAGGTTGGCATTCGTGAAACATAACAAACCAATAAATTGCCCAATGTTACCATTTGGGGACTTAAATGGACTTATGACTTAAAAAGAGTTTTGGTAAGACTTATCACTTTATAAAACCTGGGAATTGGACTTTTGACTAATTTCCCTTATTTTTTTTCTTTGGGGACTATTAGGGTTATATATATAGTAGTTAAAACTGTTGTTCAAGGTAGTTTAAATAGCAAAGTACTACAACTCTAAAACCGTAAGTCCCGAATTTGAGTCTTCGTTTTCTTATTATTGGATGCATAGGATTGTAGTTCATCAAGGAAGATTAGTTTGCGCCTAATGGCTTAGGATACCAATTAAAAGAGAGAGAGAGAGAGAGAAAGAGAGAAAGAGAGAAGAAGAAGAAGAAGAAGAAGAAGAAGAAGAAGAAGAAGATCGATTTGATCATGATGGCGTTATTATAAACTTTGACCCCAAAAAGAAGGAAAAAAGAATATATGAACAACTCTGCTGTTGATCAAATTCACCTTTTAAAAGCAAAATCATCTTTTAAACTTATACCCGAAATCACTCACTTAACAAGCTAGCAAATGTCAATGGACTACTATATCATTGACAAATGCAAAATCATAAGTTAATGCTCTATATTCATGAATTGATACACATAAAACAAATTAATTATAAATAATAATAATAAAGGAAAAAAAGAAAGAAAAGATTACTAGTAGTTTGCTAGCTCTCCTATGTATGGAGTGTCATTGTTTCATGTTTTGAACATAATCCTAAAAATAAAAAAATCATCTTTTTATGAGGTTAACCTAACTTAACTTTACGTTAGGTCACCTTCCAAACTCTATTTCTGATTTTTATTTTTCCAAACCAATTGTTGGATTAGATCTACTTGATGTGAAAATCATACATACCAAAAATCAAATTGATCCAAAATTAAGAACTACTTCATTCATAAATGTCCAAAATGAGCGATTGTCATTGATTAAAAAATGTACTTTTTGGATCGAATAGCAATCAGTTTCGGATCAATTAGATTTTTGGTATGCATCACCTACATGATAAGGTTATCTATTCCAACGGTTGGTTTTATAAAATATGAAATTAAACACATGCATCACCTACATGATGAGGTTGTGAAATGCTTTCCTTATTTTGAATGAATTGGATGATTTGAGTATGTCAGTTTGTGATTACCTTCATTGTTTTCTTTTGAATTTGGGTGATTTGGATATATGGGTTTGTGAATTGTTTACCTTATTGTAAGTATCAATTGTGTGTTGTTGACATTTAATTTGATTATTTTTTCACTTCCTTTGTTTTTTTTTTTCCATACTATTCTTCATGTGATTTGGGTATGTGGGTTTTTGAATTGCTTACTTTACTTTCATTCATGCAAACGGATGAAAATTGAACTAAGCTTTTAGACTTGCGAAAGAGGATTGATATCATTCAAAGGATGGCGGAGGGCATCTCTAATGTTCACGAGGAACTTGAATGAATAACTAGACTCGTGTAAGAGCATTGATAATTTAATTAAAGATTTTTATACACATTTCAATCATTATACACATTTCAATCATCTGTTGTTTTATATTTATTGTGTCTTCTAAAGATATAGAATTGTGATTTCGCTATTTTTTTTTTCCTTTTATAATAATGGCCAAATATTCTTGCATCAGATTCATTTATATTGTAACCATAAAACCCATGGGGTCAGTTGGATTTGTCTTAGTACTCATCTCGTCAGTTCAACTTGGATGTAGCATGGAAATGAATGTCTTTTGAAAATAAGATGAACATCTTTTGAAGTCAGACTCCCACTCACATTGAGAAAATGGATTAATGTTTAAATAAAGTGTAAATAGGAATGACTTTCGATGGGTAGAAGCTTACAAACCAAAAGATTTAGCTTGTCATTGTCAATTTGGCATTATAATATCAACAGCCCCAATTGTAAGACATTGTGATTACATATTATTTTTTTTACGGAATCTTTCATTATTAATATTTAAGGTATTGGTAGTAATTGTTTTATATATATATATATTTGTAAAATTCATTGTTTTGAACATGGTTTGGACTAGGATGACTCGCATATGTTTCCGTCAGCATTGGCTTAATTATCTTTGATTGCATTTTCTCTTGCATTGAAAACACCTAATCTCACTGCTGTATCTTTATGCTTTCAGTCATTTATCAATAAATAAGGGACGATTTCTTTTATAGGTACGCAACACAAGAACCATAAAAGCACACAAGGCAAGACAAGCACTAGAGGACAAAACTGGAGAAGCACGAGAGTGTAGTTCTTATGCAGTCTATTTAAGAAGATCAACATTGGCATTGGATTGCTATTTGAGGACTTTCGGATTTCAACAAACCTTTTAAGAGAAAAAACTTGCGATATAGCTCCAAAACTATATTTGTAAATTGTAATCAACAATGTACCTTCTCTTTTTTTTTTGCTAAGATGAAAAGGCAAAGGGGGGCGACCAACAATAGTAATCCACCCTTAGGCGTTACCATAAGAGCCTCTACCTGTTGAGGAATGTCCGGTTTGAGCCATATCTATTGCCCAAAGGGCGAGCCCGTCACCTCAGCACCACCAAAGATTTGGTGGGTACACAGTTGGCCAAAATGGAAAGGGTTCAAAAGGGGCGCTGCCACGCCTCTACTTTCAAATTCAACAATTTTAGTGTAAAATCTATATATTTAGCAACTAGCACGTGCTCTTTCCTAGTATATATATAAGATTGGTTATGTTCCTATCAGCACAAGTTGATATAAGTTATATCAGCACCATACATTGGGAGTTGTACTCCTTGCATTAGTCCAATGTACCTCATATCCCACTAATGCACAAAGTACAACATACTTTCAATATGGGTGTTGATGTAAATTACATTAGCACGTGCTTACCTGATCATCATCCTATATAAGATATAAGATATATTGGCCGAGTTCAAGCTCTGTTTGATAGTTGCCCTCCTGCCTCACATTATATATCTCATCTTTTGCATGGTCCAAGTCAAATTCATTGTATATGGATTTTTACATATCACACTGCTTCTATTGTCAAATGTTCATGATTAGATTTGTTTCAAATTATATTTTATTTTTGAGAAGGCAAAAAAAAAAAGAAAAGAAAAAACTATTCCCTCCATGCTTTGTTTGACCACCTTTCAATTTTAGGATATTCCAAAATATTTGTTCAATGTCAAAAGTAAAAACAAATAATTATTTTACTTTCCTAAAATACTTTTTATTATATTTAAAATTATAATTATAATATCAACTATCAAGTCACATAGTCCTCACGGCATTGGTTGAGCGGTTATGTTCTGGGTATGCTTTTTAGAGATTATTGTTTTAATTCATCGCAGAAATTGTTGCCTATATAGATTTGGAATATGGCACACTGACCATTAGGATAATAGTCTGGACAGGAATCTCAATTCCTAAGGCAAAATAGGACAGAGGGAGAAATTAAAAAAAAATAAAAATATGTAAGAATACAATAATATAGGGTGTGCAACACCATAAACATCTTCCCTAGAAATATTCCACGACATTATAGAAAAACCTATTTCACCACCCACATACAGGAATTCTCAAATCAGATTTGTTTCAAAATTGCATCATATATATAGGATATATAGAACCTTGCAGTCCTAGAATCAATGCATTGAACTAGTTAAGTTCATGTTATCGCAAAATAAAAAGTTGTTGATATGATCCTTGCTTCATTTTTATTTTATTATTTCTCTTATTAAATAAGGGCATATCCCAAGTTTTTGGACTGATACCTACTTCAGTTTAATTAGAACATGAAAATCTTTCTTATGTATATATTTGGCTATGGATAAGAGAAAAAACATGAAACTCTTTCTTATGTATATATTTGGCTAGAAAAACGTCATACGACTACACATCAATCAATCTGATGTGATAGAAGTGATGAATGGAATAGATAATATTATTATCCTATCTAATTTATGTTTGTGTGCATTCTTTTTCAGTTTTTTTTTTCTGAACTTTGGGAAATGGCGGACAACTGTAATGAGAATGAAATTGATGATATTTCCTTTTTTTCCTTTTTTTTTTTTGGGAAAAGATAAGATCTTCACTATATTATAATGTCATTATAAGAGGAAGATGTCCACAGAATATGACAGAAGTTACCTCTAGCAAATGTAGCATTTCAGTGGGCCACATACACAAATTAACTTACATACTTACCCAAAAAATACTTGCCCAAAAAAAAAAAAAAATTTACACATTCTAAACCTATTGGCTAGGGAGAGAACATCTTCAAGGATGAACAAAATTTCTTTTGATTTTTCTTGCACACCAGCTAGCTGTTGAACCAACTCGGCGAGTCCGTACCTACCTGAACATTGGCAACGTACTTCCCTTTAGTGATAAGCCAAGAGAGTGCATTGTGCACAGCCATGGCCTCAGTCTGAAGAGTTGATTCAGCCCGAATCGAAAAACTCCCGCTGCTAGCCTTGTGCGCCCCTGCCATTGTATATCCCAATCAATGCCAGCCCATTCCTCCTCTTGTTTCCACGCTCCATCACAGTAAATTTGAAGCGAGTAATTCTGAGGAGCTTGGTTTGTGCTATATTTTCTTACCACGAGTTCCATTCGGATGATATTTCTTCAGGAGCACGTGGTATCACGAGTCAATATAAATGAAACAAAATAAGAATATGAGGTTAAAAAATGATTTGACATTCTCATTTTACTCCACTCTTATTAACTGTTAATACCACATTAGTTGTATCACGATTATATATAAGTTTTATTCGACATAAAAAAAAAAAATTTTTTTAAAAAAATGAATGATAAGACCAAACAATTGAAGCACCTATCAACCCAAAGTCGGGATGAGATTGATAAACTACCTGTGATGAGGATCCCTTGAAACGGATTTTCTTCTTCCGGGCATCCCCAACCTACCCAATAGCATTTTCTCGTGCACGTAACAAAAGGACTAGTTAATAATTATAAATTATTCCTTCTGTTCCAGTTTATTTGATCACTTTTATTTTATTTTATTTTGGGATGTTCCAAAATGTTGGATCACTTTAAAATGTCAAAGCAAATCACTATTTTACTTTTCCAAAATACCTCTTACAATATGTAAAATTACTATTATTATATTAACTATCACATCAAAAAACATTTTATCTTAAAAGGGTAAAATTGGAAAGTTAAAAAAATTGGATGAGATGGCAATGCATTGCAATTTTTTTTTTTTTTTTTTGGATACGAGAATGAATTCCCTCAGCCTATCATTCACGACTTTGGAATCGATACCTAATGCCACTAACTGGAGTAGGACAAAAGGACAAAACTCAGATGCATGAACTGTTGGCTGTAGGAATCGAACCCACACCAAAGCTTAGGACTTGAAATGCCCAAGCCTTGAGGCCTGTCCTTCCAACCATCAAGTTACAACCCGTGAGGATCATTGTATTAATATGTGCCCGGTTAAAAGTAATCAAACAAAGTGGAATAGAGGGAATAGTAGGTTTTCAGAATATATGCCTACTGAAGGCACATATGAGTTACGCCAAAAGGCAGCACCAAACATTATGAGTTAGACCGAGCAACTACATCCAAGAAAATAGTTATACAAATCCACTAATACATATATAATGTCTTCGGAATTCGGCAGCTGGTCTCCATCCCAACTGCAACATTAAAAAGTGCGTTTCTATCCATAAAAAAAAGGGAATGAGGCACCTTTTACTGTTGATTAATAGTGCATTTCCCTTTTTACCCTTCTTTTCATCTATCTTATACTTTGCACCTAAAACGACCACGTTTGTTTTGATTCCATACCTCTCCAGTCTCCACCCATGTCTCACTGCATCAGCCGAAGGACAACCCCCTCAATTCGACCCATACCTCTCCACCTGCTCCGTCCTCAGCTTTAGAGAGAAGGTACTCTCTCTCTATTTCTAGGTGCGTGTTTTACACCATAGCAGATTTGGAGCTGTGATGACAACCCTGACCGTATCGCAAGGTTTCCCTTCTGCAATGAACCCTAACTAGGTACTCTCTCTCTCTCTCTCTCTCTCTCTCTCTCTTTTTATTTGTGCTATGAAGATGCTTTTATGCTTCTACGAAAATAAAATTTTCTATTTTCGTTTTGTGTAATTGCCCGATTTCTAGTTCTGGGGTTTTGATGCAGAGTGAATCTACGCATTTGGAACTCAATGGTAATTGAGCTGCTGATGAATCGATTAAAGGTACATCAATTCTCCACCCATAGGTACGCTTCGATTCGATCGTCTTAGGGTTTCATGTCGTTTATATGTTGCCTAAATCTCAAATATTAGCTGTTTTTGGAATCAAATATTATCCTGTCAATATATTGTTTTTATTTTAGATATAGCTTGTTTTCATGCTTTAATTTATGCTTTGTTTGGTTGCTAGAAAACTGTAAAGAAATTGAAATTTTATTCTTGAATCTTTAATTATTTAGGATCTGAGATTGAGGTTGGTTTCCAATTTTCTGGGAGCCCAAATTAAAAAAAGAAAAAAAGAAAAGAAAAAAGTCCTTTCCTTTTTGTCCCCGTTTTCTTGGCAACCAAACAATGGGGATCTGTATCTATATGCATAATTGCATACATATATTATATATATATGTGTGTGTGTGTGTGCGCGCGCGCGCGCGTGTATCTAATACTCAAAGGAATCTAATATATCGACTTTTTATTCTGGTAGATGACATACTCAAGGGAAGGAAGGTGAGTTCCCATTCAATGAAAATTTTCCTAATTATAATTTTGTTTAATTGAAACTATAATTGATATTGATAGTTATATATATATGTATTACTTGTGATGATGGTTACGCTCCAATTATAGGTCTGTTTTACCACCCAATTCAGGCTCACCTGGTAGAGGTTGTCCTTGATTGAGATCATTGTCAAGGTCTAAGAGGGGCTGGTCCAGGTAAATCTATCATATGCATAGAAGTCGTAGTAGACTGGTGTTTTTAATCAATGAACTATTTGGTATAGTAAATTCTAAAGCCTTTTACACATTATTGTATATTAGATATATTATTTGTGAGCTGAGTTTTTTTATCAAACATTCTCTTATATATGCTAATTGAATTTTATTGCTTCAGGAGCTAAGATTCTATTATCAACAAGAGTAACTGCCAGTGATTTGAGAAGTATTTTAATGATAAAGGAAAGGTATGGTCATTGTGAATTTAGTTTTAGATTAAGTATAGCATGCATCATAAGCATTTTACTAAAGTTCTTTCTATCTAATATGTTTTGTAAATTGTAATACTGACATGGAGATGTGAGGCCCTTTTGGAAATTTCTTGTTTATGAACTCGTTGTACCAATGAGGATTATATTGAAGAAGTTTAAGGTTATGATTCTTGAGACCAAATTGTTAGATATGCTAGGACTATAAATTTGACAGGGTACTACTGATAGACCATAATGCTTGGATTATAAATTTGAAACCAACCATAGAATTTGTGAATATTAGCTATTTTTAGAGTTGCATTTTGAGTCTAAACACAAAGAAAATACTCTCAGTACTATGTTTTCATTTTGGATCTAACTTCTTAAATATATGCTCTGTTTGGTTGCTAAGATTATTGTAAAGAAATTGAAATTTTAAGTTTCGAATCTTTCATTATTTAGGACTTGATATTGGGCGGGTTTCCAATTTTCTGGAAGCCCAACAAAAAAACAAAAAATTTCCTTCCATTTTTTCCTCAATTTCTTGGCAACCAAACAAAGGGGTTTCGTATCTATTTATATGTACATACAATGCATTTATGTATTACTTGAGATGATGTTTATGCTATACTTGTAGGTCTTTCTCTTTTTTTTTTGGCTGAGAATATATTGTAGGTCTATTTCACTACTCAATTCAAGCTCATACAGTTGAGCATTGTCAAGGTCAAGGAGACGCCGCCCCAAGTATACTGTATACCTATCATATGCGTATATGTTGCATTAGACTATTGATCTTAATCAAACTAACTATTCAGTTTAATAGATTCTAATGCGTTTTACTCAGTGTTATTATATTAGATATGTTATTTTTGAGCTGATTTTTTTTATCAAACATTATCTATTGATGCGATGAATCCCATAAATAACTTTTATGTGTAATGGGCATATCAACAAGGATAACTCTACCAATAATCTTGAAAAGTATTTTAACAATGAAGCGAAGGTATGTCATTGTGAATTTAGTCTTAGATTAAGAGTATAGCATGCTAAAATTTCCCTTACATTACTTGATGTGAGCATTAGAAGCTTATGATGAACTTTCATTGTTGTGGAGATTTAAAGAGGAGGATCAGACAAAAAATAAGGAGGGGTGACATGTTTTCGTGCCCATTTTTTGAAAAATAAAATAAATAGAAAGGTAACATTTTTTAGTATGATGAAAATTTATCTTCCCTATAGTAGCTAATGTCTAAATATTGTGCCTCTATGCTATAATTGCGCTTTTGTGAGACGGTGTTGTCTAATATCTAATACTTGCAAAAGTGGATTTGTATATGCTGCAATTGACTTGTAATGATTCTTAAACTACTTGTCTCATGCCATATATTTATATTGTGACCTAAACTAATAACTTATTTTACCATCTAAAGATACGTAGAGGTTGGTGGCAAAATGATACTGGGCAATATAAGCAATATGGGTTTGATTATGGCTAAATGGAACCCAAGCTACATGTGGGGTTCAGTGTGTTGAATGGGGTTTTGAATTGTGTAATTTACAATGAATATAATGTTTTTTTTAGCATGGCTTCTATTAGACTATTATAAGTACATATGCCTTTCATGAATTTTATGTAAATTTGCACATATAAAATGACCCAAAAAAAAAAAAAAAAATTGCACATAATACTTCGGGAATGAATTAAAACTTCGCACAAAATATATGCATATGTATATTTTTTGGTAATGTGTGTGTGTGTGTGTGTATATATATATATATAAGTTTAGTTGAGCATGCTCATCAGGTTCAATTTGATATATAAGAATAATACTATATATTGCAGCAGGTTCAATTTGATGTCTAGCAAGACATTTTATATTTATTAGATAATAAGTTCAAGTTGCTCATATGTGGGCAAGGGATTAGAAGAAAGATGCGTAGCTAAACCTGTTGCAGCAGAATGGCAATTTGTGAATGAAGCATTAATCATAAAGTGCATATTCTTCTTCTTTTTTTTTGCTAAAATTTTATCTTTTAGTTTTTTTTTTCATATTCTTTAGCAGCATTGGTAGTACATGATGTGTTCCTTGTTAGGATATTTTCTTTATGTTTGAAGTTGGTAGCTTAGTTTTATTATGTGGTGCAAATTTGTCTAATGATATAATTTTTGAAAACTCTCGATGTCATTGAAAAGATTCAATCAAAACTTTATGTGGAGGTATTCTTAAGATTTTGAGCTGGGTATCATTGGCATGAAGATCTGACAAAATTATTCTGAGGTAGAGTGTGGGGGAAAGACTTAAAAACACGTTGTTCTTGATTTGTATTTTTATGTTATATCATAGCAGATTTTTAAGATTTTGATGTGATTTGATAAAACTAATTTTATATTACTTTTGCCTTAAAAATCTAATTGTAGTTTTTTTTTTCCCTCTCTTCTTGCGTGTGAACTAAATATACAATATTCCACAATATTAGTAATTGGTGGTTAGATATGTAGTTCAATTATAAGCCAACATAACTATTCTTCTGCTCAATTGAAAAAATCAAATGAGTAAATGGTAAATGCCAAAATTCACGTGCCTTGCACGTGACCCCTTCCTAGTCATAAACAAAAAGGGCTAGAAAATTCGACATTCGCAGCAAGTCAACTCAGCTAAAGTATTTGAAATCATTACAAATGACAAACACAAAGACTAGAAAATTTGCCTCCGAATTCTGGATTAATGATTTAGCAAAAGGAAAAGGCCACCGGGAAGACAACTCACTCTCAGCCCTCCTTCGATATCAGAGACAGTTTTCACATACATCAAACGTAGTGTGGGTATCACAAAAGCCAAAATGCTTTGTTTTTTTGTATCTCTGGCTCAAAAGTTCATATCATCCAATTTAGTAATCCAACCTCGCCTCTGACATTTTCATGGCCATATGACCATATATTGATGCCTTCGGAGGTAAATTAAGGGGAAGAGATTTACACGTGTTTCCCAACACAATTGTATGGTTTATCAACCGTAACCAAAACTGCACAAATCAGAGGGATCTCCTAGCAAGCACCAGGGATCCATGATAACGTCACTCATGGTAATATTCAAACCTTCATATCCAAACATGCAAATCAGTAAATAGGCTCTTGAAGGAAGTGATGTTTTCTAGGGGTGCAATTCAGTTTGGCTTGGGTTGGTTTGGCCTCAACCCCAAACCAAAACGAGTAGAGGTTGGTTCTCATTTCTTTTAACTCAAGACTGAACCAAAGTACCCCAAGAACCAGACCCAAATAACACAAGGATGTCAGCTTTGGTTCGGTTTAACCAGACCAAGTTCCACCCCTATCTTCTATCCACATTTTTTGGGACATCATTGGATTTCGCAAGATCCAAAGATCCAAGAATTGTGTACATAAATTACGTCCCCTAATTGTAACCCATCAATATATGTAAAAGCCCATGTATGGGACTGTAAACCCACGCGAAGGTTGAAAAAAACTTTTAGGCTCTATTTGGCTCAGGGATTTTAATCAAGGAAAAAAAAATAAAATATAAGGAATTATAGTTATTCTTATTTGGTTGCAATGGAAAATTGGTAGAAGAATAATAATTAAAATAATTTTGGCTTGATATGATTTCATCTTTTCCTTTCATTTTCTTTCCTCCGCATTTTTTTTCCCTTCTTTTTTTTTTCCACGGTAAAATCCACAAACCAAATAGAGGGTTAATCTTACTTTTGCAGCTTTGCAAAAGTTGTATAACATTATTTTAACATGAAGTTTCAATATTTCATCCGCATCACTAAAAATAGGTCATGAAAGAAAAATGTGACAAACAAATGAGAACTAAGAAGGTATATCGCCAATTTCTCACCTTAGAATTTGTAAAAAAGTATATCACTACCGAAATTTATCATGGAGACCCCCTATGACAGATCTGTTGACAGACATATCAACATTACCAGAGATATTTAGGTCCTCGGGTCTACTGTTTACTTATTTTATTTTTTTGGGTAAGTAGGGTCCAACTATTTTCATAGTAGGAAAAAATTGACAATGCTCTAAACATGCCCCATTTGTGTCCCAATTCAGCAATTCATGTTAATAATATATATCTAGAAACTTACATCTTTTTTTTTATTTTTTGATCGACAACAAGAAGAAAAAATTTTATTAAAAAAGTAATGCTAAGAAGAGTACAAGAGGAGGACAAGATGTCCACCGAAGATTAAACAGCCAACAAAAAAACACACAAAAGTAGAAGAAAACAGAAACAACACTTAAGAACAAACCGCCCTCCAGTCAGCCTTCAATAGGAACAAAGGAATGTCTCGAAATTCCTTAGCGGAATGAGCCCAAAAAGCACCCAAAAAATGCACTCTATCCCATAAAAATGACAAGGAAGATTCCTTATCTTCAAAGATCCTTGCATTTCTTTCAATCCAAATAACCCAAAACAGCGCCAAAAAAGCACACCTCCATAGAAACTTACATCTGATGCCTAGAAAGTTTTCTTCAAATTCACTACACTCGTTAGAGTTAATGGTTGTCTTTCTTTGCTCATTGCACGATCACCCATAGGAACGACTTAAACCATAGGCATAGTGCCCAATGAAAACGATAAACACATCCCAACGAAAAGGACATTAAAGCTTCTCGGGACACTTGAACCAGGTCTAGCTATCCCTAGCACCACCACTTACCACCAACTCTAATGACATCTTCACTTAATTGTTAAAAACAATCTGACAATGGCTAGATCTCCAGATATTTAGAAGTTGGCATAAATTTAATTTGTTGAAAACCACTAGGCTTGTTAGTGTTAGCGCTTGCAAACTCAACTGAGCTATTAGTTGTGAATTTTGGTAGGCAAAGGCCAAAATAATGATTCCGAGTCCCTGCTGGTACCAGAGAGAAGAAGCAGAAGAAGAAGAAGGAGAAGGAGAAGAAGAAGAAGAATATTAAAGGAAAAAAAAAAAATCAAACGCACCTAATTTTTGCCAAAGATGCTACTATAGTTGTTGTCGGAATAGGTACCAGAGGAGAAGAAGAAGAAGAAGAAGAAGAAGAAGAAGATACCAGAGGAGAAGAAGAAGAAGAGTGGGAAAAAAAAGAAGAAGTCAAACTCACCTAATTTTTGTTGGAGATGCTATCGTTGGTGCCAGAATAGGTGCCAAAGAAGATACCGTCGCTGACAAGCTGTGGGTGTCTTTTGTTGTTTGAAACTTTGATTGACTCTAGGTTTCCATTGTGAGAAGTGAGAACACTTTATTATCTTCTTTGCTTTGCAATTATACCCTCTATTTTATTCTATTTTTATATAAACAAAGACCAATTTCACATCTTAAGCCCTCAAAGTATTATTATTACAATTCTTCTATAGTTTCAAAACTTATCTTCAAATTTACCACCCATGGTTAAATTTTTTTCAAATTTATCCCACATTTTTTTTTTTTTGGCACCACTCATATATTTACTTTATAACATATACATACACATAAAAGTGCTCCTTACAGCCTCATCATTATAATTTTTTTTTTTCAAATTTACCCTTGGGGTGCGCATAAGTGCATAACAAAAGCATAAATCTCTTCCTTTTAATGTTATGTGATATTTAAATGTTGAATTTACATAAATCTCTATTATTTATTTTGTAAGCACGGCTTACATTTTATACCTTATACAACACATATTTGTCTTATATACATTTAAATTGCAATATTTTGATACTAGATTATGTATTATAGCTTAAATCATTGTTTTCCAGAGTTTCAATAAAAATATCTGTATTTAACTCATAATATCCACTATATCTTTAAAACGATATCGATATTATCGATATATCCAATGATATATCCGAAATATCTGTATTTTTGGACCCTCATATATCCATCAATATCGATATTAAAGTCCTTGATTCCGAGATCCAGAAGTGTTATTAGTTGTGATAGTACAGAGCTATTATCAGTTTTTTAATTAATAAAAGAAGAGATTCTTCAATCTTCCAACTGAGGAGAATGAAAACCAACATGAAGTAAGTCGATAGTTGTCATTAAGAATAAAATAAAATCATTCAAACCCATATAGTTGACTTGGTTTTCGTTAATACTAAAAGCGCTGGCCACATGTATCCCCGTAGCCATTACATGTGAGTATGTAACTTTGTCCATATGTATGGTACGTGCTACTACTATTACTAAATCTATGCAATTAAAAGTTAAAACTAATATTTATCCAGACATCTAACATTTTCATTCACATAGAAAAAGAGAAAAACTTTGCTTTCATGCACTCCAACTCAATAATCTACTCGAATACAAAAGTGAAGAAACAAAATGGTATGGGAAGCTTACATGCATGAAACCCATCATCATTAAAAACAACAACAACAATAAGAAGCAAAAAAGTTGGTAGCTCAAATGTCAAACCATTTTGAAGCAAAGGTCTGAAGTAATATATTTTGAGGGAAGAAGCAAGAAGCCTAAATCAAAAGGTAATCAAACATACCTTCAAAGATGGATCTTCTGCAAATCATGCATGTCTCATCCCCCTCTTGATCACTAATCCAAAATATGCCCACTTCTCACTAGTCATAAATTTTAGCGCATATTGTTCAATTGCTTTGGTTCTCTTCTTTACTTGAACAACCAACTCTTTCGAATATAGAGAACCAACATTACATTTTGAAACTTGATTTGTATGGATTGACCGCCCTATAGAGGATACACCAAGGATTCCATGCCTAGAGGGTAATGACCACGGAAAACCAATACCAAGCATTCTCTTCTGTTCAGAGAAGAAAACAACGTCTTACATCATTTTTTATCAGCAACAACAAAATGTTTTATTGGTAGACAAAAGAAAATACAAACAAGGAGGACAAGGTGCCCTCAAAGTCTCAAACAAAACAAAAGACCAAACATAAAACAAAAAAGACACTAAACCTTACAAAGTGATTTCCAATCACAATTAATAAGGAACAAAGGCACCCCACTGAAAGCTTTGAAGATAGAGGCCCAAAAAAGAAGACAAAAAATTGGCTCTCTCCCACAAACCATCAATCAACTCAAATTTATCCTCGAACACCTTAGCATTCCTTTCCAACCAAATAACCCAAAACACAGCCATAAAAGCACACCTCCAAAGAGTAACCACTTTCTTATTTCTTCCAAACTGCCCAAAATCTATAACATCATTCAATTTGATAATCTGCATTTTCTCATTCCATTTTTGTTTAAAAACTTTGTACAATTGTTACAAGCATTACAATCTAAATATGGCATTTGTTATAGTACAACACATCCGGGCAGCAATTACAAGGGATCATAAAACATGATACTTCTACCACCTTAATTGATTGCTTCGTTTTTTCTTTTGTTGGGGAGGCTTTCGTTCTTGTGTATTTATTTATTTATTCATTTATTTTGACGGTAGATCTCATTGCGACTACGTAGGGTGATTTTTTGGGTGGACTATTTGTCCACCTCTGTATGTATCCTATAGTTTTCTTTGTCAACATATTGATTGTTTATAATCATAAAATAATGATAATAACAATAATAGCTATAGTATAGTGTATCTCAAGAAACAAGGTTCCTACCAACGCTTTCCAAGAGGAGGAAAAAATTAGCAAAGAGCATAGTAGATGTCAATTTTCTTACCGGTGGGTCGAAACTTGTGTTTTCTAGCTGTGAATAGGGCAAGTGCCACGGATGTGGATATGACTCCTCTGTTGCGAGGAAATGTGTCAGAATATTAGTCATTTGCTTTCCTTCATTTTTTCTTACGAAGCAAAAGGAACTTTACATGAAATAGAATTCAATATATCACCTGATTCTTCCATAATGTTTGGGAAATATGCACAATTGACATCCTAGCCTCTAAAGTCAGACTCAAACCCAGATAAGTTTGGTGGAGGCTTGGGTATTATCTCGAAAGTAGGCGATGAGTTAGACAATCCGATTAGCATGGTGTAGTGAAGTAAATAACTGGTTCCCTTACTGAGTTAAACGAAAATGATTCTAGCCTCCACGATGCTAATCGGATTGTCTAACTCTTCGCCCATTTTCACTATCTGACTCACTCTCACACACAAGTACACTACACATAATAGCACTCTAGGACACCATTCACTCACTTGAGCTTGCTCCACAACTCACAACCAAAATGAGCCCAGCCTCCCTTTTTATAGCGGCTGGTTCTATGAGTTAATTCTCTACCGACTTGGAAGCTTCTCGGTCTATAAGCTACCCTATTTGCGTGGACCAATACTGCTAATGAACATGGTGTAATATAACCCTTCTTAGGCTTTTGGCTATGATTAAGTGTAGTATTTGTTCTTATCGGCATAAAGGATTTTATATTCTCCTATTTTTCTCTCTCAATGTTAATCGAAGTGCCTTATGTTGACATTTGTATTAAACTGTGTCATGTACATGAAGCTCCCACCCCCGCGGCGGTCCTCTCCCTAAAGCTAATTGAAATACTTTCAAAGTATATGGTAAAGAATGCCTATATTGATACGTGTATTAAATTGTGCTATCTTCCCAATTGTTTTTGGTCACTTATACAGACTAATAAATTTTTCAAAGTCACATCTTTTTTACTCTTTTTTTAATCTCTTTTTCCTCTAAAATCAGTTGAAGCAGTTTTGGAATGGTAACCATAGAATGCTTTATATTGGCTTTTGCAAAGAGTGGGAATAGGAAGTGAATTCGTAGTGGGGTAATTGTTTACGATTAATCATTCATTACTCTTATATAGGTTGTTGTGGAATGATGATTTTGTTTAGCAGCACCAACATTATGTAATGGTATTTTTATTATTCATAAAAAATGTTTTGATATAGTTACTGTTTGATTTCCGGGCATCACTCGGGGTTTCTACTAGTAGCACTATAATATGGCAACACTAACCTGAAAATTTTGAAAATCACTACAAAGTATGTTAACTTCTTCCTTTTTTTTTTTTGCTACAATACAACGCATGTTTGACAAACCATGAAAACATTGGGTTAATTCACCGTTTTCATTTTATCACTTCATTTTTGTTTAAAAATTATACTAAATTGTTACAAGCATCACAAACTAAACATGGCAATTATTATAGTACAATATATCTGGGCAATAATTACAAGGGATAATTAAACATGACATTTGTAACCCCATGATTGCTTCTTTTTTGCTTTTATTTATTTATTTACTTCAAGCGGAAACACTGGGTGAATTTATGGGTTGATTCCTTCTGGGTGGATTGTTTGTCCTGTTGTCCACCTTTGTATGTAGCCTACAATTTTCTTTATCAACCTATTGACTCTTTATAATTATAAAAGACTAATAATAGTTATAGTAGAGTGATGCAAGCTAAACCAGAAAATCCACAATCTAGCAAGAAAGTGCTAGAACGAGAAGAAAAATTGAAGAGAAAGTTAAAGGAAATTTCATAGAAACTTTATTCGAGAGAGAGAGAGAGAGAGAGAGCAGATGCTCTAACAAGTGGTTACAATCAGGATTATTCTTCAAAACTAACTAAACCAACTCGTTACAGCCGCTTATATAGACAAGTAAAGTCTTGAAAGACTAAAATACCCTTCATTAACTCCCTAATTAACCATAGAAGCTACTAACTATATTAACAACAAAATACAAGTAGTTGACATTGTAAGTGAAAGAATTGGGGCAGTCCTAAAACTTGACTCGATTGTCTCACTCATATGGGAAATAGAAAGCTACTCAGGTAGAGAGAGAAGCTCTCGGCGCTCTATAGCTTATTTCCTTACTAACGTGCGCATGGTCTGGATTTTTCGATTTCTCGGTGTATTGCGACCAGATATCTTGTGATTGCTGAGCCTTTTCCTTTGGTTCTCCGTTCCCCTCCATTGGAGGGGATTGCATTTTTCTTCTTCTTCCCTCTTCTGGTTCTAGGGTTTGGTTTTTTGGGATGTCATCGCGATCTTTGGTGCGGCTGATTCAGGGGTGATAAAGAAGAAGATGATCGGGGGCTAGGGTTTTGTTCCTTTTTCGCCGACGAATGCACTCAATCGTAGGATGTCAGTTATAGCTGGTTATCGTTAAATGCTTACGACAGTTTTAGAGGTATTGTGTCTTCGTGATTGCTAGGGTTTGAAGAGATTTATTTTTCTTTTTGGGTCGTGCTCTGTTTTTCTGCTGTACAGTAAAGTATGTTAGCAGAGAGAAAGAGATTCTTAAGGATTGAAGGTAAATCCTTCGATTTCCTTGTGATAGAGGATAGACAGAAGGAGTGCATCAAGATTTCTGAAAACGGAATAGGGATTAGGATTTCCCTTTACGTTGAGCTGAAGGAGGCGAGATGGTTGGCTAGTACAGTTGATGAATTGAGAAGGTGGAGAGGTGTCAATGCTTTTATTCGAAAATATAGAGGGGTTAACCAGACTTGGCTACTCGAATTGAAGAAAAATCAGAGAGGTAACTTCGCTTGTCTTTCCGAAATTAATAAGGTTGGTAGATGCAGATTCATTATCATTCCAGAAGGCTATGAAGGAAAAGGGTGGAAAGAATTTGGGAATATTATTTCTGACTTGTCACAAAAGGAAGCGCTGGGACAGTGTTTGGAGAAGGGTGAGGTTGGTTCTTCGCAGAGACTAGCCATTAATGTTCCAAATGAAGTTTGGGGAGTTCATAGAGAGGAGGCCAGAGTGACCACTTCAGTTGTTCAGTTGGGAAGAGGTTTGTGTATTCAGACGAGGTACAGTTCAATGGCGAATAATTTTGGGGTTTAGGATAGGGTTGTTGTCTGTGACTTAGTTGGAAAAAATTCAAAGTGGAGCGAGGTGACAAAGGCTTTGGAAAAACGCCTTGGTAGGGGAAATGATTTGAGACTTTTCCCATTCTCATCAGATAGAGCCGTGTTCTTCTGTGCGACTGAGGAGATAGCTTCGAAAACGGGCAAGCTTGGAAGGGTGTTATTGGAGGGCAAAGTGGATGTCATTCTCCACAGATGGAGTCCAGAGGTTAATTCATTTGTTGATTCTATTTCAGTTAATAGAGGGTGGATTGCGGTGAAAGGTTTGCCGTTTCATTTGTGGACTAGAGAAGTGTTTAATTCAATTGGGGAATGCTGTGGAGGTTTGATCTCTTGTGATAGAGGAACGGTGACGATGGATTTTTTAGAAGAAGCTATTTTATTGGTTAAAGGTGGAGAAGATGGGTTCATTCCTTCAAAGTTAGAGGTCCGTGATAGAGGAGTGTTGTACCCTTTAAATATCAGAAAGCTGTTAGGGATGGAAGGAAGTCGCAGGGATTTGGTTCTGCAAGATACTACATTCAAAGGTGTTGGTAGTATTACCAGTCGGAGCTACCAGAAGGAGGTTGAAGAAGGAAGGTTAGGTGATGATGGTACACGCGGCAGAAGAGATGATCAGATACACAGTTTGAGTGAAGCCTCGCATAGGGTAGTGTCCTATGCCCAAATGGTTGAGGGCAGTAAGCATGTGGGTCCCAGTCCTAATTTGAATTTTGAATTTGGTAAGAAGCAGATGGTTCATGGAGGCACCCGTTCAGGGGATATTGGAGATGGTTTTGGGCCTCTTTGTGATGATGGGCCTATCAATAACCATATTCAGGGGCTACATTCTGGCTATGGACATGGTTATGGATTGAGTACTCATGACACGGGCCAAATCCTTGGGCCAGGCTTACAACCCTAGTTATCGAGTATTGTTAACCACGTTTCTTCTCCTGGCCTCGAGATGCAAAAGGGATTGTTACCTGAAGACACAGAGAATTCAGTTGGGTTTTCTTGAGACTTGAGGAGAGTCAATCAAGGAGAAAATGGAGTTAAGAGTATAAAGAGCAGCGGAGGTAAGCAGATACACAGCAGCTTGAAGCAAGGATGTATTTTTGGAGGGCATGAAGAGGAAATGGTTAGTGATAGTTCCAGTTTCAATCAGATAGGAAGGGATAATGATGAAGATGGGATTTTTTCTGAAGAAGAGAAGGGGAATCGAAGTCCAGATTCGATTGTGAGTATGTATCACATGTTTCACAAGGGCTCAGGACAGGGAGAGCTAAATTGGCAAATGGAATGGGAGTCGACAGCGGGAAACCAGGTTTCTTTTGTTCATGATTCTTTGAAGTCTCATGATAATAGTGCAGATAACGCCCAGAGTGAGGTCAACAGAGGTCACGATCAAATTCTGAGTCATTCTGCTAAGGATCTAGGAATCGAACCGAGGAATGGGGAAGGGGCTCATGTGCAGATTTTCGATTCTCACTCTGTGTCTTCTGACCCTTTACAGTCTCAAGGTAATTCTTTGATTGATATTATTCCTCGTTACGATTTCTCTCCTACTCTTCTCTGTGAGAAAGCTACTATTATTGCAAATCCAGACAAGGCCAAACAAACAACGGAATGCCTATACAGAAGCGAGGTTAATGGGCAGGGGCTCTAATTCTCTTGATGAAGGGAGGGAGATGTATTGAGGTATCTGATTGTGAGTTGGAAGGCGATGATGGGAAGGATAGTGGGAATAGAGATTCTTTATGGTCCGAGGAGGATTGGGTGGCCTTAAAAGGCTTGTTTAGAAAATTAGGTTTTTCGTTAGTTAAAGATGGAGACTACAGAGTTAGAGAGAGTATGGGTGGGAGAAATAGAAGGGCTACTTTAGGTAGGGGAGGTCGTAGAGGGAGAAGGCAGGGTTTCTAGAGAAGACAGGGAGTTGAGAAAACTTCAGTGGGAGGTTAATTATGATGGGACCAAGGCTAAGAATAATGAGGGGTGTAGTGGAGTTAAGGTATGAAGATTTTAAGTTGGAATGTTAAAGGGTTAGGTTCAATGAGGAAGAGAAGGGTGATTAAGAATGTCCTTTGCAAATCCCAAGCTGATATTGTTTTGCTTCAAGAGACAAAATTAGAGGAGGTTAATGCTGCTGTGATTAGAAGCATTTGGGAAGTTCGATATAAAGAGTGGGCTTTTATTCCTTCTTTGGGGGCTTCTGGAGGTATTATTATTATTTGGGACTCTAGAACTGTTACAGGTATGGAGGTGGTGGAGGGGTCTTTTTCTGTGTCTGTTAAGTTGAGAACCATTATTGGAGAGGAATGGTGGTTATCTTCTGTGTATGGTCCGAATAGGCCTAGAGTTAGGAAAGCTTTTTGGGAGGAGTTAGGGGGGCTTTTTGGGTTGTGTACTCCTAATTGGTGTGTGGGAGGGGATTTCAATGTTATCAGGTTAATGTCCGAGAAGTTGAATGGCTCTAGAAGTACTAGAAGCATGAGAGATTTTGATTCTTTCATTCGTGAGTGTAATTTGAGAGATCCACCTCTTCAAAATGCTTTCCTTTACTTGGTCCAACCTTCAAGAGAGAATGGTCTGCAACCGTTTGGATAGGTTTCTTTTTTCGGCGAGTTGGGAGGATTTGTTCCCTAATGTGGTGCAAGAGACGTTGCCTAGGTTGACTTCGGACCACAATCTGATCATTTTGGAGGCTAATCCTATTTTGTGGGGTCCTACCCCGTTTAGATTTGAAAATATGTGGCTAGCTCATCACTCTTTCAAAGAGTTTTTTAAGAACTCTTGGAGTGGGTGCTTTGTTCAGGATTGGGAAGGGTTCAAGTTTATGAAAAAACTTCAGCATGTCAAAGGTGAGATTAAAGAGTGGAATAAAAGTATTTTTGGGGATTTGAGAGAGATTAAGAGTTCCATTTCTAATCGCATAAATTCTTTGGACATATTAGAGAGTGAGGGTCAGCTTACTGAGGTTTTAAGACTTGAGAGAAGTAGGCTCAGAAATCAGTTAGAAGAGGTGATTTTTAAGGAAGAAATGAGTTGGAGGCAAAAGGCTAAAGTTAAATGGATTAAAGAAGGTGATAACAATACCAAGCTTTTTCATAGAGTGGCTAATGGGAGAAGGAAAAAGAATATGATAAAAAGAATTGAAGGTTGTTCTGGTGAGTTGATTGAGGACCTTGAGGAGATTGCCAAGGAGCTGGTTGATTTTTTTTCTCACTTGTATACTTCTCCTAGGGGTGTTAGATGGAGGATTGAGGGTATGGATTGGAGTCCTATTGATGTGTCTAGTGCGAATATGCTCGAGCAGCCTTTTTCTGAAAAGGAGATTAGAGAGGCTGTTTTCGAGATGAGCAGGGAGAAGTCGCCTGGGCCTGATGGTTTTTCTATTGCTGTTTTTCAGGATTGTTGGGAGGTGATCAAGGGGGATTTGATTGGGGTGTTCAGAGAGTTCTTTGAGAACGGGGTTATCAATAGTAGTACTAATGCCTCTTTTATTTGTCTGATCCCGAAGAAAGATAGATCCATTAATATCAAGGATTATAGACCTATAAGTTTAGTCACTAGTCTCTACAAGATTATAGCAAAGGTTTTGTCTTATAGACTTAAGGAGGTGCTTTGTGAGACCATTTCTGAGGCTCAAGGTGCTTTTGTTAAAGGGAGACAAATTCTTGATGCGGTTCTTATTGCTAATGAGCTAGTGGAGGATTATAAGAAAAGGAAAAAGGAAGGGCTTGTTTTTAAGCTTGATTTTGAAAAAGCTTATGACCATGTGGATTGGAGTTTTTTGGATTTTGTTTTTGAGAGAAAAGGCTTTGGTGAGAGATGGAGAGGATGGATGAGGGGTTGTCTTAGGTCTATGAATTTTGCAGTGATGGTTAACGGTAGACCTAGAGGTTGGTTTGAGGCTTCAAGAGGGTTAAGACAGGGGGATCCGTTATCTCCTTTCTTATTTACTTTGGTGGTTGATATTCTTAGTAGAATGATTAGTAAGGCTGAGGAGAGGGATATCATTAGTGGTTTCGAGGTGGGAAGGGATAGAGTCAAGGTCTCTCATCTTCAGTTCGCTGATGATACTATTTTATTTATTGATGCGGATGAGGATAATATGAGGGACTTAACTATGTTGGTGAGAGGTTTTGAGTTGATTTCGGGCTTGAAGATTAATCTTTCCAAATGTTCTTTAGGGGGTATCAATGTGGAGGCTACTAAGTTGGTTAGAATTGTTAATGATATTGGGTGTTCCATTAGTGAGTGGCCCATGAAATACTTAGGTATGCCTCTGGGGGGAAATCCTTTGTCAGTTAGCTTTTGGGATGGTGTGGTAGAAAAGATTAGTAAAAGATTGGATGGTTGGAAGAAGGCTTTTATCTCTAGGGGGGGGGGCAGATTAACTTTGGTTAGTGCGGTTCTTAATAGTATTCCAACTTATTATTTGTCTTTGTTTAAAATTCCCAAGAAAGTTGCTCTAAGAATTGAGAAAATTCAAAGAGACTTTTTGTGGGAAGGGAGTGGGGAAGGTAAGAAAGACCATTGGGTTAAGTGGGAGGTTGTGACTAGATCTAAGGATAACGGGGGGGCTTGGTTTGGGTAATGTCATTCTTAGGAATATTGCTTTGACTGGTAAGTGGTTGTGGAGGTTCCCTATTGAATTGGATTCTCTTTGGCATTCCGTTATCAAAAGCAAGTATGGGATTCATGATAATGGGTGGGATTCTAATAGAGTGGAAAGGGAGAGTTTCCGTTGCCCCTGGAAGTTTATCTCTCATGGTCTTCCTTGTTTTTTGAGTCATATTAAATTTCTTGTACGTAATGGTGCTCGCATTCGTTTTTGGGAGGATGTGTGGGTGGGAGCTAGAGAGTTCTTTGTCTTCCTTGTTCCCTCGTTTATTTCATCTTTCTCAGGCTAAAGGAGCTTGTATTGCTGATATGGTTTCTATGGACTCTAATTCATTGAGGTGGAATTTTTCCTTTTCTCGCAATTTGAATGATAGACATGCAGGGGAGATGGTTGGCCTCCTTGCTACTATTCAGAATGTTTTGCTTGCCCCTTCGAGTCCTGATAGGAGAGTTTGGCTTAGTCACCCTTCTGGTGCTTTTTCTTCTAAATCTTATTTTGACTTGTTGAGAGAGGATTCCTCGGTTCCGATCTTTATTCCTGCTAGAATGATTTGGAAAGCAGGTGCTCCTTTGAAGGTCAAGATTTTGGCGTGGTCTGTTGCTTATCAAAAGACTAACACTAATGATCGGGTTCAAAGGAAGAGGCCATTTTCTTATCTATCCCCTCAATAGTGTGTGCTATGCAAGTCGAAAGAAGAAACAGTGGATCACTTGTTTCTCCACTGTGAGTTCACTATGGAGATATGGCAGCGCCTTTTTGCCCTAGCTAAGTTATGTTGGGTGAGGCCGGAGCATGTTGTGGGGGTGCTTGAGGTGGATTTTAAAGGTTTAGGTAGGTCCAAGAGGGCGAAGGTGTTGTGGTGCAATGCCATTTTGGCTATTTTTTGGGTTGTTTGGATTGAAAGGAATGCTAGAATTTTTAGGGATAAGTATGAGGAGAAGGATGGTATTTGGGATGGAGTGTGTTTTCTTGCTTCTTTGTGGGCTTCGGTGGACAAATCTTTTGATGGTATTCCGTTGTTCTTGATTGTGAGGAATTGGGCGGAGATTTGTGCTTCGAAGGCCGTCAAGAGTAGAGCTGTTGGGAGCCACTTTTATCCTCCTTGAGTATGGGTGGTGTTGTTTGTTTGGCTTTTTTGCTGTCTGTTTGGGCCTTCCCTGTTATGTAGCAGTGGTTGTGCTTTCTTTTGGTTGCTGTTTGTTTTTGTTGGTCTTTGTTTTGGTTTCCGGTTGGACTCCTTGTCCAATTTGTATTTCTCTTTTTGATTAATACAATCTTGTTTATTATCAAAAAAAAAAACAACAAAATACAAGTAAAAGATAGCAATAACAGTTAAAATGAAGCTGCTGGACAGTAGCCCAGTGCTCCACATCATATAGTGCATCTCAAGAAACAAGGTTCCTACCAACACTCCAAAGAAGAAGAAAAAAATTAGAAAGTAGCATACTAGATGTCAATTTTCTTACATCTGGGAAAAAATGCGTGTTTTCTCGCCATGAAAAGAGTGGGTGAAGGCACGGATGTGGATATGACTCCTCTGTTGCAAGGAAATGTGTCAGAATAGCCAGTAATTTGCTTTCCTTCATTTTTTCTTATGAGGCAAAAGGAACTTAACATGAATTAGGATTCAATAAATCACCTGATTCTTCCATTGCATGCTTAGTCAAGTCCCTTGCGTGATTACATAGTATATATCATGTCACAAAAAACAAAATAAAAGAGACATCCATTAGTCTCTATTTAACCATCCAAAGGTACCTATCTAGAATCTAATTTATTGAGAAAGATAATCACAATCAGGTTAACCAAATTGCAAAACTTAATAAATAAAATAAATAAATAAAGTGACATAGAAAACAGATTGAGTATCAAACCAGTCTCTATTTCTTATATCAGAGTCTGCACGCTCCAAATCAAAGCCTGCTTCCAAAAGTCTTGAAGCAACATCTTTGGCCACCTGATCTCTCAGAACCTGTAAGGAAACACCAAAGTATAACTTAATGGAAAGATGCATAAGATCAAAATTAAGGAAATGGTCATGATGCATTTCAAGATGCACGATGAATCACATCCACCCCAAACCCAAATACACACGCACGCGCATCAATATAAAATAAAGAATTATTATGGATTGCTAGATGAATCCCATCTCACCCCAACAGGCAGCAAGAAATAACAAACACAAAGAGCAATGAAAGGGCATTATAACATACATCAGGTTGCTGTAACTGCAGATATTCCTCGATAACATCACCAGCCCTCTCGAAAAGTTCAAGCAACAAAAGAAGAGACCTCATCACCACGATCTCGTGCTTGTGCGCCTCAGCTAACTTCCTACTTTTAGCGTTTCCCATTAATTTGAACTCCTCATCAATCAGTGGCATGATTAGATGGTTGATGCGTTGGGAGAGCGTCACGGTTCGAACCAAACCAGAACCATCTCTGCTCTGAAATGTGATGGGACCTAGAACCTTTTCCCGAGCCACCATCAGCAGTAAGGCGAACTCAATGTGTTTTCCTTCATTTGCATAATGGTATGCTACATACTCAACCTTCTCGGAGGATCGTGCAAGCAACCTAACAGTATCTAATGCGCGCTTCTGCCAAATGTATTAATGAATAAGAAAAAGCAGCCCTTATGTAGTTAAAGCCTATGTTATATGGACACTTTTCGAAATGTGTGAAGCACCCATGTCGGATACATGTGACATGAGTGTGAGTACTTCAACTGAACCCTCCTAAATAGTACAAACATCTTCAGAAAGTAGACAAATCCAACAATTGGACACACTGCGCACCCGAGTCCATGTAACATAGGTTAAAGCATTATTTTACCATAATAAATGTGAGCTGAAAAAATACGAACCAGTTGTGGAAGGCAAAGGATGGTTATCAACTCAAAGATAGAGTCTCCTGGAGTCCAACTCTTGAGATTTTCAAGACGTCTGCATCATGAATTAATAGAACATGTATTCAAGGAAAATCAGGATGAATGAAAACATATATATATATTCATGGTGCCTCTCATAAGTCGTACCTGGATGTTTTAAGTGCTATATCGAGCGGGAGCAACCCACTGAAGTCCTTCTCAAAGTATTCACATAATGGGATATCAGTTCGAGCTCCGTGGCGAAGAAATAGGTCAACTAAGTCAGAATATAAATTCCTAGCCGCAATATGCATTGGGCACCGTCCGTGAGAATCGACTATATAATTAAGGTCGGTTCCAGGAACCGTCTCCAGCAATGCGGTGGCACAGTTTACCGAGTTATATACACAGATCTCCTCCAAAACTAGGCAAGTCCGAAATATAAGATGACCTCACTGGGTCGTTCACGAACGAGATAAAATCATCCTTTGAATCAGAAGAAATGATTCCAGTGATCTCCTCTAGCCTCTGCCTTTCCTTTGCGTAGCCCTAATAAAAATACCCCCACACCGCCCCCAGCCAATGAGTGAACATATAGGGAATTTTCATTTAAACAATATGTGAATGAAGATTGAATGCATACCTTATACACCATCTCTCAAAATTTAAAAATTTTCCCTCCGCAAAGCTTTCAAAGTCAAGAACCCTATTGAGCAGAAAGAAATATCCTTTAAAGGCATAAGGTTCAAGTAAGAATATATTGTAGCACCAAATTTATATCACAGCAATGGCATATATTAAGGGAAAAAAAAAAAAAAAACGATAATACTGAGAACTGAAAATATTGAAGATAAACACAATAAAAATTTCGACACATGCACACGACACACCAATTCTATTCGGCAAAGCATAGTAAGAGATCAAAATTTCGATGCCGCAATGCTGCTCTGAAAAAATCTGAAAGAACAATAAAATTGAAAGAGAGAAGAGACATGCCGAGTGCTGGTAGGCTGGTACCCGAAGATAAAACCACCACACTCGATCAAAGATCCACTCGCCACCGAAGAAGAGAGTTGGTGAGACTATGAGAGTCCGACAGAAAGCCCTAGACGTCGAATGGGATCCCGTGGGGGGTCCGGATGTGGTGCTGTAGGCTGCTTTAACAGCAGCCCGTCGGATTTGCGTCACGTAGTCCGCTGGAGGAAACCCAATGGCTGGGCTTCAAGACGCACAAAAAAGGCGTCGTTCTGGGGCGCAACCAGAGGCGTCAACGGAAGTCTGCCGTCAGGAGCTAATGGCTCCAAAACGCAGCGTTTTTCCCAGCTTAAGCTTGGCCCCAAAAATCAGAACAATTTTATTTATATTTTATTTACATTTAAAAACAGCTTGATGTTTAAAGAAAAAAGGACAACTAATAACAATAATATATGTTTTCACGTGAATTTAATCAAAATGTATATATATTCGAAATTATTATTTTATATGAATTCATATTTTTGTGTTAGAATTTTATTTCATCGTGTAAGTAATTATTTCATTTTAAATCATTTGAAATTTAATTTTAGAAATTTTGTCTACTTCATTACTTTATTAGTGAAATATATTTCTGGGTTGAACTACAAGATTGACATAATATTTAGGGTTATTCATTGATTAGTACCATAAACTTTACCCCTAGTTTCAATGTGGTCCATAAACTTTATAATTGCTCAATTTTGGGACAACATTAAAAATTATAACTCAATGTGGGACAGACCGTGACGGACGTTGAAGAAGTTAGACGGAAGACCATGGGATTGCACGTTTTGGCTTATGTGGCGATGACGTGGCTTAGGTGGCGATGACGTGGCTTAAGTGGACACATTGCAGCCCCTTTGGTGGTCACGTGACCTCACGTGACATCCCCTCCCCCTTTATGTTCCACACTAATCGTCATTTTGGGAGGATGAATTGGAGACCTAATGAAACAAAATTGCAATTTGGGGGGGAAGGCGAATCGAAGCTTCAACTGAGTTCACCATTGCTCTTCCTCGCAGGACTATCAGGTACTGAAATCTTAGTCCCAAATGTCACCACCAATTCTACATTTCTTGTTCTTTATTGATTTTTGTGATGCCACATCAGTTCTGTAGAACCCTAGCTTTTCTGCAAAAACAGAACTTTTGACTATTAGTGTTGAATATTCAACGATTTGGGTTGATAGGTCAATTTTTTTCTTCTATATTATTTTGGACGTTGTTTTTTACCCTATTGGAGGATTGTTGTGATTGTGGTGTCCTGAACTAGCAATTACCTAATAGGGTTTGTAATTATATTGCATCGTCTGTTGGCTATATTTGTGAAATCTGCTTTCTTGAATGCCCCACAAGCAATTTGACTCAGTTCCAATGGTCCCCCACATGTGGGCTTGTTGGCCATATTTGTTAAATCTGCTTTCTTAAAAGTCCCCACAAGCTATTTGACATAATGTGAATGGTCCCCCACATGTTTGGTCCCCAACATGCATTATTGGTAGTGTTGATATTTTCAACAAAATGGTCCCCCACATGTATTATTATTTATTTATTTATTTATTTGTCAGATTGTGTTGCTAATCTGCTCAATTTAGTTGTTTATTCCTTAATTTGTTATTGTTGTTTATTTATTTTTTTGTGTTTGATATGCAAACGTGTAATGCTTAAATTATGGATGGGTGTGTAACAATTGCATTGCACCATGGTGGGGTCTTTGTCGATGACCCTGTGTCAGGATATGTTGGAGGGAATATAGAATACACACCTGATATGGATACTGATTTTCTGTCTGTACCACACATTGTAAAAACTGTTGGCAGTTTGGGGTACATGAACATAAAGAATTTGTGGTATTGGTTACCTCGGACTAAGTTCAGTGAAGGTGTTAGAATTTTACAAACTGATGGAGATTTATCAGACATGGTGTCAGCATTAGGGCCTAATGGACAAGGTGCTGCACATCTATGTTGAACATGGCATTGATGATCCATCATCACAAGTTATAAACCCTCCTTTATTGATTGAGAGTGTACATGAAGAACCTTTAGAGAGACCCAATGTAGATGATCATGTGGACCTTGATGATCAGAATTTGGGTGGAGGTGTGGAATCACAGCAAAATAGAGAAGGCATTGATGATTTAAATTTTGGTGGTGATGATGAATGCTACCATGGTGATAATGAGAATGAACTTGAAGAACCCTTTGATGAACCCTTTGATGATAATGAGAATGATAGTGTACATGAAGAACCTTTGGGTGATAATGACAGTGTACATGAAGAAAGAATGGATGATGAAAATTTGTTTGATGTTGGTGTAGCTAGTGATGAAGATATTGAAGGGGATGGGCAAGATGAATGTAGTGAAGATGAAGGGGAAGGCAGTAGTGGGGATGAAGTTGTTGGGGAGGTTTCTTTCAAACAGCTCCCACATTCAGATTATGATAACTTTTCAAATGCTCCAAGTGCTGCAAACAGTGATGAAGAAGATAAGTTTTATGCAAAGCAGCCCAAGTTCCAAAATATAATGAACCCCCAGATATAAAGAACATAAAGCTTGAGATTGGCCAAACATTTAAGGACTCAAAATATGCTAAGGAGGCAGTGAGAACCTATGCAATAGTTGGTGGGCACCATATTAGGTTCATTAGAAATGCATATGACAGAATGACTGCTAGATGTGCTGAGGGTTGTGAATGGTATTTTCATTCTTCTTGGATGCAGGTAGATAAGACTTTTCAGTGCAAAGCTTTGATAAGTACACATTCATGTGCAAGGACTTTTAAGAATCCCCTAATGACAAGTTCATAGTTGGCTAAGAAATACCTAGAGAAGTGGAGGGAAAATCTTGAATGGAGTATCACTGATTTTTGAAACAAAGTTAGTGATGACTATGTGGTTCGTGCAAGTAGAAGTCAAGCATACAATGTGAAGAAAAAAGCCTTTGAAATTGTTAATGGGAAACATACAAACAGTTCAAAAAGATTTGGGATTACACCCATGCCTTTGGGATTACACCCATGCCTTGTTGAGGAGCAATGAAGGCAGTACTGTGAAGTTATTGACTGACACTCCGTCAATTCCTAATGCCCTTCCTATTTTCTAAAGGTTGTATATTTGTATTGCAGCATGCAAGAGGGGTTTCTTGGTTGGCTGTAGACCATTTATTGGAGTAGAGGGGTGTTTTTTAAAAGGGGCCAACAGAAGGTCAGTTGCTGGTAGCAATGGGAAGGGATGGGAATAATCAAATGTCCCCAATTGCATTTGCTGTGGTGGAAGGAGAGACAAAGGAGTCTTGGGCTTGGTTTTTCAAGCTTTTGTTGGAAGACATTGGAACTAAGCAAAGGTGGACATTCATGTTTGATCAACAGAAGGTAATGTGGTTTTCATTTAAAAAATATGCAATTTTTTTAGAGTTTACATGCAATTATTTATTTTGTTTATGGTGAACTTATCTAACTTTCATTTCTTTCTTTCATATATGTGTAGGGACTTATCCCAGCTTTACATGAGTTGTTACCCAATGTGGAGCACAGGTTTTGCTGGAGGCACCTGTATGGTAACATATGCAAGAAGTTTAAAGGGAAACAGTTTAAAGATGAGATGTGGGAAGCAGCTAAAGCAACAACAGTTCCTGATTGGAAGAAGCATATGAAGAAGATAAGTGTCATCAACCTAGATGCACACTGAGTGGGGGATCTTCAATGGGGAATCAAAATAGGGTAATTTTCACTTGTATTGTTTTATTGTTTATCAGTCTAAGTTTCACTTGTATTGTTTTATTGTTTATCAGTCTAAAGTTTCACTTGTATTGTTTAAAGTAATGCACAACATTAATAAAAAAAGCTTTTAAGTAATGCACATTTGACAGTGTTTGTGTTTGTAAAGTTCCAAATTCCAAAAAAGGGTGCAACTGCTGCAACAACTGATGCAACCAGTAGGCACCAAAAAGCTCATGTAATTGTTTTGAATTTTTAATTATTCTTTTGTTATTCACTCAGATTTATTTAAACTTTTCAATTAGGTGTATAGTTATTACAAACTAGGGGTATTTGTCTTAAATACAGGTTGGGGGCAAAATAAGTTCAGCACCAGGTCATTTGCCATTCTTTCCAAGTTTATGGGGAAGTCAAGCAGCTAGTGGGTCTGCTGGTGGGTCAGCAGCTGGTGGGAATGCTTCTGCCCCATCTAGAAGCCATTATGATAGTGTAAGTTAACTTCTGTAACACAAATTATGATGCACCTGCCTAATTTTTGAGTAAATATTTGCATGAGGGTTCCACCTATGAAGTTTAATACCCAAACACGCTATAAATAGCCTACGCATGCTTGTTAAAGTTTTGTGTTATCTCTAATTTGACCATGTTCTCTAATTTGAACATGTGGACTAACTTCACTAGGTAAACTTTGACAGAAGCATGCGATCAAATTATGATATCTAATGTGTTGAAATTTTATCATTTGGATTGTCTGGAGGTCCCTAACATGATGATATGGCATGTATATTTATTTTCATGCTGTAATAGTGCATGCTTAGCAGGGAGGGCAATAGCAAAGGCAATCAGGGAGCCCTCGTTACAGCCTTACTCTATATTATATGCAGTTCTGTACTTAATGTTTTACGAAATAACAGCATGGCAGTGATTTTCAGAGCTATGGGTTATAGGTGTATAGTATAGTAGCATGTTTGCTATTTGATTTTGTATAAAAGTTGTACTACTTAAAATTATCACATCTTCACTGTGCTGAGAGCTAGCTATTGCAATTTCATATGTGGGTATATATATTATGATATTTTGCTTAGTTATATTAAGTTTTTACACTTGTTTTTGTCCCATTTTGAACCCATCTTTTTTCTCCTGCTAAGAAAATGGCCACTTTTCAGTGTTGGTCCCACTAAGTAGGGTCCTGTAGGGGTGAGGTAGATATGGTCCCAACCTTTATTTTGTAATACGAAGTGCTAAGATTTGAACCCCTACCCCATCCACCCATCTCGTGCCAGCACCACTGTGCTACAAGGCTTTTGGTCTTCTGACTTGTGTTAATTATTCTTTTGTTATTCACTTTCCTTCTTTTTCTTTAAGTTTACGAGTTTGTTTGATCTTAAAAGCAGGGTGGGGCCACTTCCAGCTCATCAATAGCATATGTTCCAATAAGGGGGTCACTCAATGAAAGAAGTGGGCCACCAAATACAATGGACAGGACTGATATGCATGAAGAGTATGTTATTAATTTACATCATTATATAATTCAATTGAATAATCATTTAAATGGCATTGTGTTAAAGCAATTTTTTTGTCATGCAGTCTGGGGCCACTTTCGGAGCATCTCCAAAGAATATGCCATGCATTCCAAGAAGTTCTTTACAGGCAAAATTTGATAATGCTTTACTTTTAATGTATTGACAATTAACCTACACAAACAGTTGATAATGATATAAACTAACTTATGCAAGCATGTCCTTCATGTAGAATCCAACCAGGTGGTATGGGGCTAAAGTGCAAGATAGAGGTTCCCAGACAAAGGGTACTAGCAGTGAAGCAAGTAGCAACATGGCCAAGTCACATCAGTAGTGTTTTACTAGATGGGGCGCTTCTGATAGCTTTTGGATAACATTTCTTGTTGGACAATTATGCATTTTTGGAAACCCACTGTGGGAATGTAATTAAAGTGTAAATAATTTGTAGGTGGCTCCTTTTTTGTGTTTATTAGACAATAGTATTTGTGCTTGTCAGAACGTAGGAATGATACAACTGCTGGGACAACATATTAACTCACAATGTGAGAAACATTTGCTGTTTTTTGTATGGATAATCTACTACTTGTTTGCAATGAAGATATTTACTATTTTAACTCAAAGAGTTGTCTATTTTATTCCAAATTTTACTTGAACTCATGCATAAGTACCCAATAGATAATGGATATCAAAATGCAGTCACTGGAAAATAAGGACAATAGAATGCCCACATGCATGTTTTAACATAGATCATATTATAATTGTTACAAAATGTGTCATTGTTACAAAATGGGGCATACATATATGCCCATACCAATAAAAGGACCCATAATCAGCAACACTTCCAAAATACAGCATACCATAACCCACAACCACACAGTTCATGCCAAAAACAGCATTCCCCCATTAACCTTTTTTGCTTTCCCACCTAACATCACCACCCCAACAATCACTATCATTATCAACCATGACAATATGATATAGACCCAATACATTTTCTCCTTGCGTCGGTTTTGCTCAATCCTTCGCAACAGCCTTGGAATGATTTGTCTCCCACGATGGCACATTGGTGGATCAAACCATCCAAAATAACCACAACCATTGGACTTATACTTCGAGCAACCAAGAAACCTACGCCCTAGGATTATTATCAGTCCATGATGTCCATATTTTTGCCTTTGATCCACAGTAGCAATAGCTTGTGTCATTAGCATCCATCTGCGAAGAATAACACATTCACTATGAAATTAAAAAGGCAAAATACGAGCTACATTCTTTATAACTCATAATTATTGAGTACCATTTTTCTTTCCTTTTTAAAACTATGATAATTAGTTTTGCAAAAAGCTATTTTTTGCATAAAAGTTATGGTTTTGCAGAAAAGCTAGGGTTTTACAGAAATTGTGTGGGGCATCACGAAAAGGAGGACAAGAAATGTAGAATTGGTGGTGACATTTGGGGCTGAGATTTCAATACCTGATAGTCCTTTGAGGAAGAGCAATGGTGAACCAGTTTCAGCTTTGAATCTCCTTCCCCGCCAAATCGCGATTTTGGTTCAGTAGGCCTCCAATTCATCCCCCCAAAATGACGATTAGTGTGGAACATAAAGGGGAGAGGGGATGTCACGTGAGGTCACGTGACCACCAAAGGGGCTGCAATGTGTCCACTTAAGCCACATCATCGCTACCTAAGCCACGTCATCACCACATAAGCCAAAACGTGCGGTCCCATGGTCTTCCGTCTAACTTCTTCAACGTCCATCACGGTCTGTCCCACATTGAGTTATAATTTTTAATGTTGTCCCAAAATTGAGCAATTATAAAGTTTATGGACCACATTGAAACTAGGGGTAAACTTTATGGTACTAATCGATGAATAACCCTAATATTTAATTTTGCAATGGGACAAATTTGTCCTTGCCTAAATTAAAAATAACAATAAAATTATAATGGCATGAGAAGAAAAAAAATTATGTTAAACCTAAAAATTTATATGGTAAAAAAATTTATAAGATGGTAAAGTCAAATTACATCAAACTCAGTCAAAGTTTCTTACACCGTTTTCATTGTCTAAGAGGTATAAAGATTTTCTAAATGTTTTGGTATTTGAGCTTATCCATAAATTTTCATAACAAAGTTCTATATTTTCAGACCTTTTCAGTAAAGGGTAAATAGAAGTTTCAATCATCCCGAATGTGTCCTTTTGGCCCTACATATTTTTCATGAACATGAACCACCACATATGACTTCATGGGCCCACATTTTTGTTGGAACAAATCCGAGAAATATCTTCTGATTGTTGGAATATTAGCAAAATAGTAGAATAATAGAAATTACATACCATGAACCAAATAAAGTTAATCCCAATCTGGCTAGCTAAGTAGCAAAATAATAGAGTTAATATGAGTTACCTTACATAAAATACAGTTAATCTCAATCCTACTAAAAGGTGCGACAATGCTTCTTGAAGATAATTAAAGCCTCCCACCCATGTATAGGATTATGACAACTCTATCTTCGCGATTCGACTTAATTCGAACTCAGATCCTGTTCTTCTAAGATCTTTCACTAATCACCTCCAGCCTCTTTTCAAGATGCCCAACACAAACTGAAAATATATAGTAAGAAAGTCTAAAATTGAACTCTCAAGTTCTGGATATCTCAAGTTCAAAATCAAAAGCATCCACAAGTTGGTTCTCTCAAGTTCATGTTAAATAACATCCATGCAATCCCTAAATATATAGGTGGACATGAATCAAAGCTCATGACTAGAAAATCTTGATCATAAATAGGAATATATCATTCTATCCACAAGAGATTCCATTCTATCCAATAAGATTTGAGTCTATCCAAATCTTGACTCACAAAAACATCAAATAGATATTTAAAATTCAAAATAATAAATAATTTAATTTAAATCATTTCCAACAATCCCCCACTTGATTTAAATTAATAAAATCAATATGAAAATAATAATGATGTATGGGCATCTAGGAAAGTCATATGCATAAATGAAGGTGTCTTCAAGACTTGAACCTTCGCTTAGTATAAACACATCAAAGTTTATCAAAGAACTTAAGTGGGTGTGCCTTGAACTTAAGGACCTATGCTAACAAACCGGACATGTCATACACACATTCCTTTTAGAGGTTATTGTACTTCTAAAGCTAGCACCTTTCGAGTCTATACTGAATCCCATTTACCAAGTGACAACCTATTATCTCTTGTGAAGTGACTAGCTTCAACACTCACAAAGGTAAGTCTATCAAAATTGCATCCTATCACACTCCTACCAATACGGTATATAAACTTATTAAGATAAATTAAATTCTCAACTCTCACAAACTACAAGACTCATTTACAGAGAAATCAACTGCATGAATTGCACTAGCTCATCATAGGAGTAGACTTAATTTCATAAAACTTTAGTGCATACACAACGGTTGTTTCTTAGCTTATTTTTTCTATTAAACCTGAGAAATCTCATCAGATTAGGTTTCCACTATGTACAACTCAATTATAGGCTTCTAGTCTCACTCCCCTCGATGAAGCTGAGATCAAATCTCTCCCAAAACCCTTGATTAAGGAGTCAGCCGAATTTTCCTTAGACTTCACATATTGTTTGGCCATAATTCCATCAGAGATAAATCCCCTTACATAATTATGTCGTAGACAAATTGATTTGGATTTCCGATTGCTGATGATAAATCTCACTATATGTCTTAAGCATAGCAATTGATATATAGTAATTTCCAACATTAGCTTATTCATGTCTACCCATTTATTCCTCAATCATTCAGCCTCCTCTCCCACGAATGAGAGGGGCAAAAATTCAAATTCCATACACCCATCATGTAAATATGAATTCCACATTGCATCACTATCTTTTCAAATACAGTGGAAAACTCCCATAGGATTTCAAAAAATAAACGACAATAGTAACAAAAATCTTTATGATTTGCTTGTTCCTGAAAATATCTTATTGACTAGACGTTGTAGAGAATTGAGAATTCCAATTTGTTTCAATTTAATGAACAGGATCGGTATAGATAAAAATCCAGTCGTTGCAACATGAACAATATAAAAAACTGTGGGCAATTTTTGAATGAAAGCAAACATCTTGATAGGGATCAAAATAAATCAAAATTCTTTCTTCGGCCCAATTATTGATTAGAAGATTTAGCCAAGAAATAGCATAACTTTTGTCATAAAAAACACCAATTTCTTAGCCTAGACAATATGTCTGACTTAAACATTTAAAAATCATGCTTTCCAAGCAAGGCACCAAAGATGAGGTCCTTCTTGATGTTAAAGATATCCAATACTTCTCTAAGAAGAACTATATCTTCTAGAGGTAAACTCAAGCTCGAAGGAGCCTTTCCCACAATTATGGATAAGGAGTTTCCCACAACCATGTTCATTTCACCCCCACTAGTTCATTAGAATATGCTTTCTGTCACTACAAACGTGACGGGCACCAGTATCAATCCACCACTCAACATTTCTATCGACCATATTAACTTAGTCATGACAACAATAAACATGTCATCCTGCCCAACACTTTTGTACTTGTTGCTCTGGTATCTTATGTATTCAAATGATGGAAATTATTTCAGTCAAAATCAAATGAATTCATATGGTTTAATTAAGTCCGAGAGAAGTAAAGAAAATACGGAAGTGAACTATCTTCAGATTGTTGCAATAAATCCATGAAATATGTTATGATTGATGGAATAGTAGCAAAATAGCAGAATAATAGAAATCACATACCTTGCACCTAAATAGAGTTAATCCCGATTCAGCTAGCAAGGTGGCAAAATAATAGAGTTAATATGAGTCACCTTACATATAAAAATGTTAATCTCAATCGAACTAAGAGACTTAACAATGCTTCTTGAAGATAGTTGAAGCCTCCTATACATGCAAGGGACTACGGCAACTATATAATTAGGATTTAACTTAGCTCAAACTCATATCTCGTTCCTCTACGATCTTACACTAATCGGCATGAACCAACTACTTTCAACCACTTTTCAAGATGCCCGACATAAACTCAAAATATATAGTAAGAATTAAAAAAGTTTAAAATTGAACTCTCAAGTTCTAGGTATCTCAAGTTTAGAACCAAAAGCATCCACAAGCTGGTTCTCTCAAGTTCATGTCTAATAACATCTATGAAATCCCTATATATATATATATATATATATAAAGGTGGAAAGGAATCAAAGCTCATGATTAAAAAGTCTTCATTATAAATACGAAGATATCATTCTATCCACAAAAGATTTTATTCTATCCAATAAAGATTTGATCTTATCCAAAAATATTTGAGTCTATTCAATAAAAAATTGATTCTATAAAAAAAGATTCGATCTTATCCAAAAAGATTTGAGTCTATCAAAATCTTGACTTACAAAAATACCACATAGGTAGTTAAAATTCAAAATAATAAATAATTTAATTTAAATCATTTCCAACAATTTTTTCTCCGAGGATTTATTTTCTACCATAAAGTTCTATTTTTTTTTAAGGTGTTTTGATTACAATTTTAGTGGTTAATTATGGTGTATTGATGGGTCTTTCAGTCTTTAACATGTAAGTATTAAGTTGGGAAAATACATAGCATAAGTTACTTAGATTTTGATATTTTCATTAATTTTATAGTCCTCGAACATCATGTGAAGTAATATAACAAATTTTTTTTAATTATTTAACTTTACTAATGTTAGGGCGAATTTTGATGAAATGTTTGTATTCATATTATATAAAAAATAGGGTAAATTGCAAGAAACCCTTCTGATGTTTAGTCTTTTTCACTTAAACCCCTAAATAAAAAATTGATGCAATGTCCCCCTCAACTAGATTTCGGATGAAAGATCGAGTAGAAATTAGGTGAAAATTGAGTGAAAAAACAAATAACCAATGAAGAAATGAGATGAGAGAGACTGGAATAATGTAAGAAGCAATTTCCCATACAAATAAGAGCAGGGAATGTTTGTAAATGGTGTAAAATCCGATGAGTTCCAGCCGTGAAGGTTTGTGACGATGAAGTAAACAACGGTTTTTACATTCTTCCACTAGGCAACCTTCAGGTTACAATGACTCTTAAGTCGTACCTATGGAATCTCTCTCTGGTTCAGATCGGGTGTGCTTCGATTGATGATCTACAACTCAAATGTGCAGGTAAAAACCAGCAACTGAAACACGAAGGTCCAGTATTGCTGTCAATCTCATTTGAACAATTTACTTCTTTTTTTAAATAAATATAAATATAAAAAAAATACAATTGGAGGGCATTGAAACCCTAATATATCCTAATCATACCCTTTATCCTACCTTTACTCACCAATAGGCTAACCCCAGTGACTTGAATTGTTTACTATACTTAATATTGTAATTCCCAAATCCCAACACCACCATTTATTGCTAATTATGACCATTGGGTCTAATCACATGTCTCGTTTCAATAAAGGCATGGGGTTTGCAGAGGTCTTGGTACCAACTCCCTTTGAGTGCATGTTTTTCCTCCTATCGTTTTGGTAAATTTAAATATAAAAAATAATTAGAAAGAAACACCCTTTATTAAAAACAATTCAATGGGACGTAAAATCTCTCCATAATTGAAAGTTGAAACCAATTATGTTTTTTTTGGTAACATGAGACCTTTTCTTATACTCTTGATTTTCTTATAGGCTATGTTTGAGATGTCGGATTGCCCAAATTAGATAAACATATCATTTTCATGTATTTGGTGCTCCTTTCAAGCAAGGGATATAAATGCGAAAAATAATAAACCTACAGGGGAGGTGATATATTTTTATCTTAAGATACTATCTCAAAAAAACGCAAGAAGATAAAAAAATATCTAAGAAACCATCTTCCTCATTTCAAACAGAGCAATCATAGACTTTTTCCGTTTTTTTTTCTTTATTCTTTATTCGTTTTTGTTTTGGCTAACACCACACACATACAAAAATATACAATGAGAAAACTACATACACGACATGACCCAAAAGCCCATAAAGTTCTAGTACCGGGTGTTAAGCCTGATTATAGGCTAGGAGGTGGCGGTTTTGGCATTTTATGGGGTAATGTCTGATTGGGGGTGTACTGTAATTCTATCTTTCTAAATAAATTAATTTGTTTACCAAAAAAGTAAGAATCCACCTCTGCCAAACATCGAAAGGATCCGTAGAGCTGAACTTCGGGCATTGTTTCAAGGTCTCCAATTGGCGTGGAACTCTAACATTAGATATTTGGTTGTTGATTCCGACTCCGAGGTTGTGGTTCAGATGGTCACTAATGGTGTTTCGTCCTTTCATCCTAATTATGCTCTGATCTAGGCTTGTCGAGATCTCATTGCTAGAAATTGGAATTGCAGACTGCTTCATACTTATAGGCAAGGTAATTGTTGTGCTCATTGGCTTGCTACCTTTAGCCTCACTCATGAAAATGAGTTAGTTTCTTATCTTGTCCCACCTACGAGGCTTTCTTCTTTTCTGTATGCTGATGTTTCCAGTAGCCCCCGTTTTGTTCCTTTGTAGTTGGGTTTAAGCCCCCTTCAAACCAAAAAAAAAAAAAAAAAAAAAGGAGGATCTGTATTTATGATTATTATCTGTTTAACTAAATATTTTGGACTAAATGTTTGCTAAATTCTTTGAACTACAGAACATATATACATATATACTTACGAAAGACGTACCGTATCAGTTTCAATTTCTTTCGGCATATTGGACTAGTTCATATTTGGCCAAAACAATAATTGTTCATGAATTCGCAAATTGAGAACCATGATTGATAGAACGGTTAATAATATGACCCCAATGGAATGAGCCCACTGGAGTTTGAGAGTAGGATACGCTTAATTTAAGTATGCTAATTTTATTGCCCTCGTCATCTGTGGCTCAACTCTATTGAACGTGTCTAATGCCGAACTTTATCGTTAGTGACCCAGATAAACATTTACTCGCTCATTTTAGAAGTTGTTCAGTGTTAAAGAATGCCTTGAAAACTAACTCAGAAATTGTAACTACATAACTAGTAAGCATGAGGGGATGATAGGATCATACGTTGTACCACACGTGTAGAACACATGAGGTAACAAGTAACAAAACAAACAAGTTACAATTAAATCCACCCTACCACAACTCATGAACTAAACCAAAATCCTCCAAAACAATTGTATAAACTAAAAATCTATCGATGACAGAGTAAAATGCTCATAACAAAACCAAAGATGATTTCCAGCGATAAGATTTAAGCCCGAGTAATCACATGTCCAACAAACATTTCTGTCAATCATCAAATGTACCATGGTCCTGGGCCATAGGGCTCCTTGGGATCAGGAAGATGAAAAACCGGGTCCCTATCTTGATCTGAAGTGATAAATACATGTGTTTGATCACTCTCCATAAGATCTTCATCACTGATACATTTTTTCCATTTGTTTACACCATCTTCGGCGAATCCCTCACCAATCCCCAACGGATTCACCAATGAAGCCGCGTAATCAGCCAGTCTGTTACCCTCCCTAAATGTGAAACACACTTCATAATCTTCAAACCAAGTTAGAAGGCCAAAGAGTTCCCTATTTTGGGGGAGGGGGGAAATAAAATTAGTCTCTATACTAGAAATTCACATTAAAACAGTTGAATATAGATACTGTTGAATATATACATACCAGTACTTGATCCATTCCTTTTTTGGTACAGGTTTGATGCCCCGAAGGTTGTCCATTAAGGTTTTATTATCTCCTTCAATTACAATCCTCGAGTATCCACACTTAAATGCCAAGATTAACCCCCGCCTCAACGCCTCAAATTCAGCATCAATCACAACATTGACATTGGCATTGAGAATAAGGAAGTTCCGCAAATTGGTAACCTCTCCGACATCATCCCGAAAAGAAACACCTCCTGAAAAATAACCAATGTTGTCCATTGTCCTATAAAATGCAGCAAAATTCAGTTTCTTCCACTCTCTGGCAGGCATTTTCCAAATTACCCTACCCTGTTGAGTAGAACGCAGCGGAATTAAAAAATAATTCTTTTATTTATTGTGTATAAAATACTCTTTACACAAAAGTCTCACAACCACTCTCAAGGAAAGGAATTAACAAAGAACACCTCACTCACTCATTATTTTTCTACACTTGCTATACACACTAGTAACTCACACACACTCACACTTAAATACCCTATACACATATTACACCTAATAATACCCTCACCAAAATTTGGGACTTCCCACACAACACCACACGCACACACACAATGGAAGACTCACACATTTGTTTCACTCCACTCAACACACACACTAGGGAGGCTCATCACCTTCCTTTTTATAGTTGCTATCACCGACTTGTAGAGTCGGTTCATTGCCGACTTGAAGCTTCACGATCCTTCTAGAATGGCGGTGGAAGGGGAAACATCTAGAGAGAGAAAGCAAGAGATAAATAAGAAATAGAGAAGGAGAGAGAAGGAAGAAGATGATGGAGGTTTCTAGAGAGAAGAATCTAGAGAATAAGAAAAGGAGAATGTGGAAGAATATAGAGAGAGAAATGGGTAGAATAAATGAGGAAGAACTGGAAATTTCTGGAAAGAGATCAAGTCGGTGTTGATCTCCAACATACCCATTGGTCGTTTTAGCAATTCTTGGGAAATATGCCTAATTGACACCCTAATTCTTTCCTTTATCAAAAATGCCTTCCAAGCCTCTAAGTCAAAGTCTACAAGCTTCACATAAAGCTCCAAATATTCCTTCACGGATACATAATTTGGATTTCTCTGATCAAGACATTGAGAACAATATATCTCATCATGAAGGAACCTATGATGCTCCAAAAGAAATTTTTCCAACAAAGTCACATCCAGGGAAGATACGGGAGAGCTAGATTGCAATATTTCATTAGCTGCTACAACTATCCCTGTAAAAACAAAAAAACAAAATAATCAAAAAGCATTTAGATTGAATATATCCCTTTCATGTGGGCAAAAAAGAAAAAAAAACAAAAAACAAAAAAAAAACAGAGAAGAATTTTGCAAACCAGTCGAGCACTATTGTGACTATCTGGAGGGCCCATGGACAAAAAGCTAAATTTAACATTCTTTTAAGAATGAAACAAAAAAAAAAAAAAGTGTAAAGGTTAGTTCCTTTCAACCATAAACTTAGGAGATTCAGTTGTTGCAGATGGTGGGGCTAGGAACCCAGATAAGTTTGGTGGAAGCTTGGGTATTGCCTCGAAAGTAGGTGAAGAGTTAGACAATCCGATTATAAAAAATGGGTAGTATGTTTCATCAAAAAAAAAAAAAAAAAAAATGGGTAGAGTGACACAACCTTGGAGGTTAGAGGGGAAGATGTTGTAGATGGCAGCCTATTTTCTAAGAACGTAATGCAAATTCAAAAATAAGAGGGATGTCAAGAGGTGTTGGGAAGACAATTTTCTAATCCTTTGAGCTGTGAGCCACTTGCTGTGTACAACCCTGGTATTGAGGAAGGTGTAAAGGAAGGTAAGTTGGTACAATATCATGAAGGCAAAGTAGTACAAAATGACGCACACCTAGAAGCATCTGAGTGGGTCTTAAAGCATAGCAAATGTTTGAGTAAAATTTTGGGTATCTTGTAAAGGCTGTGAAAAGGAGGAGGTGCAAATTTTTTCAACCACTAGTTGGTGCACACGTGCTTTGCACGTGGACTATTTGAGTCGTAAAATTTGGAAGGTCGTACCCATAAACATAAAAAAATCAGCAAGTTATATAAACAGCGATCCAATTTATGAGTAAAGAATAGTTTAAATTGAACCAGGTAGTGAAATAGTAACCCATGTTTGTTTAAAACTTTATTTACATGACAACTGTGATTATGGCATTTGCAGCATTATGGGGACATCCATTGTCATGCTGAACCTTGTGAACAATAGGGAATGCTACTATGTAATTTATTCACAAAATAGTCACGATACAAAATAGAGTACAAGGAGTAGATTAGAATTTGAGGAAGCCTCAATTGACCCTTTCATCAAAATAGGTCTCTCTCCTGAAAAAAAAAAAAAAATTGAAGTTCTCGAATTCATAGCCAAACTTCTTGAACCAATCCATATAACCTCTTCAAATTAAAAAACAAATTAGTATGAAAAACCAAAACTACTCAAAAAAGGTGAGTGAAAGTATTCTCCATTATAGTTCCATGACGAATCCAATAAACCCCAGTCCGAAAAAATATTCTAATGATGAAGCATATGAGTTTATGTCTTTACGCACCACCAACATTGCTATATCAATTGTGGATAGTAACAAGAGAATTTTATACAAGATAAGAGAAATTAATTAATATTAATTTGAGAGCAAAAGGCTAATTTAGTGACAACATATTTAAAACTCACAACGCTTAATGTCCGTTTCATATCTCTGATGCAGAACCACAAAAGGGCCATCTTACCTTAGGATATATCCAAAACAGTATGTCTTAAAATATATTTTTTGTGGAAGCTAGCATTACTCAGTATAATGGTAAACCATATGTCTTAGTCGACATGCACTAACAAAGTTTTCTCATCAATAGATGACTAAAAGAATGCTCATATCCTCATAATCTCCCATTAATGTCCTATAATAATCGAAATGCCAATAGACAATTCAATAAACATATATACACTGTTATATAACTCAATTATCATCCAAAATAACTCAACTTTTTGACCATTTTAATAATTAACCAGATGCTCTAATATAAGAAATAGTAGTAATAATAATTCAATAAAAGCAGTATCAATAACAACAATAGAAATCAACACAAAAGCTTCCAAGTCCTAATATTGTCTTCTTAATGTTTATGTGTCCTGTATCTTTTATTATACTATATGTAATATGGAGATTGTCTATTACAGAAAAGAAAGCCAAACTTAAATACTACTTTCGATGTTAATTGAAGGCACAATTTAAAACTTTGGAGCAAGTTTATTGGCAGGACAAGGTTGCATAAGAGAATACAGTTTTCATTGGATTGCTAACACGGAAAAAAAAAAACCTCTAACAGCTACCACTGCCACATTGTGTGAATAGTACCACTAACATAAAATTGCTTCACAATCTCAAGATAAGCCACCCAATTTACCTTATCCAATCTGATTGGTAACTGCTTAGCAAACTACAATCAATCAGAGGTTTTCTAAAAAACAAAATTGATACAACATCATTCAAATATAACATTATCCAGCAAAATTCCTAGCTTGTGGATCCTCTCAATCATGCAGCAAAAATATAAAATTGTACTTGCACTCAATTATCTCTGCTATGCAAAAATACAAATATTTAGCCACGACTATGCTTATAAAGAGTAAAAATTTTCTGGAAGACTCATTGTTTGAATTCTTTAAGAAGTTTTATTTTCTTTCTGTTGATTTTGTTGAATTCAGTGGGATTTTTAATCAAGAAATTGTAATTTAATAAATTAAAATAGTACAAACCTCTTTTGCTTGATTTTAGGATTACAACTAACAATGCTTGTAATTTTGTGGACAAGATTCTGAATCTTCAATGGAATAGAGCACCTTTCAATCCACATTCTTTTATGGCGTAGAAGCTTAAGTTCAGATTATTTTCATAACTTCATCACCAACCTGGATGTATATATCCTTCAACTTAAGGAATAGAAGGTCTATAAGATACACATATATAGAATTATGAGACCCATAACCTATCTAATATAACTATGTAATAGCCCATAGATCAAGTGGAGTTTGGAATGCCACTCTCTTCTTGGTTATTTATTTTTCATAATAATTTTTCATGTAGTTTATAAGTTTTAACATGTAGTTGGTTAGCCCATTAGAATTAATGTGGAGATATATTAAAATTAATAAAGCATCGAGAACAGATGGATCAATGCCTCGAGAACTCATGAATTGGGCTAAGAAGCGTCTTATGATATCAATTTCTATACAGCCTCTAGACAAATATGTGGTATTCAGGCAATATAACAACAAAATGATATCATTTTAGATGTTATATTTCCAATCACCTAGCATGAGTTTTATTTTGTTTAATTTCATTTATATAGAGAGCAAGACATCACAACAATAAGAAGCATCCAAATTGATTCTTGATTTCTGTGAATGAACAATCTTCTTTGAAAATTCATACATGAGCCCCTAAACTATACAAAACAATACTTAACCTACTTGTACTAAATCCTGTAATAAATAGCGAAAATAATAGACAACTCACTGAACCAAAATCTTAGCACAACGTTTCATGAGATTTTTGTTCCTATAATTTTCCTACGGCCAAAAGCAAATTTCCAGTAGAGCTGGGAACCAATAAAATTATAGTAAATGCCATAAAAATATTCTTCTTCTTTTCCTCAATTTTTTCGGCAAATAGGAGAATTTGGTGATACAAGGTCTACGTCGTTTGCTACTATTCAAAAGCTATTAGGGGTTTTAATTTCACACATACGTGGAGAGAGATTGTGCATACCAGATCAACAAAAATCATTTATCAGCGTTTATGCAAAGATGACGAAAAGAAAGTGGTAGGAAGTGGAAGTGAAAGAGAATGAGATAAGAGGAAGAGGAAGCAGATACATTGGGATTCCGATTCCTTTTCTGCTAAGCAAGAAACATTGGGATTTGGGAGAGTGGGAGAGTAGGAGACGTTAAATGAGGAAAAACTTATTATAAATTGGCTAAGAGTATTTCGGAAATTTAAACAAAAGCGGGTAGTATTGTCTTATAGGGGAAAAAAGGGTAACAATGTCTTCATCATTTTAAGTAAGGGTAATATAGTCAATCAAAAGTTTTCCCGAGTTAGAGACTTTTATAAGTAGATAGATTGAGAGGAGATGGATGGTTAAGGACACTCCAAAGCCCTGTCGGAATTGTTTTACCCCACTAAAATATGTCAAAGAATTGAAGAAGCTTATGACTTATATTAACTACGACGAGAATCTAGGACAAACAGAGATTGGTGATGGGGTAGAAACGGGAGGGGAATTTCTACGTTGTCAAAACATGCATGGACAAAACTCACTTGATTAGTATGATGTAGTGAAGAACGCAATGATGGAATAGAAGGTTAATAGTAAATGCATTGAAAGAGAAGTATAAGAGGTGGATAATTTATGAATTTGGAAAGATTGAAGATATAAAAAATTTAGATGCAAAAGAAAATGTTAAAGGGTTCCCCCATGAAGAGCAAAGCATAACCTTATAGGCGACTTCAAGAGACTAGCAAAATTGGAGGAGAATTCACGAAGACTAAAAGTCTAGAGCACTTGGGTTGACAGAAGGGGACAAGAATACTAAAAATTTCAGCACTTGGGTAACTCTCATAGAAGAAACAACTTCATCGCCAAATTAAATATCAAATAGTGTTAGTAGATAATGAGTCAAAGATTAATAAGGGGCTTCTTGAGCATTATGAAGCAATCTTCAGGGAAGGGGTAAAAACAAGACCACTTTTGGACAGGTTAAATTTTGATTCAATTCATAGAAGCATGAAGCGGGGGCGGGGGCAGGGGCAGGGGCTGGGGTGTGAGAGGGGGCGGGGAAGCAGGGGGAACATAGAAGAGTCAAAGGTTTGAGGCATGTAAGAAGTGTCTGTGGAAAATATATATATACGTATAGTTACCTCAATATGATATTTTGTGGGATGAAATTCTAAAAAGAGGTGCAAAAAAGTGTTCTTTTGAGAAGCCACACTAATGTAGAGAAAGAGAGAGCATGTTTTTTACCTTTTTTAGTTTTTCTTTTCTTGAGGAAAAGAATTGAGTAAATTAAGCATTAATTTGATAAGATTTAATAGAAATCTTATAATTATTAAAAACATTTTTCACTTTGCTTAAAAAAAAGAAGAGTTTAGTTTTGGGGTGGAAGAAGGGTCATGCCTTCTCCCCTCCATTACAAGGTTCTATCTTACTTAGAATCATGATTCTCAAGAGAGAATCAAGGTTCTTACAAGGTTCTAACTTGAGAGCGCGGAAACGTGGTTCCGAAGCGGGAGTGGCACCCTTGATAGAAGGTTCCTGCTTCTAAGATTCAATTGATGAGCACTACTCAAGTTGGTAAGAAAGGCCGTCTCAAGAAGGCGGCGTTCTTACGATGATTAAAGGCTTGAATGGGGATAAAGCTCTAGGTATGGATGGAAAATAATGAATGTTTTTCATGAATTCTACAGAGGGGGTTTGCTTTACAAAGAGTTTAAATGCGACTTTCATATCATTGATTCCAAAGAAAGGAGGAGTAGGGGGCATAAGAAACTATAGGCTAATTAGCTTAATGGGGAGCACTTCCAAAATTTCAACAATGGTTTTGGCAAATAAACTTCAGCTTGTTGTAGGAGATGTGATCGTTTTGTTGCCAAAATGCTTTTGTCGAAGAAAGGCAAATTCTTGATACAAGTTTAACAGCAACTAAGTGCATGGACTCAACACTAAAAGTGGGTTTCCCATTTTTTTTTTTTTTTCTTTTTCAATCTTGACATGGAAAAGGCGTATGACCATATAAATTGGACTTTCTAAACCCCTTGGGGCCACCCTGCACAAGGTTTCATGGTTCTTATGGACCTTGGACTTACTTGGTCTATATAGGTTGTGGGGTCTTATAAGGGCTTAGGTTTTGCCCACAGAGCTTCCTCGTTATCACCACAAAAAAAAAAAAAAAAAAAAAAAAAAAAACATAAGTGCACCTCTACAATTTACTTTTCCATTTTGGTAAATGGCTCATCTTGTAGGGTTATGGCAAGGAGACCCACTTCCTCCTATTCTCTTAATTTTGGTTATGGAGGCAAAATATAGTCTGCTAGACAAGGCGATAGAGGGAAATCTAGTGAAAGCCATTTTTGAGGAGGGAGGAGACTATGGCATTATTTCTCATCTTCTTTATGTCAATGATACTAATATTTTGTGGGCTGAAAGAGAATCAAATTCAATACTTAAGAGGGGTTCTCTTACGCTTTAAGGCAGTGGTGGGTTTGAATATAAATTTAGGCCAAAGTAAGTTGATTCCAGTGGGTGAAGTAGGATATGCTGCTTTGTGGGAGGCTAATCTTGAGTGTACTTGCTGCCACCCATCCCCACTTTGCTGCCACGTGTACAGTTAGTCCTAGAAGCTTCATCTACAATCTCCCGCTAGGTGTATTGGACATTCATTCTACCTCATTCCCTACCTCCTTCCTTCGGTCTCCATTCTAACCTACCACCATTATTGCTTCTATAGAACTTCATGAACTTCCTTTGCTCAACCAAATTCCATCAATGAAAAAAACTTTTGGGTGAATGGAATGATCTGTGGTCGAGGTCTGGTGTCCGCACCACCAGCTCACTTAGGACATTGTGTGAGACTGTTATTGCTCACCATTCATCCCATTCAAAAAGGTTGGTCGAGAAGGTATCTCGGAAGTCGTAGAGAATTTGCAGGCCAAGATTAGGGACAAAGCCTATTTTACAAGCACGAGATCAATGGATACGAGTCAATCGCCAGGTATAGGGATTGTAATGTATTTCTTAATCTGTATTGTAAATCTTTCTTGAAGACTTAAAGACTTTTGGGTGAATGGAACCAAGTCTCCATAGGCATGGTAAGTGACTTACTGGACTTGGTTGAACCATAGGTGGTTAGACGTTTGTTCTAGGCCTTTGTGTGTGTTCTAAAAGGTTTTGGTTGCTAAGAAAGAGGCAAGATTAGATTCTGCCTAGGGGATGTTCAAAAAACAGTCTAATACCATTCGAATGCAAAGTAAACAGAGGCAATTGGTAGCTCTCGAGGTACTCCTCATTCAAAGGCTCCAAAGGACATTCGAACACAGGGTAGGCCGAGAGCAAATATAACCCATTGCCATAACCTTGTTCGAACTTTCCTTCAGAACCGTTCGAACTACATGACCCTTGATGTTGAATCTGTTTTGCATCTTTCTTACCCTTTTCGAAAGGAGAGAGAGGAGTGGAAGTGGGAGTGTGAGGCAAGAGAGAGGCCATTGAGATTCTAGTGAAAGACGCACCTCCATGGATGAGCTCTTTCCATCTGAAGTTGAGCTTGAGAGTTTACACCTAATTTCCTACTTTAGATTTCTCATATAACTAGCTCACTTAGGACATTGTGTGAAACTTTCGTTGCTCTCCATTTATCCCATTCAAGAAGGTTGTTCGAGAAGGTATCTCAGAAGTCTTAGGTAATTTACGGGCCAAGATTAGGTACAAAGCTTGGTTTACAAGCGCGAGATTGATGGATATGAGTCAATCACCGAGTATAGGGATTGTAATGTATTTCTTACCTTGTATTGAAAGTTCTTCAGCGAAATAGTGGATTGTTTGGAAGTAGAGTTGTGGTTTTATGCGTTAGGGTTTTACACATAAATTTTGTGTTCTCCATCTTTAATTGCTTTCTTATATCTTGGGATTGTGTGATGAAAGAAGTTTTATTGTGTGCTGGCTGAAGTTTGAGTAAGAGAAGGAGAATATATTAGGCGTGCTTTTCAATGCAGTTGCACCTAATTAAGTTGAATTTAAAAGTGGTGTAGACATTCCTAGGGTTGCTTGACCTTCCTATCAACATCATCATCTAACTTGGATTGTAATAAGTTCCACATCAATTTAATAGTGTGTGTGCATTTTAAAGTACTTTTCAATTGGTATCAGAGAAGATACACTAGTTTTTGCGCTAACTGCCTAAGAGTGATTCCACACACTCAATTGATATGGAATACAATAGTGATAAGGAATCCAACGCTTCTATTGAGAACTCACTATAGAGTGGTGGCATCTCTGTATGATGCTTCCCATATGCCGACGAGAAGAACTACCCCTGACAAAGCTTAGCTGACTGCCCTATTCATATTATCCAAACTTGATCAATAGGTGGATAAACCCACACTCAATATCATTAAATTGGTCCAAACCCTTATGTTTTATAAACGGTCCATTAGACCAAGAAGTAGGGCTCAAATTTTTATAAGCTTGCCCACCTTGTTTGGGGCAACTATTACACATCCTCAGCCCAAAACACGAACCTTCATTTTCCTTACTCAGTGACTAACAGGCCCAATAGCAACCCTATTACTATTAAGATACTCCTTAGGCCCACCAACATCCCTATCTAACTCATTAATCTACCCATTTAGTAACCTGGACTCCCCTTTGATGCCTCTCCTTCCAGTTCACTACTTGTCTGTCCAGCTTCTACTCCGCTCAACGAACAAACACGAAGCCCACTGACCTTCTAGTAGCTTGAAGCTCCACTTACTAAAGCAACCTTAAATGTTTTTATAACCCCTGTAACACCTTTACTAGACTCACCTACATATCATTCACTGAGTCCATACCCGTTCCCACATTGCTGCCACATGTTTAGTTACCGCTCGGAACTTCATCTTCAACCTCCCGCTAGGTGTACTAAACATTTGTCCTCTACCTACTTCCTTCAATCTCCATTGCAACCTACCACCATTAATACTTCTGTGGAACTTCATGAATGTTTTTTGTTCAATTGAATTATTCTAATGAACAAAAACAAAAACAAAACAAAAAAAAAAAAAACGCATTTTTTGGAAGCAAAACAAATCTGCTAAGAGGACAAGCACACACCATATATGAATTCTTTTTGAACTGAACGTCTAAAAAATTTGAAAGGAAGCCTTCTTCCGACCCTTTCACCTTGATGCACACTTGCAATAAAGTTATTTTGTCAATATCAAAAAATCCTCTATACTTAACTGCGATCTTTGAGAACACCTCCATTCTCCACAAGTGAAAAAGTAGAACTTCAATTGAAATCCAACCACCACAAAGACTGACAGGCTGGATTTGAATTGAGTTACATTCAGGAGCCCATTTCCTAAGAGTGATATTAAAATTTTGTAAGAAGGAAAAAAATAAAAATAAAAAAAACTTCCGAAATAATACTGGGCCTTACCAATATTTTAACAAAAAAATCCAGCTTCGTTAATCTGAAAAGGAATTAATTTGATTCGGCACTCCAACATGTGACTCAACTAATCCTCAATATCAATCCACTGATCGAAATTTGTACCCCTCTCGGACACACACACCTTCTTCAACTCACCTGACAGATACAAGGCTGCATCATGATGTCCTTTACACAAATACCTCACAATCACTCACAAAGAAAGAAATTGTACAAAGGGATACCTCACTCACACATTATTTCTCTACACTTGCTATACACACTAGTAACTCACACACACTCACACTTAAATACCCTATACACATATTACACCTAATAATACCCTCACCAAAATTTGGGACTTCCCACACAACACCACACGTACACACACAATGGAAGACTCACACATTTGTTTCACTCCACTCGACACACACTCAATGGGGGCTTCTCCCCTTTTATAGATGCTGCCCAGCTCTTAAGAAGTCGGTGAAATCGACTTGAAGCTGCTAGAAGCTTCAACAATGGCGGTGGGAAAAGAAGGGAGAGAATGAAGCTTCTAGAGAGAGAAAGAGAGGTGAAGAAGATGATGAATAGTGAAGAAGAATCTAGAGAAAGAAAGAAAGAAAGAAAATAAAAGGAGAGAAATCTGGAAATTTCTAGAGAGAATAAGAAGAGAGAAAACCAACCACCTACTTCTCAACTTTTCAATCAAATCTACCATTTTCCTCCAATCCCAAAACATCTTCCCCTGTCGACACTACACTAAACTCCCTCTTTCCTTTTCCTCTAATCTTGTGAAATCAACATAAATCCTATTTCCTAAACCTTCCACCCAAACAACAGAACTACCGCACCTATACTTCTTATCTTGCAAAAAGAACTCTTCCCACCCCAAGCAACAGCCTCCCTTATTAAGCTCTAAGCCAACCATTCTATACATGCGATAGAGGGTAATCTAGTGATAAGCATTTTTGAGGAGGGAGGAGGCTTTGGCATTATTTCTCATCTTCTTTATGTCGATGATACTAATATTTTGTGGGCTGAAAGAGAATCAAATTCAATACTTAAGAGGGATTCTTTTACGCTTTAAGGCAGTGGTGGGTTTGAATATAAATTTAGGCCAAAGTAAGTTGATTCCAGTGGGTGAAGTAGGATATGCTGCTTTGTGGGAGGCTAATCTTGAGTGTACTTGCTGCCACCCATCCCCACTTTGCTGCCACGTGTATAGTTAGTCCTAGAAGCTTCATCTGCAATCTCCTGCTAGGTGTATTGGACATTCGTTCTACCTCCTTCCCTACCTCCTTCCTTCGGTCTCCATTCTAACCTACCACCATTATTGCTTCTGTAGCACTTCATGAACGTCCTTCGCTCAACCAATTTCCACTGATGAAAAAAAAAACCCCCCATTTTTTGGAAGCAACAAAGGTCTGATAGGAGGACAAATGTGCACCATTGTTCTGCCCCCTTCACCAAACTAAACCTCTAAAAAATTCAAAAAGAAGCCTTATTCTGACCCCTTCACCTTGATGCATGCTTGAAATATATTATCCAAAATTAAAGTTGTTCTGTCAATATCAAGCAAGCTTCCACAATTACGTGCAATCTTTGATAACACCTCTGTTCTAGATGGCTAGTAAAATCTAGATGAGTAAAATCAACTAAGGCATGTTAATTTGCATGCAATATAAAGTATAAACCAAACAAAATGATTACATCGAATAATCAACCAAGTCACGGAAAAAGAGTAGATGAAACAACCTCGACTATGGCGTTGCGGCCCAGGTTTGCCACCTAAGGCCGAAGATCGAATTGCGCCACTGCCACCGCCTATAAAGATCTTGCTCAATGACCAAGAACGTTTGGAGACAAATTCAATTTGTCCTGCAAAAATGTGTAACAAAGAGAGAAAAAAAAATGTAAATGGCCTTCCTTTGTTTTTTCTTTTTCATTTCCAAGAAGCTCATTGGGCACTGCCAGTAAATTAGAGAAAGTATGATTTCTACCATGTCCCTTTCACACACACACATATATATTTATATATGTGTATATATATATATATATATATATATATATATATATAACGAAGAATACAATTGATCCCTAAATTAAGTCCCCATTGAAATTATTTTTAGCAATTAGTTCTGCTAATATTATGTTTTTGCTAAATTATATCTACAAAAAAAAATGTACAAGTTATCTATTTTATTTCAATGTCTTTTATCCACTTACTATTGTTTTAATTATGTTGGGTAAGTATCAACATTACTTCTAATGTTACTAAATAATAACTTATATGATTGAATGATTAATAGTTGTGCGATTTTTTAATATGTTACCAAATTTAAGTTTAATTCCATCCATTATATATCTTACCAAATGTTACAAGATATTTCAACAAAAAACCTGTGTTTAAATTCTAATTTTTCTGACAATATTATTTTAACAAACAACACAGGTATGAAGCTAGTTTAATATTGATAATTAAAATTCAAAAAAGAAATTGATCAAAATTTTCACATACAAATTAATTTAATTTCCTATATGGTTTTCGTTGCTAAGGAAGAGGCAATATTAGATTCTGCCTAGATAGTCTAGGACCATTCGAATGCAAAGTAAACAGAGCCTATTGGTAGCTCTCTAGGGTACTCCTCATTCGAACGCTCCAAATGACGTTCGACCATAGGGTAGAGCAAATATAGCTCATTGCCATACCCTCGTTCGAACTTTCCTCAGAACCATTTGAACTACATGACCTTTGATGTTGAATCTGTTTCTTACCCTTTTTAAAAGGGGAGAAAGGAGTGGGAGTGTAAGGCAAGAAAGAGACCATTGAGATTCTAGTAAGAGACACACCTCCATTGATGAGTTCTTTCCATTTAGAGTTGAGCTTGACAGTTTAAACCTAATTTCCTACTTCTCTAGATTTCCCATATGCCTAGCTCACCTAGGATATTGTGTGAGACTGTCGTTGCTCACCATTCATCCCATTCAAAAAGGTTGTTCGAGAAGGTATCTCGGAAGTTGTAGAGAATTTGCGAGCCAAGATTAGGGACAAAGCTTAGTTTACAAGCACGAGATCGATGGATACGAGTCAATCGCCGGGTATAGGGATTGTAATGTATTTCTTACCCTGTATTATAAGTCTTTCTTGAAGACTTGAAGACTTTTGGGTGAATGGAACCAAGTCTCCATAGGCATGGTAAGTGACTTACTGGACTTAGTTGAACCATAGGTGGTTAGACTTTTGTTCTAGGCCTTTGTGCATGTTCTATAGGGTTTTGGTTGCTAAGAAAGAGGCAAGATTAGATTCTGCCTAGGGGATGTTCAAAAAACAGTCTAGTACCATTCGAATGCATAGTAAATAGAGGCAATTGGTAGCTCTCGAGGTACTCCTCGTTCAAAAGCTCCAAAGGACGTTCGAACACAGGGTAGACCGAGAGCAAATATAGCCCATTGCCATAACCTTGTTCGAACTTTCCTCAGAACCGTTCGAACTACATGACCCTTGACGTTGAATCTGTTTTGCATCTTTCTTACCCTTTTCAAAAAGAGAGAGAGGAGTGGGAGTGGGAGTGTGAGGCAAGAGAGAGGCCACTGAGATTCTAGTGAAAGACGCACCTCCATGGATGAGCTCTTTCCATCTGAAGTTGAGCTTGAGAGTTTACACCTAATTTCCTACTTTAGATTTCTCATATACCTGGCAAGAGAGAGGCCTTTGTGCGTGTTCTATACTTTAGATTTCTCATCTGAAGTTGAGCTTGGAAGCTATGGCATTATTTCTCATCTTCTTTATGTCGATGATACAAATATTTTGTGGGCTGAATGAGAATCAAATTCAATACCTAAGAGGGGTTCTTTTACGCTTTAAGGCAGTGGTGGGTTTGAAGATTACCTTTGATCTCTCGAACAAGAGCACTTGAAAACGCCATTGCAAGAAGAGGAGATGAGTCGGCAAAGAAGATGAGAATCCAACGAAGAACCCTAACTATCTTTGTGACAGGGGAATGAGGGAGGAGTAACTTCTCCAAGTTAAAGTGAGTCTATGGTTGCACAAAATGGAATGCCTATTCTTTTGAAGGGAACTATTCTCTGATTGGAGGAATAGTCATTCATTCTAAAGCCAAAAGGAATGACTATTCCTATCTTTTAAAGAGTAAAAATCATTAAAAATGGTCCCACTTATGCTTTTTCATTCTATTCCCACCCCTTACAGAACATTGGGATAGAATATCCATTCTTATTCCATTCCATTCTCTCAAACCAAATGCACCCTTAACATCTCAACTCTTTTACGTAGCCAAAAAAAAGAAGAGGTAAAACATCATTTTAGTACCTAATTTTTTTTAAACCCCAATGTGATACTAATACTATTTTTTCTTCCAATTTACTACCTAAATTTTACAACCATGCCCAAATGTGGCTCCAACCACAAACAATGTCCAAATAGTTGACAAATAGTAGAACACATCACGTGCTATAATGTGAGTAGATATGTAGCATCCTACGTGGAATCTACATATCAAGGGTAGTTAAAAAATTAAAACATAATAGTTGAATAAACACTTTTACTATCCTATATTTTTTATTTAGCTCCAATTAAATACCTAAATTAAAAAAGAAATCTAATTTGAATCTTAAGCTACACGAAAGTGTATCGATTTGGTCCAAACATAAATTTTAGCAAAATTGATTTTATTGCAAAATTGTTTTTTAAAACCTACTACAATGGAGAATTTTAGGTTTTAAAAAATCATTTTTTTTATAAAAAAGAAAAAAAAATAAAGAATCAATTTTAAAAAAATTCAATCGTCTTATAGTAGGTTTTCATGTAAATGTCTTTTTTTTTTTATATTTATTTATAAGAAACAATTGTATTAATCAAAAGAGAGAAATACAGGATTGGACAAGAAGTCCAAAGAGACAGCAAAATAAAGAACAAAGCCCAGCCCCTAGAATGTAGGCAGCAGAACAAAAGAAAACAGAACAACAATTCTATCACATGCTAAACCGAAAGCCAAGCAAACAAGAGCAGAAACCCATCAAAAAATCAAGGGGGTAGAAATGGCCCCCAACAGTATTTCTCTTGACAGGCTTCGAAGCACAAATTTCAATCTAATTCCTTATAATCAAGAAAAGAGGAATTAATACCATCAAAAGAATTGTCCACCGAAGACCATAGGGAAGCAAGAAAACACACCCTGTCCCACAAATCATCAATCTCCTCATGAGTGTCTCTAAAGATCTTTGCATTACACTCAATCCAAATCACCCACAAAATAGCCAAAATAGCACTGCTCCATAAAACCTTCACCCTCTTGGAACAGCCTAAACCTCTGAAATCAACCTTAAGCAATCCAACAAGAGGCTCGGGTCTAACCCAACTCAAATCTGCAAGGGCGAAAAGGCACTGCCATAACTGAAAAGCAATCTCACAATGAAGGAATAAGTGATCCACAGATTCTCCTTTACTTCTACAAAGAGCACACCAATGCGGGGAGAGACAATAAAAAGGTCTTTTCCTTTGCATCCAATCATTAATGTTTATCCTTTGATAAGCAGCCGACCAAGCCAAGATTTTAACCTTTAAAGGCACAATAGTTTTCTAAATCAATCTAGCAAGGATAGAACACTGGAACCGGGGAGTCATCTCTCAAAAACTCAAAATAAGATTTAGAGAAAAACAAATCAAAAGAGTGATTGATTCACAATCTTCTATCAGAACTAAAAGGAACAAGCACAAAATTCTGAATAGAGGCCGAAAGAGCCACCAACTCCTCAGACTCTCTATCATTAAGAATGCAAGGGAAAGAAAAATTCCAAATCAAAGGATTAGAATTACCACTAACCATGTTAGCAATAACAGCAGATCTAACCCTAAATAGGTGATATAATCGAGGATAAAGAGCACACAAAGGTCTTTCTCCCAACCACACATCCTCCCAAAAACAAATGTGAGCCCCCATTACGAACAAAAATTTTTACATGGTTCAAAAAACAAGGAAGGTCATGAGAGGTAAATTTCCAATAGCATCAAAAACTCTCCATTTTCACAATATTAGAATCCCACCTGTTATTTTGAATACCATACTTACTTATAATTACATAATGCCAAATAAAATCAAGTTCAATAGAAAGCTCCACAACCATTTCCCTGTAAGAGCAACATTCCTAAGAGCAATATTACCCAAACCCAAGCCACCTTTATCTTTAGATCTAAACACTAATTCCCACTTTATCTAACTGATCCTTCTTGCCTTCCCCACTACCTTCTCATAAAAAGTCCCTTTGCAATTTCTCAATTTTAAGGGCAACTTTCTTAGGAATTTTGAATAAAGACAAATAATAAGTAGGGATATTGCTAAGAACAGAGCTAACCAAAGTTAATCTACCACCTCTAGAAATGTACGCTTTCTTTCAACCATCCAGCCTCTTACTGATCTTCTCAACAACCCCATCCCAAAAGCAAGCCGCTAAAAGATTGCCTCCAAGAGGCATCCCAAGATACTTCATGGGCCATTCATTGATAGAGCAACCAATCAAAGCTGCTATTTTCTCCATTTTAGCATCCTCCACATTAATACCTCCTATAGAACTTTTGGATAAGTTAACGTTTAAACCAGAAAGCAATTCAAAACTCTTCACTAAAACCATTAAATCCTTCAATTTCCTCTCATCAGCATCAAGAAAAAGAATGGTATCATCAGCAAATTGGAGATGAGAAATCTTTATTCTCTCTCTACCAACTTCAAAGCCTTTAATGATATCCATCTCTTCAACCTTGCTCATCATCCTACTCAAAGTATCAACCACTAGAGTAAAGAGAAAATGAGATAAGGGATCCCCTTGTCTTAGACCTCTAGAAACTAAACCACCCTCTAGGTCTACCATTAACCATAACAGCAAAGTTCATAGACTTAAAACACCCTCTAATCCACCCTCTCCATATTACCCCAAAACCTTTCATCTTTAGCACATAATCAATAAAGGTCCAATCAACATGGTCATAAGCCTTTTCAAAATCACGTTTAAAAATGATACCTTCCTTTTTCCTTTTCTTGTAATCCTCAGTCAACTCATTGGCTACAAACACAGAATCAAGAATTTGCCTACCCTTAACAAAAGCTCCTTGGACTTCAGTAATAGTCTCATTGCATGAGCACCTTCATATAAATATCCATCGTCCATTATAGTTGGTTTTAAAAAATCATTTCTTTTTAGAAAAATCAATTTTGCTAAAACTTATGTTTGGATCAAATTGGTACAATTTAATGTAGTTTTTTGTTCAAATTAGAGTTTTTTAGTTTAGGTACTTAATTGGAACTAAATCAACAGTATAGGGTAGTAAAAGCGTTATTTAACTATTACGTTTTAACTACACTTAACGGATAGGATGCCACATGTCTACTCACGTGACAGCACGTGATGTGTCCGTCGACTATTTGGACGACGTTTGTGATTGGGACTATATGTGGACACGACAATGAAATTTAGGTATGAAGTTAGGAGATAAACTAGTCTAAGTACGACATTGGGGTTTTTGGAAAAGTTTAGGATACTAAAAATGATTTTTATCCCTTTTGAATAGGGGTGGTCACAGGTCTGTTTGGGTTGGGTTTAGAGTTCATCTGCAATCTGCTCACAACCTATCGGGTGAACTAAATTCTCACCTACATCTACCGATATGATCGGGCCGTTTTAACCCACACACTATATCGGATTGGTGAGTAGATTGTGGGTGGGTTGACAAATCGGACTTTTTTTTTTTTTGTGATAAGGTAAATATGTATTGATGATTAAAAAGGGCTTGGCCCATGTACATAAGCCATATACAAAGAGTAAGCACTAAACCCTAACAAGTTTGAATGAATCCACAAAATTTAAAAAGAAAGATTACAAGTATTAGTATGACTAGAATACCACAAACACAATAACTTAAGAAGCAATGACTTAAGTTCAATGATAGACTTCTCCACCCCATCAAAAGTTCTAGCATTCCTCTCCTTCCAAATACACCATAAAATAGCATGCGGAGCCATATACCATATGACTTTGGCCTTTTTACCTCCTCCCTTAAACCACCAACCCACTAATAGGGCATAAGCAGAGGATGGAAGCATCCAATGAACTCCAAACATATTAAACACAAGCATCCAAAGGCTTCCTAGCCACATTAAAATGCATGTACAAAAAGATGGTCTACTGACTCCGCATTTCGTTTACAAAAAATACATCTATTCAGCAATCGGACTTTGACTTGGGGCAATTTTTTATTTTTATTTTTATATGGATTTATTTGGCCATACTTGAATCTTTATCATAGCAAAGTCCACACAAAATAACAATTATTAATTTAAACAAATATAAAAATCAGCACATATAAAACTATGAAAGCAAGTTGTGTTTTTTATTTTTTATAAAAGGTTAAGAACTACACTCAAATTGAAATCCCATGAAATATGTATCTCTCGACAACTTTATAGTTTATACACACTTACACATTAAAAAAAATTAAAAGATTAATCCCTATTTTAACAACCCTTATTGCCTTGTATACTTTATCATGATAAACTTAATCCATGACATACATAGTAAATATAAAACTTTGGACCAAGCTATTGCCACCACTCAAAATACTCTAAGCCCCCCCGATATTTAAATAATTTGTGAAATTCTTTATATCTAAATGTAAATTTACCAATAAGGACATATCTACTTAAAGACTTTAAAAATTTCCTATCCCCACCCCACTTCACCCCCAACTCCAAAAACATTCCACCATCTATAGACTTTATGCTCTCACAAACCCTAACAACCTTGACACTAAATCCATATTTACATGAAAAATTAATGTTTCTCATGTTATATTGAATAATGGACAAGAAAAGCATTGATAGAGATGATATTAGCAATCAAAAGGTAGTATTTATACACTTTTTATTGAGTTTAACTTCAGTTTTTCGTATGCTAAATTTTGTCTTGTTCGGTTTTTCGACTTCGAACATGTTTACAATGTTCATTTATGTAACACCGAACTCTTTTAACTGCGTTCTGACTTCTAAGTCCGAACAAAGTTATTTTGTTTCGTTTTCTAACTCTGAACAAATGGATATTGTTCGGTTATGTAACTCTGAACAAATGGATATTGTTCACCTGTAAGAGTCCGAACAAACTTGTATTGTTCCATTTTAAAACACCGAATAACTTAACTATACAACAATTGAGAATTGTTCGTATATGTAATTGTGAATGGATTGTAAGTGTTCGTGTTTATAAGTCGGAACAAATAATAAAGGTTTGATTTTAAAGGTACGAACATTTTTATATTGTTCTTTTCTATAAAACCGAACGTATATACTTTGTTCTTACTAATAAGTCCGAACATATATAATATGTTCTTATTAACAAGTCCGAACATATATACTTTGTTCTTACTAATAGGTCCGAACAGGTTGGGGGTGGGGTGAAAAAATGTTAGGGAATTTTTTCTTAAGGGTATTTTAGGAAGATGAGGGGGTGCTTTCAGTAAAATATGAGGGGATTCAATTAATGGGGGACTTAAAGTATTTTGAGTGGTGGCAATAGCCTGACCCTAAAGCTTTTCATGGTATATACACTAATTTTTTTTTTTTTTTTTTAATCAGCAACAAAAGTTCATGTTATTGAAAGAGGAAGAGAAATACAAAAAAGGGGAACAAGGAGGTCCACCTCTGAAAGAAGCATGAAATAAAGGAAATAGAAACAAATAGTACCTAAATACTAAACACAAGCTGACATCCAATCAAAATTAATAAAGCCTTAGAATTGGATGCCCAAAAAGACGCTAGAAAATGAACTCGATCCCATATTCCATTCAAAGAGTCTTCCTTATACACTGTAAATATATTCACAACACTATGTTACTAAAGTCAAACCTTAAGCCTCGACAATCACAAAGCAAATTAAAAACATAGGTTCAATTTTATATTAAAAGCTTTCCATGAAAAGCTTTATACACATAATAGAGGTTACCCCTAGAATGTATACATTTTCTAAGCACTAATGTGGGCGGACAGGTTATAATCGGATTTTCACTTTTAACCCACAAACCAGCTCATGAACTTGCGAAAAATTTATATCTTAACCCATTACCCGCCCACATTATCACTTGAAACCACCCATATAGCTACAGATCAATTCAGATTAAGGGGGTTGATCAGGCTATGAGCACCCCTACTTTTGAAATTTCGTAACAAAGTGGCACGTCTTGCACCATTGAACCAATCAAGAGCATGCACTTGCACATCCTACTACCAATTGGGCACATTAAAATCAAAAGCACGCACATTCTGATTTTCCCCAATTCTGTTGACAAAAAAAAAAAAATTTGACTTAATTCTATCCACATTAGCTTTATGTTCACCAATGTAGAAGGGGTTTTCCTCTTCCCTAACAATTTTTTTTTTTTTTAATCAATATTACATTCTCGTATGTGTGAAGGTTTTTTTGCTACCTCTAGGAATTATCATCACTGAATGTTTTTGCAAATCTCATGGCTAATCTTTTGTCATATATCTCATCTTGTACATGTGTTTTGGGGCCTGATTTCCTTATCCTCCATTACCAATTTACCACAACCACGTCCACCATATATAGCTTAGATCTAGGTTTTAGGTTCTGATACCTTTTGAGATACAACAAAAGTGGGAAATTTATGGTTTAGTTGCTTTAATAAGTGCACTCTTGTGCCTTAGAAGGAAACCCAACAAGAAGATACCTAAACATGGTAAAAGATTGCAATAAATCAATGTTGAAACCTACTAAAGCATATATTCTATAATTTGACAGAACCCAAAATGTCTCTTTAATTTAAGTTTTTGAAATTAGATTTAAGGGAAAAAAAAAACCCCTTAATAAACACTCTGTAACTATATATCTATTGGGGCAATAGCAGTCTCCCAACCTTAGAAATCCAAATCTTCAGAGTCACTGAGTAAGGATCTCCACAAGTCACAAATTGGGTCTCAATTTCACTATTTGAAAGTGGTTACATGCCCTTAATTATTCAAGATGAGTTCCAGGTTTTGCACAGCTTAGAAGTTCCCAAGAGTAACTACGCTCACACAAACCTATAGAGCTTCAAGAATCAGTACAAGAGCCTCTGAGACGGTATTTTTAAACTTCCTTGCAAACTAGCACGTCTTACACCTCACCAATCAAGAGCATGCACTCGCATGTCCTGCTACCAATTAAAAGTAGGCTCAAATCAAGAGCATAGGCCAACCTTTTCATACAATTCACTTCTTTTCAACCATTTTTATGTCCCACATTGTCATAGCTAGGGGGTTTTCCTATATATTCTCCAACAAATATTTTTCATCAACACGAAATTCTAGTATGCTTGAAGGTTTTCATCACTATTGAGCTTGCACAACCCGCAACTAATCTTCAATAGCATATCTCATTCTATTCATATCTGTTTCAATTCAGGGGGCCTGATTTCCCCATCCCCCATAACAACTATCAAGTCCAACTAGTATATATTGTTCATCTCTAGATTTTAAATTAAAGATGGTATTTTTTTTAAATACAACAAAAGTTCTAAATCTATGGTCCAATTGCTGGAGGAGTTCACTTATACCTCATAAAACCCCAACTATAAGATAATAGAAAATGGAAAAAGATTGAAAATCAATGTTGGGACTCCATAAACCGCATTCTAGGGTCTGACAAAACCAAAAATGTCTCTTTCATTTCAGTTTTAGACATTGGATTAATAATACTTATCAAAACGAATTCTGTAAGTCTATAATATTGGATTGTAGTGATCCCCCAATCTCAATATATCTTCCCCTAAAACATATTATCTGATCATGATTGGAAGTCCAAAGCTAAGTTCTGTGGGTCTTGTGGCAGTCAGAAGCCTTTTTATTCTAAAACAAATTTTCGTCCAAATTTTTAGTGTCCCATTTTTTCTATCATTGCAACTCTTATACTTTCTAAAACTTTATAAATTTTAAATATAAGGTTAAAATAAAAATGATAAATTGCAATTTAGGGTCCAAAGTTTGGGTCATATTTTACTTTAGGGTCCAAAGTTCTAATTTCGTCAATTCAATACCCAAATTATTAGTTGAGTTGCAATTTGGGACCTGTCGTCAAAAGTTGGTATTGCCTGGTAATTTGGCACATGACGTGCATGTGAGCAAAATTTTCCAAATTATTCCTACTTTGCCCTTTTTATAGGTTTGAAAACGCTATTTTACCCCTATCACTATCTAGTAAATCTTTATATTTTGACAAGATTCGAATCATTCTTTTCTTCTCTCTCTCTCTCGATCCATTTGTTTTTAATTATGAAAATGGCACTCTCAATCCTTTTCTTTTCTTTTCTTTTTTTTCATTATGAAAATGGCATACCAAGCAGCAAATAGATTGGGGACCAAAATTTATATATATATATATATATATAAGAATGGCACACCTATCTACCATGAGAATGAACACCATGCACACACACATGGCAATTTACCATTTTTTTTCCTATATTCTATTGAAATACCTTTTTTCTATGTGCAATTTTTTTAGTAACCTTTTCTTTTTTGGTTGTTGAAGAATTGATTTATACTTGCTCCTCAAAACGACATTGTTTGCTGAGGATCATTAAACTCATTTTACAGGTCCATTGACGGTGTTATTGATTTTTGGTCAACGCACATATTGGGTACCAAATTGATGAAATTGAAATTTGGAATCCCAAAGTGAAACTTGACCCAAACTTTGGAAACTAAATTGCAATTTACCCAAATAAAAAATATACTTTAGCATTAATGTGGTGAGCTACTATCTTGTGAACCATCCATGCTTTTGAATCGAGGTTGTATTCATGGTTTTAGTGTAACACTTTTTATGCTCTTGGAGCTTTGGAGTTTATTTGTTCCTTTTTGGATTTCTTTTTCTTAGGTTTCAATTGATGGTTGGAATTACTTTTATTCAAATGTTAGGTTTCTCTCTGGTTGGGGCTTCTAATCTAAAAATATATATTCATTTGGTTCCCGTCATCACTTTAAAGTTAACAACATTTTATAAATAGTTGCACCTCTAAAGATTTGTTAAAATTCTAGACATTGTTATTGCCAAAATTAATTTCTTTCATTATTTTTCATTTTCTCTAATTCCTTTTTCTTGACCTCCTTTTTCCCTTTTGTTGCTGTTATTTCTCCTTTTGTTTCTTCCATGTTTTTTCTTTTAGTTTACCAATTAAAAACTATGTTCACCTTTTCAATGAAAAACACTCATTGATCAAGCAACCCTATTTAACTCCCTAATCCTACTAGCAAAACCCTATTCTACCAATTCTTATTCATTTCTAAGCTAATTACAATCAGCTTAACCCTCAATTATCATTACAGTGTTCGATCTTAAACAATCCTAAATAAATTTGTTACCCATTATTTGAAGGGGGAAAAATCCTTAATCTCTTAGAACTCTACCTATTAAAATAGGTCTACCACCAAAACCACAAAAACTAAGCTCTCATCTAAGTTTGAGGCCTTCTTGAAAAATTATGAGGTCGGCAAGGAAAAATGCTACATAGTTGATCAAAAGGAGAAGTATGGACTAGCACCCGTACATTTGAAAAGACTAGTGAATAAAAACACACATGATGAGTGCAAAAAGTTAAAAATGTGAATGCATGATTTTTATTTTCTTCCAAAAGAATCCAAAATTTTAATTCAACATGTTTCAATGAAACTAAAAAAATTCCTAAATAACAAATATAAAGCAATTTAGTTTGATCAAATTTTATTGTCTCTCCATCAAAACTATAAATAAAAAAATAAAAAATAAAAAGATTGCAAATGTAAAAATGCATGTAAAGCACCCAAAAAAAAAAAAGGGAAAGTCACTATATGCCTACCTCCTAAGAGACTAGTATATATTTATGATCAATTGAAATGAAAATATTTTTCTCAAGAAAGAAGAATGAAGCATGGGGCTGGTACGTGGTTCTTGACCAAACATTATGAATTCATGGGTAGTGAGGGTGGTCAGAATGGAAGAAACCTCTAGTGAAATTACAAATATAACATCTTCGTGGTGGCAAGTACTTGTTTATGTAGAGGGAAATTGTAGAAGCCTAATTGATTAAAGGATAACTAAAATCTTTATATAATTTCCGAATAGCAGTCTACTGGAGTTGTTGCTAAGGTTGTAAATGAGCCGAATTGAGTCAAGTAGTAGGCCACTTAGAGGCTTGCTCATTAATGTAACAAGTTAAAAAATAAATTTGAGTTTCGCTCATTTATTATCAATCGAACTTCAAAGCCTTTTATTGAGGACATCTCAAGCCAAGCTCAACTTCTTTGGTAGTTTAGAGTAGTAATGAGCTGCTCGAGTTACTCTAGCTTGACTCACTAAATTTCCAAGCTCAAAAATAAATTAGAGCTTAGCTTGTTTATCTAACAAGTTAGTTCAAACGAGCATCTTATTGAACCTATCACGAACAAAACCTGCGTAGTCTAGTGCATTTTAAATATTATGTAGTATAATATTCTAATATGTTGAAATTTTTTTTTTTATAAAGATTTTGGTGTGTGTTTATATATGGGTATATAGGGCATTATGTAAATTACAAAAAGTATTTTTGTTGATCAAAAGTTTTCTCAAAATCCATACTAAATAGTAAAATATATATATAGATGGTAGTAAGGACCCAATTGAAACATTAACATTTAGTAAAAGTTAATAATCAAAACAAACACATGCACACACACTCCCCCCCCCAAAAAAAAAAAAAAAAAAACATAGAAATTGACATGCGCACACACAGGACAAAAAATGTAATAAGAAAAAGGGTTTTCAGTCGACTCACCGCTCATGCCCATTTCTCCCTTAAATTCGCATGAATCCAATGCAATTCGATCACTCCATATATAGTTGTTTTGACCATGTATTGGTTCAATGCTTCAAGTTGATGCCCTACAAAGAAGAATTTCTGTGTTATATTCCAACAAAGCACTGTTTCTTTCACAAAGACTTTTCGAGAAAGGATCCAATTTTCATAGAGAAGAAATTTAGAGATTTCAATCACTATACTATCGAAAATCAGGTATACAGTTTGAAGGGCTATTGTAAATGGTATAGGTTTGATTATGGCTAGAATTTATATGCTGTAGCTGAGCCCATCATTCAATAAGAAGCTGTAGCATGACGCTTATTAAAATACATACTCTTTTTTCCTAGATTATTAATACAAAAACATGGAGTTTCTAGCTTGGTTAGAAACATGTATATGTGTTAAAAGCCTTAAACTATGTTTAAAAATCTGTTTGCTATAAGGTATTCCAGGAGTCTATCCACTCTCTCGGGTGCCCACCAATCTAAAATGTTTTGGTTCTCTACATTCTCAATATATACCAACTAGAAAATATATTTTTGCATTTTCTAGAATGTAACACAGTGATGGCAAGAGGAACCCAATAAGAAAGAAAATAAGTTTTGAGGAAGCAAAAAAAAAAAAAAAAAAATGGAAGAAAGAAAAAACAAGAAGCAGAAGATGAAAATAGCAATACAGAACATGATACTAACTTATTCTTCCATGGAAGAACAAAGATATGTGATAAAGAAAAGAAGCAAAAACAAAAAGAAGTTGAAAAAGATAGAAGACAGAGATGCAGAAAGCTAGAGAAATAAAATAAATAAATAGGAGAACCCTTAAACTAAACCGAATTATCAAGCTAAATCCTAGTTTTGAGGATTCAAACAAATAACTCCCAGTAATGCATCTAATCAACCTCTCTTACGTACCAAAACAAACCAAAACAAATCAATCAATCTGATGTGATAGAAGTGATGAATGGAATAGATAATATTGTTACCCTGTCTAATTTATGTTTATGTGCATTCTTTTTCAGGTTTTTTTTTTTTTTTTTTTTTTTTTCCTGAACTTTGGGAAATGGCGGACAACTGTAATGAGAATGAAATTGATGATATTTCCTCCTCCTTTTTTTTTTTTTTTTTTTTTTATTTAATTTTTAATGTAAAAGATAAGATCTTCACTATATTATAATGTCATTACAAGAAGGAGATGTTCACAGAATATGACAGAAGTTACCTCTAGCAAATGTCGCATTTCAGTGGGCCACATACACAAATTAACTTACATACTTACCCAAAAAATACTTGCCCAAAAAAAAAAAAAAAAATTTACACATTCTAAACCTATTGGCTGGGGAGAGAACATCTTCAAGGATGAACAAAATTTCTTTTGATTTTTCTTGCACACCAGCTAGCTGTTGAACCAACCTGGCGAGTCCGTACCTACCTGAACTGTGGCAACATACTTCCCTTTAGTGATAAGCCAAGAGAGTGCATTGTGCACAGCCATGGCCTCAGTCTGAAAAGTTGATTCAGCCCGAATCGAAAAACTCCCGCTGCTAGCCTTGTGCGCCCCTGCGATTGTATATCCCAACCAATGCCAGCCCATTCCTCCTCTTGTTTCCACGCTCCATCACAGTAAATTTGAAGCGAGTAATTCTGAGGAGCTTGGTTTGTGCTATATTTTCTTACCACGAGTTCCATTCGGATGATATTTCTTCAGGAGCACGTGGTATCACGAGTCAATATAAATGAAACAAAATAAGAATATGAGGTTAAAAAATGATCTGACATTCTCATTTTACTCTACTCTTATTAACTGGTAATACCACATTAGTTGTATCACGATTACATATAAGTTTTTTTCGACATAAAAATTAAAAAATAAAAAATAAAAAAATGAATGATAAGACCGAACAATTGAAGCACCTATCAACAAGGGCGGAGCCAAGATTTAAAATTACACTGGGCTAGATTAAAAAAAAAAAAAAAAAAAAAAAAACTAACAAACACACAAAATATATATATTCCTCATATATATACACATAGGAGGTTGTGATTGGCACCCTAAGATCAAGTTGCATTTTATCTCCTATTTCTTAAACTTCTCAAGATTTTATGGAAAATACAAAAATAAAAAAATACAAAAGGTTTTCATGAAAATGGCCAATGTTATCTACTAAAAAAGTCCACTTAAACGAGAAAAAATTTCTCTTATAAAGTTGTTCAAAATAATGTCTCTACTGAACAATGTGGTCAATTTTAATAAAAACCTTTTATATTTTTCATAAAATCTTGAAAAAAGATGGATGAAAAGCAAATCCTGTGTTCTAATAGAGGCCCCAGTTATATATAAACTAAACTTGCAACCCTTCTTCTTATTGTTTTATTATATTATTGCAAGCATTTGGACCGTAGATATGGCCTGAGCTAGTGGATTATTTTTTACCTGGGCTAAGGCTCTCTTAGGTGGTAAAACTCAACTTAATGAAGATGTAAAAAACAGAAAAGTGGGTTGGACTGTCTGGGCAATAGCCTAGGACAGCCCTCTACATGGCTCCGCCCATGCCTATCAACCCAAAGTCGGGATGAGATTGATAAACTACCTGTGATGAGGATACCTTGAAAGGGATTTTCTTCTTCTGGGGCATTTCTCATGCACGTAACAAAAGGACTAGTTAATAATTATAAATTACTCCTTCTGTTCCAGTTTATTTGATCACTTTTATTTTATTTTATTTTGGATATTTCAAAACGTTGGATCACTTTAAAATGTCAAAGCAAATTAGTGTTTTACTTTCCCAAAATACCCTTTACAATACGTAAAATTACTATTATTATATTAACTATCACATCAAAAAACATTTTATCTTAAAAGGGTAAAATTGGAAAGTTAAAAAAATTGGATGAGATGGCAATGCATTTTTTTTTTTTTTTTTTTTGGATACGAGAATGAATCCCCTCAGCCTGTCTTTCATGACTTTGGAATCGATACCTAATGTCATTAATTGGAATAAGATAAAAGGGCAAAACCCATATGCGTGAACTGTTGGCGGTAGGAATCAAACCCACCCAAAGCTTAGGACTTGAAATGCCCAAGCCTTGAGGCCCGTTCTTCCAACCATCAAGTTACAACCCGTGGGGATCATTGCGTTAATATGGGTTCGATCAAAAGTAATCAAACAAAGTTGAATGGAGGAAATAATAGGTTTTCAGAATATATGCCTACTGAAGGCACACATGAGTTACACCAAAAGGCAGCACCAAACATCATAAGTTAGACCGAGCAACTACATCCAAGAAGATAGTTATACAAATCCACTAATATAAATACAATGTCTTCGGAATTCAGCAGCTGGTCTCCATACCAACTGCAACATTAAAATGTGCATTTCTATCCATATAAGAAAAGGGAATGAGGCACCCTTTATTGTTGATTCAATAGTGTATTTCCCTTTTTACCCTTCTCTTCATCTATCTTATACTTTGCACCAAAAACGACCACGTTTGTTTTGATTCCATACCTCTCCAGTCTCCACCCACGTCTCACTGTATCAGCCGAAGCACAACCCCCTCACTTCGACCCATACCTCTCCACCTGCTCCGTCCTCGGCTTTAGAGAGAAGGTACTCTCTCTCTATTTCTAGTTGCGTGTTTTACACCATAGCAGATTTGGAGCTGTGATGACAACCCTGACCGTATCGCAAGGTTTCCCTTCTGCGATGAACCCTAACTAGGTACTCTTTCTCTCTCTCTCTCTCTCTCTCTCTCTCTCTCTCTCTCTCTTTTTATTTCTGCAATGAAGATGCATTTATGCTTCTACGAAAATAAAATTTTCTCCTTTCGTTTTGTGTAATTGCCCGATTTCTTGTTCTGGGGTTTTGATGCAGAGTGAATCTACGCATTTGGAACTCAATGGTAATTGAGCTGCTGATGAATCAATTAAAGGTACATCGATTCTCCACCCATAGGTACGCTTCGATTCGATCGTCTTAGGGTTTCATGTCGTTTATATGTTGCCTAAATCTCAAATATTAGCTGTTTTTGGAATCAAATATTATCCTGTCAATATATTGTTTTTATTTTAGATCTAGCTTGTTTTCATGCTTTAATTTATGCTTTGTTTGGTTGCTAGAAAACTGTAAAGAAATTGAAATTTTATTTCTTGAATCTTTAATTATTTAGGACCTGAGATTGAGGTTGGTTTCCAATTTTCTGGGAGCCCAAATTAAAAAAAGAAAAAAGTCCTTTCCTTTTTTTCCCCGTTTTCTTGGCAACCAAACAAAGGGGATCTGTAACTATATGCATAATTGCATACATATTATATATATGTGTGTGTGTGTGTGTGTGTGTGTGTGTGTGTGTGTGTGTGTATCTAGTACTCAAAGGAATCTAATATATTGACTTTGTATTCTGGTAGATGACATACTCAAGGGAAGGAAGGTGAGTTCCCATTCAATGAAAATTTTCCTAATTATAATTTTGTTTAATTGAAACTATAATTGATATTGATAGTTATATATATGTATTACTTGTGATGATGGTTACACTCCAATTATAGGTCTGTTTTACCACCCAATTCAGGCTCACCTGGTAGAGGTTTTTCTTGATTGAGATCATTGTCAAGGTCTAAGAGGGGCTGGTCCAGGTAAATCTATCATATGCATAGAAGTCGTAGTAGACTGGTGTTTTTAATCAATGAACTATTTGGTATAGTAAATTCTAAAGCCTTTTACACATTATTGTATATTAGATATATTATTTGTGAGCTGAGTTTTTTTATCAAACATTCTCTTATATATGCTAATTGAATTTTATTGCTTCAGGAGTCAAGATTCTATTATCAACAAGAGTAACTACCAGTGATTTGAGAAGTATTTTAACGATAAAGGAAAGGTATGGTCATTGTGAATTTAGTTTTAGATTAAGTAAAGCATGCATCATAAGCATTTTACTAAAGTTCTTTCTATCTAATATGTTTGTAAATTGTAATACTGACATGGAGATGTGAGGCCCTTTTGGAAATTTCTTGTTTATGAACTCGTTGTACCAATGAGGATTATATTGAAGAAGTTTAAGGTTATGATTCTTGAGACCAAATTGTTAGATATGCTAGGACTATAAATTTGACAGGGTACTACTGATAGACCATAATGCTTGGATTATAAATTTGAAACCAACCATAGAATTTGTGAAATATTACCTATTTTTATAGTCGCATTTTGAGTCTAAAAACAAAGAAAATACTCTCAGTACTATGTTTTCATTTCAGATCTAACTTCTTAAATATATGCTCTGTTTGGTTGCTAAGATTATTGTAAAGAAATTCCTTGTCAAAAAGATTATTGTAAAGAAATTGAAATTTTAAGTTTCGAATCTTTCATTATTTAGGACTTGATATTGGGCGGGTTTCCAATTTTCTGGAAGCCCAACCAAAAAAAAAAATTTCCTTCCATTTTTTCCTCAATTTCTTGGCAACCAAACAAAGGGGTTTCGTATCTATTTATATGTACATACAATGTATTTATGTATTACTTGAGATGATGGTTATGCTATACTTGTAGGTCTTTCTTTCTTTTCTTTTTTTTTTGGCTAAGAATATATTGTAGGTCTATTTCACTACTCAATTCAAGCTCATACAGTCGAGCATTGTCAAGGTCAAGGAGACGCCGCCCTAGGTATACTGTATACCTATCATATGCGTATATGTTGCAATAGACTATTGATCTTAATCAAACTAACTATTCAGTTTAATAAATTCTAATGCGTTTTACTCAATGTTATTATATTAGATATGTTATTTTTGAGCTGATTTTTTTTATCAAACATTATCTATTGATGCGATAAATCCCATAAATAACTTTTATGTGTAATGGGCATATCAACAAGGATAACTCTACCAATAATATATGCATATGTTTATTTTTTGGTAATGCATGTGTGTGTGTATATATATATATATATATAAGTATAGTTGAGCATGCTCATTAGGTTCAATTTGATATATAAGAATAATACTATATATTGTAGCAGGTTCAATTTGATGTCTAGCAAGACATTTTATGTTTATTAGATAATAAGTTCAAGTTGCTCATATGTGGGCAAGGGATTAGAAGAAAGATGCGTAGCTAAACCTATTGCAGCAGAATGGCAATTCGTGAATGAAGCATTAATCATAAAGTGCATATTCTTCTTCTTCTTTTTTGCTAAAATTTTATCTTTTAGTTCTTTTTCCATATTCTTTGGCAGCATTGGTAGTACATGAAGTGTTCCCTGTTAGGATATTTTCTTCATGTTTGAAGTTGGTAGCTTAGTTTTATTATGTGGTGCAAATTTGTCTAATGATATAATTTTTGAAAACTCTCGATGTCATTGAAAAGATTCAATCAAAACTTTATGTTGAGGTATTCTTAAGATTTTGAGCTAGGTATCATTGGCATGAAGATTTGACAAAATTATTCTGATGTAGAGTGTGGGGGCAAGACTTAAAAACACGTTTTTTTTTATTTGTATTTTTATGTTATATCGTAGTAGATTTTTAAGATTTTGATATGATTTGATAAAACTAATTTTATATTACTTTTGCCTTAGAAATCTAATTGTAGTTTGTTTTTTTTTTTTTTTTCTCTTCTTGCGTGTGAACTAAATATACAATCTTCTACAATATCAGTAATTGGTGGTTAGATATGTAGTTCAATTGTAAGCCAACATAACTATTCTTCTGCACAATTGAAAAAATCAAATGAGTAAATGGTAAATGTCAAAATTCACGTGCCTTGCACGTGACCCCTTCCCAGTCATCAACAAAAAGGGCTAGAAAATTCAACATTAGCAGAAAGTCAACTCAGCTAAACTATTTGAAATCATTACAAATGACAAACACAAAGACTAGAAAATTCGACTCCGAATTCTGGATTAATGATTCAGCAAAAGGAAAAGGCCACCGGGAAGACAACTCACTCTCAGCCCTTCCTTCGATTTCACAGACAGTTTTCACATTCATCAAACGTAGTGTGGGTTATCACAAAAGCCAAAATGGTTTGGTTTTTTCTATCTCTGGCTCAAAAGTTCATATCATCCAATTTAGTAATCCAACCTCGCCTCTGAGATTTACATGGGCATATGACCATATATTGATGCCTTCGGAGGTAAATTAAGGGGAAGAGATTTACACGTGTTTCCCAACACAATTGTATGGTTTATCAACCGTAGCCAAAACTGCACAAATCAGAGCGATCTCCTAGCAAGCACCAGGGATCCATGATAACGTCACTCATGGTAATATTCAAACCTTCATATCCAAACATGCAAATCAGTAAATAGGCTCTTGAAGGAAGTGATGTTTTCTAGGGGTGCAATTCAGTTTGGCTTGGGTTGGTTAGCCTCAACCCAAAACCAAACTGACCAAGGGTCACTTCCTATTTTATTAACCCAGAACCTAACCATATACTTATAGAAACAACCCAACCCAACCCAACCCAGCCAAAAATCAGGTTGGTTAGAGAATATTTTTATACTTTTTTTTTTTTAATATTAAAACACATAAAAATTATTGTAACAAAGATATGTGAAGATGACAAAATCGACAAAAGACATAAATTTTCAATTTTTCATGGGCAACTAGTACATTTCTAAATATATGAAAGCAAAATAAGAATGAAATTAAAACAACTGAAACGACGTTTATGCATATGTACAGTTAATATTACAGTATATGTATCCATATATGAAAGGTCGGCTCTGGCAACACCTCAACCCAGAACCAAAACAAATAGATGTTGGTTCTCATTTCTTTTAACTCAAGACTGAACCAAAGTACCCCAAGAACCAGACCCAAATAACACAAGGATGTCAGCTTTGGTTCGGTTTAACCAGCCCAAGTTCCACCCCTATCTTCTATCCACATTTTTTGGGACATCATTGGATTTTGCAAGATCCATAGATCCAAGAATTGTGTACATAAATTACGTCCCCTGATTGTAACCCATCAATATATGTATAAGCCCATGTATGGTACTGCAAACCCACGTGAAGGTTGAAAAAAATCTTTAGGCTCTATTTGGTTCAGGGATTTAATCAAGAAAAAAAAAATATATATATATATATATATATATATATATAGGGAATTATACTTTTTCTTATTTGGTTGCAATGGAAAATTGGTAGAAGAAGAATAATAAAAATAATTTTGACTTAATGTGATTTCATCTTTTCCTTTCATTTTCTTTCCTCCGCATTTTTTTTTCCCTTCCCTTTTTTTTCCACAGGTAAAATCCACCAACCAAATAGAGGGTTAATCTTACTTTTGCAGCTTTGTAAAAGCTGTCTAACATTATTTTAACATGAAGTTTCAATATTTCATCAACATCACTAAAAATAGGTCATGACAGAAAAATGTGACAAACTAATGAGAACTGAAAAGGTATATCGCCAATTTCTCACCTTAGAATTTGTAAAAATGTATATCACTACCGAAATTTATCATGGAGACCCCCTATGACAGATCTGTTGACAGACATATCAACATTACCAGAGATATTTAGGTCCTCGGGTCTACTATTTATTTATTTTATTTTTTTGGGTAAGTAGGGTCCAACTATTTTCATAGTAGGAAAAAATTGACAATGCTCTAAACATGCCCCATTTGTGTCCCAATTCAGCAATTCATGTAGAAACTCACATCTGATGCCTAGAAAGTTTTCTTCAAATTCACTACACTCATTAGAGTTAATGGTTGTCTTTCTTTGCTCATTGCACGATCACCCATAGGAACGACTTAAACCATAGGCATAGTGCCCAGTGAAAACGATAAACACATCCCAACGAAAAGGTCATTAAAGCTTCTTGGGACACTTTAACCAGGTCTAGCTATCTCTAGCACCACCACTTACCACCAACTCTAATGACATCTTCACTTAATTGTTAAAAACAATCTGACAATGGCTAGATCTCCAGATATTTAGAAGTTGGCATAAATTTAATTTGTTGAAAACCACTAGGCTTGTTAGTGTTAGCGCTTGCAAACTCAACTGAGCTATTAGTTGTGAATTTCAGTAGGCAAAGACCAAACTAATGATTCCAAGATCCCACAAGTGTTATTAGTTGTGATAGTACAGAGCTATTATCAGTTTTTTCATTAATAAAAGAAGAGATTCTTCAATCTTCCAATTGAGGAGAATGAATACCAACATGAAGTAAGTTGATAGTTGTCATTAAGAATAAAATAAAATCATTCAAACCCACATAGTTGACTTGGTATTCATTCATACTAAAAGCGCTGGCCACATGTATCCCCGTAGCCATTACATGTGAGTACGTAACTCTGTCCATATATATGTATGGTAAAAGCTACTACTATGACTAAATCGATGCAATTAAAAGTTAAAACTAATATTTATCCAGATATCTAACATTTTCATTCGCATAGAAAAAGAGCAAACTTTGCTTTCCTGCACTCCAACTCAATAATCTACTCGAATACAAAAAGGGAAGAAACAAAATGGTATGGGAAGCTTACATGCATGAAACCCATCATCATTAAAAACAACAACAACAACAAGCAGAAAAGTTGGTAGCTCAAATGTCAAACCATTTTGAAGCAAAGGTCTGAAGTAATATATATATATTTTAAGGGAAGAAACAAGAAGCCTAAATCAAAAGGTAATCAAACATACCTTCAAAGATGGATCTTTTGCAAATCACGCACGTCTCATCCCCCTCTTGATCACTAATGCAAAATATGCCCACTTCTCACTAGTCATAAATTTTGGCGCATATTGTTCGATTGCTTGGGTTCTCTTCTTTACTTGAACAACCAAATCTTTCGAATATAGAGAACCAACATTACATTTTGAAACTCGATTTGTATGGATTGACCGCCCTACAGAGGATACACCAAGAATTCCATGCCTAGAGGGTAATGACCACCGAAAACCAATACCAAGCATTCTCTTCTGTTCAGAGAAGAAGACAACAACGTCTTACATCATTTTTTATCAGCAACAACAAAATGTTTAATCGGTAGACAAAAGAAAATACAAACAAGGAGGACAAGGTGCCCTCAAAGTCTCAAACAAAACAAAAAGACCAAACACAAAACGAAAAAGACACTAAACCTTACAAACTGATTTCCAATCACACTTATTAAGGAACAAAGGCACCCCACTGAAAGCTTTGAAGATTGAGGCCCAAAAAAGAAGATAAAAAATTGGATCTCTCTCACAAACCATCAATCAACTCAAATTTATCCTCGAACACCCTAGCATTCCTTTCCAACCAAATAACCCAAAACACAGCCATAAAAGCACACCTCCAAAGAGTAACCACTTTCTTATTTCTTCCAAACCCCCCAAAATCTACTACATCATTCAATTTGATAATCTGCATTTTCTCATTCCATTTTTGTTTAAAAATTATGTACAACTGTTACAAGCATATATATTACAATCTAAATATGGCATTTGTTATAGTACAACACATCCGGGCAGCAATTACAAGGGATCATAAAACATGATACTTCTACCCCCTTGATTGCTTCCTTTTTTCTTTTGTTGGGGAGGCTTTCGTTCTTGTGTATTTATTTATTTATTCATTTATTTTGACGGTAGATCTCATTGCGACTACACAGGGTGATTTTTTGGGTGGACTATTTGTCCACCTTTGTATGTATCCTATAGTTTTCTTCGGCAACATATTGATTGTTTATAATCATAAAATAAAATAATAATAATAGCTACAGTATAGTGTATCTCAAGAAACAAGGTTCCTCGACACTTTCAAAGAGGAGGAAAAAATTAGCAAAGAGCATAGTAAATCTCAATTTTCTTACCGGTGGGTCGAAACTTGTGTTTTCTAGCTGTGAATAGGGCAAGTGGCACAGATGTGGGTATGACTCCTCTGTTGCGAGAAATGTGTCAGAATATTAGTCATTTGCTTTCCTCCATTTTTTCTTATGAAGCAAAAGGAACTTTACATGAAATAGAATTCAATATATCACCTGATTCTTCCATGATTGGGTCCCTTGCGTGATTACATAGTCAATATCATGTCACAAAAAATAAATTTAAAAAAAAAAAAGAAAAAAAAAAAACATATCTGTTAGTCTTATTTAGCCATCCAAATATTCCTAACTTATCACAATTGATAATCACAATCAGCTTAACCAAACTGCAAAAATTAATAAATAAAATCAAAAAAGTGACAGAGAAAACAGATTGTGCCTCAAACCAGTCTATATTCCTTATATCAGAGTCTGCATGCTTCAAATCAAAGCCTCCTTCCACAAGTCTTGAAGCAACATCTTTGGCCACCTGGTCTCTCAGAACCTGTATAGAAACACCAAAGGATAACTTAATGTAAGTATGCATCAGATCAAAATTAAGGAAACAGTCATGATGCATTCCTAGATGCACGATGAATCACATGCACACACGCATGCAAATCAATATAAATTAAGAATTATTATGGAGTGCTAGATGAATCACATCTCACCCCAACAAGCAGCAAGAAATAACAAACACAGAGAGCAAGGAAAGGGTATTATACTATTATAACATACAAAAGGTTGCTGTAACTGCAGATATTCCTCAATAACATCACCAGCCCTCTCGAAAAGTTCAAGCAACAAAAGAATAGACCTCATCACCACGATCTCGTCCTCGTGCGCCTCAGCTAACCTCCTAGCTTTAGCGTTTCCCATTAATTTGAACTCCTCATCAATCAGTGGCATGATTAGATGGTTGATGCGTTGGGAGAGCGTCATGGTTCGAACCAAACCAGAACCATCTTTGCTCTGAAATGTGATGGGACCTAGAACCTTTTCCCGAGCCACCATCAGCAGTAAGGCAAACTCAATGAGTTTACCTTCATTTGCATAATGGTAAGCTACCTCCTCAACCTTCTCGGAGGATCGTGCAAGCAACCTAACAGTATCTAATGCGCGCTTCTGCCAAATGTATTAATGAATAAGAAAAATCAGCCCTTATGTAGTTAAAGCCTATGTTACATGGACACTTTTCGAAATGTGTGAAGCACCCATGTCGGACACATGTGACTTGAGTGTGGGTATTTCAACTGAACACTTCAAAATTGTCAAACATCTTCGGAAAGTAGACAAATCCAACACTTAGACACACGTGCACCAGAGTCCAGGTAACATAGGTTAAAGCATTATTTTACCATAATAAATGTGAGCTGAAAAATACGTACCAGTTGTGGAAGGCAAAGGATGGTTATCAACTCAAAGATATAGTCTCCTGGAGTCCAACTCTTGAGATTTTCAAGACGTCTGCATCACGAATTAATACAAAATGTATTCAAGGAAAATCAGGATGAATGAAAACATATACATATTCACGGTGTCTCTCATAAATCGTACCTCGATATTTTAAGTGCTATATCGAGCGGGAGCAACCCACTGAAGTCCTTCTGAACAAGGTCACGTGATGGGATATCAGTTCGAGCTCCGTGGCGAAGAAATAGGTCAACTAAGTCAGAATATAAATTCATAGCCGCAATATGCATGGGGCACCGTCCGTGATAATCGACTGAATAATTAAGGTCGGTTCCAGGAACCGTCTCCGATTCCAGCAATGCCAATTCCAGCAATGCGGTGGCACAGTTTACTGAGTTATATATACAGATCTTCTCCAAAACTAGGCGTTTCGAAATATAAGATGACCTCACTGGGTCGTTCACGAACGAGATAAACTGATCCTTTGAATCAGAAGAAATGATTCCAGTGATCTCGTTTAGCCTCTGCCCTTCCTTTGCGTAGCCCTAATAAAAATACCCCCACACCGCCCCCAGCCAATGAGACAACATATATGGGAATTTTCATTTAAACAATATGTGAATGAAGATTGAATGCATACCTTATACACCATCTCTCAAAATTTAAAAGTTTCCACTAGTCCAAGATATCCCTACGCAAAGATTTCAAAGTCAAAAACCTCCTTCTTCCCTTTAAGAGACACATGCCGCCACGCGCATTTGAAACCAAAGTTTCACCAAACCGAGATCTCTATTGGTATGTGACATGCTATTAAACTCAAGGGCCATTAACAAAGCCAAGAAATAAAAAGTAATTAATATCCTTCAAAGGCATAAGATTCAAGAGGGAAGGTATTGTAGCACCAAATTTGTATCACAGCAATGGCATATATTAAGGGGAAAAAAAATTATTTGGCTAAAAAAAATAATAAAAAAAAAAACCCAATAATACTGACAGTGAAAACATTGAAGATGAGGTCCATGAGGATCAATTTTTCAACACAACACACCAATTCTATTCGGCAAAGCATAATAAGCTTAGGGAAAGATCAAAATTTCGATGCCCCAATGGTGCTCTGATAAAATATGGAAGCACAACAAAAATTGAAAGAGAGAAGAGACATGCCTATTTGCCTAGTGCTGGTAGTTTGGAACCTGAAGGCTGAAGATAGAATCCAGCCGCCACCGAAGAAGAGAGTTACAGTGAGTCAGAAAGAAAAACCCTAAATTTGGAGGAGGAGGCTATTAGGGTTTATACATTCTGCGGATTTCATGCTCTGTTTGATTATTGCATATCGATTTTCGTATGGCACACTGCTTCTACTGTCTAAATGTTCGTGATCAGATTTTGTTTCAAAATTGCATCATATTTATAGTATGTATAAACCCTGCAGTCCTACAATCAATGCATTGAACTAGTGGGTTTTTCTTTTTTTTTTTTTTTTTTTTTGGATATCAGAAACTTTGTTGGTACCATTCCCTGCTTTGGTTTTTATTAGTAACATGGAAAATTGGAAATAATTCTTCTATATGCAATAGGGGAAAATGTTGTTCTCCTCTCTAATTTATGTTGGTGTGTATTCTTTTTCTGAACTTTAAAGGAAATAAATATAGGAGAGGTGTACGCTTAGCAAAAAAATAAAATAAATACATATCAATAGCCCAATCATATTTTCCAGTCATGCAATGTTTTTCTTGCCTCGTTTGTTTTTCTCTGACTTGTTCCTAATCCGGTAAATAAATACATATCAATAAATGGCAATGGGCAAGTTAGTGCCCTAGAGATGAAAAAAATGAAGAAAAAGCGATATGTAGAAAAGTAACGAAGATCCTCTACTATATACAATTTTTCCGATTTTTAATTTTTTTTTTTTAATTTTTGGAAATTTTAAGTTGACATGTAGCCAGTCACTTTCTCATGCCCTGAGGTGTTCCCTGTTGGATGAATTGTTGATGGGCCGTGACCAAAAGTATAGGAGTGCCAATATATTTTTGAGATCCATCTTTGAGTTCAAAACAAAAGGGATCCAATAATTTTTCCATTAATCACCTAATTTATCAATATTGCCAATTCATGGTGAAGGAAGTGGGTGAATTTATACCATAAACCCAGCATTTTCCATAGTGGTCTAGCATGGGTTGGCATATGCCCACTGTGATAAGCATTCCTCTTTTTAAAAAAATTTTGAAAAAAATTTTTTAAAAAAAAAACTTATTTGTGTCACCCAAAAAACATGAATCCTTAAATTGTGTACTGAAAAAGGCTCTTGAGAGCACCATTGGTCTTCTGATTAACTGGTACCCTTACTGAGTTAGTCTTTGAACACACAGCAGCCTAAAGGGTGGGGTTGGAGCTAAGGAGATCATTATACCTTTTTGGGTGGGATTTGGGTCCTCGTAGGTTTTTTCATTTTTACAAAACAGATACTATAAATAATTAAAAAGTTCACTTAAACGATAGATTTTGAAAAAAATTTATTCTGCAAAATTGTTCCAAATATTTTCTAATAGAAAACGCGGCCATTATTTATGAAAACCTTTTATATTTTTCATCATCCTTGAGAAGTTAAAATAAGTGGGTGGTCCTGAAAAATTTTGTCCTAAAATTATTTGTAATTGCATATGAATACCTTCACATTTAATGAATCAGGAAAACCAATAAAGATTGGGATTCAAGTATTATGATGGGGAACACTAAATTCAACCCTGTTCTGGAACCAATTCCCTTATGCCCAATTTGGTAGGAGCGATAGAAAATTGGAAGGAAATGCATGAAGAATGAGCTTCCCATCCCTAGAGAAATAAGACCTTCCTCTTTGTGGCTTACATCGAATCGATTTCCATTTTTCATTCTTTTGTTTGGGGTGAGGGGGTTAAATGGCATTCAAGGAAAAACATCCCAACCATGCATATCAATGAGCTGTATCAAGTTTTGATTTTAATGTAACTGCGCTGGGTAACTTTTGGGGCTGATTCCCTTTGGGTGAAATTGCTTGCCCACCATTTGTGTCCCAATTCTGCAATTCAGCTAATAATTCATGTTAATAATATAAATTTAGAAACTGGCATCTGATGCTTAGAAAGGTTCGTTAAAATTCACTAGGATCGTTAGAGTTGATAGTTGCCTTTTTTTGCTCAATGCACAATCCCCAAAGGAACGACTTGAACACTAGGCATAGGGCCCAATGAAAAGGATAAACACATCCCCAATGATCATGGAAAGGGTATTCAAGCTCCTTTGGAGACTTGAACCCGGTCTGTCTATCGATAGCACCACCGCTCACTACCAAATCTAATGTCATCTTCACTTAATAGTTAAAAACAATCTGCTTACATGGGCCATGGTTTACCCGAAAGGTTTCCTCGTTATCTGTTGAATAACAACCAGGCTTGTTTGTGTTAGCGGTTGCGAACTCATGTAATAATTCGTCTTCTCTATTTCTTCAAGCAAGATGAATTTCGGTAGGCCAAGACCAAAATAATGATTCCGAGATCCCAGAAGTGTTATCAATTGGGATAGAGTACAGAGCTATTATCATTTTTTCTATCTTAATTAGTAAAACAAGAGCTTCCTCAAGCTTCCAATTGAGGAGAATAAAGGCCAGAACACTTCGCTAGAAAGTTTCCACATCAAGAAAACCAACAAGAAGTAAGTTGATCTATAGTTGTCGCTAAAAATAAAATAAAATAAAATCAATCAAACCCCCATGGTTGACTTGGTTTCCATTAATACTATAAGAACTGGCCACGTGTATTTCTGTAGCCATTACATGTAACTCTGTCCATATGTATGGCACATGTTGCTGCTGTTACTCCTACTATCACTGCATCGATGCAGTTCAATAATATACTCGAATACCAAAAGGGAAGAAACAAAATGGACTGCAAACAAGTCTGAAATAATATATTGTGAGGGAAGGAACAAGAAGCCTAAATCGAAAGGTAACCATCCATACCTTTGAAGATGGCTCTTCTGCAAATCATGCATGTCTCATCCCCCTCTTGATCACTAATGCAAAATATGCCCACTTCTCGCTGGTCAAAAATTTTGGCGCAAATTGTTTTATTGCTTTGGTTCTATTCTTTCCTTGAACATCCAAATCTTTCGAACATAGAGAACCCAAGTTGCATTTTGAAACACGGCTGGTATGGATTGACCGCCCTACAGAGAATATACCAAGGATCCCATGTGAAGAGGGTAACGACCACGAAAAACCATTACCAAGCATTCCCTTCTGTTCAGACAAGAAGACAACAAGATCTTAGATTATTCAATTTGATAATCCAAAAGAAACAATACACTTAATTTTCCATCTACACGAAACGAAGCATATATAATTTTTATACATGGTTCCTTTCTAGCAACGAGGAAACAAAATACTTTATGCCCCTACAATTTGGCGACATCAAACTTAAAATTTTGAAAATCACTACTAATTTTGTTACCCTTTTTTTTTTTCACTGCTATTATACAAACTATGTTAACAAACCATGAAAATATTGGGTTAATTCACCGTTTGCATTTTCACATTCCATTTTTGTTTAAAAATTATACACATTGTTACAAGCATCACAAACTAGGGATCATTAAACATGATATTTCTGCCCCCCTTCATTGCTTCATTTTGCTATTTTTGGGGTGGTATTTTTATGGGTAAATTCCTTTTGGCTGGACTGTTTTTCCACCTCTGTATGTATCCTACAGTTTTCTTTATCAATATTTTGATTGTTTATGATCATAAAATAATAATTAAAGTTCTTTATCAAAAAAATAAATAAATAAATAAAATGAAATAATAATTATAGTTATAGTACAGCGAATCTCAAGAAACAAGGTCCCCACCAACACTTCCAAGAAGAAAAAATTAGCAAAGAGCATAGCAGATGTCAATTTTCTTACCCTTGGGTAGGAACACATGTTTTCTCGCTGTGGATATGAATCCTCTGTTGCAAGGAAATGGGTCAGAATCTCCAATCATTTTCTTTCCTTCATTTTTTTTTTTTATGAAGCAAAAGGAACTTTACTAGAATTAGAATTCAATAAATCACCTAATTCTTCCCTTGCATGCACGGTCAAGTCCCTTGCACAATCACATAGTAAATATCATGTCACCAAAAAAAAAAACACATCCATTAGTCTGATTTTGCTGTTTGAAGGTTCCTATCTAACTTATTGTGAAAGATAATCACAATCAGGTTAACCAAATTTGCAAAACTTTACAAATTAATTTAAAAAAAAGTGACAGAGAAAACAGATTGTGTCTCAAACCAGTCCATATTCCTTATCTCAGAGGTTGCACGCTTCAAATCAAAGCCTTCTTCCACAAGTCTTGAAGCAACATCTTTGGCCACCTGATCTCTCAGAACCTGTATAGAAACACCTAAGGATAACTTAATGTGAAGATGCATCAGATCAAAATTAAGGAAACGGTCATGATGCATTTCTAGATGCACGATGAATCACACACACGCACGCAAATCAATATAAATTAAGAATTATTATGGATTACCAGATGAATCACATCCCACCCCAACAGGCAGCAAGAAATTAAAAACAAACACAGAGCGAGGAAAGGGTATTATAACATACATCAGGTTGTTGTAACTGCAGATATTCCTCGATAACATCACCAGCCCTCTCGGAAAGTTCAAGCAACAAAAGAATAGACCTCATCACCACGATCTCGTCCTCACGTGCCTGAGCTAACTTCCTACTTTTAGCGTTTCTCATTAATTTGAACTCCTCATCAATCAGTGGCATGATTAGATGGTTGAGGCATTGGGAGAGCGTCATGGTTCGATCCAAACCAGAACCATCTTTGCTCTGAAATGTGATGGGACCTAGAACCTTTTCCCGAGCCACCATCAGCAGTAAGGCAAACTCAATGAGTTTTCCATCATTTGCATAATGGTAAGCTACCTCCTCAACCTTCTCGGAGGATCGTGCAAGCAACCTAACAGTATCTAATGCGTGCTTCTGCCAAATGTATTATTGAATCAAAAAAAGCAGCCCTTACATAGCCAAGGGCCTATGTTACATGGACACTTTTCAAAATGAGGGAAGCACTCATGTCGGACACATGTGACATGAGTGTGGGTACTTCAATTGAACGCTTCAAAATAGTCAAACATCTTTGGAAAGTAGACAAATCCAACACTTGGACACACGCGCACCCAGTCCACGTAACATAGGTTAAAGCATTATTTTACCATAATAAATGTGAGCTGAAAAAATACGAACCAGTTGTGGAAGGCAAAGGATGGTTATCAACTCAAAGATAGAGTCTCCTGGAGTCCAACTCTTGAGATTTTCAAGACTTCTGCATCATGAATTAATACAACATGTATGCATTCAGCAAAGGAAGGAAAATCAGGATGAATGAAAACATATATATTCATGGAGTCTCTCATAAGTCGTACCTGGATCTTTTAAGTGCTATATCGAGCGGGAGCAACCCACGGAAGTCCTTCCCACCACGGTCACATAATGGGATATCAGTTCGAGCTCCGTGGCGAAGAAATAGGTCAACTAAGTCAGAATATAAATTCGTAGCCGCAATATGCAAGGGGTACCGTCCGGCACGATCGACTGGATAATCAAGGCCCGTCTCCGATTCCAGGAATGCGGTGGCACATTTGACCGAGTTAAATACACAGATCTTCCCCAAAATCTCAGACCTCGAAATATAAGATGATTTCACTGGGTCGTTCACGAACGAGATCAATTCATCCTTTGAATCAGAAATAATGATTCCAGTGATCTCGTTTAGCATCACCCATTCCTTTGTGTGGCCCTAATAAAAAACCCCCACACCGCCCAGCCAATGAGACAACATATATGGGAATTTTCATTTAAACAATATGTGAATGAAGATTGAATGCATACCTTATACATCATCTCTCAAAATTTAAAAGTTTCCACTTGTCCAAGATATCCCTACGCAAAGATTTCAAAGTCAGAAACCTCCTTCTTCCCATTTTTCTTCTTCTTTTTTTTCCAAAAAATAAGAGACACATGCCACCATGAGCATTCGAAACCAAAGTTCCACCAAACTGACATTCCTATTGGGATGTGACATGCCATTAAACTCAAAGACGATTAGACCCAAACGCCATTGACAAAGTCAAGAAATAACAAGTAATATCCTTTAAAGGCAGAAGATTCAAGAGAGAAGGTATTGTAGCACCAAATTTATATCACAGCAATGGCATATATTAAGGGGAAAAAAATTATTTGACAAAAAAAAAAAACCCCGATAATACTGAGAGTGAAAACATAGAAGATGAGGTCCATGAGGATCAATTTTTCAACACAAACACATGCACACAACACACCAATTCTATTCGGCAAAGCATAATAAGCTTAGGGAAAGATCAAAATTTCGATGCCCCAATGGTGCTCTGATAAAATATGGAAGCACAAGAAAAATTGAAAGAGAGAAGAGACATGCCTATTTGCCTAGTGCTGGTAGTTTGGAACCTGAAGGCTGAAGATAGAATCCAGCCGCCACCGAAGAAGAGAGTTACAGTGAGTCTGAGAGAAGAACCCTAAATTTGGAGGAGGAGGCTATTGAGTTTTCACGGGCCTTTTCCACATGTAAGGTTGGTGGAAAACTTATTCAGGAAAATAATGTAAAACAAAACTTAATTCCAAATCTAGGGTAAATCGTGTTGGGCCAACACGATTTCAGCCCAATTTGTACACCCACTTGAACCGTATGATGTTAGTATGTACAGGCCCAAAATCGTGGTGGCCCACCACGATTTTGATGTAAATCGTGGTGGCCTAACACGATTTTGGCCATTTTGTATACCCGTATATGTATGCACGTATGTATAGAAATCAGAAGAAACTCGTGTTGGGCCAACACGAGTTTAGTGTTGGCACCATTTGACGGTTCCAACTTCTCTCTAAAAGGTGCATAAAAATTGAATATGAACCACAAAATTTTCTGGGAATTCTTATATAACTCTCAATTAACAATAGAAACAGTTCCTTGCATTAATGAAGTAGAACACCAATGATAGATTCCTCACCTTTTTTTTTCTGGGTTTCCTTAGTTGATGGCACCAAAATTCTCTAAATTTCTCTGCACAAATATTTTCACCATTAAACAAACAGAATCACATAGAATAAAATAAATTGCCGGAAAAGCCGGAAAAGCAATATTCCCATTACTTCTTTTGGGGACTCTGGAAATCGACTCAACTGAATCCAATACAACTAACTGGTAAGTGATTTGAGTAGAGTGCTCTTTTCTCAGTTTGGAAACAGAAACATCCATATTCGCATAGGATTCGAAATCTACATATTTTTTTTCCTCTCAGTTTGCTGACGTGGACAATAATGTTGGGAAAAAATGGTCACTATAGAGAAACTCTTTGCAGTCTAGTTTTTGTCTAGTGGTTGATTGGTTTTTTGGCGGGGTTTCGTCGATTGGATCGATCTCCTTAAAAAGGGAAAAAAATAATAATAAAATAAATTAGGTAAGTTCCCTTCTATTGCCGTTCTACTGGTTCTTAGTGCTGTTTCATATTTCTATCAATGAAATAGCAGTAATATATTGGGAGTTTGTCCAAATCAAAAATTTTCAAATGCCAAATAGAAACTAGGTATCAGGATTTATCAGTACAAAAATGCTTATTCATGCGAGTAGTTTGGACAACAGTACGAAGACAAAACTCTGCACTCAATCTGGCTCAAGAGTTTCTATATAAAAAAAGGTAGTGCTCAAAACTTGAGTGGCTCTAATGAAAGATCGTGCCCATATTTTAGGGTGGCAATATAGGGTGGCTCAAAACTTTCTTCTACTTATTATTTTATTTATTTACTCTTCTCCCCTAAAAAAAGGTAGTGCCCATATTTTATTTATTTACTATTTATTTTTTTATCAACAAAAGGGTATTTTATTAAGGAAAGATAGCAATATACCCCAAAAACACGAGAGTAAACCCCCAAGCACACCAAAAGACAAGTGCCCTTATTATTTAACACAATTCAAAAGCAGGCATGATTTTTTTTTTTTTATTTATTTATTTTTAACAATAGATAGAACCTACACTTTTCTGCCCTTATTCCTAGCAGCATACATGATTTAAATTCACCGAGTAGGAGAAAACACGTATTAAATAAAGCAGTGATTAGTGAGGATAATAAGAAAGAACAGTATAGACGGTCTGTAACACTGTGAAGATGAGAGCCAGAATAGATATGATGCCCCATGGATTTTCGAAAAAAAAATCGTTTCCATTCTGCTCCAGTACGTAATAGATGAGCGATATACATTCCTAAACTGTCCAAATGGACAATTCAAGAATTGATACGTCTCGAAGGTGCCAACTACTACCATCAACACTTAGGATTCTGTTAAGAAACAAAGTGTTTACCAAACACCATCCTTGTGTTGTCATTGAGTCGTAGTTAGCACATTCAACAGGCGTATCATTCTTGAACGGGTATTCTAGGCAACTATGTATGTGCACATACGATTGGTGCAGTGATGTGACTATTGGTATATTCATAAATAAATTTGCATAAGTCCACGACATACACTAACATGCTGAATGTTTAGTAAATAAACAAGAATGGTTGTCATGTTAGGGGAAAATGCAATTAGAATCCACAATGATAAAACTATGAAGGTGCACCCTTTTAATTAAGAGGTTCATATGAGATAAGGTGAAGACCTAATTAAAATAGCAAATATATGCATAAGCGTGCACCCTTCTAGTTTTTCATTTAAAGAAAGAGGATGGCTTCACGCAAACAGGTTAAGATACATTAAGTCATCGATAAATTAAGATATAAGTTAAAATCGTCTTTTTTTTTTTTTTTTTTTTTTTTCAAAAGTGGGTTCGTGTGAAAATGGTTGCACCCGGAATTTTACTAATAGGCTTAAAGAAGTTCTCCGACTTGTTAGTCATAGTAATTAAAAAATTTATATCATATATAAATGTATGAATTAGATGGAGAGGTCATGATAAGAAAGAGAAGGCGCTCTTTTGTAATTCGCTCTTTAAAAAGTAGGAGAATATGCTTCCACTAAAAGTTTTTAAAGGTTTTTAAATTACCAAAAATCCAAAGGGTTTCTTAAGGTATATTCTAGGCATGAGTGAAAAGATTCAGTCTTCGACAACTTGCTCTAATTTGGTGCAAGTCCATGTCCCACTTTCAAATATCAATTCTAAAATTTATGTCATTATTTATTTATTTATTTGTTTTTTCATACCTTTTATTTATTTGTTTTTTCATACCTTACATCCTATCCATGGGTACATCCGGTTCAACCATAAAGGCAGGGCAGAGCCGCCCGCCTCCCCGGGGGGTGCGGTGGGGCAGAGGGGGCACCTGTCCCTCTTCATCCATTAAATTTTTTTCTTTTTACTCTACATTTGTCCTAATATTCTAAATTTAACCCTATTGATTTTTTCTTATATCCCTCACATTTTCTAATTTTACCCCTCATTCTTTCCTTTTTCACTACATATAGTTAATACTTACCCCTTTTATTTCACAAAAATTTGATATTTCAAATTATACCCCTTTTATTATCAATGAATATTTAGGTTTTACTCGTAGGAGTAGTTTAGCCTTAGAAGTGTAATATTTCAAACTCTTGATTTCAAGTCTCAGTTTTAGTCGATACTTGCGGGAGATTGCAGATATTTGGGGTTTACCTCAACTCCACAAACGGTCAACGAGGTGGAGTCGAATCGTCGAGAGTTCCACGTCATCAAAAAAATATTTTAGTTTCTATTTTAATTTGTTTAAAAAAATTTATTTGTTCCTGTATAGTCTATTTCTTTTTCTTTTTCGTTTTTTTTTTTTTTTTTTTTTTGAAGGAGGAGGGAGCCGAAACTCTAGTACTAATGATTCTTTAATTTATTGGAATGAAAAAAAAAAAAAAAAAAAAAAATCCCTGCTGGAGTAAATATCTGACTCCACCACTGCATAAAGGGGTAATGAGAATAAAGTTTTGAACCCACACCTCCTCCCTAGATATATATAGATGCGGGGTTGAGGGTGGGGTTTACATGCAAATATGTCTTTGTTTTTTCTTTTTTTTTAATAAATATAAATACGTAGTTTTTGCTACAGAATTGGACAGCTTAGAAACTTTTTCTTTTTTTTCTTTTATTTTTATTTTTATTTTTTGTAATACCAATCTTTTAACCTCTCTATAGAGTAGGTCTCTTATATATATATATATATATATGTATATATAATTAAAAGGTTCAACTTTCGAGTTCTTTAACATCTTTTCATAATAATAGGAGGTAAGGTACCTTCAAGGCTACAACACCAGTAGTAGCTTAGATAATATAAGTTCAATAAAATTGAGTTATTGGAGGAAGAAAAATATTTGAAATAATTATAAATAAAAAAAAAGATGAAAAAGAGCTATAAAAAGGGCTCCTTGCTATAATCTCTTTTGTATAATCTAAATATTATGACTTTTTTTTATTTATTTATATTTTATTTTATTATGAACTCTAAATATTATGACATGGTTGTTGGCACATGCACCTAACTTCACAGCAGGGGATTTAATTTGACATTTTTAAGTAAAGACAAAAAAAGAAATCCTATCTTTGTGAGAAGAGTGAAGTATTTATAATATTCGAATTTGTAAATTTTTCCCTCTATATTGGGAGAAGTTAGGCCATAGGAGTTTCCAACAACATAAATTGATGTGGTTTTCATAGTAACAGTTCATCAATTGTATGTCTTTGAAAGGGATAGCTCATAAAAGTCATAACGACGTGGCCTCATTATATCCTTAATTTTATCCTCCTTTCCTTTCACATTGATTGTCGTGTTCGAAAAGATATATATTTTTAAAAATCGCTCTTAAATGCTTTCGCATCTACTTTTATAATCTAAAATTTCAATTTTACTCTTAAGTCTAGTATAATTATTAATTGAGTTTATTTTGTTTATATCATATAATTTATACCAGAAATATGGATATTTTGAAAAATTGATTAAAATGAAATCTTAACTTTTTTACTAAGACGATAATTTTGAAACGATCCATTATAGAAAGGACTCACATACGGAGCCGCTCCTTCACCCCACCTGCCAAACCAACCTATCCAAACAACCCCTAACCTCCCATAAATTACCATACTCTGCCACTTCCGTATCCAATCCGTATCCGTATATACATACGGTTTAGATACGCAACACCTAGAAAATTATTTTTTTGCCCTATATTCCATGCTTCCAGGCAATAAAACCTTGCATTCTTACCAATCTCATACACGCACACACACCTATACATACGCATACATAAATATATATATGCTTTTTCTAGCCTTCTATCTCTCTGTATTAACAAAAAAAAAGAAAAACAAAAACAAAAAAAAAAACAGCAACCACATTAGATGGCGATGAAGGGTGTTTGGATCTGAGTTGCCTATGATGGCTCTCAAAGGCCACACCATTTTTTCCCGTGATGAAGTCAAAAAAAAAAAAAAAAAAAAAAAAAAAAACCAACCACATCTGCCATTTTTTCCGGTGAATAAGATGAAGCAGTAGCAGCAACAGCCGCCGACGCCACGACTGCCATGGGTTTGACCAAACCCCCATCCCACCCTCCCTTTGCACCCATGACAGCCGGCGAGATGAAGCAATCCTCCATTTTTTCCGGCGAATCCCCGCCGAAGCACCCCATAGCCATTCAAGGGTTGTCTAACCCTTCTTCTCGATTTTTTTTTTTTTTTTTCAATTTATCAATGGATAATAATTTTTTACAATTTTTCCCACCTCAAACTAACAACATGAGAGAAAATTTTTTCCTGGTTTATGAAGATATCAATGCTTACAATGTCTTTCCCAAACATGAAACAAAGATTGATGTCTTCATTGTTATATGCCTCACCATATGTGTGAGACACTAGACTAACACTGTTCACAAAAATCCAACAAACAACTGAACAAGTGAAAAAGAATCCTTTACCACAGCAAAGGAACAAGTAAATAAGGGGCTTATACCGTAACAATCTTTAACATTATAAACTCAAATGGTTTTGAGTTCAGGTTCCCAACCTTGGAATTGTACAAGACAATTGCCCCAAAAATGAAATTATTAGAATTCATGAAATATTGTGATTTAACCCATCAACCTCCCCAAAAAGTGTCCAATTACATTGTAATCCATGATTGATGTACACTGATGCATTAGTAACCCCTCCAAATAATTTCTGACTAGTGTGCACACTACAAAGTTTCCACTGCCCTTTTTTCTTCCACATTTATTTAATTCCAGTCCTAATCTTTTTATTTAAATGCTCATTATTGAATCACTTTTACGAGAATAATTTTAATACTACAACAATCTCACCAAGATAAGCTTGAGATAACCAAAAAAAAAAAAACTATTGCCTAACCTATAGTTTCTACCCATGCAGGAAACTGAGACCTTATTCAACCTAACACTAATCTAATGCTAATAGAACTGTGCAAGAGAACAAAGTTGGTAAGAATGTGAGGAAACCTTTTCGGGTGCCATCATACTTCCATTAGGCCATAAGGCCATTCTTGGGGTCACCACTCACCAATATTAATCCCTCAATCACAGGTATCATACATTCTTCAATCTCTCTCTCCTTACTTTTTTTTTTAAAATTTTTTTTATATTTAATTTCATTAAGGGATTTAGGTATAGTTTGATTCTCAAGGAAAAAATTGGGGAAAATAGAAGAAAAAGAAAGGAAAAATCATTTAATCATTTATTATTCTTAAAATCATGCTTTATTTTTGTAGCTTAGTTTGTTTATTTGAAAAAATTAGGGTTTTTTTTTTCTACTAAAAATTTATGGCGAACGGGAAAAAAAATACTACTGCGATTTTTTCTTAAGTTTGGCCCCCTCATCTTCAAATTCCTGGCTCCGCCCCTGCCACCAAACAACCCCAAAAAACCACATCCGGAAAAAACAGAGACATCCCCCAAAAACAAAAATAAAATCACAAAGCCAAAGCCAAACCAAGGAGAAAGGAAGACTACCCAAGCAAGAGCCGAACCCAGCAAACCAGGCTAGCTCTAGCCTGATCGAGCTGAGCCAAGCTATACTCCTCAATGTACACAAAAAATCTGCCCGAAGCCATACTCCTCGATGTACACAAAAAATCATCAAAGCATAGATAAACCGAGAGAGGGGGGAGGGGTGAGGAAAGCCTTTGCCGTACCTGTGGCTGCTGCTGCTATAATGAGTGAGCTGGATATCGTCGACAGCTAATGGAGCCCAGACGACGGTGGATCTAAGGCGAGATCGTAGATCGTCCACCGATGGGGGAGCTTTGGCGTCGGCGGCGACAGTGGATGGCAGATCCTCACCGTCGACGATGAGGGCGTGGTCTTCGGCTTCCGTATGACGTCGGCGGCGGCAGTGGATGGCAGATCCTCAGCGGCGACGTTGAGGGCGTGGTCTTCGGCTTCCGTCTTACGTCGGCGGCGTGGTCTCCGGTTCACAGAGAGAGAGATGGAAAGAGAAAGCAAGAGGGATAGCGAGAGAGAGAGAGGAAGAGAGAGAGAGAGAGAGAGTGAGAGTGAGAGTGAGAGTGTGGCTGAAGGTGTATTTTACCCAAACCCGTGAAATGTATAAAATGTATAAGGTGTATTTTTCCACCACGATTTTTTTCTTTCCATACCCCTTTTATACGGTTAACAAGATTTCGTATAAAAAACCATAAAATCGTGGTGAGGAGACACGATTTTGCTAAATCGTGGTGAAGCACCACAATTTACTGTAAATGTGGAAATAAGTTTCTTTTCACTCTACTTTTTGAAATAAGTCTCTGAACAACAGTAAAAATGGAAATGGCCCGGGTTTTCATATTCTGCGGATTTCATGCTCTGTTTAATTATTGCATATCGATTTTCGTATGGCACACTGCTTCTACTGTCTAAATGTTCGTGATCAGATTTTGTTTCACAATTGCATCATATTTATAGTATATATAAACCCTGCAATCCTACAATCAATGCATTGAACTAGGGTTTTTTTTTTTTTTTGGGATATCAGAAACGTTGTTGGTACCATTCCCTGCTTTGGTTTTTATTAGAACATGGAAAATTGGAAATAATTCTTCTATACGGAATATGGGAAAATGTTGTTCTCCTCTCTAATTTATGTTGGTGTGTATTCTTTTTCTGAACTTTAGAGGAAATAAAAATAGGAGAGGTGTACGCTTAGCAAAAAATAAAATAAAATAAGAAAAATAAAGTATAGGAGTAATGAGAATGAAGTAGATGATACTCTTTTGGTTGAAAACAAATGATCACAGAGCGATTGAAGAACCCAAAATGGGGATGAGAATATGAGATTGGAATGCAAGAGATGAGAAATGCAATGGTTCATCATCCAAATTTTGGAACACAAGAGTGCATAAAATCCAATCATACATATCTCTTTGCCTAACGAGTAAGGACTTTTGGGGTTACTTGAAAATTTTACACGGATAATTTAATGGTTTACTTTCTTGTTGATAACATGATGGGAATAGCTATTGCAATCCCCCATTTTTATCACCCCATCCCTTTTTTTTTGGTTTTTAGGATTTCATGAAAAATATGAAAGATTTTTACAAAAACTAGTCACTTGGTTTACTAAAAAACATTATTTTGAACAACTTTGCAAAAAAAAGTTTTTCCAAAATCTATCATTTAAGTAGATTTTTTGGCAAAAAATGAAATAAATACTATAAATAGCTAAAAAGTATATTTAAACGATAGATTTAGGAAAAATTTTCTTCTACAAAGTTGCTCAAAATGATGCTTTCTAGTAGACATTATAACCAATTTTCATAAAAACCTTTTATATTTTGCATGAAACCTTAAAAACCTAAAGGATAGGAGGTGGGGTGATAAAAATGGGGGGTTGCAATAGCCGTTCCCTAACATTATCTTAAATAAAATTAGTCGGGCTAATTGACTATACAAGCTTGGCTTGTGCTGCAGTGAAGTGGAAATCCATTTCAAGCTAATATACATCAACAGCCCCACGGATAATAGAGTAAAGAATGCAAGTGATAGTAGCTTCATTTGAATATGTTGCTGGGCCTGGCAAATACAGCACCTTATTCAAACTGGGCTTTAAAAGCCATTTCTAAACGCGAACGGATATTGCAACCCCCCATTCTTATAACCCCACCCCTTTTTTTTTGGTTTTAACATTTCATGAAAAATATAAAAGGTTTTTGCAAAAACCGGTCAAATGGTCCACTAGAAAACATCATTTTGAACAACTTTGCAGAATAAAGTTTTTCCAAAATCGATCGTTTAGGTAGACTTTTTAGCAAAAAAATGAAATAATGGCTATAAATAGTTAAAAAGTATATCTAAATGATAGATTTAAGGAAAACTTTCTTCTGCAAAGTTGTTCCAAATGATGTTTTTTAGTGGACCTCACGACCGGTTTACATAAAAACCTTTTATATTTTGCATAAAACCTTAAAAACTTAAAGGATGTGGGGTGGGGTGATAAGAATGGGGGGTTGCAATAGCCATTCCCTTTCTAAACACTTTAGTTCGCAAACAGGATTTCTTGATGAAGGCCCCCGACGAATTCAGGCAGCAGTCATTTGATTTTGATGGGCTTGGCATGCAGCACTGCAGGCAAAGGGACAGCCATGCTTGGACTCATTTCGCTTATTGCTTTCTTCATTTACTCTTAATTGGCTGATGAGGAAAAGGAAAGAAGGTAGTATATTAGGCCTCATGTTTTTATTGGCTTGATTTAAATTATTAAATAAAATAAGATTACAAAACGGCACATAAAATCAGCAACTCGCTGGGCATTTCATTGAACTACCCAAGCTTTGGGTTGGTTAGTGTAAGTACCCATTTTGGATGGCCACTTGAATTCTGCCTCAGATGGAAATTTCATCAACCAAAGTGAGTCCAGCATGAGCAAAATAGTATTAAATCCATTAAAAGAATGCAACACATGAGAGTAGCAGGCATGAGTTTCAGATTACAACCAGCTCAGGTTCAGATGAGTAAATCTAAAATAATTCAATACAAAATCACAAATATATATATATATATATATATAGCCAAGCATCTGGGAGTTATCTAAATCATGTTACAAAATATGAATATTAACCACGTCCACAAGAGGAAACAGTTGATTGGTTTTTCATAGATGGGATCTTCCCCAATCTGGTTAATACATTACGTGAAACTAGCCCCGATCAAACAGACAACGGGTGCATGTACCAAAAACATAATGTGAATCATTAATATACAAAATCAGAACATAACCCAGGAAGTGACAAACCAAGCACCCGATTCTTTAAGAGAGCTCGTTTAGTTCTGTCAGTTGAGACTATCAACCACAGCCCACTGCCTCCTCAAGGTACAAAGAGTCAGCAATAGAGTGATCATCAACTTTATCTCTCAGACCGATTAATCCTGTGATCACAATATAGAGCAAACCTTTTGTGCCTTTCTCTTCTTTTTCTTCTTTTGCTTTGGCGGCTGGAGAACCACCTTAATGGCTGCATCAAAGACAGCCTTCACATTCTGCATTTGCAAAGGCAATTTTCATAAAGCCCATAAATAATGAGATCATGACAAACTTGCCCATAAAAAATTCATAATGACACATATAATATAACTAAACTACCTGCTGTGTTTTTGAACTACATTCTATATAAGCAGGAGCTCCAATCAGCTTTCTCAGTTCCTCTCCCTTCATAAAATAACAGTGGGAAATCAGACCAATTCAATTTTTAAAACCGGGAATCATAGATACAAGCCAGGGTGTAAAGGACCCAGAAAATGCTCTTTATGAACATGTAAGTAGCAATAGCAAATACCTGAGCTGTGGTAATCGGAACCGCACCAGGGTGGTCTAAAAAGAACTGCTTATCATCCCGAAGATCTGCAGGAAACAGATTTAACATCATTGCAACAAGGACCATTGAACGAAGGATAAAATGTAAAGCAATTGAACACAGTTGCAATTATAGAATAACCGTCACCACAAAGGGGAGAGGGGTTGGGGATAAAATAAATCAAAATAAAAAGTTAGGTGCATCCTATAAAATGCAAATTAACATGACAATAACCTAAAGAGAACTAACAAGCAGATTACATCATTAAAATGATGATGATAATTCTACTCTAATCATAACAGAAATTTATTTTTTATTATAAAAATTAAAATAAAAATAATAAGCAAGCTAACCAGTATAGAAATCTCATTTTGTATACACATCAGTGCCATAAAACTGGACAAGCCAGTCCAAGTAGAACTGCTTGCCTTTCTAGTTCAGTTCAGTTCCGACCAAAACAGGAAGTCAGAAAACCCATAAATGCCAGTATGACCAAGCAGAACGGTAGCCTATGGTCGTCTTAAGAAGTTTGAATGTACCAGGAAACCAATTACATGGTAGGAATGCATTCCCAAGGTGGGAACAGAACGTTCTACAAATTTAGTGGGAGACAATTCGGAAATAATGGGAAAACTATATTTTTAAAGGAAGTGTTTTCAAAAACTTAGGCACTTTTTCCTTTTTGGTAAATTGAGTAGAGAGAATTGATCACTTTAGACACCTCAACTAATGCTTAAATTAAATACTAAGATGGCTCTATTATTTGCATAAAGTAGTAGTAGTACTAGTAATAAATGTATAACATAGGTAGTGATGCGGATACAAAACCTTATACAAGGCCGGTGTAATTACTTAGAAACCTCTTCAAATGTTTTTCAGTAGTAATCCTAGATAACTAGTAGAAAGGAAAATTTGCAACAAAGACCCATTAATGCACAAGTAAGGAGGAGTAATTTCATCCTAGTTGAAGGTGCCACGAACAAAAGGAAAGCCAAAAGGAAAATGAATCAGATTACTGTTATATAGAGAGAAAGAGGAAGAGAGAGAGAGAGAGAGACATGTGAGAATAAGCATCTGCGGAGATTTACCATCCCACCTTGAAAACTTACTAAGTTAACCATCCTGATTTTTTTTTTTTTTTTTAAAAAAAAATTATAAATAGGATAACAGAGAAAAACCTAATTATACTAGTTCTAAAGTAAGTAAGAATATATATACACTCAATATTAAAGAATGCTCGGTAAACTCGACATCCAATTTCAAAGCTCCAATACATAAAGAGATCCATTGGATTCACAAGATTCAACGGTATTTCAAAAAGCTAACATGGCCAAGCTCCACTCACTATCTGTCAAATCGGCTTGGGTCAAAATTTGTGTATAAAAATAATGTCCCCTGACCCTAATCCTATATAGAGTATGTATCTATATAGTATATACATACATATATATATCAGGAAAAACACCATACAAGGGACCCAAGTTTTTATCAAAGCCATTATACAATCACATACCACCCCCACCAAAGTGATTTTCCTCGTATCCCCACTTGGCACGGCCATCTATCCAGTCACCATAAACTATCCAAAATAAGAATTCTAAAGATGCATATGCATCAATGGATGCCAATGTCTCCTCAATGCATGATTGAGTCCCATTTGGAACGTTTGAGGATAGCTATTAGGTTTATACCAGCCATTGACCCGTTTTGATCATCAGGTCAGAGACTTGAACTCAACAAGTTCAACCATGGGCTGACAGGGTTAAACCATTTTGGGTTGCAAACAAATAGATACAAAAATTGTAATATTTATTAAGAACTAGAAGTTAGCATATTGGTTAGAGACTCTTATAGATTGCTAGAGGTTGAATGTTCAATTCTTCCTATCCCCAATTCTCAATTATTTTATAAACATTTTATTCATTGCCAGTCAACAGGGTGACCCAAACCTGTTGACTCATCAAGTCACCCGTCCGGTCCAGGTACTACTTTTGAGTGTCATGTGTGTATAAACTCATTGCCATTTTAAAAAAATGTGCATAATGACAAAGATTAAACATTTTCACTCAACTTGACAAAGATTAAACATTCTCAATTATTTTATAAACATTTTATTCATTGCCAGTTAACAGGGTGACCCAAACCTGTTGACTCGTCAAGTCACCCATCCGATCCAGGTCCTACCTTGAGTGTCATGTGTATATAAACTCATCGCTATTTTTTAAAAAATTGTGCATAATGACAAAGATTAAATAATTTCACTCAACTTGTCCATCACATTAATCCCTTTAATCATTCTTACTATCACTAGCTCTACTTCCTACCCCTGTGTCTGTGCACATCAACACTCCTGAATAATCAGTATCACAACCTCTCTGTCCACCAATCTCCATGTGAATCACATAGCCACTCCCGATCACACCAATGTCCTGAATCTTTCTATCCCAATTTTAGCATGAAAATTTCCAAACAAGCCATGAGTTCAAGTTAAATAAATTAGTTATAAAAAATCCTCCCCACAACATTTTGAAAGTGCCATGTGGGCAAGAAACCATATGCCCCAGGCCTTATATATTTGTGGCTTTACATTGAAGTGATGCTCACTCAAGGGACCAAGGACATGTCAAAACCAAGCATAGGCATCAGCAATGCCAAAAGAAAACACCACAATAGCTATATACTAGTCAAGAAGGTTGCATTCGTAAACTTCTTTGGAATCCACATTCACAATAAGACTCTTTGCAGCTTACACAAGCAGTGATAAATTCTTTCAACTTTAGCAACTAATTGGAGACCATCAGAGCAAAAACACTAAAATTCTAGGTGGAAGAGCCAAAATGACTGAAAATTGATGAACATGCACGAAATTATGAATATAGATTTATAAAGTTCATCTGCAAAATCCTATCACCATTTTCCACATAAACAGAAGGATACATTGTTTAGCGAAACTCTTGAGAATCAAAAGCAACTTGCAATTTTGCACAACTAGGAAAAAAAAAATTACATTAACTTTTAAATTCATAATTTTCTTCAGGGCATAATCAAGGTGTCTTATGGATTAAAAATTTTAAAAGTTGCTTATAATTTTGAAAGATCATTGTTTCATCGAAAAATAATAATAATAAAAATGAAAGAACATTGTAAGTTTTTCTCATATGGTAGCTCAAAATTGACGATTAAAAAAGCAGAGTTTTATGAACAGTCCTTGTTGAATTTATTCTCTGCACTTCATTCCACTCCCAAGAATACCAAATAAAAAGGATCAACAATTGGGCACCCAGAATAAGCAAGTTCCAACCAGATGATTCTCAAAACAAATCATACAAACAGCACCTAACGATGGCATGACTAAAGTACACATAAGTACTTCCAGGAAACCTGTGAATCGAGTTGATAAATGATAGATATAGATCAGATTACAACAGAACACGTGACAATAGGTGGGTGCAGCTATAATCCCAGAAAATAGATTTCATACAGTACAAAAACACTACTCAATCACGCAAAAATTACATTTATAAATAAACACTAGTAACTCAAAATTAAAATTATAGTTATTGAGAAGAAAGTTGGAATAAGAGAATCTAACCAAGCTTCGTCCCAACAAGAATTATCGGAACCCCAGGTGCATAATGCCTCAACTCAGGAATCCACTGACGATTGAAAAATAAAACATAAAATTTGTCAGAACAATATTGACTTAGACATCATCCACAGTAAAATAAAATAGAAAAGAACGAAAGAAATAAAACAGAAACAAAGTCAAAATGAAAAGCAAAAATCTGTACAAAGAAAAAGTGAGTCTCACTTTCTTGGCAACATTTTCATAGCTAGCCTTGCTAATGAGAGAGAATGCAAGCAGGAAGACATCCGCCCCACGATAGCTCAAAGGTCTTAATCTGTTGTAATCCTCTTGACCTGTTACATGAAATAAAGCAAACAAAAAATTAGACCCACAACACGAAACTCCCAAAAGGGACAAAGTAAAAGAAAATTTTACAGGTTTCAAACTTTACCAGCAGTATCCCACAACCCCAAATTAACAGTGCTTCCATCCACAACCACATTTGCACTGAAATTATCAAACACAGTCGGCACATAATCCTGTTCCGCATCGCATTAAAAATGAAGAAAACAAAAAAAAAAAACCTTAATGTTACAACTTTCTCCCTCGTAATCATCTCAGAAGATGAACAAAATAATGTAAAATATAGAAGTGAAAAGCAATGAATTATCACAAGAAGGCAATTTAAACTTTCAATTGGACATTTTTAACCGCAAAGTAGAACATGTTGACATACTATGAACATGTACAGAAATATAGAGGGAAAAAAAAAAAAACCATCTTTTTCATTCACGGAAAGATAGAGGAAAGGAAAATGCTTCAAAATTGTAGCCATTATTAAGAAAGTTTCCTTTTTTCCTTTCCCTTATTCTTTCCACTAACCAAACAGAGCCTACAAAAGCAAGCATTTCCATGAGAAAAGAGAAAGGAAAAAAAAAATTACTTCAGAAAGGAATCCATTATTAAGAAATTTTCAATCAATTATTAATAAATTTTCTTTTTCCTGTCCCTCGCTCTTTCTCACTCACCAAACAGAGCATATAAAAGCAAGCATTTTTGCTGAAAAAAAAAATGCTACATTTATCCGAGATAGAGAAAACGCACAGTGGGGAAAGTGTTGCTGGTGTAAGAGATGAGCATGCATGTTTTGCCGACAGCACCGTCACCGACCGTTACGCACTTTATGAACCTTGACGCGCTCATTTCTGCCACCAAAGCCAAACACCACCACCACCACCACTACCACAACCACGCTGCCTGAACTCTTTCTTCGCTCTCTAGTTTCTAGTTCAACTATTTATCTGCTCCAAACAAACCCTATTGAATCATAAACCCTAATTCAGATGATAAGTTAGGGTAATGATAAATTTCAGAATGAAACCCTAGCGCCAACCACATTGAGAGAGAGAGAGAGAGAGAGAGAGGGGAAGACTCACCTTGGAGGTGGGAGGAGAGAGAGGGGAAAGGTTGCCGAAGAAGGGAATTGTGCGCTGACCGAGCCAGCTCTCGCCAGCTATTTGCTCGTACCTCAATATTGGGTACTAAACCCCACCACCCTATCATATACACACACCCCACCACCAACCCTCCCCTTCTCATGTTTTTTAATTTTTATAATATTTAGGGTAAAATCCAGTAAACCCCTCCTATTACTCTCCCTGTACCTAAGAGATAGGCCAAATGTTTTACTTTTTTTTTTTTATCTTAAAATGTTCGTCTATTTAGAAAAGTCAAAGCATAATTTTTTTTAATTTTCTTATATTACTCCTTATTATTTCAATCATTACTACTAACACAAATCTCAATACTAAATATGAGGGGTAATTTTGAAAATATAAAATTTAATAAATGATAAATCAATACAATGATTACTTTTCTTAAATTTCATGTTTTGTCAAGCTTAACCTATATTTATGGGATGAAGAAAATATTAACCATTTATTTATATACATATCTATATCTATACTACCTATAAAAATATGAATGTTAGAAAAAATTTTGATTGACCTTTATATCCTCATTTTTAAACTTAATTACTTTTTTAACCTTATCCTTAATAAATCCATAAAGACAAAAGTCTTATTATTTAGCTATTTTCTTATTAAATTCTAATTAGGTTTCTAAACTTTTATGGTCCTTTATCTTTTTCTTCTACTTCCAACTCTTCTTTTTTTCATTCCTGTACATTTCTTCTTTATTTTTATATTCCAAGTTTTGATTAGCTTATATATTGTTTATAAACTCAATTGATCATGAACTACTTGTTAAAATTATAATATATCATTAACATTTAAATAAACCACTAAGAAAAAAAAAAAAAAAAAAACAAGTAATATTTTATAAAAAATCATGTATCATAATCTTATATTCCTTATAAGTTTACATTTGTCACAATTACACAAGATACGTAAATAATTGTTGATATTATTTTTAAGCTATTCTCCTTCAATTTTACAAAGTGTACATCTGTCATAATAGGTCATAGTTACTATGATGGTTGGCATGGCTGAGGAGAAGATAAATGAGACATGATAGTAGATGGAGTTCATATTTTTAATAGTGAGAAAGGGGGAAGATAAATGAGACATGATAGTAGATGGAGTTCAGATTTTTAATAGTAAGAAGGGAAGAAGATAAATGAGAGAGATAGAAAGTATAAAAAGAAGTAATATCATATGGAGCAAAACAATATAAAATAAAAAACAATGTAAAAAATGAAGTATTAATTTAAAAATACTAATTTTCATTACACGTTTAATATAACTTTTTATTTTAATTAATATTAATCTCTATCAATTTCTAATTGTTGCAATGTTTTCCAAAATTTTACTTGTTTACCGATTATTTCTTTTTCTCCCTCTCTTTTTATTTATTTATTTTGTGTGTGATATTTTCTTGAGAAATTGTATTTTTTAAAATTATTTTACATTCTATGAAGTGAGTTACAAAAATTATTATCATTTATGAAAACAACTACAAATCAAGATTGTCCACGTGCAACGCATGTGTACACCAACTAGTATATATATATATATATATACACACACAAACATTTTCAGGTTTAGGATTTTGAACATAAAGATCATTCGGAATTCTTTTTCACATCATTAGATCATAATCCAAAGATAATCTTCACGTTTGGGATACTAAACTTGGAGTGATACATATGAAAATAATCAGATTCGAAATGTCTCATACATTAAAGACGGATAGGACAACACAAAATCAAATATGCGCGAGACATCCGCACCTAATCATTATTATATATACATTTTTTTTCTCAATTATCAATATTAGATTTCGATACCATCATTTTTTTTCGTTCTTTTTTATTTTTTATTTTCAATAGTCAGTAAAATTTATCATTAACCCAATCACCCAAATATCAATAAGGCAGCGTTTGATTTGAAAGAATAGAATGAAATGGAATGGAATGGGAGTGGGAATAAAATAAAATGAAAATAGGAATGGGAGTAAGAATGAGATGGAATAGGAATGGAAAGAGAATGAGAATGAACATTCCATCCCAATGTTTGGTAAGAGATGGAAATGGAATGAAAAAGTAAAGGTGAGACCCATTTTTAATGATTTTTACTTCTTGAAAGAAGACAATAGCCATCCCTCTTGGTCTGGAAAGGAATGACTGTTCCTTCCAATGAAGGAATAGAACCCCCATAAGGGAGTAGCCATTACATTCCCTTGTGCAACCAAACACTCACATTTTTTTAGAAAATGGAATCACCATTCTATTCCCTCCTTCATTCCCTCATAACAATCATAGCCCAAATATATTTTAAGTACTTTTCAATAAATTCGAACATGAGATCACTCATTCAACAACAGAATAAAATGTCATTAAACTATCATATCATTAGTTATCAACATATTTTTCACTAAAGCGTTTTTTTAATTATGGAGACCAATCCCTCAAATAGATCGGAAAAAAATACTAATAATAATAGATCGAAAGAATAACCTAAGGAATAGTTCTCTATTTTTTGGAATATATATACATAGAGAGAGTTAGTTGAAATAGAGGTTGAAAATGAACGGTAAAGGGTTTAAAATAATTATAGCTAATGTAGACCAATTGCAACAAAAATTGTCTTGCAAGAGAACATTTTGCCAATTCCCATTATTAGAAGATGAAATCAAAAATGGATTTCCTTTTTTTCTTTTTTTTTTTTTTTGGTGGGGGGCAATAATAAGTTGCTTTTATTAATCTCAGAGTTGATGGAGAAGTCCTTTCACTCCAACGTACGCTGAAATCTCACTCCTCTCGACGCGCAACAAATGGCAAACAAATCTGGCTAGCAACTCAAATGTCAACGACCCATAAGCAATTAGGATTTTCTTATAATATTAATTAATCTCGCAATTGACCTAATTCTTTGAATAATAACTTTGGCACAACAATCACCAAACTTGCCTAGGAAAATTTTCAAATTCTTTCCAGAACGCAGTTGGAACTAAATTAAAATAATAAAATAAAATAAAATAACCAACAACAACAACAAGAAGATTACGCTGTTTTATTGTTTATTGTTGTTGTTCCCAAATTTCCACATTTTTCAGAAATTTTAAAAATCATCAGAAGTCAATGCATGTCTCGTTTGATTACAGATGGGGTTCTTCCTAGCAATTTCTATTGGAACCAAGGTCTACTTCTGAAAAGAAAACACATAACCAATTTAGCCATAATTTATGCTCATTAGGTGATATGTATGATCCATTGAGTGACGTCACAAATCAAATCACAAAAAATTTAATTTTCCAAAGTACCATATACGGAGTATATATATATATATATATATATACACGGATTGTATGCATGTCGGGCAATATGAATATGAGGTGTCTGACATGGTGACTTGGAAATTATATGAAATGTGAGATGGGTGTTTAGTGCCTCAAATGTTTTCCATATGCATGTCCGATTGATGAAGGATGGTGACAATCTTGATGAAGGTGTGAAAGTTTAGCTATAATTTCCTATAATTAGGTCCCTCATTCACATAGAGGGAGTGGGGTTGTTTTTGCCTTGTTCGTGAAGCAAAAATGGAGAAAAATCAAAAGGTGGGGATGGGTGGGGATTGGCTTTCAAGGGGAGCCAACGATGTGTGTGATTGAGAGAAAAAACACAGCATGATTGAGTAAGCAACTTGAGGTTGGTTTAGCGTGGCCCTTGTTTTTGAGTCCCATTGGCCCATCATACTCGATGACTCATGAATTAAACTGAATAATGCAGGACTAAGGTAGTGGTTGAGTGGATAAGAGTCCATCCACCCACCAAATCAAAATGTAAATTGAAGGGTTTTTTACATTATCAAATGTGACATCTTGATCGGACAATTAATTATAGTTAGTTGTGATGAGGAAAAAATTTTTTTTTTTTAAATCTCCCTCCTATGAGAACGTGACAAGTGGAAACCTTCCGACATAGCTCAGATAGGAAGCCACAAGCGACCAACGTAGCTCCACTAATCCAATTAGCCTTGTTTCAAGAAGATTATTGAAACTAGCAATCACCAGCTAAGGGATATTCGGGCACTTCGAATCACAGAATGTAACCCATATATCAACTACAGTGGTTGGTTGGTGGAGAAATCTGCTAGATTGCATAATCCAAGATAGAATAGTCTGAGCAATCCCCCAATCGGCCCATTAATTAAGAAAAATCAGTGTTTTTTTTTTTTTTTCCCCGTTAAGGGTAAGATGGGAAATGAGAAAAGTTACAATCTAACTATGGCTACGCATATAAAAGGTCCAACCATCATGCTAAATTTCATACTAGAATCGGTTCTTCATATTTCATTCTCTCAATTTCTAACAAGGGTGTCCTAAGGCTAAATAGCCAACCCCTCCCCTTCCTCCTCCGCTGTAGGCAGTGGTGCAAGGCACACACGACATTTTTGCATCGACACGCAGTAGCATATGATTATAACTTCTATGACTAATTGAGTATGGGCGGCCACGATTGACATGGACCCTGCAACCCCAATCCGTAGACCAAAATAAGCATTCAGTAAGATGTCAATGTGAGAGAAAAAATATAAGGTCTATACAAATGTGCCTTCAAGAAGAATTCACCATGCTCTCATGTATTTACATTTTTTTCCAAGGAAGATCCTAATCATTCATTTGCTTGTTTAATGCGCATGCGAAAACGTACTTATGGCTTATCAAAACCCATCTCAGTCAACAAGTTGTTAGTGTGTGTGAAAAGTTGCTTTCATAACAAATCACCATGACCTAACAAATTTGTCCAATGCCCAGATCTGGACATATTGTATTATTTAGCCTAGCCAGACAATAATGTACTTACAACCTACCCTACTAAGATTTTGGAACCCAAACCTAGGTCATCAGTTATTAAAATTTGGGGAGCACATGGCAACCCTAATACCAAATCCATGTGTATGGATGACCAACCCTCCTACCGCCCTCTCAATTCAACATCTTTGTATCTGGCCCTCTCTTGGGCTACCATGGCCCCTATATACCTTCCAACTTTGATTTTATATAAAAATAAATATACCAAGGGTGTAACTTTTTTGTGCCTAGATATGTATGCGCACAGGGACAAGACCCAATCAGTTGATTTGTGAAATTTGAATGGATCAGATTGAATTGGATATAATTAGTCCTATAATTATCTAGATTAAGCACCATTTTTTAGGGGTACAAATTTCGAGATTTATTAAGGACCTCCATGATGTGTGTGAAATATTACTGACCTGCTATAAGTTCTCTCAGCAATTAGCATCATTGACCTCCCATGAATGTTTGCTAGCTTCAAGCAGACAAGATTCAAGAATCAAATTTACCTCTGGTTTAAACAAAAGCCTTCAAAATGCTTAAGAAAGAAATCCATTCTTTAGACATTTTCAACACTTCACTTTCCTTTACTCAGCAGTTCCTGCATAATCACCCTACAATCACTAATTTAAAATGTTATGCATGCGTGCACACGCAAGAAAATTAATTGATTGCCATGTGACTATGGCCCCTAGTAAGTTATGCTAGAGAAGAGAGAGGACAATTAACTGTTTGCCATGTGATTTTGGCCCCTATAATAGGTTATGCTGGAGTGGAATGACTTCCTTCCCAAGTGATTATGACCCATAACACACTTGCACTATTTGGCAAGTTAATAATGCTAGTTGAGCCTACTCCTGTCCAAGTTCTTCATATTGATTCCAACCAGTCTTTAAAGCTGCTATCAAAAAAGCAGCTGACCACTATCAATCTTCAACTGGGTCTAATCTTATTAATTTCTGAAATAAAGTAAATCTCTTTCTATGATTTTTAAAATACTCACATTGAGCTTTTTAGCATTCATTAGCAATTCCTAGGCAAGCAGTCAAGTTGTTCCAAATCACTTTCACATGAGTCCTGAGTTAATGTTTCCTTCATTTTCCTTTTGGTTGCTGAGAATACGAAGAAATAGGAAAGAAAATAATTGAATTATACAACCACACCAACCCCAAATACTTAAGAGAGTTTGTGATTTATTTTTTTTCCCATTTCATCCCTTTATTAGTTGCTCAAAAATAGTGTCCTACCCATAAATAAATAAAGCAATGCCTCTCTATCATCCCAACATTTTAAAATGTCATTCCTACAAGAGTTCCTAGACATTAATTTAACTGGCAAACATGTTACAACCACTCCAACCCCAAAAACTTAACAGAGTATGATTTTTTTTTTCCCATTTCATCCCTTTATTAGTTGCTCAAAAACAGTGTAATACCCATAAATAAATAAAGCAATGCCTCTCTATCATCCCAACATTTTAAAATGTCATTCTACATTTCTACAAGAGTTCCTAGACATTAATCTATCTGGCAAACATGTCCACAATAAATGTTAAAATTAGATAGAATCAACTTTATAGAAAATTGAATTCACAAGAGAGCAAAGGTTTGCCAAGGTGCCAAATCACTCTCCACACTTCAAACTATCTCAGCCCTTTTCTGAATGCACTTTATCACAGGATGGATTTCGCTAACATCACCAGAAGTCATGGTGTTTGATGATTGACATAAGTAATATCAAACCATCAGATACTCTTAGAAGAAAACCACTGCATCTTTGGATGGAGTCCTCAAAACTTCAACCAAAAGCAGGGGCACCAATATATATTATACCCCACTGCATATTGTAGGATCTTGCTGTAGAATATGGTAATTGCATTTTAATGGGAGCTCACCATTGGCGTATCAAGCAATATATGCTGAGGGTTAATATGGATGGCTCAAATCTCTTCATCTGAACTAACAAATTCTAATTCAATCATCTTTTCCGTAGCCTGCTTGGTTTTCACTGCTGAAGCTTGCCCCGGATCAGTTTTTTTCCTTTTTGCATCTGGTTGTTGGTTTCTTCTGACTACAGGCTCATCCACTTTTCTGCTTGATGCGAACCTGAAGAATGATGAATCAATCTTCAATGTAGTGGAAATACACCACAAATGGCAAATAAAAGAGAAACATAAGTTTAATAAATTGTCTTTTACTTGGTTCACCTTTTATCTGGGTTTGGCATTGCAGATTCTTTATTTGTAATTTTTGGACCTTTTTTCCCTGTAATCACAGAGAAAAATATCTCAGCAATAGGAAGCACAAAGGTTCACAGCCAGCATGAGAAGAGGTGGGAAATGATTAAAACCTGTGATTTCAGTTAGAAATCTTATTCCTTGTGAGTGGATATTTGTTGTCACTTTACCTGCATTACTGTTCGAGTATAACATTCAGAAACCATTTACATTAACTAAACCATAAAAATTAGTCTTTATCAATCCATCTGTGTGTGTGCGTGTGTGTGTGTGAGAGAGAGAGAGAGAGAGAGACGGTTTTTTCTTTTCTCCACAATTGCTATTGTTTCATTTAAAAATGGGGGAACAAAAAGCAGTGACTTGCAAACTTAAAGATATTAAGTTTATCACCTGGGCAAACAAAAACACTACCAGCTAACTTAAAGAGATTAAGTTATCAAGAAGTGCTGGTGACTTGCTACTCTATCAAATGTTCAAGCTCACTTTTTTCACTGTTATTTCTAATTTCCTATATTGTGGGAGGGGAAATTATGAGGCAAAGAACTTTAAGCTCCACAAAATTTTTGAGGAACAGCGAAGAAAATAAAACACAACCATTGTATTCTCTGCAACCAAACAGAGCATAAAAGAGTAGCCTCAAGTTTGAAAGAAAGTGAATGAGTATAAGCTAAGGCACCAGGGACAAACCTTAATGCCTTTTTCAGTCCTTCGACAGACAACAACTTCACTGGCTGCATGGGCCTAGTTAAGTTTGTTCTGCCAGCAAGAGGGTCAACCAAGTAGATTCCTTCTGACTTCAGAGGATCCCTAAAGGCTGTTCTCAAGTTCCTGATATGAAATATTACAATTTGAATATACTTATAAAAGAACTGTAAAACAAAAATAAGATGACTTCCTATTTTATGCAAATGGTGCACAGTCAACACCAAAAACAAATTCAAATGGATCAATACAATGATCACCTACCCTCCCTTGAGCTCAGTCCGTTTAATAGAATATTTCTCAGATGCTTTCTACAAAGACAATTAATAAAGGAAACTACAGTTAGTAGTTTTGATTTATAGATAAATGAGTCAGACAGGATTGAAGCCTTGAGTAGGCATCCTTACTGATTTGTGGTATCTGCAATATATCCCACGGCGCCTGAAATCACACAAAGACTTAAATAAGGAACAAATGCTTGGTCCCAAATAAACAGTTGATAAAAACTCCATAAATGAATGCAGGATAATTCATACTGCTGTTGGATTTTGAAAAAATGAGGCATAGTTGCTGATGGTAAGAAATAACTTTGCTGCACTGAACTCAATTATACAAAAGATACAGCTATGAGCATACTATGAAATAACTACAAAACAAGTTAAAGACAGACAGGTGATAGTCCTCCAGTTGAAATGCTCTTAAAATTTCTTTGTCAAGGACGCTTGCACTCCCCACTTATCTTGTTTTTCACCCATATGTTCACTGTGTGATCCACATGAAAATTCAGAATACTCATTATGGATCATGCTCTTCTAACTTAGAACTTAACTAAAACACGCTAAATGTCATAGGCTCTGCACTCTGATAACAAAAAATAAGGATGCAGCGCCTATGATGGTTTAACCACATAAAGACTGTACAAATATGATCTACAAATACAAATCAATCAACATTACAATTGATTTGAGATCCTCTGATAATAAACAAATGAGACCATAATTTGCAGTCAAAACTTCCACCATTACAGAACCACCTTCCTGAGCACAAGAAATATCATACCTTGATACAATTTATTCTTATTGAAAAGAAAGTATCAAATATGTTTTCTTTCCGGAAGATCAGAATGCAAACTCATTTTGCACTCTCTCCACTACAAAACCAATAAAGGCTTGGTTGCTATATGATCACATAGAATCAAGACGTATCATTGACAAATTACATTTCACCCTCGAAGTTTTGCTCTGGATAACAAATCTAATCTAATGAACAATCAAAAAGCTGATGCTGTTAATTTCTTATCTAATTAAGCTTTCAAGCCAAAATAAGTAAGTAACACACCATGGTTTCTTCTTCAGTAAGCAAAATTGTGTCAAATGACCCCCCCTCTCTCTCTATCTCTCTCTCTCTCTCTCTCTCTCTCTCTGTGGTGTAGAATCCATCATGAAAGCCCACATCTTCTAAATTATTATGACATAATACCAATTTTGTCTAATATTCTGCAGAAAGAAGAAGCATATTGAGTTTGAAAAATGAATTATAATATAAAGCATGATCCTGAAGACAAAAACTGAAGCAAAATATTAGTAAAATCAGTTCCATAGTCTTCATAAAGACAATCAACATTTCAATCTGTCAAGGCCAACCAATAACCCAGAAATGAAGAGCATAACATGCATGGAGAACATTTAGTGAAAATCTATATCTTGTTTAAGTTTTAACTCTAAACATTTATATCTCATTTATGATCAAATTATACTTGTATATATCCAGTTTATCCCAAAAAAAAAAATTGATGATCAAATTATACAAAAAGCAACATGCTAAGATGCTTTCCTATGAAATGCATCCGCTAGAGAAATCCAGTTTCCATATATCAAAGTTAAAAGTGCATGCAACATACTTGTTTATGACTAGCGTACAAGCCATTCCATCCTTCCGTTTTCCCTTGCAAACCCCATAATCAACCGAAGTACCTATCTTTAAAATTTGACCAGCAGAAAAAACACTCAAAGAATATCCTGCTCCCTGCAAAAAAGGACAAATGGACAATGTCAACATTTTACTAAATCTTAGCAAATACAATTACATTAATAAATGACAAGTTGATACCGCAGCATCCTTGCGAACTCCACAATTGAACAGTGCAAAGACTGTTCCAATCTGCTCTTTCCAGTTCTTCTGATAAGCATCGCCAAACAAGAAAACAGAAGTAGTCTTTTCATCCAAACATCCCATTTGCCATATACAGTAATTTTTCCCTGTAGAACTAGTCTTTGGATTCCCCTTTTCAGTCAATACTCCAACCGTTGCCCAACACCCAGAAAGAGTGTCCCCTTTCAACAAATTTCTAATTATATATCCAAAACAAAACAATATATGACATTAGTACTCAAATTGCAAGTTGCAATCAGATAAGAATGTAATATAACATCTTCAAAGTGCAGTAAAGTACTTTATGGCTGGCAAACGAACAAATCGAATATCTGAAAAACGGTTGCCCAGTTCTACAGGGGAGACCAACTGATTCCTGAACCAGAAATGATAAAACAAAGAAGACATGAGGCAATTTCAGAAAACTACTGAGATTCTTTCCATTTGTAATTTACCTCTGTTTGGTTGCCGAGAAACTGATAAAAATAAAGATGAAAAAAAATTAAAGTCCTGAATTGTCTGCTGTCTAGTCCCTACGGAAATGAAACACTCAAGCAGGGCAAATACTAGTAAAAATTACAAAATATTATGGAGCTGAACAGCAGCAACAGAAAATTTATGATTTCAATTCTCATTCTACTTTCCTTTCCTTTAGTATCTCAGCAACCAAACAGACCTCAAACACGTAAAATGAGAACATATAGTAATAGAACTATTTTGGTGTTTTCAGCTGGAATAGGCCTAAACCTTACCTTATCCGCAAACCAGAAAACTTCTCAACTTCAGCGTCATTTGAGTTCTGCTTTGATTTGCGAGATTTTTCAACTGGTTCAGGCTCGTAATCAAGACAGTCTTGAACAGCATTTCTGAAGACCGACATGTCCGCCTGGACAGTTCGCTTCGGTAATCCATCGTCCGAAAGATACCCTGCAAATTTAAAGCAAGTTGAGAGACACCCACTTGGATTTTCCGATAAACAAAGCAAAAATTAAAAACCCCAGGAAAAAAATTTTAAAATTTAGAAGGAATCCATTGCTCTAAATGGATGGACAACATCCCATATTCGTGCATATAGATACAATATATATATATATATATAGAGAGAGAGAGAGAGAGAGACCTGGTGATTGTGAGTGAGGGGATGATGGAGAAGCCGGAGGGGTTTCCAAAACCCTGTCTTGAAGAGAGAGAAGGAGATCAAGGTCGTCTTGGTGGTTCGACATTGTGAGTAAGAAACCAGGAGGAGAGTTTGGGGGTGTGTGTGTGTATGTGTTATATATCATACATATGCAAATACGAGGGCGTTAATATGTGGAGGGAGATTTGAATCTTTTGAGGGGGAAATGAGAGGGAGTTCTCCCTTTCCCGGGAGTAATGTCTAATTGTAGAGCAGGGAGTATGCTATTAATGTAAGACCTGCATCCTCCACCGTTGATTAACTAGGCTGGATGAAATGCTATTGTCCAAAGTGTCCAACTAGGGTCTAGTAATTGATCATAGAAAAATGATACATATCCCAACTCTTATCAAGATGGATGTGATTTTCATTCTTGTATGAGAGAATTGAAATCTATAAGAGTTAAACTTGGGTCCTTGCGAATAATTTTTATAAAAAAAAAAACATGGGTCTTTGGGTGGTACAAAGGTGGGTGGGGCTTTGAATAATTGTCGGTCTAAGATTGATTCTCCTTCAATGTAACAAAAATGGAAGTTTATAGGTATTGGACTATTGGTTTCCAAAAACTTGTCAAATCACAACACAATCCATGATTCTCTAATACACAGGTAATTGTAACAAAAAAATAAAAATTAAAAAATTGTACATAACATTAGTTTTGAGAATTGGATTTTAATGACTTTTTATATTCATAATTATTTTTCTATAGATTTTCATAGTTGCAAATTTTTTTTTTTTAAAAAAATTCATATGGTTTAAGTGATAATGGGCTTGGGGAAAATTTTTCTTTGAAGTAGAATCTATCATGTTGGGTCTTTATTTTTCATTAGAGCATGTCACAAGTCAAAATTGCAATGGCAGAATATCGCGCATGATCCTTAATCTATACTATTATATAAAGTCAATTCCCTTTGTGGTTGGATTGCACTTGAAAATACTAACACACTCTTACAAGTTAATAAAGTTAAGAGACGATTTGGTAATTTTACCAACTTTTAAAAACCCACCACAATTTGTTTCCCCTTAATTCTCTTCCACACACACACATGTTGTTTAAAAAACTTGGAAACTAACATAACATTTTCACTGATAGAATGGAAACTTAAAAAGATGTGTTGCACACGCATCACGTGTGCTCGATTACTAGTAAGGATAAATCAAACAATTGAACCGTCCATCCATGCTTTCATTTTAAAATCATATAAGATCAAGGAGTTGATTCCCTTGAACCATGGGTGATCAATTTCATAAAACTGGACAAACTTCAAAATTGGTCATCATAACTCTTAAACTATTAAATTATGACATTTTGACTCTTCCATCAAATTAAATGACTATTCCCTTCCAAATTTGTCAAATTTATGGTATATTTTTCAAATTTGATGTCCAAAACAAATTATAAAATGCCTGTTTGGGCATTAAACTAGTTTAATTTATTACATGATGCTAACATAATTCATTGCTATCAAATTTTCCTACTGTAAACAAATGAAGTGGGCTAAGGTGTCATGATTTAATAGTTCAATGAGCAATCTATTCGGTTTTGAAATTTAGGAGACTTTGTGACTGACCAATAATTTTGTGAGGTTTCGTTGCAATTACCCTTGTTAAAGACACGTATGACGTGCAACCCTATGATTGGTTCTGCAGGAAAACCAAAAACCAGTGAAAAGCATACGATCATGTCAATTTACCCGCCGTTTTCGAATTGCCGTTACAGTTACATGGTCATCAACCAGTGCTCATTCAAACTTCCAACTCTTTCTCCCTCTCAATAATAGAATGTAGAGAGAGAAAGAGGACAATGCCAAGAAAGAAGAGAGGAGAGGGGGAAAAAAAAAAAACAGAGAGATCTGTACAAAGCAACCACGGCCAATGGATGAAAACAACACAACACAGTATAGTTTCCGAGCTTTCCTCCAAGGCCATATATTTATCATACCTTTCCCTATAACACTTGTCTTCCATTGAAATTTTCAGCCACAGCTCCTCTTGGGTACCTTCTCCTTCCCGAAGGAGAGGCCCCAATTAGCTCTTTTTGCTCGAATCTTTTTTAATTACTTTTGATCCAAAAATACCATTGTAGGCGAACCCAATTCGTGGGTTCTGGCAACAATGGCGATCCTGAGCCGGTCACTTCTTGTAGCCCTTCTTGCCTTGTTTGTTTCAGCTGCAGCTGCACATGGTGGGAAGAAGATGAAAGGCGTGACTTATGACGGGAGGTCGTTGATCATAAATGGAAAAAGGGAGCTCCTCTTTTCGGGTTCCATTCATTACACCCGTAGTACCCCAGATGTAATATAGAATTGCACTTATAGAACAATGTTGTCGTCGTTTTTTTTTTGTTTTTTGTGTGTTGGGTTTTAATGGGGAACTGATAACTTTGTTGAATTGGGAATCAGATGTGGCCAGGCATCCTTGAAAAGGCTAAACATGGAGGTCTGAATGTGATTCAGACATACGTTTTTTGGAACATTCATGAGCCAGTTCAAGGCCAGGTAATATATGGTGTTGCAGTGAGGTCTATATATTGGGCATTGTGATTTGTGAGCCAACTCTGAATGTTTAAATTTGCAGTTCAATTTTGAGGGGAATTACGATTTGGTGAAATTCATTAAAATGATTGGCGAGCATGGTATGTATGCCACACTGAGGGTTGGGCCATTCATCGAGGCTGAATGGAATCATGGGTATGACTCAAGTTCTCAGTTCATCACTATTTCTCTCTCTCTCTCTCTCTCTCTCTCTCTCTCTCTCTCTGAATTTTTTTTCCAATGTTGGCTTCAGAGGATTTCCATATTGGCTAAGAGAGGTCGAAAACATCACATTCCGTTCTGATAATCCTCCATTCAAGGTGATCATCTTTACCCCAGCCTAACATACAAGACTCTGTGGGGGTGTGTGTGTGTGTGTGTGGAGTCTTAATGCAATAACTACATTTTTTCCCATTTCCAGTACCACATGAAAAAATACGTGAAGATGATTATACATATGATGAAAGAAGCGAAGTTATTTGCTTCTCAAGGAGGCCCCATCATCATGTCACAGGTTTGATTCCTCTCTAGTTTCCCTTATCCTCCTGGAACTTTTGTAATATGGTTGTGGTTGTTGCTGTTGCTGTTTTTTGGATTTTAAGTTTTAATTTTTATGTAGCTTTTGTGATTCATAATGCAGATTGAAAATGAGTACAATGCTGTCCAGCTTGCATATAGAGAATTTGGAACTCGATATGTTCAGTGGGCAGGAAATATGGCTGTGGGGCTAAAAACCGGAGTCCCATGGGTGATGTGCAAACAGAAGGATGCTCCTGGTTCGGTGGTAAGTTTATAAGGTCCTTCGATTCAAAAGATGCTTTAATTGGCACCTCTTGGATGAATAAGAAACTAAACGTAAAACAGAAGACATGTTTTGAAAACAGCTTTCTGATTTCTGTTCAAGAAAGACTAAACAGATAAAAACATGTTCCCAACATTTTAGTTGTCTGAAAAATGCGTTTCTAAAATTATGTTCTGATAATGAAACCAAACGCGCTCTATATATTTTGATCCTGTTTTTACAAGTACAGACACTTGGTTTGGTGTGCAGATCAATACATGCAATGGAAGGCACTGTGGAGACACTTTTACAGGCCCAAACAGACCCGACAAGCCTTCTCTATGGACTGAGAACTGGACTGCTCAGTAAGTGTATTCCTTAATGACAGTCATGGAAACCATTTTTGACTTCTAGTGGCCATATATTACTCTAAACAAAGCCTATATCTGAGGGGAAGACGGATAGGGACAACATAAGTAAAGCCAGCTAGGAAGGTTTTTGGGATTAGTCATAAATGTAAGAATTTCTGGCTGGTTCTTGCTAATGCTGACCCAATTTCAATGGGCATTTTATCTCGCAGGTACAGAGTATTTGGAGACCCACCATCTCAAAGAGCAGCAGAAGATATTGCATTCGCAGTTGCTCGCTTCTTCTCAAAGAACGGAACTCTTACCAACTATTATATGGTAAGAAAATACTTGGCCATCTTTCCCAACTCCTCCTCCTCCAAAAAAAAAAATAAATAAAAAATTGCAATCAATCTATATAGAAAGAAATTTTTTTGATATAAATCAACTTTACATTTGTGTCTGCAGTACCATGGTGGGACAAATTTTGGCAGAACAACCTCCTCTTTTGTGACAACTCGCTACTATGATGAAGCTCCTCTTGATGAATATGGTTGGGACTTTCAAATATTCATCTAAAATGATTCAAGGAAATAAGTTTTGTTAAACATCTAATTGAGCTTGCTTCTATGTGTATTGCAGGTTTGCAGAGGGAACCCAAATGGGGCCACCTCAGGGACTTGCACTCTGCTCTAAGATTGTGCAAGAAGGCTTTGCTTTGGGGGACTCCCGGTGTCCAAAGGATCAGTGCAGATCTGGAGGTAAGCATCTATATATATGCGTGTGTGTGTGTGTGTGTGTGTAGAGAGAGAGAGAGAGAGAGAGAGAGGTCGTATCTGAAAGGCTGAGTTCTTCTGTTATCCAGGTTCGATTCTATAAGAAGCCTGGAACTCACATTTGTGCTGCTTTCTTGACCAACAACAACACTAGATTACCTGCAACTGTTAATTTCAGGGGAAAGGAACATTACTTGCCACCGCAATCCATTAGCATCCTCCCCGATTGCAAGACTGTTGTTTACAATACACAAACGGTAATTCCTGATCTCTTAGCACTTCCCCATTAATATATATACATATATTTATAGCTTTCAAAAAAGAAAAAGAAAAAGCTTCATTTTTTTTCCAATAAGAGGGGATCTAAAATTTTCATTGAAGGGTCCAGATTTTCCATGTTTTGAATGCTGTCTGATTGTTCTCTTGATTTTGTCAATCAGATTGTAGCACAACATAATTCCAGGAATTTCGTGAAATCAAAGGTAGCAAACAACCTAAAATGGGAAATGTCACAGGGAAAGCATCCCTACCATCAGTGAAGTCCAAGTCATGTCCAAGACACCTCTGGAGCTCTATGGCTTGACTAAAGATACCACAGACTATGCATGGTATACCACTAGGTAAGCATACCTAAAACTACCCTTAAGAGCAATTTCATCTGATATCCTTCTTACCATTGTAGACCTTCGAAAACTTGGTGAAGGCCAACAATTTCTTTTGCTAGTGTTGCTTCTACTGTTGCCTATCTCTGACTTGTTTGTGTAATTCTAATTGCAGCATAGAATTGACTCCTTATGACTTATCAATGCGTCATGATATTCTCCCAGTTCTACGTGTTGCAAATCTTGGTCACGCAATGCTTGCTTTCGTAAATGGTGAATTCGTAGGTAATGCACACAGACACACATACATATCTGTTGTATAGCCGACTTTTAGTGCACTTTAACTTCCTTTAACTACTTTCTAATGCAATTTGGAAAGAATGTTTCATACTTAGCCAGATATTATTATGATTTTCAGGAGCTGCACATGGGACCAACATTGAAAAGAGTTTTGTTCTCAATAAACCCATTAACTTGAAACCTGGAGTTAACCATATAGCATTGTTGGGCATGTTAGTGGGATTTCCAGTAAGGAGTTCTTAACTTACTTATTTTCACACTATAATTTTAGTTTTTATTTTTATAAATATTTTTATGAAGAGAACTGATGATTGGTCCCTATCAATGAAGGATAGCGGAGCCTACATGGAGCATAGGTTTGCAGGGCCACGTGCTGTAACAATCCTAGGTCTGAACACTGGAACCGTTGATCTGTCAAACTACAATTGGGGACACCAGGTATGCATGAAATTCCTATGGTGAAATGATTAAAAAGATCCAAGAGATAGGACTTGACTATAATACGACAATTAGCTGGTGCATAATGTAATAGAATTGGTGACCATTCTGCAGGTTGGCTTAACTGGGGAAAAGATGAAGGTGTTCTCACAGGGAGGATCACACAGAGTACAATGGACTAAAGCCAGTGCAGGATCATCTCTAACATGGTACAAGGTAATGCTTCAAGTACTTTTATAGTAACCAATTCTGGTAAATGTCACTCAACCCCAGGAATACTAGTGGAATTTTAATATCGTTCAGAGAAAAATATCAACCAATTAAAAGAATAAAAATTTGGAAGAATTTTAGGAACAATTCGAGGAAAAGAAAAAAAAAATCATGAATAATATGAGAATGGGAAAGCAATGCATGTTAGAAAAACAGAGTTTTCTGAATTATTCGTTAATTATGTGAGATATTTAAATGATACTCATCACTAAGCTGTGATTTATTGAAGTATGCACGACACAGTGGAGTATGTCTTTCTGATAATTTCACTACAAAGCTTGCATTCAGTTCATGTTGGATGAAGAGTCCCTGCATACGAAGCTTGGATGAACTTAAAAATGTTTCAAAGAGGCACACATTATTACCAACATTTTTTAACCCATTTAATCTTCTTGTTGCAGACATACTTTGATGCTCCCAAAGGAAGTGATCCTGTGGTTCTTGACCTATCCAGTATGGGCAAAGGTATGGTTTGGGTCAATGGAAAGAGCATTGGGCGTCACTGGGTGTCTTACCTCTCTCCTCTTGGAAAGCCTTCTCAGTCAGAGTAAGTACTGCACTAACAAATCATGCATGATTAGAAATTTAGAATATATTCATGAAAATCAGACTGAGGATTATTTCAAATGGCTATTATTTATCAGGTATCATGTCCCAAGATCCTTCATCAAGCCTACGGATAATCTCCTGATTATATTGGAGGAAGAGGGTGGAAACCCAGAGAAAATCAAAATTCTCACTGCAAATAGAGACACAATCTGTAGCTACATAACTGAGTATCATCCACCCCATGTGAGGTCTTGGGCGAGGGCAGAGAGCAAGATCAGGGCCGTAGTAGATGATGTGCAGCCAAAGGCTCACTTGAAATGTCCAAACCACAAAAAGATTATCAATGTGGAGTTTGCAAGCTTTGGCAATCCTGATGGTGCCTGTGGAAGCTTCATTGCTGGAAATTGCACTTCACGCATTAGCAAGAATGTTGTCAAACGGGTAAAATCTTGCATCGATCCCTACATGATTCTCTATAACATAAAACTATAACTTCCTCTTTTTTGACATTTGTTGGTTTTCTGTCTTGACTTTTGAGCAGTATTGCTTGGGAAAAACAAGCTGTGCAATTCCAATTCAACGATCAGTATTCATCAAGGGCAACGATGGCTGTCCAGATATCTCAAAGTCACTGGCTGTCCAAGTGAAGTGTGGACATAAGAAGCAGTAGAGAAATATGAGATTTAGAGTAAAAGAGTTGCTGTCATCATGGGTTTGAATAAGAGATGTTAAAGCTTACGGTGGTTTTCAATGGCCACCCAACTTTGAGAAATCTTAACCAATTTTTTTTTATCATACAAAGTACTCAAATTCATGATTCGTATTCCCTTTCCTTTTGTGTCCTTTTCATGATAATACCAAAGATATACATGTTTGCAATCCATTGATTGGACTTGCAAGTTTTTCCCCATGTTGCTTCTCTAAGAATTCTTGCCTTCTATGCTCAAGGGTGTGTTTGGACTTTGGAAGTAAATTCAATGAAGAATGACTTCTAGTGGCCATCAGAATGGTTTTTCATTTTCCTTTTTCCTACTTTTTTTCCCCAGGACTTGAATCCACATCATTTGCTCCAAAGCTGCCACAAGATACTAATAGGCCATGATAACTGTCATAGAAACAGCACCTTAAAAAAAAAAGGGGGTTTCACTTGCTAAATTTAGATGCCAACCACTTTTAAAGAAAAGAGGAAAGTGAAGAAAAATAGTGGAACTTTAACAAAATACTTCTGTTTTAGCCTCAAAAAACAGGGTAATTAAAAATAAAATAAAAGAAAAAAACGAGGCTGTAAAGTTGGTTCCCCAAAAGAGGAGATGTTCTGTGAGTTTGGTTCGCAGTAAAATCTGAAGAAATAGACTACATTAAAGTTTAAGAATCAACTAAAGTGAAACTTGATAATTACAAGTATTACCTCTCATTTAAATGAGAACCGGCATCATGGTGTAAAAAATGGGAACATGGACACACACACACACATAATGGAGATGTAAATATAGAATTTCTCCACTGTTGTACCTACAGGTGAGGTAAGGAGGACTGCTGTGATGTTGGGAAAACCTTGATTAGAGTAGACTGGTTGAAATCGTGGGGATCCTGAACACTATACGGCTACATGCATGGAGATGTCATCAATGGTTAACACATGAAAGACAAGAAGAAAAAAAAAGTGGGAGGAAAAAGGAAAAGGAAAAAACTACTCCAATAACCTCCCTATCAGGCTCCAAAGTAGGGACCTCCTACCTAACTCACTACATGTAAGAAGCTCTCTTGGACTCCTTTCTCTATTGCAGAGCATCTCAAACTTGTAGGAAACGCTCTTGGAGTCTTCACTAGAATATGAAGCTCTTGTTTTAGAAAATGTCATTTTTCTTTCTAGTAAGGAAAGAATAACTCAATAAAGAGTGCTTTCGGAGATGCTCTTAGTCCCGTTTAATTAATGCCATGTCTTCACGTAATGACCTATTGCCCCTTAGTGCTTTACACTAGGCAGGAAATTACTGGGTATCAATTTTTGCTCTTCACAAGAAGCATTTGAGAAAATCAAATTGTGCAGCAAAGTGGTTGCGGTCCGGGGCTTGAAAGAGGGATCAGCTTTTAAAAACTGTTCTAGCTCAATTCATTTTTTCAACATCAAATTCTTGATAGGTTGTCCTTTCTTTTTATTTTCTGTTTTTGAACTTTCATTGATTTGTTCTCCATTCATGGTTAAACCGAAGGCAATTCTTGAGATTCGTTGATTGGAGAGATGTAGTTCTCTAAGCATTACAGGTCATGTTTCACTCACCCAACTTATTCTCAAATTTCAGTCCCTAAGTAAATAGGAAAGTGAAGAAAAATGGTGCTCATACTAGTTCCACTTTTAACATAATTCCCCTCTTCCAACCTCCACACAGAGCCCTTTTCTACCTTGTTAACAACAAGATCAAAACTACCAAAACCAGGCTAAATACCATTTATAGACCCAGGGAAATTTCCATTCATACCAGGTGAGACACATCCTCCGATCTGGGGCCATGCAAACACCAGTTTGGATCATAAAAAAATCTCAATTCTTGGTCCAAGGTCCTGAATACTGGACCAGGTAAAGCTATGTCCTACACTCCTACCCAAACGCAATATCTAATAGATTTCCTTCTGTTAACGTTAATTCTTATCTGCAGAGACAAACTTGCTTTGCAATGAATGGACCATAATGTGCTACACTAACAGATTTGATGAACTTAAGCCAACCATAAATGTCATTAGCAGTGATAAAATGGGAGGATCCTGTCTTCAGAAATCAATTTCTAAAACTTCGTTGAACCCCTTGATCGAAATACCACTGCCACAGCAAAATCTAGAGCTAAATCCACAGAGCAAGTAGAAGCCGCTAAACTGCCGGCCTTGGTTATCTCTCTCTGCCTTTTGGGGTTTGAAACTGGAAACCAATAGTTATAAAAATTGGGGTAGAAAGAACCTATGGTTTAGGGGCACATCATTCGGTACCCCAAAAAAAGTTATTTTAAGCATATGATCACGCAGAAAAGATTCAGCAACCAGATCGACAATAAATTCTAGAGGGGACAAAAGTCGGACTAAAAAAAATATAAGCGGCATAAAATTGTCTCAATCATTTTCCCTTTTATCATTGTATGACCATACAAGTATAATCTACCAACCAATAAGTAGAAGAAACAGAAGTAGAAGAATTTAAGTTCCTATCTATTTACAAGCCCTAGCCGCAGAAAAGGAGCTCCAAGAATTCCCCCATTAAAGCCTCTTTCTCTGAACAAGTGACGATCAGACAACCTGAACAAGACTTTCACATTCAACCAACATTTGAGGAACTAATACATATTATAGAGGAAGAAAAGTAAAGATTTTTACTTAAAACGAAAACATTTTTAAAAATTAAGAATGCACTGATGGGCCACCATTCTTAAAAATGAATTGAGAATTTACAGGATATTAAATCGAAAAGAACATAATAATAGAGGCTAAACAGAACACCACTTAACCAAACCCCCAGTCCCACAGATCCCATCCAGCCCTGCCAACAAAATTCAATCAGACAGCCTCCATGAGAAAATAGAAACTGACCTCAACGAAACTGCTAAGATTATGAAGGGCACCAAAAAGAAGCCATTATTTGAGCAGAATAGGGCACAAATTCCAACATCAAAATTAGCCCGCGAAAGATTGTGAATATAATATACACAGGTCTATTGGTTAGTTTCGACAACTCATGACAAATCAAAAGATCCCTGTCCCTCGCTGATTGCATAGAGTAGTTTCTTGTACATAATTTCCTGTTTAAGGGAAGGAAATCGTCAACAAGAAAAGACAAAATTATAGCTGGATACACATGACACTAGAAAAATCAAAATCATTAGATTTTTTTATATTCACACTTTTTTTTTCTTGTAAAATATACACACTAATTCACCAAATATATACCTTGGTAGAGTATGGAGGCAACTTCAGATAATTAGCACAGGTCATGACACTTGGCAAGTCATCATCCGCTGATTCTGAAGGCCCGGTCCCATTGGACTGCTGCGTTATTGGCGGTTGAAGAATGCTGCACCCAGATGTGGAAGTATAAATGCCATGAATGTGCATAAACAACATAAAATTTAATTGAAACCCCTAGCGACTGATTTGCACATTAGCTACTATATTCAACAAGAGGATTGCAACGCATCACAAAATTCAAGTTGCTATTTGTTATTCCATTGAAAAATAGGGCAATAAATTGATAATACTCTTCAGCTTTTCAGAGAATTTACTTAGCGAGTCCTTGTAAACCTGTTGGAGATGAAAAAATATTTAATTTTGTTTTTGACAGTATCCAAGGAACAAATCGACCCATCTTATACAAGACAAAAGAAGACCTTTAGGAAAGAAAATAAGAGTCAACACTACATAACAAGATAGAAATGCCAATGATGCCATTTTTATAATGTTAAAATGATTCTACACAAATTCAATATGTGCAACAACAATCCTATACAAATTCAACAGATGCTCCATTACATTGATTTCAAAAAATAAATAAAATGCGTGTTTCAATGTTCTGTACGACACAGTGGGAGGCTCTATTTCCAATGCTAGTTTCAAAACACCCCTAAGAACATAGTTATTAAACCCAAACCGGACATTGACCCGGTCTAGAGGTCGGGTCACTGGTTCAACCGTCGGGTCACTGGTCGAACCGGTCGTATAATTAAAAAATAAAAAAATTTTAAAGAATTATAAAAAAAAAAAAAAATTTAAATAAATTGAAAGAAAAAAAAAGTCTCTATTAATTTTTACTAATTATTATATTTGAATTACACTTGACCTAGGCTTAAAATAACTACATTTAAGCCTTAAAGGGTTAAATAATATATGTTGTGTGATATTACACAACAAACGCCTTTGGTCTAGTGGTCGGCTCTACTTAATGGCTTTGAGTTGTTTCACGTCTCGGTTTCCACTCCCGGTAGTGGCTTTTATTTCAGTTTACAATAACAATAATAGAGCCAGTCCAACCAGACTGGTCTACTCTGGTTTGAGTAAAAAAACGTCCGGATCAAGCGGTTCACTCTGGTTTATTACGGTTCAACTGCATTTCCGATCCCATGGTAGAACCGAACCGGTCTGGGGTCCCGTTCACCAGTTTACCAGTCGAACCAGCTGGTCCGGTCCGGGTTTAATAACTATGCCTAAGAATCCCCCAGTTCCATGATATCGCACAATGTCACTGATTTGTTAAAATGTAAATATAAGAAACACGTTTAAAAGACAATTTTTAATCCAAAAATTTCCAATGTACCTTTCTCACAATGGTCAATTTTGGATTCAGCACCGCCAGACCACCAGGTGGAAGCCTAGGTGCCCCAGTAACAAACTGGCAGAAGGCCCGCTGCTGCTCTGGATTGAATTCTCCCATAATCTCAAGTAACTAAAGAAATCAGAAATGAGGCACAACAGGAAAGATGTGAGAATTGTATTTTATTTTTAAAAACTCCTTTCAATAAAACATCCTCTTAAAGGAAAGAAGCATACATTAACAATTGCAGGACTTTTGGCAGTGTATCCATGATCAAATTTTATGTGATCAACAAGTGTCTCAGCCTGCGTAAGTTAGCAATAAATTTTCAACCAGTGATAATGCACAATTCCAGTTTAAGTCATAACTTGTAAGAAGAAAGCACACAATAGAAGAGTAGATTACCTCCCACAACTCTCTACGGCCGCAAAGCAAATAGTCTAATTCATTTGGAGAAAATATTTGTAAAGATGAAATGTCAAAGACCTGATTGTGAAAGAGCGCAAGAATAAGTAATAGAGCTCACTTAAAGGAAAACCATACAAGCAAATCCAGAAACAAGAAATAGATATTAAAAGAAAATGTACAAAACTAATTAAAATCAGAATCTCAATACTAGTTGCGAATCGAAGAGATGATATATAATGGCATCAGATGAAATCTACAATAGTGGAAGGCCATGTGGCAGAATAGCATCAATATTTCAATGATGTTGTTACTAACAAGATGGACAGAAGCCTTCTGTAAGACGAAGAAACCAGTTTTCATGGATTTTGTATCCAAAACTCCTAATGACGCTGGCTCATAATGGCTCTCTCTTCCAAGTTTTGTCACTCAACATCGGACTGGGAAATTATTCCCTGCTAGGTATACCTCAGAAAATAGGAAAAGCATATGGAAGCCATAACGAAAAGAGAGACAAAGTTCATCATTACTGCCCAATGACTTGGAAACAATTTGCGAACTACTCAAAAATTGTTTGGGTGGATCCTACAGATGATTTGTCTTTAATAGAATGGTAGGTATGAAGATGATTTTTTATTTAATTTAATTTAATTTTTTTTAATTTCAGAAGAGACATGCGTACAACTTTGCCTCATTCACTTAATTGCTTTAATATCGAAATCGTACAATAGCCGGAATATGTACAGCAAGACCCCTGATCATGAAAGTATGAAACCACTAATACACAAAAAACAATGGACATTTCTGAGATATGTACTGCATTTAGTTATACACTTAACGTAATGCCGACCTCATTAGAAATTTTATTACTCATCTAGCTTTGGTTCAGGATAACAGGGATCTTCTCCTTGTGATCACCATGTAACACTTCCCCTATCACCTTATAACCCACTTTACATTGGTCAGAAATTCTGTACAAATTGCTCCTATTAGTGACCTTTTTTCCATTCACAGATGTTATGATATCACCCGATATAAGTCTACCATAGGCATCCCATTTGGTCGGTTGCAAGCCCGCTTTGCTGGCTGGACCATTTGCAGGAGCATCCAAGACAAGCACCCCACTAACGCCCAATTGCTCAACAGATTGATCAGGGGAAATTTAATACCTAAAATAGGTCTGGTGACTTTCCCGAACTTCACCAGCTGGTCACTGGAATCGAAACCCCAACACCAGATTATGGACCAGAAGGAGAATATATAGCTGTATTTATCCCAATGAGGCTTCCAGAACTATCAAGAAGTGGCCCTACACTATTACCAGGGTTGATGGCAGCATCTGTCTGAAAAACATCTTGAATTGGTCGGCCTGTAGCAGTGGAACTGATTTCTCTGCCAAGCCCATTGATAACACCAGTTGTAAGAGTATGGTCAAGTCCAAAAGGGTTTCCAATAGCATATATTTTCTGCCCAACAAGCAAGTCTGCAGAGATGCCAACAGGAATAGGTCTTAATTTTTCTTTGGGTGCTTCAACACGCAAAACAGCAACATCCTTTGTCTCGGTCAAATCCAACTACTTTTACATCATAAGTCAACTGGTCAGCAAGTGCAACCCTGAGATCAGATGCACCACGAATCACATGACAATTTGTGACTATGTGACCATCTTTATCCCATACAAAGCCCAACCTAGACCCTTGTGGGCACCTCCAACATGTCCAACGTAAGTGCATCCTGCCTGACAGCAAGATTGGCGATGTAAATAACAGAAGGTGTGTTCTCCTGAAAGAGATGAACTGTATCAAGCTCATCAAACTGCAACTTGCGCAGCATTGTGACGACAAAGGCGGAAGCAGAATCAACGTCGGTAATGAATAGTCAGAAGGTCAAGGAGACAGAGGTGCAGAGAACAAGCAAGAATTCAAAAGCGGAGAAGAAGGGGGTTCTGGTGAGGAGGCTTGTGGAACCAGAGGGGTTGTTGGAGTAAGGAGAGGGAGAATTTTGGGGGGAATTGTGGTGGAGAAGAGAGAGGATTGGACAGATGGAGGTAGGGTTTTTGTGGGGGTAGATGAATTTGGAGAGATAGAAAGTGGATTTTCTGTTTGGAGAGAGAAAATGTTGTGGTGGGAGACGTTGGAGAGGAGTGTAGAAATGAGTGAATCAGCAGCCATTTCCCTGCAGGGTACGGGGGGACAGCTGCTGTGAAGACATTGTTATAAGTATGAAGACGATTTCAAACCCCATAGTACCTTCAAACCTGGGAGGAAAATTCTAGATTGCTCACAAATAGCAGACAATGTATTGCCCCAAATCAGAAGAGTGGAGTCCTAGTTGTGGTTAACAAACGAAAATATAGAGAGTGCACATGACCAAGTGAATTATCTATAATTCATGACGAAAGGGATTGGAGTAAGATAAATAAAAATGGATTCAATTGCATATTTGCATCTCATTTTATCCTCCTTATTGTTGGTTACTGAAGTATCTTTAAGTCTTTCCAAAAGTATAATGGAAATAGGCAGGGCTTATTACTATAGCAGGTTAAGGATGAGGTACAAAAGGGGGGCTTGGTTGAAGGTTTTGAGGTTTCGTCGAAGATTTAGTTGCAAAGAGGAGCGCTCTCAATAATTCATTTGCAGTTTGCAGATGCAATTCTGCTGCGTTTTAAGCATGGCACTCCCAGTTCAGAGTCATTAGATGCGCTATTTAGGTAGAGAAAAACCTATCAGGCTAAGTTGTGAAAACTAGCAATTTGGAAGTTTTGCTACCAATCCAAGGATGGTTGGCTTCAATCAGGTAATCACTACCTAATCCAATCATATTTCGTCTCCGCTTAGGATTGCTCCTTTTATAGCCAAAATATAATTAAAAATTCAAACAAATTTCATATGGGAGTTGTGACAAAGTATGTTTTCTAAAGGATGGCTCAATATCCATCCTCTAATACTCTTGGACAGACTCATTTTCAAGCATGGCTTTAAAATTGAAGCATGATTTGCAATCAACAATTTTAAACAATAAGAGATCTCAACCCATAACTTGCTGTGATTGTCAGAACATTATAATTGCTTTCCCAAACAAACGTCAATCCAAAGGACCCAAAAACTTCTTTCTTGAACTAACATTAAACCAGCACTAGCTGGTGGAAGTAACTGCCTTGAGCAGCACACAAGGGAAATGGATTTTAAGGCAGCCTGATCATAGCAATATGCATGATAATTAGATGCATAACAACTTTGAAAGAAGTGCAAAGTAAGTCAGCAAACACACCTCCATCAAAAAATGATATTTTCTTTGCCATTCATCAATAAACTTATTCGAAAAATAAAATTAATCCCTATAGAACAGAGAAAATTTTAACCTGATTAAACCCTGCTCTGAATGCTTCTATTTGTCTGGTGATTCCAGTCTTGACTGTTGCATCAACTACCAAGGATATGTATTCCTCCAAGTTATTAATATCCACCTGAAATTTTAAGAATATAAGAATGTACTTGAGGAAATCTAAATGAACACCCAAACAATGAGACAGATGGCAGGCAAATTTTATGGTACATTCAAAACGTAAGTAGAGTACATTTTCTTCCCCTGGCTTCAAAACGAAATCTGGATATCCAGGAAGGGTGAAATCCAAACAGATATCTTCAATTGGGGCCCCACGGAATCGTAAATCAGCAATTGCATCACAATTATTACCACCTGATGATTCTAAATATTGTTTCCGGCAAACAAGGACTTGCAATTCTTGCAAAATCTTCCCAAAGTCAGCATCAAATGAAAGAATATCATGCAAATCAAGCTCCTGCAAAGGATTAGAAGGCTGAATCTTTAAACGAATACAAATAAATACAGTAATTTTGTAATATATATAAGTAGGTAAAACACTTCAGTAAAAAATGCAACTAGCTTACTTGACCCAGCACAAGTTTATAAAATGCTGTTGACAGTGGAAGGTCAAGAAGGCGCCCATCTTGCAGAGCCTTGGCCATCACACGACCAACCAAACGAAAATACTCAATGAGTTTAGAAAATTTGCTACCGTCAGAAGCATCAGCATTTGGAGGCCAAGGTCGAGGAAACAATCCAAGAGGAGCATGGACAAGATCTCTATCACCCGCAGCAGAACTCAGCCCAGAAGTATTATTAAGTTTTCCATTTTTCTGTTCCTCCCCATCAATTTCCATTGAAGGTTTCTCTGACGAAGAATTTGATCTCCACATTCCTAGTCCAGCTTTTTGGAGGTCATGACTTAAAAGGGTATAGAACTCAAGAGTAGGACCCAATCCTGTTCCAACTTCACCAAAATATTCTACTTCGAGAACAGCCTTTTGGCTAGAATACATCTCCATCACTTTAGCAGCAGAATCCAAAATGCGATTTCGTGAGACACGAACTTTCTGGCGTTGCAATCTCCCAACCCTGACCTCCCTTTCGTTTGCTGATCCATGGCCATCTGCACCCTGCTGCTGCTGAAGCCGATACAAGGCACGAGACAAACCGAAAGCAGTTGAATAGAAGTACTGCCGTCGCGTCTCAAAAGGAAACAAGAAAGGACATGCTTTTGTCAACTGGTAACACCATGAAGGAAGACTGCCACTGCATAGTGCAAGGGCATCCTGGATTTGTCGAGCCAATTTAGGAGTGAGCTTGCTATTGATGAATTCTGTGGAAGGAACCCTGGCACCAGTTGCACTCAGCTCATCTAGACTCGATATCTTTCCTTCAGCAAAATTGTCAGACACTGCTTGGACTCTTAGACGGGGTGCAAGCTGATTCAAACCCTCTAATACTCGTAACAGTGCCAATATAGTATAAGTAGGGTTAGATTTTTCCATATCACAAGAAAGTTCCCCTTGTAAGATGCTATCTAAAAGCGACATTCGATGGGATAGGGTATCAGAATTGGAAGTAGAAGTTGAACCAGCTTTGGTAGATTTTGATGGGGTAGTGGAATTCGATGCTCCAATTGAAGCCCTATCAGTTTGGCTGTCTGCCCTTTGGTATGTGATGGTATAAATATCACTCCACAACCTGCTTCCATCACTAGCTACAAAATCACTGCCGGTATACCTCTCATCATCATCCTCATCCAGCACAAGCTGCCGTTGGATTGCCTGATAGATAGTTAAGTGCCTGTTAAGTTGCTTCCCACCCGCCGAAAATATTAATCTAGGAGGATCATTAGGGCCAAATATAGGGCGTCCATGTCGATCTCTGCCTCCCCTGATACCTCTACCATTTGCAGATGCAAGACCAGCCATGGCAGCAGCGGCAAATGACATTGCACCCCTTGAACCAGAAGAATTCCCACTCCTAAAATCAGCTGAATCTGAGCCCCTTGCTGTAGCTACTCTGCTACTAGAACCAGAAGCTGGATTGTTCTGACTATCACTTGTTGCCGGGGCAACAGTACTATCCTCAGTTGAGTCACCCAATTTTACATCATGTACCTTGTCTGGCATGCAACCAGGAAGAGAATCATCCCTTAACACCTGTAAAATTGGCAAACAAGGAATCCTTTAGGGCATAATTAATCAGAATAAATTTGGTAATGGGCACCATTGCAGTTTCATATTTTCTCATTCACTTTTTTCCTCTCCATTAGCTCTCTGATTCACAGAAGAAAAAAGTAACCCATGAAGTTCTAACATTAATTTGACCAAATACATAGGACTTCTTTTCTTTTCCTTTTTTGATTAAATATACTTCATAGGGCCCCTTATTCTATCCGCTCCTATTATTTGTCCTTCAAATTCCTTCTACATTATCCAAATTTTACGTAACAGCTGAGTGATCATTCCAATATGGTGAAGTTAAAGCTCCCCCATTGTAGGTACTGTTTTTCAACATGTTGGAATACTTTTATCACTCTCGAAGGGAAAAATAATTATACTAACAAATAGACTAATTCCAAATTGCTAACCAAAAAGCACCTAGTTTACTCCAAATAAAATGAAATCAATAAGCACTACAAATAAAAAGAAATCAACCTAGACTTTCACATCCTACATTGTGATGACTGGTTGAAACTGAGTGAAAGGGCATACTATGAATTACAAGAATTCAACATCTTTCAGACATGAGAAAGAATTACAGGGGAAAAATTAAAGATTTTGATGACATACATCATCATGGTCATCATCGTCATCATCTGAGATATCATCCTCTTCAATCACCAATGCATCATCAATCTCAACAGGAGATATCTCCAGCTCCTCATCCTACATAGCACCAAAAAAGAAAAAAAAGGAAGGGAGAAAATTATAAAGCATGACAAACAGCATAAAGGTCATAAAAAGGATACATGAAAGGTTCAAAAAAACTATGGCAAGCAATGGCCAAGTGACAATCGAAAAGACTAACCATAACAAAATTAACCCACCACCCACCAAGAAAAGAAAAGATTTGCAACAAAGTAAAGTTTTACAAGTCTCTGAATGTCTAAGTAAGTGCACACTGGTAATAGGCCCCACATATGAGAACAAGGTTATTAATCATAGACTTTAATTAAACCACTGAAACACCTAAATAACAATTTTTTCAATTGGTTCGCACCAGGAAAAGATTCATATTCAACTAACACCTAAATTAATGCACGATTCCCTCTGATAAAAAAGACCTTTATATTTTCAGGCATAAACACATGTCAAACATTGCAGATCGCAAAAACACTAGTCATGTCTGCATGAGCATGCATGCACGCATGCGAGAGAGAGAGAGAGATTTTACTGCATTAAACGTATGAATTTATTTTTCAAAAAATAAGAAGCCTTATAATACAAGATAGTGGATAAGTCATAATAGGTTCCAAATTCATTGTTCAAAAATTGTTAAAATGTCAATCATTACAGGGCAAGACCTTGAATGCCATAAAGAAAGGCAAAAAGAAGACAACTAAAAGAATAAGAGCTTCGAGTGATTGAAGAAGAGAAAGAAGAAGGGCAAGAGAGTGCGAATAACAAGTTGTTCACAAAAGAAGACAATGATGACATTGATATTGTTCATAAAGATGATGATTTAAAACTGAAAAAATTCTCTCAAAATTTAGACTCTTAAGTTCAGTTTTTTTTTTTTTGTTTTTTGGGACTCTTTCTAGATGATCTTGAAAGTTGAAACTAGGAAATCGTGCAAGACACGATAATGTCCTCATTTACACTACATGCTAATCAATCGCTGCCGATTATGAGTTGTTTGGATAACGAAAATGATGATATCAATATCGACTTCAAGATGACAGTGACTGAAAAATAAAAACTTATAGCTCTCTCAATTTAGCATTTAAAATCTTAAAATTTTTGGAGTTTTATAGCATTTTTATGAGCTTGAAAGTTGGAACTTGGAAATCACATATAGCACAAACATATCCTTATTTAAATTACATACTAATATTTACTGACTGGTAGTGGACTAGTTGGTGTCTTTTTGGTAGGGCTAATTGGAACTTGGAGCTATAGCATACTTCATTTGTGGATTTAAAAATGTAGTGCAATGAAATGTCATATATTGATAAATTCGTTTATTGTAACCTCTACCATTCTAATGTTGAATAGATGAATATATCTCGTCTCTTTGACAGTATCAGTATCATGATATGATAGAATGCTCTATACAGAAGAACAGTAAAATGGGTCCCAGTACGACACACACGTTGATAACATGATACCCAAAAACTGAACTGCAGAGATAAGTTTCTCTCCAAACAGCAATGGCCAGCCAAACCCTCCCATTCCAGTTAAAGGTGTGCCAACGAGGAGCCTTTACAAATATTATCCACATACACACACAAACGAAAAAAAAAGAAAAAAGAAGACTTAAACCAGAATTCCCTTTCCCCCTTCCAGACATTAACAACAACCCAACCACCCAACAAACTCCCCTCTCCCCCCCCCCCCCCCCAAAAAAAAAAAAAAATCCCCACCAACTACCATAATGAGGACCTGTGCTGCAGAGAGAGTAAACCAACATGATCTAAGGATGGGACTTTCGAGTCACACATCACTATTATTTAATTTCTAGTGTTAATGTTTTTGTTTGTGTCCACAGTTTGTACTTGAACATCTAAACTACGCAGAACCATTGAGTTGGATTTGCAACCCAACCTAACCAACCTGAGGGGTGAAATTACAGAACACTCCATACCTACAAGCACTCTGTTAATGTGAATTTGTGAACCAAACTAATCACCTTAACAGTCAGCAAAATCAAAACATGAACTTCATATCACTTGCATTAAAAATGGAATTTTCATATTCTACAGTCTGCAGCATACCTCAGAGCTAGAGTCCCCATTCACGGGTTTCATTGGTGCATCTTTATCAAGAGCTGCCCTTCTGCGAGCAGCATTTCTTGTCTGAGGTCCTCTTGCCTCCTCTTGAGCAGGCTTCAGAACAGCTTTACCCTTTCCCTTTGATGAGCTTGGGGTTTTCTCCTGCGGTGGGTCCTTTCTAGCTGTGTCTCCTATATTCACAGATGATCTGGATCTAGTAGAATGGCGACGAGTGGTGGCAGCAGGAGTGGAAGTAGATGGTGATGAAGCACCAGCTCCTGTAGGTGTGGTCCCAGACTCAGAATTCCCAGCAGATGCCAAGGCCTTCTGCCCAGATTCACTCCGTTGAACTCGTGGCCATAGGAAGTCTTCAACAGCTGCTAAACTTGCTAACGGATCAATCAGCACAACATTTGAAGAATAATCACGGAGAGATTTTTCTCCTTGGGCTCTACAGAGACGCAGCTTAAATGGCTGAGATAATGCACTTAATCCAGATGAGAGACGCGAAGCTCCACTAGATGTCCTAGCTGAATGGCTCAGCACAACCGGAAAACGCTCCAACGAGGACAAAGCGTTTTGAAGCTTCTGAACTAAGACAGCCATAGGGGCTTCACTCCCCTCGTCAATACTGGAGGGAAGAGCGACTGCAACAAATGACTTGTATCTTCTAAGTGCTTGCTGTCGAAGCTTGGGCAGGTTCGCTTCTGAAATTCTCTCCTTGGAGAAGTGTCCGCAAGAAAAGTAGTTGAGTAAAGCTGCAACAACTCCACTACCAATAAACTCAAATGTGGATACACCATCACCTTTGCTTAATTCTGCTAACATCTCAATTATTACCGCATTCAAGTGTTCCTCTTTGTTAGTAGAAATATCAGCAAGACGAGGCCCAGAAGCTTTGGACTTTCCTTTTGCTTTAGTCTTTTGATCATCAACTCCAGCATTCAACTTCATGCAAAGATTCTTTAAATGTACAAGATCATCTGTAACACCTACTTCAACAGCCCCAGGATCTGAAGGAAAGTACTTATCTTTGAAGGCTTTGGCACATGCACTAACTGCAGTGCGAAGATTAGAATTGACAGTTGGAATTTCCACTGAACCTGTAGGTGAGCCAATACTCACTGAAACTGAACTTTTGGATTCTTCCAGAGAATTTATATCAGCATTTAGATTACCACTGCGCCGTCGATAACGCCTAGAACGTGATGATGTTCCAGGTACAGGATCATTATCCTTCTCAGCAGAAGATGCTTGGGCAGGAACAGTATTTGGAGACCCAGCTAAAATAAGTGTGTCTACAGCATGAACCACACCTTCTCTCACAAACATCTTCGAGAAAGTCCCAGGAAGTTTTTCCATCAGGATTTCTGCTATCTGGAGAGCAGGAATCAGGACTTGTGGATCTTTCCATGCTAAAACACCGGCCAAGAAACTAGGACATCCAACAATAAACTTAGCATAAGTATTTCCAAAGATCCAATGTGGTATAATTTTTCTTTTTTGATGACGACTTAATGTGGTATAAATATAACATGAAATTAAAACTGACTCGGAATTCAAATACCTTGATACGTTTGTTACGCTTAATAAAGACTGGATCATATCTGCAGTGCTGAAGTACATCAGTTTTCCAATAACTGAGAGACATTTGTGACGAACAGGACCATTCACACTTGATCCATAGATCTGCTTGACAAGAAAAATAACATTATTATACACTAATCGGGGCAAGTAGGAACTAGAATACTAGCTACATGCAGTGTAAATCTAACCTGTATTAGAACAGGAAGAAGATCCATTCCAAATTGCTGCAATAGCTCAGGCTGATCATTTAATAGTTTCTCACGAGCAGAAATCTCAGGTGCATTTCCATTCACATCTTCTTGTTTTCCGGAACTGCTAGCGGGAGTCTTCTTAACAAGAGATCCTTTCACAAAAAGATTAGAGCTGGTGGGAAGGGAAATAGTTCCTTGTGGCAGAGGAGGGAGGAGCTCGTTTGCAAGGTTCACAATCTCAAAAATCTAAGTACATTAGGGAAAACCAGAATAATTAAATTTTCAGAACAAAATATGTTTGCTATACAGCACTAAGAACAACTGCTTGCACAGCAATAATATAAACTAGCAAAAGAAGCATCAAGTACCTGCTCAGGTGGTCTGCTTAAAGCAGGTGAAACAGACATGCTTGAAACAAGGCCAGAACCCGTCAGGATATCTTTAAGAATGCCACTAATCCCTAAAAGAAGTAGAGTTTTGGATCCTAAAGGAGACCCACTTGCACATGTTGAAAGAAGTCGGATTAAGCCCTGCATACCTTACAAGTCACAATCAGAGCCTCCAACTAAATAAGCTTTAAATTCAAAAGCATGAATAGCATCTACCGTGTAGGTAGGTGTGCTGAGAGATGCCTGTCCACCACCAGAGTTACTGGTGGAGATGAGCGAGGCAGCTTGTGCAACCAGTCCATGATTGCATAGTTCATCTAGTTTATCCGGAGATGATGCAAATGCTTCAGCAATTCGAGTCAAGCAAACAGAAGCATGCTCTAACACCTAAAAACAAACGTAGCGCAAACAATGAGAAGAAGAACAAAACCCAAAGAAAGGATTTGATTGTGAAACTTCAAAACGATGACCTAACCTTTGCATCATGATACTGAAGAAGGTTTGTCAGTAGAGGAACGGCCTCCATCACAAAGTCAGCCGCATCTGAAGGGAGCTTCTTGCACATATTTGCAGCAGTAGATAATGCTACTCGCTGAAGCATAAATTTTACAAAAAAAATCACTACACAAGGCTTCAAGATGCAAAATTGAATTTTTCTCACTTCAGCATGCAATATCAGCTAAAAAATTTAACAAATAAGTTACCTGGACTCCTGTTGAGAAAAAATCCAGATAGGAAAGCACTGCCATAAGTGCACCAGCTCGCAAACAGGCAGTCGGGTGCTCTTGAGATATCTTTTTCAGAGCTTGCAGAGACTGTTTTCATTACAATAACCATAAATAAATCAGAATGCAGGACATGCGAAATGCCCCAAAAAGGTCGACAGTGTTAAAGCAATTAACTTTGTCCATTCGGCAAGATAACAGATCAGTTACAGTCATATGGTTTCCACTTAGAATCTATATGCAATTTCCTGTCTAATACAAGAAAAATAGTATCGAAACTTTTGCACTCGATACTGGTTTTAGTATCTTCTTCAATTGTTCTGTTTTTCTACTCACTGAATTGTTTCAGGGAGAAAGAAAATCACCTGTTCAGCCAAGTCCATGTACTCAATTGTCAGCAATCGAGCACAGAAGCAAGAAACCGCACCATAATGCACAACAGCAGCACAAGACGAAGGGAGCACATCACATAAATGGGTTAGCGCCCTCGCGGCAAGAAGCATTATATCGGGATTGCTCTCATGGTTAAGCAGACCCACAAGCACAGGAACAAACGAATCAACTGAAAATGTACTGAGAGATTCCTCTGTCCCAATTGATAGCATCTCACAAAGCTGCGTCAGCGCCTCAACCTGCTTCCCTTCTTCCCCATCCGCCCGCAACCCAGACAAAATCTTCTTGAGCCGCCCACTCTGGTGGGACGATGACGCAGACCCTATAGCAGACGAGGGGAGCAGATCGTCCAGACCGGCCCCGAGTTTCCTAAGAAGCCCTTGAAGGGCACTACTGGCCGAGGTGAAATTCTGAGGCAAAATCCCGCCACCGCCTTCGCTGTCATTATCATCGTCATCGCCACCTCCACCTCCACCGTCCATATTCAACCCTAACCCCCTTTCTGCATCCCTATCTCTATCCCTAACCCTAACCTCGTGTTCCTTCTCTTTACCCTTATCCGAATTATCCTTCTCAGAACCCGGATGATTCTTCCCTCGTCGACCACCCGATTCACGCCTTGCTGCCGACCCAGATGACTCGTTGGTAGAATCCATCGGTGCAGATGAAGCTAATGAGTCCTGTGACCGAGTTGCGCGGGACCGAGTCGATATCGATGAAACAACGGCAGTAGCAGCTGGGATTGAAGAAGACGACGATATGGCGGCAGCGGAGGAGGCGGCAGAAAGACGAGCTCGCTTGTTGGCACGGGTAGTGGGACCGGTCGATGAAGAAGAAGGGGCTGCTGAGGAAGCCTCCGCCCGCTTCCGGCTCCGAGTTTCCATACAAAAACAACACCCCTCAGGATCGAGATGCTGCTCGCCGTCGATTACTCGGCGGCGGCGATCAAACTTTACCCGATCTATCGATTTCCTGCATCTCCCCCAAAACCCAAATTCAACCCCCAAAAAATTAAAAACCGAGTCTTTATCGAATCAGCTCAACAAATTCCAAAACCCCCAATTCAAAAAAAAAGAAAAAGAAAAAACCCCTAGAAATTCCGATCAAGTAGAGTTCCGGGATTGTGACTGATCAGTTCAGCTATCCGCACTTGCATATCAATCTATCAATCTATACACATATATATGTCTGATTGTCCCATGAATGGAGAGAAATTGTGGAGAGAGAGAAAGGGGGAATAACTGGTGTGGTGGAAACCCTAAAGTGAAGAATAAAAATGGGGAGAGAGAGAAGGTAATGTGGTCGTGGCTTTGTATTTATGGTTTTGGTTTGTACGTATACGTCAATTTGATAGCGTAAGCTTCCACGGCGTGGCGGTGAATACTTCTCGGCTATGGGCGTCTTTATCGGGTGTAGTGATTTGTTTTGATGAATCGATTTATAGGGGGTCCCAAAACATACGATTGTCATAGGGTTCACAAACGCACCCAAATGAGCTCCTAGTCTACTTTTCCTGAACCACGCGGCTTTTCTGGAAAATCCGAGTACTAGTAAGGGGTCCCAAGCCGACTGCTAGGAGTGATGCAGACATACAGTGTAGGTAAAGGCTATAAACAATTTCCTATACGGGTTGTGCTTTTCAATTGCGGTGGGTTGTACTTTTGGCTGAGTTCACATGGTAATTGTTGACAATTCCCCTTCTTTGGGTCAACAGGGGAGCAGTTTGTAACTTCGGGTTACGGAACGGGCATGTGTTAGGGTTGTATTCCAATCCCAGGATCGAAGTTTTTTTATCTATTTATTTATTTATTTATTTATTTATTTATTTTTATAACATAGATCATAAATTTATTACATCTCTTTATAACAATTATAAGACTCAAACTCATAGATTCTCCTTACACACAAGGGAGAACTGTTGCTAGGTTATTAGCGAATATGTTAACATGTTATAATATTATAACATTATAAAAGAGTCGAACCAAATTGAATAATTATGTATTTAAACGTGTCTTGGTAAGTGAACGAGTTTAAGATTAATGTTTGAGATTTGTTTGTAACTCGAGTCGAATTGAGTAATTTGTATTAATGAGAGTTTATAAATAAATGAGCAAATTTGAACGAGCCTTTTTATCAAGTCGAGCTTTTTTTCTTTTATAAGCATCAAGTTGAGCTTAAGTAGTATTGTTATTTGGAGTATCGATAAACTTATTGGGTTTAAGTAATACTCTGTTTGATCTTAGCTGATAAAAATAAGGCTCGAGTTTTACTCTCCTATCTTACGAGGGAGTTTGAAATAATAATTTTATCAAGTCAATGACGACCCAAACTTGGATAACTTGGCTCATCTCATTATCTTGATAGCATTATATTTTCTTAGTTTTTTTCACAAGAGGAAAAACTCATGTTCATATGGGCTGTCAAGTGAATCCGATTCATTATTAGAATGGTGGAAAAGTAAAAAGGGAAGATAAGCATTTTTAATCAATCAATTGGTTGATGCCCAATATATTTTTTTCGTTCGGGGTTGGGTTAGGGGTGAGAAAGTGTTTTAGAATTTATATGGTAAAGTCACATGATTAAAAAAATTTTGTACCATTTGATTTTACTATGATACTGGGAGAAATACTAATGAAAGAATATACTCAAATGAATTCTGTTGCATCCGGTACCTCAGTTTTTGTGTGGGTTGGGGTTGTGGTTGAGAATTATCCATGGCCATTCACAACAACTGTTCTGCATTCTTGTTAGTTGTTACAACCGCACCTCCTTCCTAGGTGGTTTAACCTAGGGCTGGCAATCACAACCCAAATCCATGAACCCTGTCCATATCCACCTACAATTAATGGGTTTGGGTTAAAGTGGATTTTTAATTGGGTTGGTAATGGGTTACTCAATTAAACCCAATTATATATGGGTTGGTTATGGGTAAACCGCAGGGCACCCGTTGAGTTTTATTGGTTAAGTGAGATATATTGTTCGCTTCTATGTGATTTCGTCGGAGGTGAAAGATGCAGAAAAAGAAAGGGAAATAAATTTTCTTTAAAAAAAAAAGAAGAAGAAATCCATCAATGAAGAAAGACAGGGATGTAAAAAAGCTTTATTAAAGATGTAGAAAGTATAATGATTCGTGGAATTGATTTACGTCAAATGGGAATGAGAAGGAAAAAATGAAGAGAGAGAGAGAGAGAGGCTTTGAACCAAGAACGGGAAAAAAATTGTAGAAAGTGAAGAAATTTGGGAAGGAAAAAATGCAGCAACTATAAATAATGAAAAAAGAGGGGAAGAAAGTAGCTAAAAAAAAAAAAAAAGAGGACGAAAGATAAGGAGACAACGCCCCTGTTTGGGTGAAAGAAAAATGAAGAGAGAGACTCTTTGAACCAAGCAAGGGGGAAGATCTTTATCTCTTGCAAAACCCACCTTTCACCAATTCTTGTAGCAGCACCCCCATCAACTTCAACGACCTCCCATTCTTCACTTCATCCTGTAATTTGTTCTATATATATATATATATATATATTTTATATCTTATTTTTGTTTTTTGACTTTTTGTTCTTGTCACAATTAGTTTCAACTAGTTCTCGAAATTTTTTTTTTCCAATTTATTTTGAAAATCTAAAGCTAAGCAAACGTTTCATGTTTTTTATCTTTAAAGTTGTAATGTCAAATTTCAACTGTTCAATGGCAGCATTTTGAGGAGAGAGGGAGGGGGGGGAAACTAGGGCACAAAACAAGTTGGGTTGAAAACGGGTCAGGTTATATTGGAAATTGGATTTAAATCTGAGCTAGGTCATAATCGGGTCGGTTCCGGATTGGTTTTGGGTATGCAAAGTAATTGGGTTTGCCACAACCCAACCCATTAATAGCACAAATTGCATAACCCATTAATAACTCAATCCAACTCATTTATACCTCAACCCAAACCTACCCAACCCGCCCAATTGCCAGGCCTATTTTAACCCAATACGGATCATGGGCATCAATGATTTCTAAAATGTTATGGGGCTTCTAATGGTTCCGTTTCTTTATTTTTATTTTTATATAAAGGTTTTTGTTCTTTTTTATATTAACACATCTCAGCCTATTGTCTTCAGTATTTAATATATCCGTACATACATGTCAATGAATCGTAGTGCATATGGCAGTTGGGTGGGGGATTTGGATTTGATGCAGTTACTGCATGATGTAGTAAATAGTAAGATCGATGACACGTGACAAGAAAGAGAAATAGAAGATATAAATTTAAGAGATGCATTTGATGCCCAACTCCTAATAATTCCTTTATTTATCTTCCTTGCCACGTGTCATCAGATCTTACTGTTTACTACACCATGCAGTAAAAATAGCCGATTGCACCAAATCCGAATTCCTTGAGTGGGATGGGATTAGTGTAAATTAAAAATCTACTCTTTTCCAATATAAACCCACCTATATGTACAAACAAGTGCGGACAAATGTGTATCTGTCCTCATAGTCCTGCATCAATTAGGGGGCCTTGTAATCGATTGAAGCCATAAAATGTTTTAAGGCCTCGAGGCATATGATCCATGTTGCTACTGGTGGACCTCAGTGTTGTAGAAGCATGGCCCGCCCTGGGTCTCGTAATGTGATGCATTGTGCATAAAAGCTTCTCTTGAGATTTCTTCAAACATTAAAAACCTATGAAATATATATAAATAGATTTGGCCAATTAACCTTGAGGGGTGAATCGAATGGTTCAAGAGTCTCTTATCAAGTAATAAGTTTTGGGTTCCACTCTTACAATTTCCCCTCAATGCCACCCCCATGGACTTTGTCCTATAATTATCCACTGCGTGCGAAACGGGAGATTGCATATGTTTAGAAAATTAATTTTTATGTAACAGAAAAAAAAAAAAAAGATTTGGCCATTGATAAATTTTTATTATTCCATATTCAAGTTGGTATCCCAAGCTATACCCATAAGGGTTTGAACCCAAATTAATCATGTATATAGATCTGATAGTGAGGGGGAATTAGAATTTGAGATTTTCAGATTTTGAACTATAATCATTTGTCATTTATGCTACCCTTATGGTCTTATAGGTTCTGATCATACCTTTCATTAAAAAAAAAAAAAGCATTCCCAATTACATAGAAAGTTTTTATTAGTATTTCACAATTAATTTGGGGTTAAAATGATTATGGATTATAGCCAATAACATGATAACTTAATACTAACATTTATTTTATTTTTTTAACCAGCAATCTCATATTCAAATTTGCGAAGGGACATTAATATCCGTCGGATGGAGTGAGAGATAGAGATCAATTGTTAAAAAAAAAAAAAAAAAAAAAAAATGGTTGCGGATCATCACTTCACTCGAGCCAAAAACGTTGCCAAGTGGCAGCCCCAGAAGCCGCTAAGCTGGTGAAAGGTGACGAGGCGAATCTCACAGTCTCATCAGACCTATAGAACGTGCCAAAGGGTCAAAGGCTATTGGCTCAGAATCAAAAGTCTTTTCCTCTCTTCTGACTTTGCGTGATCTTGTCCAATCATTTCCGTCCACGCATGAGCTCATGTTTTCCCAGTCTCGCATCCTTGTCGTGCTATCAATTTCTTGTCCCACCACAGGCGGTGGCCCAAACGACGACCCAAAGCATAACGTGGTTTGGTGGATAAACAACGAGGGAAACCATTGTTGAAAGGGTGAGGCTACCAAGAGGGGCCCCTCATCCTTCTTCCCATAAACTCTCTTATTTTTTTTTTAATTATTTCAAATACATAATACGGCCTAGAAGACGTGTGCCAAGTTTTTAATTTTGGGTTTTCTTAACGTTGTTAAGGTACAATTAATAATCTAATTATTATATGAAAAAATGCGTTTTTATAAATTTTTAAGTATTTTTATATTTTTTGAAACAACTTTCACTACTTACAATGTATATTTATCATTTCTAATGTAATGATTGAGATATTAATTACAACTTAACATGTGCTCTTAGGGCACACGTTAAGAAAACCCTTTAATTTTTATTACATTGATTTAATAAATCGATATAAAATAAGTTATAGACATGTTTAACATAAAAGCTAACAAAAGATCGTAAAATAGTGTACTTAAATGGGAGCAAACAAAGTGACATTTATCAAAATTTTCTTGAAAAGTATGTTACCGAGTATCCAACAATATGTCATATATCGAGGGGATTCCTCTTGTAAATTTTATCATTTTTTTTAAAGTTATTTTAAACATACAATCCAAAACGCGTAAGATATTACCATATTCATCACACACACCGAGCTTGCCACGTTAATTCAAATTTAATAAAAAACATGGACCTATATGAGCCTGGCTCATCAAGGTTAACGCTATGTTTGGATAAGGAATTTCTAGGTAGAATTTGCTTTTGAGATAGAATTTGAGATGGAATTTGTAAAAATTTTATAAGGATTTTGTCCATCTCATCCTTATAAAAATTTTACAAATTCCATCTCAAAAGCAAATTCCAACTAAAAATTCATCATCCAAACATAGCGTAATAGAATTTTGATCAAATATTATAAGAGAACAGAACATTAAACTTTGATCAACATCTATAATCGAACCATAAAACATTTTTTCATGAAAATTTGTATGTAGAACACTTAAAACAATTCTCCCTCCATAGGCATGATACTTCTCATATAGGAGGTGAGCTCCTCAATGTACCAGTGAGGGCAGCCTCAGTTTAGTTTTCCTCCTGTGAAAAACGCTCGCATATCTAAATTCAAAATTTTATTTTATTTTAATGTTTAATTTGGGTCTGTGTTTTGCATTTTCCGGTGCCAACACTGGTTCATTGAGCAGCTCAAAATATAAATCAAACCATTCAAAAACCCACACAAAACAAAGCCGAGGTTGAAGGGAAGGTCGATCAGAACAAGAAGAAAAACGATGTAATTTCATAGATTCATTCAGGAGAATTGAGTCATTCCATTTTCGTTTTTGTTTCCTTCTATAATACATACATATACACGACACAAATATAATATATAATATATATAATATATAAAATATATATATATGCATGCATATGTGTGCCGGAGGAATAGTTATCTGAGTAAAAATTGAGGAGGTCGGTGATAGAGAAGAAGAGACTCGTGTTTTGAAGAGAGGGAGAGAGAGAGAAAAGGAGAGAGAGTTTTAGAAGGAGATTTGAGATGGGTTTCTTCAGTACAATATCGGGTTTCTGTGGATTTGGATGTGGGGTTTCGATTGGTCTCGTGATCGGGTATTTCATCTTCATCTACTACCAGCCCATCGAAGTCAAGGTTTCTCTTTCTTTCTTTATCGCATTTAATCATGTTATACAATTTATAAAATTTGATATTCTTTAGTTTTATTGGATGGTTCGTTTGGTTACTGAGAAATAAAAGGAAAAAGGAAAGAAAATCGTGAATCTCGCTACATTTATTTTAACCCCATTTCGTTATAAGATTCCCAAGTTAATATTTTGTTAGCTACCAAACAGACCTTAATTTGTTTCGTTTTGGGAATTGTTTGTCTAATGTATGCAATATTGCCATACTAGGTGCTTCTTTCTTGTCATTTTTAAGTTTGTTGTTAATCAGACAATGCGTTGGATCAACAGAGAAATAGGTTTAAAAATTTATAATAGCATTGAGAAATGGGTTTAAAAATTTGATAATAGCATTGAGAAATGGGTTTAAAATTTGATAATTGCATTGCCTTACATATAGTCTCAATTCTCTCTTTCCATGAAATGTGGTTTGGTTCCTGAATGGTCAGAATAAGGATGGCAACAGGGCAGGTTTGGGATGGGGGCCTTCCAACCCCGACCCATAATGGGAACTACCTCGTCCCAACCTCATCGCAATCCCACCTCAGATTTGACTTAAAACTCCCACTCCTATCGAATTCAATTGGAAAACTTCATTTCTGTCCGGTTTTGTCCCATTTATGCTTAGTGGGATAGGATGGGACAGGGAGGGAATCCATTTTGCTCCAAAAATAGTGAAAAGTAATAATTTTAATTCACATCATAACAAACACCAGATCTTATGAAACAACCATAACAACTACCAGATTTCATCGTTGTTGGAAAAATAAGAGAAGTTTGTGCTTAATTAGTTAAACAATTGCAGTAGCAAAAGTAATAATAAATAATAAAATATCATAATTGATAGAACTTATTGAAAATCAAGTAGGCAGAGGCATGGAATTAAATCCACTGTTCTTAAAAGGAATTTCGCCCCCACATGGAACGTGTCCTTGGTGCAATATGGCTCCATGGCTCCACGCAGTCACCCTCCAGCTTCTTGGATACAAGGGCTGTCCCTTGGTATACATGCACTTGCAACCAAAGGAAGGATACTTGTCAGTTTGTCTGCAAGATAAAATGATTGCAAGGTGCATGAGATTAGTAGCAGGAGATGTGAATAAGGAAAGGGGCTGATCTCTAAGTCGTGGAGGAGATCAATTATATATGTATATGTGCAATTGGACTTAAAGCCTAATGGCTACCCCACTAATGACTACAATGTTAACCCCTAGAAGATGCTAAACATATATAATATTTAATTATCTGTTACAAATGCCTACAATAATCTCATTCAATTTTGGAGCAACCCCAACAATCCCCCCCCCACATGAACCAAAATTGATGTGAATAGACATAAAAATAAATAATAAATAATAAATAAGGGTGACGGTGGAGTGCTGATGTTTTGCGACTTGAATGGACACATGGTGTTATCAAGTTGTAACTCATGGTTACTAGGTGATATCTATCTTGAACCTAGCACCTTAGTATGAAGTTCAAGACTTGTGCACACAATACACAAAAAATTGACGAGTTCTCACAATTTAACACATTTCGGCCGTTAGAACACCACTTGACCTTGAAAGCTTAAGTTGTTAGGGAATGGGTCAACATTTTATATTAAGCTAACAAAAGCTATGCATCCTACCTAGATTTACATTAGCGCTCTAGAGAGCTAGCCAAGCCTCTCATAGGGGGCAGCCTCCATCCCCACACTCAAATATGTAGACCCATCAGATGTGTTCTTACAAACACCACCCATTCAGGCTATTAGTCTATTAAGAGTTGAACTCATCCACACATATTTGGCAGTTTAGCACTATTTATGCCTTAGGGAGGGACAAACCCACGTTTACTATTCATTCCTAGAATACCCTTTTTGCCTTTTACCCATTTGTCAATGCCCTCTCAACAAGCCGGAACCATGCCCTTCTTTGCCTTACAACTATTTGACTAAAATACCATCCCAAGCATTCCCAAGCATTCCCAACCTTCCATGTTGACATTAATATATACTTCCTTTTTGTATATATAGATGCATGGGAGCTGATTAAGAAATTAAAAATACTTTCCTTACAGACCTTACCTAGACCCTAGAAATTTGAAATACTGATGATACGTGGTTCCTGTAAAGGGAAATTTGTGAATAAATCAACTACAAATGGAAGCAGGGCATGTTCCCAAGAGATTGTACTTGATACAACAAATTGGAGTAGTGTAAAACACCAAAGAAAAGGGAAGTTTACGTAACATATATTGCTGGAAACCTGCTTATTTTATCCCTTGTGCAATTGGTAATTGTTACGTGTTTTTCATGTGTTTTTAGCTCTGCTCACCAAATTTAGTTTTCAAATCAATTATTCCCTCTGATTGGATGTTTTAATATATTGTATGAGAGAAGAAAAAACTAACATATTTCTTTGCTCAACACATTGGTAATTGTTACATATAGTGCAATATGTGAAGGAATCAATGAGAAATGGAAGCACACCATGGTCCTTATGAATATTAATTAATGCAGGAAAAGGAGTTGTATGAGATACTAATATCGTGCTGTGAAAAAAATTGGGTTTTAATTCATCTGACTTCTATTTTCTGTGCATTTCTATTATCTTCCACTTCGTTGAAGAAAAGGTGATCCAATGTGGGAATAGGGGGGTTAGAGGAATGGGTAATGGAGAGAATATGGTTGAACGGGAGTATGATGGCACTCCTAACTGTGCAACTACATGCATATGACCAAAACACACATACACACGCATGCACACAAACACACTAAAAAGGGAAGGAGGAAGAGTCAATGAAACTTAACAGAACATGAGATGTGCTGTAGCTGTGGATAATTGAATTCTGACAATTTTTTATTGGCTTTGGATGAAGTTTGATTGGGTTTTTCTACTGGCCTTGTTCAGAATCCTGTTATTCGTCCATTGTCTGAGCAAGACTCAGAAACTTTGCAACGGTTGCTTCCTGAGCTACCCCTCTGGGTGAAGAATCCAGACTACGATCGTGTATGTAATTAGTGTTCGTCACTACCACAGTTAGTGTTTTTGTATTTCCTTGGTCTTGACTGCATATGTTTGTTCTTAATGTCTTTGTTTTATTGAAGGTTGATTGGCTTAACAGGTTTATTGAGTACATGTGGCCTTATCTAGACAAGGTATTTTTCCATGTTCAACCATGGTTGAATGTTATTTGTGGATAATTGCTTATCCTGACATCTTTTTACTTTGTGGCTCCACTTCTTTCACATAGGCAATTTGCAAGACCGCAAAGGATATTGCAAAGCCCATTATTGCTGAGCAAATTCCAAAATACAAAATTGAGTCTGTTGAATTTGAAGAACTTACATTAGGGTCCCTACCGCCAACTTTTCAAGGTTAGTTGGTCCCATAAATTTCTCTAATTGTTTTGTTTTGTTTTTTTTTTTTTTTTTTTTGAACCTGCTGCTTTTCCTTAGACTTTTGAGCTTCATTGTATAGAATATCATTTGTTTAAAACAGCTATTATTGCTTCATTTAGATTTCTCATAGAAGTTAACATGGGGCCTGGTACCTGGCCCATATGCATGGCATAGGTGTTCAACATGGGAATTTGTTTTTTTCAAATATATATATATTTATTAAAAAAAGAAGAAAAAAGATTGCAATATAATCATGCACATAGACGCTGGTATCTGTGTGACTGTCCCAGATAGATTACCAAGGGCCTGGCACAAAAAAAAGAAAGGAAAAAAAAAGGGCGAAAAGAGGGGTTTGCTTCATTGCTTGTAAGGTAGGCTTGATTATTGTGCAGCAATGATGATTTCAATGGCTTTGTAGATGGAACAATTACTCTGAAAATTCTCCAAATGAGCGAATTTCATTTGATAATTGTGTCTTCAAATCTACTGGGTTGAATAGAGGTCTCCCCCCTCCCCCCCCCCCAAAAAAAATGGCGGGGGGAAAAAGGTCCTAATAAGTTGAAACATTTTTCTATTTTTCTTTTAATTCAAACAACATAGATTTTTTGGAGGAAGTTACTTGGTATGCATGTGATGTCGTCTTTTTTTCTTTTTCTTTTTATTTTTAATTTAAATTTAAAATTTTCATTGTAGCTGATCGAAATTTGTGATATGTGGTCCAATTGGTGTGAAGTTCAATATACGTGACAAGGTTATATATGTATTCATTTTCCATTTTTATTATAAAGTTAGTGATAATAGTGTGAATATTTGAATGAAATAGTTCCTTTTGGCTTGTCTCTATGTTACATGGACTTGGGTACGGGTGTCGGGTGTGCGTATGTGTCTAGGCATTGGATTTGTCTACTTTCCAAAGATTTTTCACTATTTTGAAGTGTCCAATAGGAGTACCCACACCCATGTCACATGTGTACAACACGGGTACTTCACACATTTTGAACTATCCATGTAAGTGTGGCTTGTCTTTTCTATATTTCCACACCCATCTCACATGTGTCTGACGCAGGTACTTCACACATTTTGAACTGTCCATCCAAGTGTGGCTTGTCTTTTCTATTTTCCCCCTTGGTTGTTTGCTATGTGCTGCTCGTTCATTGAATGACACAAATTGATAGTTGCTGTCTATTCTGATCATTTATATATTTTTTTTCCTTCGGTCCCCTGGTTGGTGACCGCTTAGGTCTTCAAAAGCTTTTCTTATCCTGTGAATGTGCTCTACATGCAGTGTTGTGTCATTGGTTATATTAACCTTATGGATTACCCCCATTAAATCTTTAATTTAGTTCTTTAAGGTCCTTAGTGTTAGTCAATATTGCTGCTAGATCAGGGGTTCTCAGTTGACCATGAGATCCTTACTGGTTATTATACATCAGAGCCCATTTTAAATTTCTTTGTTTATTTCGTTCTTTTGAATGCATTCTCCGTTCACGACATAGGTCTTAAACAAAGCGAAAATTCTCTTATCATAATGTTTATGTAACTGATTGATTTGGTTTTTGCATTTAATATTAACCATGGGTAAATATGTTTTCAAAACTTTGCACTCATTTTTTTCCCCTACCAATCTTTCTTTTGTCAGGTATGAAAGTCTATATAACTGGTGAGAAGGAGTTGATGATGCAACCGTCCTTTAAATGGGCAGGAAATCCTAACATCAGCATTGCTGTTAAAGCATTTGGGTTGAAAGCCACTGTTCAGGTAGTTTACCTTCTTTAAATTTCTTTTAACGATGGAAAAGAAAAAGTTTACATACTAGAGAATAATGTATGTGAGAGTAAGAGAGGTGGTGGATTTGTAAGATTTTATTGCTGCTTGTTAGAGAACGGTAATTGTTAACTTTTTGATTTTGCTAGAAAATTTCAGGTGGTGGATTTGCAAATCTTTGCTATACCTCGTATTACCCTGAAGCCATTGGTTCCAAGGTTTCCTTGTTTTGCCAACATCTATGTCTCTCTCATTGAAAAGGTCTGTGATTTATGGGTACTATTATTTTAGTTGTTTATTTATTCTTGTTACCTAATGATTCGAGTGCTCATGTGGGGTCTAGGGATTGGAGGATTCTGTTTTACCTGCTTGATTGTTTTGACATTGTGATTTTGGACAAGTATACCATCCTTATATGGTCATAAATGCTCAACTTGATAACTTACTTTGGGCCTTTACAAGTGGTAAAATATCTATTATGAGAATTCAGGAAAAGTTGCAAATTGGATGTCAAGGACTCTTTACCGCTAGGAATCTTCTTGGTTGGACACATTAGATATTGGGTCATAAATAATTTGTCCTTCGTTTTGCAGCCACATGTTGACTTTGGGCTAAAGCTTCTAGGTGCTGATCTTATGTCAATTCCTGGCTTGTATGGGTTTGCCCAGGTACGAGATTCTGTCTGTTCTCACTTCCCCATTATTATGACTCTTTGACAACAGGAAGTTGTCGGGATATCATGCTTCGTTGTTTTGATTTGACTTTTCTACATATTGCAACTGGATCTCCGGGCAAGCTTTGGGGGCTGAAGTTTTAACACACAGGACTAGGCCTGAGTTAAAAAATAGCAACCTGACATGATGACTTCAATCTGGGGTTTGGGTTTTGTTGAGTCCTTGACCTACCCAACCAAACCCTCAGCTTAAAGTATACTTGCATTAACTTTTTAATATATTATAAGATTACATAATGTTGGGAAGTCCTATATCCCACATCGTTTAAATATAAAAAAATTGATATGGCTTAATATACCTGTTTGGGCCCTCCACCTAATAGTTTAGGCTTTTAGGTTGGAAACTTAACATGGTATCAGAGCATGTCGTTTTTGGACCGTTTCATTTGCGAGCCTGTTATTGTTGTTGTTAGGCCTATTTCATTTGTGAGCCCGTTATTGTTGTTCATGTGACAGGCCATTGTTGTCTTGTTAGGCCTGCACGTGAGGGGGAGTGTTGGGAAGTCCTATATCCCACATCGTTTAAATATAAACAATTGATATGGCTTAATATACCTGTTTGGGCCCTCTACCTAATAGCTTAGGCTTTTAGGTTGGAAACTTAACACATAAAATCTAATCATGTATGCTAATGTATGATGTGAAAAATACCTATTAGTTATAAAGTACAGAAAGTTACTCTTAAACTGTCTGACATCCCCAACAGTTATAATCAAGAAAAATAGGAAAGCAACAGTTAAAGTTAAAATAACAGGCCATAATTGTAATTAGCTTATATTACTGTAGTTATTTTCTTTATGAAATTTAGTTTCTTCTTATGATATTTTAAAATTGCTCAAAGGCCCTATCGCTTACTCTGTATCATAATATCTAAATTTCTGAATTTTTTCTGAATCTCCTGAATTTATCTTGGATTTTTCATTAAACGAAGGAAACCCAAATTTATCCCGTATATTTCAATAGTTCTTGAATTATTTCAAATAATCCGAATATAATGAATATTTCCCCAATTATTTCCAAAATTCTTGAATTATTCGGAATAATTATGAAATGACGACACATCTTTCCTATTGAGTTAAATTTCACTGGTTTTTTTATTCTTAAGTTTTTCATAGATTTTTCCTGATATTTTCCCTTATAACTCTTGTATTATGAATTATTCCACGATGAATGATTCCCGAATCCCGAATTTGTTACTATGCTCTGTGTCACATGCTTTAAGGTATGTTGATGACAAGAGGCTTTCCTACCAAATTATAGAAGAAATGAAAAAAGTACCTTTTCTTCCCAAGTAACCCGAGCAACTCGATATGGCCTGACCGTAAGCTGGGCTTGAATGCCCAAACCTGAGGTAGGGTTAGATTGCGCCACAGGGAACCTGTTCAACCCTTAGGATTGATTCAATCCATCTTAACTGCCTGCCTGAGCCAGTCTTTAGATATTCATATTCAGCTAACAACATAGTGAAAATCTGTCTACATGCAAGCAAATACTTTGAAGGGCAGAGCTTGGATGGCTGATCTGAGATCAATTTCCAAATTCTTTTAGTTAGAAAGATCAATTTCCATATGACTTTTAAGACTTATCATGAATTAGGCAGATCACACTAGTGGAATGCTAGTGTTGCTCCATTATATTAGCCTTGGACCTCTTCTTATGAAGAGCCAATGTGATGATTTGGTCCAGGTTGTGCGTAGGTGGGTCATATCTGCCATTTTCCTGAAGATAATAAACCTTTTTCCACACAAACTTAAATACATTTTCACCATCATGATGAGCTATTTTTTCTTCACGTTTCAAGGCTTTAATAGTCACAGAAGGCTCTATTTTCTCCCCTTCCTGCAGGAGCTTATCAAAGATCAGGTTGCCAACATGTATCTCTGGCCTAGAACCCTACAAGTTCCAATTATGGATCCCGCAAAGTATGTTACTGAATTTATTTATTTATTTTTTATGCTTATGTGTTTGTTTCCATTTTTTTTCTTCTATGATGTTACTTATGAATGTCAAACTTGTTTGTTTTGACTATGTATATCTACTTGGAATTTACAGAGCCCTTAAAAGGCCTGTGGGAATTATCCATGTGAAGGTTCTGAGGGCAATGAACCTAAAAAAGAAAGATCTACTGGGTGCATCAGATCCTTATGTGAAACTAAAGCTCACTGATGATAAACTTTCGAAGAAGACCCCTGTGAAGCATAAAAACTTGAACCCTGAATGGAATGAGGAATTTAATTTTGTTGTTAGAGATCCACAATCACAAGCTTTAGAGATTCATGTTTATGATTGGGAACAGGTATATATGGCTGATTACTTGTTATAAATATCTCCTGTTTGCATGTATTGTATCTGAAGCTCTTTATCACCTTTTCCTTAGGTTGGAAAGCATGACAAGATGGGTATGAATGCTGTTCCCTTGAAAGACCTACCCCCAAATGAGCTGAAAGTTATGACACTTGACCTTCTTAAAAACATGAATCCAAATGATCCTCAAAATGATAAGTTCCGTGGGCAGATCATAGTGGAATTGACATACAAACCTTTTAAAGAGGAAGACATGGCAACAGATTTCGACGATTCACATTCAGTACAAAAGGCCCCTGAAGGAACACCTGCTGGTGGAGGTGTGCTTGTGGTTATAGTTCATGAAGCTGAAGATCTTGAAGGAAAGCATCACACTAATCCATATGTACGGATTCTCTTTAGAGGGGAGGAGAGGAAAACTAAGGTATATCAATAGCTTCAACATTCACCCATTTTTAAATTTTTAAATTTACTTTTTTTCTGTTCGTGTGTGCGTGTGTTTGTTTATAAATAATAATAATAATAATAATAATTAAAAATAAAAAATAAAAAATAAAAATCGTTTCCTTACCTATACTCCCAAAGTGTTTGGGAAAAATTATTTTGGAAGTCAAAACTGTCTGGTCGTAGTACAATTCTGCATTGTGTTGCCAAGTATGTACTTAATAATTCCAAGTAAAAAGCAATATTGTTGGTGCCACGTGATGAAGTTTGTAACTCCTTGTTTTTTGGGTGAATTGTAAAATTTCTCAAGCGTGCTTCCTTTCATTTCGTGTTAATATGAGAAACTAAGAGAGATGGGGCACCTGTATTTGTTTCCATATGTGATGGGGACACCTCCCTTTCATGATTAAAAGTACCTGGTCCTGATCAGATAACCACAATACTTAGACATCTGAAATAGATAAGAATATTTATGAAATGTTTCTAAATTTGAAAAACAAAAATATTTTATTTCGACTTTCACCAGAATGAGTGACCTTTTTTGCTACGGAGGGACTCATTAGAAATTTTGGATTATAATATGGTTTCTGCATATGGTCTCTCAATAATGATCCTGTCTTTCACTGGTACAGTATATAAAGAAGAACAGAAATCCAAGATGGGAAGAGGAATTCCAGTTTATGCTGGAAGAACTTCCCATTAATGATAAACTGCATGTAGAAGTTGTCAGCGTCTCAACGAGGATTGGCTTACTGCATCCCAAGGTACATAATGCATACTTTCTTTTCATCTATTATGGTATAAAGTTTAAGGAAAATGCTGTTCTTCCCAAATAATTTTCCAACCTTTTTTCCACCTCTTTCCCATGGAGGGGGACCTACTTGGATCCCACATGGAGTGGGTCCCATGCATATGATAAAGTTGGGAAACTAGTTGGGAGGTATTGCACTGCCCAAAATTAGACACAGAACAAGAGCATTCTGGTGAAATTCATTTTCTTCAAAGCCACTGTTTATTTTACTAAAAATCAAAATCGGTGTTATATTACTGCTGTTGTAAGAAGCGTGAGACATTGGATGATAGTGGTGGAAGTTGTTGAATTTCATTCCCCATAATTTATGTTGCTCTTTTGAATTAGTTGTCTTTGTACTGGTTCTTTTGTGTTGTGCGAGCATGCACGTGCATGCGGGGACTGTGTCCTACTCTTTTAGTGGTGAAAACTGAAGACTTGACTGGGTTATCCAGATAAAAAAGTGCTGACCCTTACGCTTCGGTGTCATAAGAATTTCTAGGTCCTGTAAAGTGGAGAGTTACTGTTCTTATTATTATCTACTAGAGGTGATTAAAACTGTTTACTCTTTTGAATTAGGAAATTCTCGGGTATGTTGATATCAACCTTGCTGATGTTGTACACAACAAACGGATCAACGAGTGGTACCATCTCATAGACTCAAAGAACGGTCGGATCCAAATTGAGCTGCAATGGAGAACTTCATCATGAGCATTTTTTTTTTTCCTCCTCCATTTTGACTTTGTTCTGAGTTTAGTACAGCGCGTGAGAGAGAATTTCTTTTCTTTTGTTTTTTACTCTTCAAACTACATCAATTTGTTTGTTGTTTGTGTAAAACGGAGTATCAATAATAATTTTGACATTGAACCTTCTGTACCTTTGTGTTTGCATTTGCACTTATCACGTTATATCAACTCTCATTTTGGGTTTTGGTTTGGCTTTCTTATAGTTTATTGGCGGTATTCAGTGACAACATCGATGGCATGTACATTTAAGGATGGCAATTCTTGGTTTTCTTGAACAGGCCGTTTTTGTTTAATAGCTTTAGAACTCTCCGTGACTGAGAAATGAAGCCAAGACTTGTGTGGCCCAACCCAAGCTGTAGCTGTTTGTAATTTCAAGTTTTATGGAACATCCCAGATTAGATTTGTTCAAATCTACGTTCTTTTCCCCTTTTTTTTTTTTTTTTTTTTTTTTTTTTTTTGTGAGTATTGGACTATTGGTGTGTAAGTTGTGCTGATGCATGTGGTGGGAGTTTGGCCCTGAGTGGGGTGTTCGTTGTGCTGATGTATTGGGTGACATGGCAAAGTTTGGGCCCAAGCTGGGATGAGATAGTCGGGACGTACTCCAGCCCATCCAAAGGATTTCTGTAGGGGAATGGCTATTGCAACCCCCCCTTCTTATCACCCATGCCCCATCTTTTAAGTTTTATGCAAAATATAAAAAGTTTTTATAAAAACCGGTTGTGATGTCCACTAGAAAATATCATTTTGAATAACTTTGTAAAAGAAAATTTTTCCTAAATCTATAGTTTAAATATACTTTTTAGTTTTTTATAGTCTTTATTTCATTTTTTGCCAAAAAGTCTACCTAAACGATAGATTTTGGAAAAACTTTCTTCTGCAAAGTTGTTCAAAATGATATTTTCTAGTGGACCATGCGAACGGTTTTTGCAAAAACCTTTTATATTTTTCATGAAATCTTAAAAACTAAAAAGAAAGGGGTGGGGTTATAAGAATGGGGGGTTGCAATAGCCGTTCCCTTTCTGTAGTGATACCCAAAGGGTTGCTGTCACCTGAGGCTTTCAGCCTTCTTTTATGGCTCTTTTCCTTCCAATCCAAAAGGCCGAAAGGAAAAGGAAAATACAATTTCTTCTTCTTCTGCACTTTATCTTTCCTTTTTTTTTTTTAGTTTGGATTTTGTTTTTTGTCTTTTGTTTTGTTTTTTTGTTGCGATTAGTACAATGCAACTAAGAATAATAAAGAATTCGTGGTAATTTCTAGAAGCATCGTTGAAGATAACTTGGTTAACATTTAAAACACCCCCCAAAACAAAAAAGAAAAAGAAAGATAAGAGAATAGTTTAACGCTATGTTTGAATAAGGAATTTGTATGTGGAATTTGTTTTTGATGTAGAATTTGTAAAATTTTTATAGGGATTTTGTTCATCTTATCCTTATAAAAATTTTATAAATTTCATCTCAAAGACAAATTCCACCTAAAAATTCCTTATCCAAACATATAATTAGGGATTTAGGAGTTTGAGAGCATAATTGAAATAATTTTGATAAAAAATCAAAATAAACTTATGAATAAAGAAGCAATACAAAATTTTTTTTTTGGGGGGATTCAAGTCAATTTAATAAGAAAAATGTATTGTCACCTCATAATTATTTAAAATGATTCAATAATATTAGTTATAATAAAAATATTATAAAGTAATTCAAAGATTTTTAAAATATGTGGATAATTTTGGATTTCTTATGTTTCATGAAAAAAATCATAGTGAATTTGAAAATAACTATGAGAATTTTGTCAAGATCCTCTTGGTTTCTCATGTGACTTGATTTGTTTCATTGTGTGTTACATATATAAATACGTATCAGCTCCAAGGTCCCCATTCGAGTCTCACATGCCACATCCTTAGGGATTCAGATTTGGTGCAATTGGCTACTTTTACTGTATGATGCGGTAAACGTAGGATTGATGACACGTGGGCAAAGAGGAGAAATGGAGAACTGTTAGATGTTGGGCTTTAAATGTATTTCTCGAATTTCAGTTCTCCATCTCTCCTCTTTGTCTACGTTTATTGCATCATATAGTAACTACACGAAATCCAAATCCACATGCCTAGGGCATGCATAAGTCATATAATAACTTACTTGACACATTTGTTAAGCATGTGACGTATGTGTTTGTAAAGATTTATTGGTTGATTAAGTTAAGAATTAATCTTAGCAATAAATCTGATGAGTTTCTTTGCTTGGTAAAAATAAAAAATAAAAAAGTAAAAAATTTTATCATCATAACATCACAAAAGAAAGTAACAATGAAAATACAACTATTTAATAAATTTTCAAAAATTAATGTTATAATACTAATTACATAGATGATTCTAATATTTTTTAAATTAAAAAGGAGCCAAATTTGTAACTTCAAATCATGTACTCCTAAAATCTATATATATATATACTAAAACGGAGGAAATGCCTCCCTTTGGTGCCACGTGTCCGTTTGTGAATAGTTGGGGAAAAAGATAAAATTACCTTTTAGTGACCATTGTTCAATCTAATGCCAAACAAGGATAATATCTATCAACTTGCTACAAATTACCTGTATACTTACATCAAAATAACTATCAGTTTTCTTTTTTTTTGTATTAAGTTGAGAAAGAATCACTAAAAAGTAATTTTTCCAAAAAGATATGACTTTTGGAAAGAATATTCTCTGCCAACTTGCTACACATTGACTATATACATACTTCAAAAGGACTACTAATGTTTTATGTTTGGTATTAAGTTGAGAAGTGATCACCAAAAGGTAAATTGTCTAACTTTTCTATTTTTTGGTTTTCACTGCTCTTTTTCATGCTCTTTTTCACGCGGTATAAGTAGGTTGACGCTTGGTGTACCCTGCATATCTTTTTGTTTTTATGTAGGAAAATCGAAAAACCTATATTATACAATGTTCAACCCAAACTTAGTAGACTATATCATATTTCTTCGTTTTTTTTATGTCTATTCATCTCATTTCCTAAAAGTTAAACGTATAAAATTATAAATATTTATAATCAAAAAGGGAGCCAAATAAAGGTAATAATGATTAAAAAAGAAAATGCGACACATTGGAATATGTATTAACATATCAAATTGCTTAGAAAACTATAAAAATGCTTTCAAAATTGTGCAAATACACTTTTGCCAAACAAGGAGCATCTCAAACTGTTAGATCCAAACTAATTTACATGATGCACAAATCATTCTCAAGTCCATGCATTCGATAGTAGAGGAGCGAAGACACGAGCTCAAGATTTATGATTTTGGAGCCGCGGTTCTTTACCATCTGAACTACCACATGGGTGTGTATTATATATATATATATATATAATTTATATTGTTCACAATATTTATATTTACAGACCTCACCTGTGCGTTGCACGGGTTATAAAAAATAAATGATATTGTCTGTCAACTTGCTACAAATTAACTTGATAAGTGCTTCAAAAGGACTACTAACTTTCTTTGTTTGGTATCAAGCTGGGAAGTGGTCACTAAAAGATAAATTCCTCACCTTCTTTTCCTTTTCTTTTTTCTTTTTTCTTTTTTTTTTGATATTACTTGCTCTTTCTTATATGGTGGAGTTGACGTTTGGTGTTCACTATATATCTCTTTGTTTTTATGTGAAAGGATTAGAAAACCCACACTATACAATGTTCAACCCAAACTTAATAAACTGTAATATATTTTTCTGTTTTCTTTATGCCTATTTATTTCCCCTCCTAAAAATTAAACGTATAAAATTATAAATAGTCATAATTAAAAAGAAAGACAAATAGAGAAAATGAGGATTAAAAAAGAAAACACAATCCGCTAGAATCTTCAGATTCTCCCGATTTGCTTCTGACATGAATAAAAAAAAAAAAAATCTATTTGAATCAAAATTCTTCCCATATGGTTAATTACATAAAGTTGAAAAGATTTATACTTTCTTTTATTTTCTTTTTCTTCTGGCTTTTTTTCCTATTCTCTTTCTCAGTCTAGACTTTTCTCTCATCTTTTTATGATATAATTTCAAACATATTTTTGATATTTTTCCTCATGGTTTTTCACTCTTTGTGAAACCTACTCAAAACTTCATGAAAGGTCAAGATTTATCATTGTCATGCATTTTACAATCTCCACCGTCGGATTTCGAGACACCTTCAACGACTATATTTGTTTTGGTATATACCAATATGTTAAAACCATGATTGTGGGACAGACTAGGCTTTAGAGAATTTTAATCTTTTTCCACCAAATATCATAATGTATCAGTTCCTTCATTTTTTTTACAAGTTTCCACTATTAAATTAATTGTTTTTCAAAATAATTTATCTTTTCGAGAATATAATTAAATTTTGTGTAATACATTATGCTAACATCACACCAAAGATTATTTTGATTAAATTATTTTATTTATTTTTGTCTATATGTTTTTAATTTAATTGACATATTATATTAACAAATATATTTTACTATTTTAGAGAATAAGAGTTTTGTTAAAATTTTAATTTATTAATAATATTATTTTTTTTAAATTAATCCGTGCGTCGCACGGGTTCTAAAGCTAGTAATACCTTACAATGAATCCATTTCCACAAATCTTTTTATTTTTATTTTTATTTTTTTTTTGCGAAGTAAATCCATTTCCACAAAAAGTTCCAACCAAACAGCACCTTATCCTATGGTCCCGTTGATTTGTGTAGACGTTGCTATCTCTTCGCTAAGCGTGACACGACGTCGAGCGCGTGTCAGAACCGCCACCTCAATCGCATAGCATTGGCCTATCTTCGCTCCATCTTCTTCTTCTTCTTCTTCTTTCAAAGCTCGCTATCAGTTGCAGTGACAGATAGGGTTTCGATGGCGTTACCGGTCGTTGACACAGAGTACCTCAAGGAAATCGACAAGGCTCGTCGTGATCTCCGTGCTCTCATTTCCAACAAGAACTGCGCTCCCATCATGCTCCGCTTGGCGTAATCTGATCTTCCTCTCTCTCTCTCTCTCTCTCTTCCCAAAATAAAATAGAAATTGGTTCCGAAAATATGTTTTCAGAAAACAGCCAGAAATTTTGAGAACTTTTGGTGGTTTTGTGTTTCTCAAACATAGAACTGAAAACAGAAACCGAAGAACATTTTTTTCTATTTTATTGGCAACTGTGTTGTTTGTAATTTAAAAAAAAAAAAAAATTTCAAAAAGTAGTTTTTGAGAAACACTTTCCTTTTTATTATTGCTATTATTTTTCCCACTGTGAGAACGGGAAATTGTTTTCAGAGTTGCCCAACGGCACCTATGATTCATTTTTTTTTTCCCTTCTATTTTCCTACGTTTTCTCAGCAATCAAACGCAGGGTTAATAATTTTCAGTGTTTGTTCGATTTTCTGCGGATGATTTTTATTATATTTATATATATGTTTGTGATTGTAGGTGGCACGATGCAGGCACGTATGATGTTCATACGAAGACCGGTGGACCAAATGGCTCGATTAGGATTGAGGAAGAGTACAGTCACGGTTCAAATAATGGCTTGAAAATAGCTATTGATTTCTGCGGTGAGCTCTTCATTTTAATTCTCAAATGCTCACTTAAACGTGTACAATTTTCAGGAAAAAAGAACGATGCTCGCTTTTTTTGTTTTTTTTTTTTTTTATGGGTATATTTGTTTGTTCAAATCATATTTTTAAACACACATCGTTTGAGGGATAAATAATGAATGCTTGGTATACCGTCTAATTTCATTATAGGGTAAATTACATGACCCCACCCCTGGCGCGGGGGCAGGAACTATATGTCAGTTTCATAGAACCCTGTTAAATTTAATCGAATATATTGCCTGAAGTCCTAAACTAATGGTAGTTTAGTTATTAAATTGGTTTAATGGCATGGTCTACTTTCATCAAATTTTTAATGGAAAACAGAGCCCGGGGGCAGGGTGGGGAGGGGGGGGGGGGGGGGGAATGTGTCACAAGGTTGGCAAGGGACCACGCCTCAGAAGGCGGAGGGCCTAAGTTCGACTCTTGCTAAACCCCTTGGGGCCACCACCTACAAAAGGTTTCATGGTTGTCATGGCCCCGGACTTACATGATCCATATGGGTTGTGGGTTCTTTATATGGGCCCGAGGTTTGCTCAAAGGGTTTCTTTGTTATCAAACTAAAGGGGGGAATGCGCACAGTGAATCATTTATGCTAAAATGGTTGCTTCTCATAAAAAAATGGTTGCTTTTTCACTCTAGTAATTTACTGTTTGGATGGGTTTGAGAGATGCTTTGTTCTTAGAAGCAAACACATACAGTAGAAGTTCATATACAATGTCACTAAAATAAAATTGACAATGTTCAAACACTACCTAGAGCTGTTGTATGCATTAGAAGTTGTCCTTTTTTTTTCTTTCTTTCTTTGGTCTCTTACTTGAAATTTAGATTGTTGATCACATTTTTAACAGTTTTATTCTTTCTGATGGCAGAGGAAGTGAAGTCTAAACATCCAAAAATTACTTATGCAGACCTATATCAGGTGAATATAATTTTGAAAGAATTTGTGCTCATGTTTATTGAGATTTGATTTAGTTCATAAATTGGAATCATATTCATCATTATTTTATCGATTTTGTTTAGCATGGAAATGGTTTGGCATGGAAATGGATTTTCTGATGAAGAAACATTAAGGGAGAAAACTAATTTTCCTTGAGAAATGAAAACAAACTTATCAAGATTTTCACATGTTGATTCGAGTGGGGGATTATGTACTTAAAGCAAACTAAACTTTTAAAATTATCATCACCTTTATCTTTGTTAAGGACTTTTGGACCTGAAACCATGAGCAACAGAGGTACTGTGTAGGCAGAGAAGTAGTTCCTTGAAATGGTTCCAAATTTTCTCTTGTTACTATGTGGAGCTGAAGTTTGATACTTTTTTGGGGACAATGTTTAACTTTACATAAAGGTGTGTATATTAAAGGCATCTTTTTGTCTTTTCGTTTTGTTTTTTGTTTTTTTGTTTTTTTGTTTTTTTGGGTGGGTCAGTCACATTTTTGTTTACATAAGAGAGTGTACAGTGGCTCTGCGTGCTTAGCATGCATCTCTTCGATAGTGATTGCAATACAAATGTAAGAGCAGAGGGAATTTTCTTGGAACCACTTCCTGGATATGCTTTTTCGAATTACTAGACATAGGCTAAATTGAAATGTAATAAATGAGCAGCATTAGTAATTTAATTGATCAGACCTTATTGTGTGTCTTGAAAAGTCTAACAGAGACGAGTGTGATGCTGGTTTTATTTGAAATTTCTATCATTAGGAATTGGAAAAAGTTCTCTCGTTTTTTGAACAGATTTATTTGGTTAAGGTGGATAGAGGGGTAGAAGATAGGATTACATGAAGAGGTAGAGGAAATGGGACCTTCTTAGTTAAGTCTTTGTAAGGAATCTTTTTTCTTGGTAAGGTTCTGTGTGTTTTGGTAACCGATATTTCTTTGACAACTTTTGTGGATTCACTTTCTTTGAAACTGTTTTTCTTTTTTCGTTGGGGTGGGGGGGGGGGGGGGGGATGGTGAAGGGGGTTTATACGTTGCATGTACAAGGCTTTGACCTTTTCCCTATGCATTAATACATTTTGCTTTAGAGGAGGCAAAAAAAATAGCCCACTCTATTTGAGAATTGGTTTTGAGCTTAAATATCTGAAGAGTGAATTGACTCAATTTACCAATTGTGTTATTAGCTTGCGGGTGTCGTCGCAGTTGAGGTCACTGGAGGCCCCACCATTGACTTTGTTCCTGGTAGAAAGGTATGCTAATGTGGCTAACAGGCCCTGTGACCGAATTGTTGCTTTTTTTTAACTGTTTGTCTTTCTTGCAGGATTCCAAGATTTGTCCTAAAGAAGGGCGACTTCCAAATGCTAAAAAAGGTCTTTAAATTCTGCTTCAATATGATCTATAAGTTCTTTAATTTATGATGCTTCTTTATAATTTTCTCATTATTTATTATTTATTATTATGATGTATGGTTTTCTGTATACCATCTGTCATGAATACTTATGACTTGTGAACCATAGGCTTTTGGAATCCTTGAAGCTCTCTGTTTAGACTTAGAAATTTAGAATAGATTATCGTACAATTACTCTCTTATCAAATAATAGGTTATTTGAGCATTTAATAGAGAAGTGATTGGTTCAAGATAGATGGAGGAAAAATGACATTTGGATTTGTACAATCACTCCTCCAATCCCCCTCCCCCCCCCCCCCCCCCCCCCCCCCCCCCCCCCCCAAAAAAAAAAAAAAAAAAAAAAACTCTACCAACACTATTTCCTTTCTATTTAACTCATTCTTTCCTAATAGCAAGAAGAAAACTCATTCAACTTTCAAACAGAAATTTGTTTTCTAAGGCAAGGTAGAACAATAACTCAAAATTCATTTTTTTATAAGTAAAGAGCAATAACTTAAAATACAAGTTCTGTAAGGCTGATCTGGTGTTATTCAGACCTTGTCAAGAACATTGGTACTTGTGTTACATGGACTCTTCCACTTTTGTGCAGTACCCGTATTGGACATTTATTTATTTTTTTTGATAACGGTGAAACCATCCCACGACAGGGCCTTTGGACCCACCCATGGAACCTAAACCCTCGAGGAGACTAGCGCAACAACCCACCGCCACGGCCCCCACTTAAATATTGGGTTGTCCTAGCGGGGAATCGAACCTGTGACCGAGCGCCTAACCACACAATCACAAGTTCGCCCTTACCAACTGGACTACCCAAGGATGGGTCCCGTATTGGACATTTATGATGTGGGTATGGCTGTATGGGTATGGGTATGGGATATGTGTTCAATAGGCTTATTGTTGGACCCATATCCAACAAGGGAATCAAACAAGAAAGACAAAGGTCCATATTCCAAATTTAGTAGATCTTCAGTTACATATTTTTCCAATTTTCTTTTATTTTTCGTAGAAATATTTCTATATCAATGGAAAATACAAATGTTTTCCATATTGTGTAATGTATACACCTCATTTTGTCTTGGGGTATTAAAGAAGAAAATTAGATACTTCAATGATTTAGCCGTGTCCCTATGACCTAAGATTTGAAGGTTGGACGAATTTGACAATTAGACACACACCTGCACCAAACATTTGTGACCAAGTCCATGTTAACATTCACTGCAAAGTGCAGCATGTCCTTCTTTGAACTTCCTGGAATATCCTCATGAACTTGCAATAATTCTGCAGCAGTTTGCTTGTTATTAAGTTGGCTGGTGGATGGGCATTTTATTTGCCAAAAGAATTTAGTCATAGCTTTTTGAACTTCATGCCCAACACCAGATAACGAGTGACCAATTATTGCATTAATATGGGGCCATAATACATAATCAGTCTGTAGACTCGCAAAATGACCGTAAAGTGTTTCGATGTTAGTGCTCTCTCTTTCTTTAACAATTATATTCAAAGCATAAGAGAGTCTTGCGAGAAGTGTTTGTATGTGTGGTTGTGCCTTTGTGTGTACAACCGAACATGACAATGCATAGAAATTGAATCGTTCATATTTCTCTTTGAAATATTGGTGGCAGGTGCACCTCATCTTAGGGATATCTTCTACCGGATGGGTCTGTCTGACAAGGATATTGTGGCACTATCAGGGGGCCACACATTGGTAATCCTCTTTTCTGGTTTATGTCTATATGTGGGTTATTTTGGTATTAGATACGCACAAGAACAAACTAAAATTGGTTTTGGTGTTATAGGGAAGGGCACATCCAGAGAGATCAGGTTTTGAAGGCCCTTGGACTAAGGAGCCTCTGAAGTTTGATAACTCATACTTTGTGTAAGACTGAAACAGGGGTTTTGCCAATATTTATTTCTCATTTATCTTCTTAAGTTGGTATGAAAAAAAATCCCCTTTGAGTTATAATAATCCATTCCATGATCATTGTCAACAACAGGGAACTACTGAATGAAGAATCAGAGGGGCTGCTGAAACTTCCAACAGACAAGGCTTTATTGGATGATCCTAAGTTCCGACCATATGTTGAACTGTATGCAAAGGTAACATGGGCTGCTTTCAACCTAAATTTCAACTTACCATTATAGCCTATTTTACTTTGCTGTGCCATCTGGAAACCTTTGTAATTTAAAACTGATTGTCAACTGCAACGAAGTTAGAAGTTAATGGATGGGGCTGGTCACTGCCTGAGCAAAAGAGTTGGTTTTAGATAAAAGTTTATTGTGGTACTCAGCAAGAGGTTGGTGTTGTCTTTACAGGTCAAAGTAAGATGGCCCAAGTACGTCTGACCCTGACCTAGTCCGGCCAACACACCAAAAATAAGCTGATTCTTGGTGACCCATTTGTTAAATTGGTCAGTTTTTGGCAACTTGGGTTTGGATTATCACCCTTGATTTGACAACACCGAGACTGAGCAGATTATTATCTTTGTCTTGATTATTTTAATATTTTTGTATGTTACCAGGTTGGTTGGGTTTGACCCTCTAATAGTTGAGTGGGCTTGGGTTTAGTTTTCACCCTGCCCCGAAAACCTTATCCATTGCCATCTACTATGCTGCAATCCAATCTCCTTAGTCTTTAGATGAACTTGGCCGTTTTTTATGGGCTTGTTTAGCCGTCAAAAAGGATTAAACAATTTTAGTGTATTTTACATCGTATTGAAGGAACAACCATTAGCTTGAATGACACTATTTAAAAATATTGGAGTCATCACTATAGGATCAATTTTTAGAAATTCATGAAATGCCACTACTTTTGAATTTCAATTCTCATTTTTGATGATGACCATCATTCTCTTCTAATTTTGGAGTCATCACTGTGTAATTATTATATAGACACCCAAATGGGCCCTGTAATATTTTTGTACTTGAGCTGTTTACTGGGAGTATTAGACTTATTCAGATTGGCCTATAATTGGATCAATTGAACTCGGTAGGGTGACTTGCTGCAGTGCACAGCCACCATTTTATATTTAAATAAGTTTGGCTTCACCATTTTATCTCTTTTGGTCTTTCTCATTGGTCATTCTTGTTAATTGTGCTTTATCACACTTAGTTTGCACCCAACTTTTGACATATTGCAGGATGAGGATGCATTCTTTAGGGATTATGCAGTTTCACATAAGAAACTCTCAGAATTGGGGTTCACACCATCTTCTGGTTCGAAGGCAAGTGTAAAAGACAGCATCATATTGGCCCAAAGCGCTGTCGGTGTTGCAGTTGCTGCTGCTGTGGTGATCTTCAGCTACTTTTATGAAGTTCGCAAAAGAATGAAGTGAACAAAGCTTTCCACAATTTCTTTGTTGGAT